>OZ038497.1:31825309-32012809 GCA_964036315.1 Acanthosepion esculentum | reverse complement strand
GTCTCTTGGATTGCAAACTCTTTTACTATTACAGATTTAGATATTTCCTTTTGCAAAATGTCACCACCAGCAGGGGCAGCAACAGGCAATGGTGGTATGTCTGCTGATACTGGATGATTGGTAGCAGGAATGGATATAGATGTAGATGCTATATCTGAAGGAACAGTACTAGTGGCTGACATTGTATGAGTGGATGCTGATGTGGATGCTATACCTAAAGGAATGGTATCAGTGGCTATTGTTGCACCTGTGTTGAGCCACGATGTTAATTTTGGAAGTTTTCTTATTTTCTCCTTCTCCTCTGAAGCTCTCTTCTTCTTCTGTGCTCCAGTCAAAACATTACGTTTCATTTCTACTGAAAGGGCTATTCCCCTGGTAATATATACCTTAAATATTTAGTATTTAGTCCCACTCCAGTATGTAAGGTTATGTTATATATGTGTGCTTGCAACAAGTCCTAAATATTTAAACATTCTGCTTCCATAATGCACATGTCCTTCCTTTAATTGTATGAACAGTATTTATTCTTACTACAAGCACTCTTCTGTGTGTTGATTCACAGGGACTAGATCTAGCTTATATGTCTGGCACTGATCTTGCCTCATCTATGTATAAGTCAACACTTTCCTC
This sequence comes from Acanthosepion esculentum, assembly GCA_964036315.1. Classification (NCBI taxonomy): domain Eukaryota; kingdom Metazoa; phylum Mollusca; class Cephalopoda; order Sepiida; family Sepiidae; genus Acanthosepion; species Acanthosepion esculentum. The sequence continues at coordinate 32,012,179 of OZ038497.1, read as the reverse complement.
AACTTGCACTATTAAAAAGCTTATCTATTCCTTTATTCACAAACTATCAATACCTGCTACTTAGTACTGCATCATAAATTCATAATCTTAAATAACCACTACATGCTTACCGTACAAGTGTTCAGTGTTGTGACTGAATCCCAGGTTCAATCACTAATCAGATATGCATAGACCTATACCTGGGTTCATATACAATGTACAAATATATCCAATAATCATGTCATTGCTATTAATAGTACTCCAGTAGGTCTAATGTTACTTCTGTTTTTCATATTTCCATTAATGTTTGAATCAAAATACAAGGTAACCAAAAAGGTTCTGCCCGTTTTTAAAGGAAAAAAAGAAAACGCTTCACAATATGTGTAACTTATATTTAGTCTTCGAAGTAATCGCCATCGGCATCCAGCACTTTCTGCCAACGTGTCTCCAGCTGTCCAATGCCCTTGCGGTAGAACTCGGGGTGGGGGGTGACACAAAGAAGTCCGTGAGGGCTTTGCGCAAGTCTGCTTCATTCGTGAAGGATTTCCCACGAAAAGGGAGTGGAAGAGGTGGTAATCGGATGGCGAAAGGTCAGGTGAATAAAGTGGGTGGCACAAAGTTTCCCACCCAAGTTGCTGTATGGTATCCCTGACCACTCGCGCGACATGCGGCCTGGCGTTATCATGGAGGAAAAGCACACCTTTGCGATTCACCAGTGCTGTCTCCTTCTGGCGCAATGCCTGTTGCACACGTTTCAATTGCTGCGAGTATAGGTCTCCAGTGACCGTTTCGCTCGTTGGTAGCAGTTCATAATGAACCACTTGACGACCTGTCCACCAGACACAAAGCATAATCTTGCGTGGGTGCATGGTCGGTCTTGCGGTGTGAGGGACAGCATCCTGAGGAGACAACCAATGTCTGGGACACTTGGGAGTTTCGTACAGAACCCACTTTTCATCAGTGGTAAGCACTCGATTGAATAAGGATGCGGTACGGTGGCGAGAAAGCAGCGATACGCAGGCTGCCACTCGTTGTCCCTTGTGGACCTCCAATAGCGTTTGCGGAATCCACTTGCTCAGTTTGTACGTCTTACCTAGGCGGTGCAGGTGAAGTCTAACTGTTTCATCAGAAACGTTGAACTGTCTTGCAAGTTCACCACACGTTAGTCTACTGTCCTCTTCAATGGCCGCCTTCAGGACTCCGTCATTCAAGACCTGTGGTCGTCCACTGCGTGGCTCATCATGGAGAGACAAATCTCTCGACTTGAATTTTCAAAACCAACGCCTTGCAGTACGTTCATCCACAGTACTATCCCCAAACGCTTGACATATGCGGCAACTTGATGCAGCAGCTGATAAGCCCACTTTGAAGTCGTAAAGCAAACAGCCCCGAACGAGATCTCAAGACACTTCCATCCTAATCACAGCTGGCCGGCTTATAACTGATGGCCGGGCACGGTGCGCGTGTTTTTTATAACGTCTGATGTTCCTACTTCCGGCTGTCCTAATTTGAAAACAATTGCTACACGCATTTCGTATATATTTCAACTTCATTCAATGACTAATCAAAGAACGGACAGAACTTTTTTGGTTACCTTGTATTTAGCTAGTTGCAATAACTCCGAGTTTTTTAATAAGGAAAATTCTTGCTCCAAATTGAATGAAGAAAGAATTCTTCAACAGAAAACGACATTTTTAAACAAACACAAATAAAAGGAAATAAATACGATCAATGCTAGAGTTTTTATATAACAATAAAAATAATTTATTTACAAAAGTAAAAGTATAAATATATAATATAACATTCAAAATAATATAGATTCAGTTTAGGAGAAATTAAAGAATTAAATCAAACCAGAGAAAAACTAAAAGGTCTTAATCACAAATATTAAAAGATAGAAATGAAAATGAGTGTTTTACCGGCGAGTCTGTGCTAGGACGATGCGAAGACTGATCGTCGGTAGTCAGGGTCATTTCTTTGATCTTTTCTGTGATAGCGAAATTGTCTGCAAGTAAACTGAACTGGCGAAACAAACTAGCCTTTCCATTTATATGGGTGGGCGTCCTCTTTAAAGAAAGTCCTCGCCATTTCATGTATCTTCTAGGTCAAAAGGGGACATTCTCCCACTTTCTTCTTTATTCGAGAACCAATTTAAATTAAATGGATCTCTCTGTTATGATACATATTTTCGCCAGTCACAATACGCGTGGATTCTCGCAGTAATTTCTGTTTCCTTTCCTAGGGGCTTCTGTAACACGTCGCTTGACATAAACAGATTAGCATAGGGCCCCTATGCTCGTGGGATCCTGGCAAGTGCCCATGCGTTAAGACGGCTCTGCTCAATAACCCCAAGAATAATTCGAAAAATAACCGTTAGTGCACACCCAAATAAGCGTTAGAATAATACAATAGACCTACTCATAATGCAACACTCACCAGCAAAATTAAATAGTCGGGCCAAAACACAACGCACATGGCTTGACGATCGCGTTTAAGCTCGAAACAAACTATCACTGTTGGGTCTTGACTTTAATGTCTATATATATATATATATATATATATATATATATATATATATATATATATATATATATATATATATATACAGGGTGCAACAGGCGCAGTTGAGCGAAAGACCAATGATGAACTGAAGACAAGGATTATGGCAGCATTCACCAACTCAAACAAGGAGACTGCCCAGAAGTGTTGCAGAAAAAGTTGTCTGGAGGCTGTGGTTGAAATCAATGGTAATTTTATTGAATAAATTTACTCTTTAGTATTTCAAGATATTTTTGTGTAAGTTTGGTAAATATATCTGTTAAAAATGAGATGTCAGTATTATTTTCATTTTTGCATAATTCAGTCGACAATTTATCCATCGCATACACACACACACACATACATACATATACACGTATATATATAAGAAGGAGCCACTGTTAAATATGTTTTATTTTATGGGGAGTATAGAGAAGCGGGGATTGGCAAACTGAAGGGTATTATACATTTGCTACACGAACTCAGTAAAATGATCAATATAAATGATATAGGCCTCTACAGGGATGACGTACTCATAGAAATTGTAACAGATAAAAAACATACAAACCCAGAAAAACAATCATAAAAAAATTAGAAAATATGGGATTCGACATAGACATAAAACTAAACTAAAAAAGTATATATCCTAGATGCCACATTCAACTTAAGATACATATTAACCATATAGAAAATCTAATGAAAAATCACATCTAATCTCTTCCAGTATCTTGGTATATTTTGGTATCTTTTGGGTGTCTTGGTATATCTATATATAAATATAAAACTAAAACGGCACTGCTCTCTCTAAATATTTCTTGCAATTAAAGAATCACCTGGGATATTATAGTAATAGTCAAATCTTACAACGGAAAAGGAAATAGATGTAATTTATGTCTTATTGAAAAATTAGTTATCTTAAACTGCTTAAATAACCCTAGATTATTAATCAGGAGAAATCAGTTGGTGGTTACATGTTGGCATAAAAATAAATATCTACTTAAATACGTTGATCCAGATTAATTTTTAATACAAATTACGGTTTGTTTGTTTTTTTTAAAAAACAAGTAATCTCATTTTATGCTTAATATAAAACATTAATATTCCTTAACTATAGAATAATTTTTTACATGTATATACAAATCCCGCTTATTTTACATGCCAAATATATTTTTTAAATTAAAAAACTGTAATCCCAATATAATATATAATTGCACCAGATATTCCTTTTTAAATTTATATTACGTATAGGTCAGTCTATACTCAGCACCTGAAGATGTGCGTTGTGCTATCGGTGAAGGATAAAATGTATACATATATATATATATATATATATATATATATATATATATATATATATATATATATATATATATATACACGAAGGTCAAACCAACTAAGCAAATGAAAAAGTACACTGTAATTGTAGCCTTAAAGGCAGAGCATAGGGATATAGAGATTGCTTGCTTCCTGAAAGTTGCACAGTCGTTTGTTGCCAATGTTCGCAAATACCTGGAAGCTTCTGATGGGTAGACTACAGCAGTAGATAAACGTAAAATGCCTGCTAAGGATGCTAATGCAACAGAACATTCAAATTTGTTCGAAAAGTGGAGAAATGTTTCGATAAAACTCCAGAAAGTCAATTAACGCCATTGCTAACGATCTCAAGGGCTCGAGGCATTCTATAGGAAGAATTGTGCATGAGGACCTTCGACACAAGTCATACGTGACCTGGATGGACCAAATCATGTCTGCAGAGACAAAAGATAAAAAAATAAAAATAATAAGCTCTTGTTGAATGAGTTGAAACATCAAGAGCCTGGAATTCTCTGAGAAGAACTTTGATCAGGACCAAAAGGTTAACCGAAGGAATGATATATGGTTATGAAGACACGATAAGGACGATCCAAAGGTCATACACACAAAGTTTCCAGTACCTGTGCTGAAATGTAATGCCTCCCCATTTCTTTCCTCAGTGCTTAAGATCAATGGCTATAAGGAGATGTTGCACAGAGTTGTAAGGTCTTTGATAGAGAACGTGAGCAAAGGAAGACCGTACACTTCATGTACGGATGCTATATATTTGGGGTGACGTGATCGTAGAGACTGTAACTCATCCATTCTTGGGTCGTCTTAGCCTTATGAAACGGAACAGAATCTTGTTGGGAGATATACGGTCTTCCTTTGCACACGTTCTCTATCAAAGGCCCCACAATCCTCTCCAAAAATCTAGATGACCAGTGCCTGGCAGCTGATGTTTTCTCTGACCTAGCTCTAACAATTTAATTGGTTTATATAATTGTTGTAACCGAGAGAAGGTTACTGAATAGAATAATCACACGGGGGTTGGTAACGAACGATAATATTTAGGACAAGAAGAACATATATAAGATTCGCCAGCGGCGCGTAGAAGTAGTGACCTGCTAGAAGTGAGTCAAGTGAATTCCACAATAAATCTCCAACTGCAGGATATCTACCAACCGCCCCACGCGGTCAGATGCGTCACAAGGCCAAATTTAATGTGGGGTATCCGAGCCCGTAGGCTTGGCCAAAAATATCCGGTAGACCCCGTATAAAACGGGGTCGGGTAGCTGGTTCCCGAGACGAGACTCGAGGCAGAGAGTTTGACCAGCACAGCTGTAGATGAATCTCTAACTGCAGACCAACATACAGTATTTAGTACTGTATTTATGTGAATGGGGACATACTATTATCGTCCATAGGTATGCTAAAACAATAATATTCAATGCATCCAATCTAGTAATCTTTCATTACTGAACAGACCCTGTATGTTTTACTATTATTAAGAACGGCTGTACTCTCAAAGACGATCCTGGCTCTGAATGTCTGACTGGACTCAAATTCACCCCAGACTTGAAGTGAAACATATATATATATATATATATATATATATATATATATATATATATATATATATATGTTCAATTGCTATAGATACTGATAAAATGGCCGATTCCTTGTACAACTCCAGAAAATACCTGGCACCTCCTACCAAGAGTCATATCAGACCAAAAATGGAGTACTGCTTCTATATCTGGGCTGGAGATGCCAAATTATCATGTTCCAATCTTGAGTTCAAAAACATCTACGTGGCCTTTTAGGCAATTAATTATTTTCCACTCTACAATCCCTTCCCCGCAGAAGTAACAACCCCAGCTTCGCTTACTCTATCCCTACTTCCACCAGTTCAAACTTTTACAGCTAAAGCCGGCTCTGCCACATCCTCATTACCTTCGTAGTCCATTGGTACGTTGTAACTTCCATTCCGTCAGCTTCTTCCCTAGAACTGCTATTTCATGGAACTTTCAATGTGATGCTTTCCCGATAGCTAGTTTTAACCTCTTCATGTCGATGGCCAGATGCTATTTTTCCTACATATCCTTCTTAATTCGTCCCATGTTCATACAACAACCTCAGTCACTAACCTTCTACCATGAGTGGTTCTTTAGACGTTGTATTATTGACAATTATTTAAAAATTACTTGTGCAGGAATTACATGTGCGGTAGATATTTTGTGTAAACTTAAACCAGAACTTTAGTGAAACAACACATCTTAAAATTATGTTCTTTCTTAGAATTTTGAAACAGACTGCTAAATATTTCGGATATTGAGTATGACATTAGAAGCAAATCTTATGAAGAAATGATGTTGTTATATACGAGTGAAATGATGAAACCTTGTCTCAAATGTTGAGCGAAAAATAAATTTAACTTTCTTAGAAATGCTTCTAAGTTTTCAGTTTTCAGCGCCAACTTTGTGTAATAGTTTTAATTCAGTTCAGGGTTTGTTTTTGTTTTTTGTTTTGTTTTTTTTCATTTTTTTTTTCCTGAAATGTTTAAATCATAAACGCAACCAGTAGAAAAAAAAACTTCATTTCTACACCGAGTATAACGCGACGCGGCACATTTATTGAATTTTTGTTCTATAAATGGATTTAGGAAACTATTCTATTATTTATTTAGCTATGATGGATCAGCAAATCATCGCTAAGGACTTCGAGCCAGACTGAAATCGTATTTTGTGACCCGTTTTAAATTGCTAGAAGTTATTACTGACAAATGAACAACAATTCATTTGAAATATGACAAAAATATTTTCATGACAGTTATTCAAATGAGATCTCCTCCTTGGTACCTTGACCGCATGAATTTAAGCGTAATACTTTTTTAGTTACAAGATCTCATCGTTTTACTGTTGAAATAGCTAGATGTAACCGTAAGTTCTATTCTAATTGTTTCTTTTCCCGCACTTCTCTCCTATGGAATTCTCTTCCGATTTCTTACTTCGCTGTCGCCTACAATCTTCAAAAATTTAAATGAAATGTCAATTGCCATTTTTTGTCTTCCTGGATCTTGTTCTTTTATTATCCTTTCTCTACATTAAAGTCTTCTCATTTTATGCCACTCCCAATAACCCTTTGCGCATTAATGACATTATCGCCTTGCTTGGATTCTGTGGTCTGTGACTGTTGTCTTCAGTGTGCGTACCTGAAGTGTATTAGCAAGAGAAACATGCTCAAGGGCAAGTTTTGGATTTGCAGAGACTATTATTAGGTTGGTGCAAAAATAATGTCGTTTTCTCACATGAAGTTGAACGTCAAAAAACGACATTATTTTTGCACCAACCTAATATATCTGAAGTGCTTAAAATATTCATTGACTTCTATATTGAATGATGAATAAATAATTTTAGTTTGTGTTTTAACAGTTGATACCTGCCTTCATAATAATAAAACTATTTACCGGCAAAATAGCCTGTGTGTCTATTTCACCGAGACCCGGTAAAATAAGCTTAAAAGCATGTTTGTCTATTTTACCGGGAAAATAATCTTTTCCTTAAAAATCATAAATTCTCTTTCAGTTTTTTTTTTATTGTAACTGACAATACACAAAAAGAGGTAAGTTTGGATTATTCTGTGTTTTACCCTTTCAGAGAGACGAATGCAAGGAGCTGAATTTCAAGAAGGAATTAACATGCGTTTTATAATCTCCAACAAACGCAACGGTTGTTGAAATAGTTAAAAATATACACATCTGAAGAGGATACAATTTCAAACTTCGATCAGATCTCATTTTCCGGTTCGTTTCCTCTTTCTTTAATATGGTTATATCTTTATTAAGTTATCCTTTTCCTTGATTGCTCAAAATAACAAAATGCTTTCGTGGCAAGAAAGATGTTTCATTCTCTCAGCTGCACGTGGACATTTAATGATTAGTAAAGCCAACCAGCTCTGTAAACTTTTCAGTAAACTAATGTCACGATGTCAATTTTATTATTTGACATTACAGTATTGAACAGCTGGTGTGTTTATGACCGAAAAATTTTAGTATGGCATTTTATTTTTAAATTGAGAAATAAGAAACATTTTGAAAAGACCTTCCACGTATCTAAAATACTTCATTTTTGTTTTTGTCTGTAATCTTGATTCGTTGAGTCTTCTCTCTATCCGATTTCCTTAATCTCTCTCTCTTTGATTTTCTTAAACCTTCAATTCCCCCGCTCTCTCTCTCTCTCTCTTTTCTCTCTTTTTGTCTCTCTCTTTTCTCTCTCTATCTCTCTCTTTCTCTCACTCTCTCTTTCTCTCTCTCGCTCTCTCTCTCTTTCTTCCTCCCCCCCTCTCTCTCTCTCTCTGACTTTCTTAGACTCCCTTGTGGAGTATAAGGCCACGCTAGGTGATGCTGCTGTGTCTTCCGCAATAAGATTTTACGTGGTGGAGTTGCCAGTCCCACGACCAACCGGCTTTGAATGAGGTTGTCTTTTTTCCGAGACTGGTTGTCTACCAAGGTGATAGAGGCCAGTCTTCCCTGCTATTTAGCCCAAGACTGAAGAGGGAGAGGGGGAGAAATGTTTTATACATTCCCCGAGGATATTGGCGCGAATGTGAATTCAACCAACTCGACTAGATTCCATTTTCTGCGTCAATAACGGAAACACCACGCGCACATCCGCTGAATTTTTAATACTATTAAATTATTTCATTAATGCCAGGATCGCACTATCATAAAATACCAGCGCTGATATTAAGTATCATAACCAGAATAATTTCAACAGAAAGTAAATAATAATAATAATAATAATAATAATAATAATAATAATAATAATAATAATAATAATAATGCCATTGAAGCACAAAGACCTGAGCTTATTGTGATATATAAGGTAATTCTTCTATGTCTCGTGTCCCTTCAGGATGTTGAAGATCATGACTCTACAATTTCTTGTCCTTTGTAGTGCTTAATAAATTATGTCATTTACTCTCACTCTTAAACCCTATCCTGCCATCCATTTTCAAAATCTCGTTAGGTAGCTCATATGCTGCTTTCCACTGTCCCTCTTGTCTTCAGTGTGTCCTGTGTGTATCACAAGCCCTCTTTCCTCACTATGTGCCTTAGACATTTCAACTGTCTCGTTCTGAGTTTAATTATAAGTATAATAATTATAAGAGTATAAATTCGCCGCCAACATGAAAGTTCAGGACTAGAAGATTCCAGTTTCACCAAAGCATTCTCCTGTCATCCATTCCTTATCTTTGACTTTGCAAGATTCGGTTGGAGGTGAAACAAAATCAGAATAGAAGAAAGTGCCAATGGTGCAAATTTGTTTAAGGTGGACATCAAATTACTAGGAAGTGACCCAAACACTTGATCTCATTACCTTCCTCTGCGGTATATATGGAATGATGACTGCAAAATCTAGTTATGAAACTTCAACGGACTGCCGTTAACTTTGTTATAATTTCGAGTGGCGCCTTCTGTAGCATGTCCGTTATGCGTAGCCCTCTTCATGCTTCAACCGTTGAGATCTAGCCACTAAATAAGTGATTCGAAAAGGACACACGGACGAAAAATAAAAAAATTACTTACAGTAGTCAAACACTGCACTAAAACTAATAGAAGATGAACTGAACAACGAGAATTCAGAAATGAGAAGAATATTATATGAACACTTCAGAAGACAAATCGAGAGAATAGCAGATAAATCGACATAGTTACATAGGAGAAACCCAAGAAGTCGCGTCGAATAACAGGCCAAAGCAATATCATAAAAATAAAATATAAAAGCCAGAGTAGATAAAACACGGGAAAACGCTAAATGTAAACAGTATAAAAATAATTGTTATGGTCCAATATCCTCGGCACCACTGTTATGGTCCAAGGATAGGACCAAGGAAGAACAACACGAACACAAGAGTAGAAATAACAAAGATATATTACACAGAAATATAATACAAGATGTTGAAGGTGTTAGTATGACTGTCAGTCTGGATTTGGAGTGAACTACTATTGGCTCGAGTCGATTCCGTCTCGACTCGTTCGATGCGTCTCTCTTGAGAGGCGCAGTCTTTATAGTGTCAGGAAGAGTTCATTGTCGTTATAGGTAAGATCCCATAACAATAATGATGAGAGCCACGTAATCAGATAATTTACAAATTAGCCCATAAAGAATACAAGAATAATTACAGCTTGGGACTGGGAATTTTGACCACACAATCTATTTATCTACAAAGCCAATTGCAATTTTATAGTTCCTTTAATACAACATTACAAATATTTTCATCATCAGTCCCTTCAATTCAATCGTCGAGGAACCTAAGGGTAGAAGAAACAGGCAAACTCCTCCAGGATAATTTGTCGGCAGTGTCTCTCAGAAGTTCCGATACTGTCATGTCATCCAGTCTTTGATGTTGTCTGACCATCTCTTGCGTTGTCCCCTACGTGCGTTCACCGTCAACAGTGATTTTCATGATGGTCTTGAAGAGGCTGTTATGCCCTGTGACATGGCCAAACCAATCATTTTTAAAAAGGGGCGAGGTGAGACTTTTGACCTTGATCCATATATATTCATTGGTTTTGTGCTCCCGGTGAGGAGCTTTCTCAAGCATTTTTCCCGAACGCCTGGATCATTTTTCCTAGCTCAACCAGAAATGTCTAACTCTTACACCCATTGATGGAAGTGGATATGACCTGCGATTTCATCTTTGTTGCTATATTTATCACAACGTTTCAGCCGTTGTATGCTCCGGCCTTCTTTAGGTGGTTGGAATGTCGAACTGAACCCTTTATTTCGCTCACTGGGATAGACTGTTCTAGTTCCACGTGCCATGTCTAATGGATGTCAGTTATCAGTTATCTCCTGTTAATTCCCCTCTCCAAGTTCTCCACCGCCTTAACCAGGTAATGGACTCACAATCTTTGGGTCCTGTCACTGGATCTAACTAACGCCTTTATTCACTATGCCACGTGTTTTCAGGGACACATGGCACAGTGAATAAAGGCGTTAGTTATAAATATGGTGATTGTGCCATATTTATCACATTGTGATAAATATGGCAACAATGATGAGGACAATAGTCTGAATAATGTAAATAGTGTACATATTACTGACTTGCGATTTGTAGAGCTTGAGCTTCATCTGGAAGCTGATGTTGCTCTTCCATATCCTTTCCAGTCTGGCTATTGTTGCTATGGCTTTGGTGATCTGTGTACGGATCTCTATGTTACAGGTGTCATCTTTTGACAAGGTTGCTCCCAAGTATTTGAAGCTGGACACTTCCTCCAATGGTGACGCTAGCACTGGCGTTGCTTGCGCTATTCACCATTACTTTGGATTTCTCTGTGTTGAGCTCCATTCCGTATGCGCCGGCTCTGTCAACGAGTTTGTTTGCCAGGTCTTGTAGCGCAATATTACTACCTGCCATAAGGTCAATATTGTCTGCGAAATGCAGGTTACAGACAGGTCTAATGCCGATAGAGAAGTGCTGTGGTCGTGGAGGTTTGTCTCCAGAAATAGGTTGAAGAGTGTTGGAGAGTTTAGGCATCCCTGTCTGACACCAGTTGTCGTCATCTGGAGTAGAAATTACACCATCTGAACTGGTGAAAAATAGAAGTTCCATTATAACAGGTTCTTCTCGTGAATCGCTGCCCTGTGAAACAGACTCCCAAGTGGTTGTTTCCCCGATCACTACAATCTTAACCTGTTTAAGTCTAGAGTCAGCCGTTATCTTCCCCTCCTATCCGTATAAACAACTCCTTAACGTAACTCTCTACCTCGAGTGGCCTTTGGGCCTTGTACAGGGTGAACCCTACTGTAAATAAAAATAAAAATAAAAAACACTGTAATTCGAACTGAACTCGGCTTTCCAATTTCTCATTCCTAGCCATTATCCATTACACCATCTGCACATCCACCTGGTATTCCCAAGTGGTCCAAGTAAGAAAGCCCCAAATAAATGTAATTATAACACAAGGAAAGTTATACTAAATTTCAGATGTAACTGTAACATCAAGTAATCTTGAAATGATGTGTAGAAAATACGAAAGTAGAACATGTAATTTTAATTGTATTAAAGTTGCTTTTGAGATGAAAACAAAGACAAATGAATAATAAAATAGAAAATTCTGAATATTATGAAACTATTGACATAAATCTGAAACACCGACTGAAAACTGGGTGTCACTAGACCTTCCGTAAAAGCCACATTTTAAAAGCTTTGTAAATTTGTAAATCGTGTGTAATATTATCTTAATAATCAACTCTGATACCTGGGAAACCGTTGCTGCAAATCGGCCTTCCCGAGGCGGGAACCGAGATTTTCAAGTTCAACCGTTAATATGAAGAGAATCTGCTATGTGCTGTCAGGAAGGCCCAACTTGCCCAGTCGCGTCCACCACTCGTACTCCTCTGTGACTCCTGCTTACGACTCTTCAGGAGCAGACTGGGCCTTCACAGCCATCTCCGCCACCGCCACCAGAGGAGAAATGGAATAAGCGAAGTGGATGACAATCCCAATAATATGCGCCGGTGGCGACTATTGTCTTAATGATGTCGAAGAATAATATGAGACTAAATCTTTCATCCGTAAAATTAATGTTTGTTCACGTTTGTACACCGTCAAATTAATGTCGGCTGTGAAGTTGTGTAGTTTCGGAAACGAATGCCTCAATCTTCCTTCTCGCGGGTGGGACATTTATATAACTTGATTCTGCATTTGTTGGAATTCTAGGCCAGCCTGTGATGCATGAAGCTCATTTGACATTCTGGTGTGACACTGAGTGCAAAACTTACTTTTTTCTTAGTGGTGTGTTTTATTAGACCGATTGTCCCATCGATTTCGTACTGGTTTGCATCTGGCTTCTTAGGTAGCACTATGAAAATGGATCTATTTAGTTCTTCTGCTATATTACTAGTCTAGTATATATCATTTAATATTTCTGTAATTTTGTCAATGTCAAAATCATTTAGGGATGCCAGCATCTCTATTTCAATTCCATCTGGCCCCGTTGCTTCTTTTCGTGTTCAATTTGTCTATTGCTGATTTCACTTCAGAGTTGAATAATTCTGATTCTTTTTTATTTTTTCGTATTGCAGGTTTTCCTCCTTCGTCATGAAAGCGTTCTCTAATGTATTCGTTCAATCTCTGAAGTATTTTTCTTTCTCTAATATCAGTGGCACATCCTTGGATTTTATGCATCCTGTTGATGAGCATGTCTTTTGTCCTGTTAGTTTTTTTTTCCTTTATTCATATCTGCTTTATCTATAATAATTATTCTTTCTATTTAAGCACACGTTTTGTTGACCCTTTTCACTTCTGCCTGTCTGCATTTGTTCCGAATTTCTTTGTGCATTGTCCTAGATACTGTGCCATATATTGGCATTGTTTTGTGTCCTTTTCATCGTGTCAATAATTTAATCTGTCATTCATTCCTTTTGATTTGTCTACTTTTCTTTGGGACGATCTCGTTTGTTGATAATAATAAAGCTTTTCTTAATGTGACCCACTTTGAACTTCCATTCTCATTTAGTTCATTGTATCTGCCTTTAATGTTATCCGCATATTTCTCCTTCACAATCAAATAATGATTATCAAACTTCGGCTTTGATTCCATTCTTGAAATATTTTTCTTTCAATTATTACCCAAAAATGAGTCCATTCATGACAAACACAATGAGAAGAAAAACAACCCCTTTACTACAAATATCTTTGTGTTAAACGCCCGTGTGTGCGTGCATGCTTGCGTGTGTGTGTGTGTGTGTGTGTGTGTGTGTGTGTGTGTGTGTGTGTGTGTGTGTGTGTGTGTGTACCCACGAGCAGTGTTAATTTTTTTTTAAACTATACCGACTTATTAACTGACTCGACATTAACTTTGGAAGAATGAAATTAAATTTTTCAAAGTCCGTTCTCAGTATAGATTAAATGCAGATAAAATCCTAATCAAATTCTTTGCATGATTTTAGCTTAGGATTTGAAAAGAAAAAGAGGAAACAGATGTTTACATTTCATGCATCTGTCAAAGTTGATGAAGAGCTTTGAATAGCCATACTGACATTTGAAAAACTTGGCACCAAAACCTTTCTAATTTTCGACCTTTCTAATTTTTTTTTTACTAAGGGTCACACACTTTTAGTCAATTTACAAGTGTAAGAAACGCATATGCATTATATTATGCAATAATTTGATTAACGTGTTTTCACATCATAGAGATATTTCAATGCTGCAAATTTGCTGTTGCTACCAACACAAAATTACTCAAATACAAGGCTGACGGCCATATCACGTTGAGTCACCGGTTCTCGTAAGATCGCCGAAGTTAAACAACGTTGAACAGGGTCAGTACCTAGATGGATGCCCGCTTGGGAATACCGAGTGCTGTAAGCCTGGATGTGCGGGTGGTGTAATGGATAACTGCTCGAAATTGGAAATAGGAGAGTCTAGTTCCAATTCCTAGTTCGTTTTATTCACTTACACGCGGATACCCTTTGGAAATGTATGAATCCACTCTGCCCCCCACCACCAGATGTGGGTGAATTAGTAGGACTTGTTTCAGTAAATCATTATTATCTATAAAACATTCGTACAATATAAAAATATTTTCTGGCTTTAAATAACCTGCAAAAGGTTTATAAGCCGTAAAAAAATCAAACAATAACAAAGCAAGAACAAAAAACCCTTCTTTCATTATTCGTTTTACATTTTCATTCTTATATAATCCATAAATTGCCACATTTTGTCTTGTATAATTTACATGTGCCCTCATAATATCAGCATATTTAACTAATTTTACATCTTCATTGTACTTAAATAATATCAGAAATATGATTTCGCTGTGTATTTACTTATATTCAATACTTCCTTAATATACAACTAAACGTAATATAAAATTAAGTCCAGGTATCTGTTGATCCTCTATCTTATCCAAAAGCGATAAATGAAAACAATCTAAAAATAAAACTAATTCTAATTTATACATACCTCTAAACATTCCTTTCTCTAAAAGTTTATTTATCTACCGAGCCAATCGCAATTTAAGAATTTCTTTAACACAATATTATAAAAGGTTTATCGCAACGCTAGGGGATTCATTACAGTAGACGGGAAACTGGCTGGGAAATGATTGCTTCTAGTTGAGTCACCTGGTTGAGTGGTCAGATTTATAAACGCGAAATCCCCAATGACACCAGGAATAAACATCACTGATGAAGCTTCCCGGTGGTTTGGATTATGATTGTATAAATATGTTATTACTTTTACGCTACTTGAAGTGTCTAGTGCTTAAAGATGAACAAGTTGTCCGTGTAGTAAATTTCACTAGTGACGAAGAGAAGGGTTGCGCGCGCAAAATAGATAGATAGATAGATAGATAGATAGATAGATAGATAGATAGATAGATAGATAGATAGATAGATAGTGCGGCATAAATGCTGTTACAAAATTTCAAATGAATTCTACTTCTAAATTGTTGGTCATTACATTGTTGTTTATGGTTGATACTTGCCCAACAATCAATTTTTTTCAAAGTGTTTTAGTGTTTACTGGCAACAACGTCTATAGAAATTTACAGAAAGTATATAATTGAACAACATGAAAACAAGCTGGAAAACAACTTTAAATCAGTAGAATATTCATCAAAAGGACAACCGATCGATACAGCGGGTCTTCCTTCATCACCAACATAAACCGAAACCGGGACGTCCTCGCACATCTAGAATGTCAAAGCTCATTAAACAGATACGTGAAAAAATCAGGAACAATCAAAGAAGGTTAATGAGAAAATTGGCTAAAGCGGCCAGAACATGCGTAGGCTATGTCGATATGATCTAGGGATGTTTCCCTACAAGATAACCAAGAGACAGCTTCATTCAGCAGCCACAATGAAAAAGAGACTACAAAGAAATATGCAGTTTCTTAAATGAATTCGTGATGGCACGCTGCAAAACATCATCGTCCCTGATGAGAAGCTGTTCACAGTAGGACTTTTTTAATCATCAAAATGATCGTGTTTTCAACAAATCGTCAGCCAGATCCTGTCACATCAGAAAAATGCCTCAGAACCCAGAAACTAGCATCAGTTATAGTTTGGGCAGTCATTTCAGAAAGAGAAAGGTCTTCTCTTGTTTCCGTGCCTCAAGAAATAAAGATCAAAAAGAAAGAGGACATAGAGGACATCTTGGAAGGTACACTCAAACCGTTGTGCAATACCACTTACGGTAATGAACATTGGACACTTCAGCATGACGAGGCACGAGCCATATACTGCTCGTGTATCAGAGACAATTGTCCTGGATTCACTACTAAGGACGAATGGCCTCCCTCATCACCAGATAGCAACTCTCTTTATTATTGTTTATGGCAGTTCTTGAGAGTGAACCTTATTCTACTCCGCACCCCCATACTGAAGCTCTGAAGACAAAATTGGAGAGAGTATGGAATAAAATATCCATGGAAACTGTGCGTACCATCATCAATGGCTTTTCCGGAAAGCTTTGACATGTGATTTGAGACTAAAGGGAACCATATTGAATGAGTGTTATTTAATAGATTAATACTTACTTTGTGTTAAGATTTTATGCTGATATAATAATTTTTTCAGGGGGTATAAGGTGTTTCTTTTGTAACAGTATATATGCAGCACCCTGTAGATGGATAGACATTTCGTTTTAGATACGTTAATATTTTTAGCATAAGGTTCCAGTAAAATAAATTAATGTAAACAGATTTGCATTCTTAAAACCATTGATCACAGATTTATTTTCAATACAGAAAAGGTTCAAAGAATTTGCTTTCTCTGTAGCAGCTGCCAGCGGGTATCAATCATTTTATTTTCATTACTATACCTGAAAGTTATTTTCCACGCCAGTGACTGTTGAATATTTTATTATCAGACTAAACTTAAAGCATTATTACCTCGAACCATCCATTTTTGATAGTGTTTCCATTTGAAATTTAATTTGATTTGATTTCTTTGTTTAACGATATATTATTATCTTATGGATCATTTAATGCCAAACTTTAATTTTCTTGGGATCTTTGAAGTGATAAAAATATGATATATGTTATTCTGCTCTTATAATCTAATACATGATAGATGATACTCTGCTTTTGGCCATATGTATGTTTGTGAAGACATAATTACTAGAGGCGATGATATGTGTATTTTATGTTATAGTCTTTTTGAAGTTATATTTTGGAATACAGTTTGATTTCTTTAAGAATTTATACGATATTATATGGATGAATGTCATGAAAGATTTTCTTCGTGTTGGTTGTTTGGCTAGTTGATTTTGTTTGGTGGCACATCTCTATGGGGTTTTTAATGCCGAAATCTAAATATTTTGAACACAATTTTATGGCTTCAAACAAATATATTTTAAATGCAATTGTTGGTCATTTTGCTATTAAATGTAATTCTACTATAAAATTGTATTGCTGGTCATTTTGCTTTAAAATTGTATTGTTGATAATTTTACTATAAATATATATTGTTGGTAACATTTTTTATATAAACATATATTATTGATAACTTTTTATATGAAATGTATTGTTGGTAATTTTACTATAAAAATGTATTTTCCTAATTTCATAGTGTTTTGTTTTTGTTTGGGATTTCCCTATTTGCCCGTAGCTGAGAAAACATAACAGGTGCTACCACCGCGGGTCAAGGTGAACCTAAGAACAACAGCAATTGTAGTTTATCGCCATACCCAGCACTCCTTTGAAAATCAAAAAGATGCTGAAGTGTAAGCGGTTCATAGAAAAACAGCAAGTAACACGCGTAACGATCTTGTGTAAACGGATAGCAGAACCTAAACTCGAAGAAATAATAATTATTACTTAAAGATAAAAAGGGATAGGAAGTTCTAGAGATCTATGATCGCCCACATCCTGAAAGGATACGGCACATGAGCTAGTCAGGGACGGTGCATGCTACCCTCTTTAGATCCTGGGGCTATACATCTCTTCCTACATTATGCCCTACGGGTTTGCAAACACGCAGGACGTAAGCAGCTCTAAATAAATTCTGTCTTTTCTTTATTTCTAAACCCTGTTCCGCCATTCATTTTCTCAAGCTTGTCCAGTATATTATGCGTTGGTTTCCTCTGTCCCTCTTGCCCTCAATCCGTCTTGTGAGTAACAGGTTTTCCAAGCCCTCCTTCCCCATTATGCGCCCCAAAACTTTTAACTTAATCCTCCTGATGTTAAAGTATAAGTTTCTTTTTTGTTTCCATTTTCTCTTCGTTGCTCATATGTTCTGCCCATGATATCCTCAGAATCTTTCTGTAGAACCACATTTCTGTTACATCAAGTCTTTTCTTCATCTTTGGGGAAATTTTCCAGCATCCACTGCCATATAGTAGGACAGATATCAGTTCAGTACTCTTTTTTTTTCTTGTTGTTGTTGTTCTTGTTGTTGTTATTTGTAACGAAGTTTTTCTATCTTTTAATACTCTGCTTAACGTTTGAAATACGTCTTCGGATTTCAGTGTCGTTTTTCTATCCTCTTTTGAAACACTTCTCAAATATTTAAATTTTTTACTTGTTGATTTTGGTATCTTGTAATTTGAATTTGGGGCTCGTCCTTTTGCTAATAACCATTGAAGAAATGAGTACCGATCATTTAATAATTCCATACTACATGCTAAATGAATCTACCAACAGAAGACAACAATCCTGCTTTCTATCTCGAGGCCAATGTAACGATGATGAGGGAAACTATGCCGATGACATAAGTATTCATAGTTGGGATAAGAATCAACTTGAACAGAAAATCAATATCTCCTACGAAGTGTTCCAAGAAATAAGACGCAAGATAAAACTTTCCTAAACAGAAACTATGATCTGGAATTGGAATGTGTTGTGGATTCCGGGATGAAATCCGGTATCAAATAGTAACAAACGCCAAGAATGAATATAGGAAAATAAATGTATTAACGTAATAATACAAACTGGTAATACAGGTTAGTAGTTCCAGGAATGCGGGGTTAGTAGACAAATATATAGATAGTCTTTGGTATCGACGTATCGCGGTATGACTTCTTACTGAGTCTACGTTCTTGTTACTGTGACTCTTGTACTACCCTCCTCTATGACTACTCGACCGACTCAAAGTTCCACTACTACTACTACTTGACTGTCCGACTTGACTTAATGTACTTGACTCTCCGGGTATTCACTTGTAGTAGTATATGTATACCTTGGGTGGTTCCATTTGTGTAAAAAGGGGAGACCCCTCAATAGAATGAAAACAGTAAATGTTACTTACCTTGAATCCATTATAAAAATTCAGGATGTGGAATTAATAAGTACTACATACTTCAAATACCCCTGCGCATGGATCAGTTATTACACATTTAGTATAGGAGATAAGGAAATTGAACATAGAATAGGTTGCACTAATGGTAGTTTCACACAACACCGCAATTGTTGCAAAAAAAACATTAACCTGAAAACACGAGCCATGTTCTTAAATAGTCTCATCAGATCAAGACATTCATATGGGTGCATGGCACCGAACCCGTTCAGAAATATCTAAACTGTCATCTATATACAACTGAGTTCTTTGAGTTAGTGAAATTTGTAGGACTTGACGAAAACCACACTTCTTCGAATTTTTTAAACTGGTGCTAGAGAACTGTACCGGATAACACAAACCACATCAGTTGAGGACATCCAACAGTAGCAACAACTAAAATGAATAGTACATGTAATGCGAAGGGAAAATAATGACAGAATCAAGAAGTTGATGTTCTATATTACTTCAAATAAAAGTTTGGGAAGGAAACGCCCATCAATACTGTAAAGAGCGGTAACAGCCGTTGGACATGAGAAACCTATTTTCCTAAAGATTGTTTCAAGAGAAAGATTTGATAGATTTTAACCAACTACAGTCCAAAATCGTCAATGGACACCAAATGTTTCCTTATAAGGAAACTTCTAATACTGCCATTACCATTACACTTCTAGAGATAGATAGATAGATAGTAAACAAACTGAGATAGATAGATAGATAGATAGATAGATAGATAGATAGATAGATAGATAGATAGATAGATAGATAGATAGATAGATTGGAAGAGGTTTTACCGATCAATGTTGAGCTGATGCGAATGTCAACGGTCATCTCATATATAACAAAACAACCCATAGAGTCACAAAAACTTGATAACGTCGTGTATCCTCCTAATTGAAACGGTAACGTTGAAAAAATTGATGCAAGTCGCCGTCGATAAGATTGAAAGGATTTTTCCTTTAAAAAACATCAGTGCTAACTGAATTTGACAAAAAGACAATGAAACTGTCATTTTAAAAACACATAGATAGATAGATAGATAGATAGATAGATAGATAGATAGATAGATATGAATTGACTGGGATGGACCGCGATAAGGAGAAATCTTTGAGTCTCAAATGGACAGGTAGGGACGATTATTCTGTTTTAGAATTCCTTATAGCAACCACTTCATTTATTAAATATTCAAATGAAACGCTTTGTAACTGTTGGGGCGCACCCACCTTCACAACCACAATAGACTGATCCTATTATTATAAATAGAACAGTAGTTCTAGAAACTGTGAGTAGTGTAGCAGTGTAGTGCAGTGCAGAGTGAGACTTCTGTAGTGATCCGTTACACTTCCGTTTCTCGACCGGAAGATACCGTTGGCCTTTATTACTATTACTTATTGTTACTACTAACCTACGTTCGTTCTACTACTAATCTCTCTGATGTAAATACCTCTCTGAATATACCAGTATTTTTCCCTACGACTGTGTTTGTTTGTTATTACCATATACTCACGTGGAAACACTCAACATCTCAACAGTACCAGAATCCTTACAACCTAAGTTAAAGGTGGGAGTAAAATTTCCTGAACATACAATAAGAGGTGCAGTTCCAATAAGGATGTCCCGGGTGAATTTTTCCCTAAAAAATGAAATTCAACCCAACTACATGAAATTCAAAGGTTGAAAAGGACTGAGAAGGAAAAAAGAGAATGCACAACCTGATGTAAAAGAAAATATTAAATACGTTTTCATAATTTTATTTTGCATTAGCAGTATACACATTCAATATAGGATTTATGCGGATGTAATTTTAACGAAGTTGTTAAAGTCTCTCTGTTCAAGGAGACAGCCAAGTTCAAATAGTATTAAAAATTGAAATAACGTTTAAACGCACGTCTCACTCGTAAACGAACGTTGTTATTACTAAAAACTCTCATAGCAATTGCCATGACATGAACTATTCAACTATGTCTGCATTCGCATTTATACGAATCCGACTTCAAGGCTCATACGTCGTAAAGATAATCGAAGGTACAAGTGAGTATCGATCACCAATGTCTAAACCAGCAGGTAACTGTAACGTTTGATTTTATTAATAGAAAAAAATAACAAATAAAACTGAGTGTGTATAAACATACTCCGGAGCCTCAGTTTTACACCGACCGAACAAATCACCCCATATTTCTCTACTCGCTTCCGACACAAAGATTGGAAAATGTCCGGTGAATGTTCACAAGGGAATTAAAGGCGAAATCAACGAGAAAGAAATGAAAAGATGAATATTGTTTTATATTGGGTTATTTATCCAGGAATTCACTTAACACATGGCTAGGTGGGCGACATTTCGAACAACTTCGCTAATTCTCTCTCGACAGATTAACGGAGCAGATCTTCTATTTGAAAAATCTGACTCTCTCTCCTGCCAACGCTATGCCCATCTCTCTATTATGACGCACTGATCGCAACTTCCCTACAAGTGGCTCAAAACTACCTTCCTCATTGTAATTGTAAATCAGCTTATATTTGCCTGCGACCGGAACATCCTAACTTCCGGCTAAGTGGTACTTGATCCCGAAAATTTAAATTTATTTATTTATTTATTTCTCTATGTTTGCACTCAGACTACCTTGAAAATGTCCTCCGTCGACTTTATTGTCTACGTATTTATAAAGATTACCAGACTTTGGGCCCAGATAAAACAATTCACAAACATACTGTCGCAACCCCAGATTGATGAAATGTACAAATTACGAAACTAAACACAACTATCTTATATCAGGATCGAAAATTTATTAATATTTAAGATTAGCACAGCATAAATTTTAATAATTGGAAATAGGGATAGTAAGTTTGGGTTACATCCCTCTTTCACAAATGACTATTGCCTGTCTTGAAAATCAGTATTCGTAATCCTGATATTTACATGGGCACGAACACTGAGCCCTTGTACCGAGTGGAAACGTGCAATTACCTCTACCCCGAAGCAGACCCAGGAGATCATTTGTATCGTTCATATTAATCTAGTGCTGATTGCTTTTCCACACATTTTGTTTGTTATACATGTTTTTCTTACTAATTCTCAGAATCCAAAATTATCCAAGTTGTTATTAATACGAGATTATCATTGGAATGTTTATCTGTTTTTGAGTTTAACAATCAGTTGGTGTTGAAAAGAGTTGTTCTTTTACTTTTATTTCTTTCTCCACAAACTAGCTGGCCCAAATGCCAGAGAAACGTTCTTCGGTATCAATACGTAACCCCTTTTTTTCATTAACTGATCTAAAGTCATGAAGTATGACTTCTCTCGGACAAACTGTAGGTTTGTCATTTATACTTAAACTTATATTAATATTAGTTTCGCGGCAAGTTTGCCACCTTACAATTCCTAGACTGGATTTGGTGAGAGAATATGTCTCTTCTTGCTGATTTGATCAGATTAAAAATTATTTGTTTTCCGACGCAATTCCCAATTTTAGTTTTCATTGAAACCACAACCAGGTCTATTCAAATTAAAATTGGGCACATCGACGTGGCGTAATGGTTAGCAAACTTGTCTCGACATATCACTTAGTACTGTGTAGTGAGTTTGATCCTCACTGGGTGCCCCAAACTTTCGGCCTTGTGCCACATCTAAGCCGCGCTTAGAAAATCACTATTCAAATTAAAATAGGTTTAACTTTTAGATATTTTATTAAAATTTATGAAATCATCATCTGGAAGTGCTCAGTTCTCGCTTTCCAGCCTTAATAGAGGTCGGGTTGGGGGGTTCGGGACTAGTACGCGCCGGCTCTGGATGGTACCGTTTTTATAAGAAATGAATATGGATCTGTCATTTCTAATAATTTTAATAAAGTTTGTAGCCTATCTTTTGATAAAGACTACAGGCATTTCTTTTTACTTTTTTTTACTTAATCTTTCTTCTTTTTTATACAAGAGAACATAGATTTTATAGATCTAATGCTGTGGTATCTCCACTTAACCATTAT
Organism: Acanthosepion esculentum; assembly: GCA_964036315.1. NCBI lineage: Eukaryota > Metazoa > Mollusca > Cephalopoda > Sepiida > Sepiidae > Acanthosepion > Acanthosepion esculentum. Next base: position 31,989,097 of record OZ038497.1, on the reverse strand, counting down.
GAAGAACGGATACCTTAAACGTTAGAGATAACAAATATAAATATTAATAATTTTGTTACACTCTTCATTATTTTTTCTTTTTCTTTATATGGCAATGTGTTTGTTTCGTGTTATTGTGGTATAATGCACTAGATAACCCACAATCGACATTTTTTACAAAACAATATATAAGCTATTATATACATTCAAAATGGCAGGGTTCAGAGTGGAGATATTTCTATAAATTTCCAGTTACTCTTTCCTAATATTTTTTCCGCCATATCACGTCGAAACATTGGATCTCGGGCGATCACCGTAGTTAAGTAACGTCGAGTCCGGTCAGTGCCTAGATGGGTGACCGCTTAGGAATATCAACTGCTGAAATCGTGCGTGTGCAGCAGGCGTAATAGAAAACGTTTCGGAATTGAAAATCGAACAGCCGAATTCCAATTCAAGATCGTGATATACACTTACGAGTAATTATCCTTGAGAAAGATATGAATCCACCTCTTCTCCACTCCCCGCCCCATCTATAGCTTAATTAGTAGAACTATCTTAAAAAATTCTTACACTCTTAAAATATTTTCTGGCTTTAAATAACTTGCAAAAGTTTGATAAGCCGCAAAAAATAAAAACAATCCAATTCTAATTCTTTTCCAATTCATTCGTTCAGAATGAAAATGTTCATCGGATTTTCCAGTTCTTTTCTTGTTCATTTCAAATTCATTCGTTTAGACTGAAGATCGTTCCAGAATTTTCAGGCTTTCTTTCGCAAAGCATTCGTTCAGAATGAAAATATTTCTGGGACTTTCCAATCCTTGCATGACTTTTTGTAACTGTTCCAAGTGCTCCAGTAATGACGGAAATGACTGTCAATTTCCTTTTTCAATTTTTTTTTTAATACTCTTGTAAGTTTCCGATATTTCTCTAGCTTTTCCTTTTTTTACTTTTACTGTTTGGTCAGCTGGAACAGCGATATTTGATGACAAATTTTCTTTAGGGCAAGATCTACTCTTCTATAATTGGTTGGGTGATCCTGTTTAATTTCAAATTCCTAGAGAATTTTATATTTCTTATTCTCAAAGACAGAGTCCGGTTTATTAGTATTCTTATCTTCACAAATGTGTTTGGCCCTGATCTGGCATCTCGTTTACAGTCGCACTCTCACAGACGTGTCGTCGCCTCTCTCTGTCTTTTCTACAAATACTTTCACAGTAACTGCTCCGGCGAGCTATTTTCGCTAGTTCCCAAACTGCATGAATTTAAACGTAACACTAGGTCGGCATCTCTGTCCCACCCTTTCACTGTCGAAACGGTTAAATGCAGACGTCTCTTCTACTCCAATAGCTTCATATCTCGCACTTCCTGTCTGTGTAACTCCCTTCCTCTTACTTGTTTCCCTGATAGCTATAATCCTCAACTATTCAAATTCATTCTCTTCATCCTTTCCTCTTTCACACCTCTTTACTCTTGCTCCCACTTTCTGTAACCCATTGCGTGCTAGTGGAACTCCCTCCTTGCTCGGGGTAAAATGTTAAAAAAAAAATACACCATGGATCTAGTGAATGTGTTTGTTGTAACCTAGGGAAGGTTACTGAATAGAATAATCTAAGCACCTCTACTTTTTGCGGAAAACAGATAGCGTAATGAAAAAGGCCACAAACTTAACGAAAATAAAATTTTATCGTCCAAATGTTTGTTATTATTAAGAAGAAAGACCAAAGTATTTTTTTAATTATTTAAAAAAAAAATTTAATGATTTCTCACACGTTCGAAATTTTGGCTAAAGTCTTCTTCTGTTTACGTCATCACGGTGGCTATATAATACATATTTTTGTGCTTTTTTCTGTTGAAAACACATTTATTTGGAAATTCTTGTAAAAATTAAATAATTGCCCGATTTTCAGGACTTATTCACAAATGAATGAAATTATTTTTTAAATGTTTTTTTTAGAAAATTTGGGTAAAAAACATTTTTTTTAAATATGTTACCCCCACTTACTTAATTTCATGAAATTTCGCACAAAACCTTTTCATTTCCTGAAATTTTTTTTTTTTATTTGTTAACATTAAGAGTCCTTGGAGATTGTAAATCAAACCCTTTTTTTTTTTTAATTTGAGCTATCTAACTAAAAATCTGCTCTGAATTGAAAAATAATGAATCCAATAAAACTATGACATTACTTAATTAGAAAATCTTTTAATTGCTTTTGTAAATAAGTAATATTAAGGATATTATTGTCTGAAGAAATTTTTTTTTTTATGAATAATGAATTTTTACAAGAATTTTTTCATTTTTTTTTATTTTAATTATAATAATTTATAATAGTTTAAAATTGTGTAAAATTCTGTATTGGGCTATTTCCTGGATGTGATATAGTAATTAAGTGGAAACAAAAGTTACAAATCCAAAATTGAAAAGATTAACCCACTTAGTTGTGTTATTCTATTTTTAAAATAATTTTTATTTTGTATTTTTTTATTTAATACGTTCATTATTTTCATGTATGGTAGACTGAAATTGTCATCATTATGATCTAAAAGTTTTGTCTCTTTATTATGTCGATTCAGTTATGTTTCAACAGGTTTTCAAAATTTCTATCCAGCTTTAAAAGTTTAAAGCTTAAACGAAGTTTTACTTTTTTCAATTACTATTTCGCCAAATATTTTTATTTTATGTATTTACATTAGTGTGGGACATACTTCAATTGAATAATCATTTTATAGTATTTTAAATTTTTTTATTTTTGCATCTTCGAAAAGTAAATAAAATTGCAGAAAATATGTTCATTTGTAAAAATTACTAGGTAGTTAAAAACCAAAAATATGCGTTCACTTAGATTTCTGACGATTGGGTCATCCATAGTATTTGTCATCGCTTCGTCTATCAGCAGTCCATCAAACGTTAGATCAGATCAACAGGACCAATCATTAATAATTGGTTGTATATTATTTTTTTATACTATAAGTAAGTAATATTTATTTCAAATCAGATTAATTTAACTTTAAATTTTCTAATTTTACTGAAATCACGTGTCAGAAATATATATTTATTTTTTAAAAGAATTTTAAAATAGAAAAATTTGGTTTGTTTACAAATTTCTTAAAATTAAGAAAAATGGCCGCTTTTAAGAAAATTTTTAAAAATCGAAATTAAATTTGACATTGTAATCTATATAATTTCTATTCTGAAACCAGAATATTTTACTTAATGGAAATAATAAATTTAATTATTAAACTTTCAATTAAAGCTAAAAATGAAATCTTCAAGAAAGATTTTTCATTTTTAAAATTTAATTTTAAACCTTAGATATCGAAAATTTATGCCAAACATGTGGAGGTCCCTAGAATAATCGCACAAAAGTTGGTAATGAACGATAATACTTAGGACAATAACAACAGCGGCGCGTAGAAGAAGAGTCAACTGCTAGAAGTGAGTCAAGTGAATTCCACAATGAATCTCCAACTGCAGGATATCTACGAACCGCCCCAAGCGGTCAGATGGGGCACAAGGCCGAATTTAATGTGAGGTATTCGAGCCCGTAGGCTCGGCCAAAAATTCCCAGTAGACCCCGTATAAAACGGGGTCGAGTAGCTGTTTCCCGAGACGAGACTCTGTCCTTCGACATAGCCTCGTCTGGGCATACAATATTTACTACAGTATGGGGACATATCCATTATCGTCTGTAGGTATGCTACAACAATGTTAAAAAAGCTTTTCAAATCTTTATCATTTTTCTTAGTATCCTGACTTGAACTGTGCGATAATCCCAATAGGCTCAAATCATTCTAAGAGTTCCAAAACTTTTAATATCTTTGAAAAATGTTTTTGAATGTTTCTGATGCTTCAATGTTTACGGGAGATACAATCATTCTCATATTTATAACATTTTAACTAGAATTTTTGGCAACACACTGACGCGTGTTGAAATCCTCACAGTATTTAGTATTGTTGAAGATATCGTAACTTTTTTGTCAAGTATTACAAACTCCACCTTTCGTTCAATTTCGCAAACTAATCGATGAAATTTGAATAAACCGATTTGTTTGGGAAAATACTTTGACAAAAAACCATACTTCGCGATTTAATAATTTCTTTAATTTAATTTTATTTTATATGACTTCATGGCAAACAATAGTTTTTGAGAAATTTTTTCCTTTATAACAGCAAAGAATAAATTCTTAAGATTTCTTACTCTTGAGCATGCAACATACAACTGGCCATGAGTAAATATTTCTTTCTTGGGCCAAATTCAAACTTTTGAAGCGTTTGGCCTTGTGACTTGTTTAGTTCTCGCAAACGCAGTGCGTACTGGAAACTGGATTCTTGTAAATAAAAACTTCAAGAAAAGATATGTAAAAAAACAATATTGCATCTTTATTAAATAGTATTTGCATGTCCAACTAGTATTATACGACCCTACATGTCACATAACGAGTTGAATTCTAACAGGACGATGTAATGTAAACAAAAAAATAGTTGAATGGTCGCGTAGAAAATTGCTAATCTAAAAGGGAGGTAACTTTAAAAAATTGAATTCTTAGCACGTAAATTAACAACGTACAATTATGTAGGATTTATCAATCGTTATTTCGATTCCAATATCAAAACTAAAATGCATATTTACAACCTTTTTTTTTTTCTAATCCAGGGCTGTGAATTACAACGCTTTTATGATTTTCAATTACGTATACGGCCCGTTTTGCAAACGAACACTATTAGGTAAATTTTCTACCTCATAGTCCATTGTTTATAAAGTTTGTTGTGATATTCTGTTTAACAAAAATAGCTAACAAATGTGTTGCATTTGGCTGTTCTAGTGGATATGTTACTAACAGTGAAAAAGTATCAACATTTTCTTTTCCTCTTGGAAAATCCAACCTTGTAGAAAATTGGATAAAATTCGTTAATCGTATTGATTGGTTTCCTACGAAAAACTCAGTTATCTTTATGGAAAATTTTGAAGAGAAATTTATTTTAAAAGGAAAACGAAAAAAACTGAATTGGGATTTACATCCAATACCTACAATACATTCAGGAAAAATAAGAAAACCGTCTCTTTTGCCGAATACAAGCTAATTCAGAAAGCCTCCAAAACAACGAATGGTCCAAACTGATGAATTACATGATTTTATTTCAGTTGATACGATAACGGATTTTACTTCATTGGAAAAAGCAAAATGTTGTCCTAATGGTTTTGAATTTTAAACAAATGGAAAATTATATTCTAATTTATAGAACAGTCTCCGATCCTGAATCTTATTTTCCGTCTATAAAAGAATGTATTTGCATTGACCAAAGCCTACACGCTCAGTTCCGATGCGATGGAACCCCTATACCGTTACCACAGGGATTTATACATGGACATAATGCTAAACTCACAAACAAAACGTGGTTGAAGAAAAAACATACTCAATTCTAAAATAATTACAAAAAAGACAACATTACTAACCAAGAAGTCGTCCTTCATTTCCTGCAGAACTAATACGTTATGCCTTACTAAGGCGCTATACGTCTCAACATGCCTACAAATTATTTCTGGAGAAATTTCCATTAGCATCTTTTCCTTTATTAGAGAAAATTCAAAAAAATTAATTAAACGCTTTCAATGTGAAATGTGTTCCCTGGTCATGGTAGGCAATGATAGTGATGATGCTACAAAGAAGCAGTACTTTGAGTTACTTTCTCGATGAGGTCTTATGGTTCCATCTAGCCAAATGGCAGAGTTCGTTTGTGCTTGTTTTGCTATACTTGACTATGCAGGTAAATGTATTGTAAAACATAGTGAATCCACTACAGGACAGTCTGCTGAAAGAATTTTGGAAACATTATCCAAAATATGTTTTTACTTGTGAACGACACACTGAAAAAGGAATTCACTTTCCAGCAAAAACTGTTGTGAATATATTGTACAACAAAAAACGAGTTTTCATCAGATGAAGTGCGAAAAAATATAGTAGAATGTTTTTAAAAAAAGGCAATGGTCAAAACAAAATTGATTTATAGAGAAACTGTTGGTAGGTTTTTTTACTTGTATTTGTTTTGTATTGCTGCTTAATTTTTTAATAACATTTTTGTTTTTTTACTCTGTTATTATTATTATTTTCTGCTTAAAAAGAGAAAAGACAACCTGTTTGTTTGTTTGTTTGTTTGTTTGTTTGGGGTTTTATGGCATATCAATCACTATGGGTTATTTAATGCCAGATCCAGTATTTACTAGATATATCAAAAATGTATAGCTGGCAACATCATTGTTTCAAAAACGTATAGCTGGCAACTGTTTCAAAAACGTATAGCTGGCAACTGTTTCAAAAACGTATAGCTGGCAACATCATTGTTTCAAAAACGTATAGCTAGCAACATCATTGTTTCAAAAACGTATAGCTGGCAACATCATTGTTTCAAAAACGTATAGCTGGCAACATCATTGTTTCAAAAACGTATAGCTGGCAACATCATTGTTTCAAAAAATGTATCCCTGGCAACATCATTGTTTCAAAAACGTATAGTTGGCAACATCATTGTTTCAAAAACATATAGCTGGCAACATCATTGTTTCAAAAGTTTCAAAAACGTATAGCTGGCAACATCATTGTTTCAAAAACGTATAGCTGGCAACATCATTGTTTCCCATCACATTTTAGGGGTAAGGTGTTAGTATATTTAGTGTAGGGTTTGGGAGGTAAAGTTAATTGTAAGTTGTAGTTGTTTTGGGATGGGTTAGATGTGATGGGGCATGACATGACCAGCCGATTGATCAGATCGACGGCCTTTTGGTTGGACGTAGTTTATCGTCATACCCAGGACGCGGATGTAGTTTATCATCATACCCAGGACGCCAGAGAAAATAGTTGTGTCATCAGCATAGATAGCAAATTTAGAATTGATGTTATCAGGAAGGTCATTTATGAAAATTATAAATAACGTAGGTCCAAGGATAGAGCCCTAGGGAACAGCTGCATTTAAGCAAAAAGATCTAGAAGAGTGTACTTTAAAGACAACGTTCATCTCGTGATTTGATAAGAAAGTCTGAATCAGTTCAAAACTATCATAACCTTTCAACTTGTGAAGAAGACCGGTATGCCAAACCCTATCGACCACTTTCGAGATGTCCAAAGCAAGAGCAAAGCTTCACCATTCTTATCTAAAGCTTGATTGACTATTTCAGCAATAGTCGTTAACGCATCAACAGTTGACCCAGAGAAGTGAAAGTCATATTGCTTATCTGAAAGAAAACCCTGCGATGTGAGATACTTAATCTATTCATAGTTAATTAGCGCTTCAAGTAGTTTGTCAAAAAGAGGTAGAAGGCTAATTAATAGACCGATAGTTAGAAGGATCAGATTGTTCACATGTGTTCTTAAAAACTGGAACAACAGGGGAAGATTTACAAAAAGCAAGAAAACAAGAGCCAGCAAAGCAGATATTATACATTTCCTTCTCCAATTATTTTATATCACAGATTACTTTTTGTCTTAATTTTCTAATCTTTTTATATTTAATATCAAGTATGTCTAATCAATAGCAATCCAAGGCCTGAAACTCCAGCAATATTAGGTTACCTCCCTTTCTACACTTTTTGAAAAAATAATTTTTAATTTTTTTAAATCGTTAATTTTCCTTAAAATGCCTGGAAAATCTGCGAATTGATTATTTATTGTCATCCAAGTACTGACTGATGAACAAATCTTTGTACACATATTTTTGTAACTTAGTATTTTTTTTAATTTATGAATAATAAATGTTATCATATGTATTTTTTATAGTAAATGATAAATATTGCATTGTAGTTGTTTCACATATTTTTATTTAATGCTGTAAATAAAAAAATATTCTTGCAAATAAACAATCTAAAAAAAATAAATAGTATTTAATATTTTTATTGAAAATTCTCAAGAAGAAAGAAAATGTATGAATTCACCTACATAATTTTTTTTTTTTTATTAACATTCTATTCTAATCATCACTTTTTAAAACAATAAACATTACCGAAGGAGTCGATGTAGTATACAGTAATAGCAGAATCAAAGGAAAACCCGTATTTTTGATACACCGTTCCTTTTTTTGTTTTTTTTTGGGGGGGGTGTTTTTTGGGGTTTGGGGGGGTGGTTTTGGGGGGTGCGAGCATAAAGGTTAAACTTTGCTATGATTTTCGTATATCTCATTTCTTAACCAGTTTTAGCACACTTTAATATTTTGGCAGCACGCTCATGCGTGTTGAAATCCTCATAGTATATAGTATTGTTGAAGATATCGCTAACTTTTTTGTTGAGATTTACAAACTCTACGTTTCGTTCAATTTCGCAAACCAATACATGAAATTTGAATAAGCTGATTTGTTTAGAAAAATACTTTGAGAAAAAACCTACTTCGCGATTTAATAATTTCCTTAATTTAGGACTTCATAGTAAACAATAGTTTTTAAGAAAATTTCATTTTTTCATTTTTAAAACAGAGAATAAATTATTAGGATTTCTTACATTTGAGCATGTAACATACAACTGGTTATGCGTCCGTAAAGTATTTCTTTCTTTGGCCAAATTCCAACTTTTTGAAGCGTTTGGCCTTGTAATTTGTTTATAGTTTTCGCAAACACAGGGTGAACTGGAAATTGGATTCTTGTATATAAAAAGAAAAGAATATGCAAAAAACTTAAAGAAAATATATACAAAGAAAACAATATTGACTTTTATTAAGTAAGTATTTGTTATCTTAATCATTAAATTGTTTTTAAAATAATGGGAGTATTTTGTATGATAAATAATAAAACTTTTAATTTTCCAAAAAGATTAATGAAAAATTATTGTACTAATACTTGTTATTATAATTATTGTACTTTTTAAGCCCCGCGCTAAGTATCAAATAAATATTTCCCGAATAGCTATATCTAGGTGTAAATTTACATGCTTAATTCGAAACTAACAAAGAAATTTTGCTAAAAATCTACCGTTCTGGAGTTATCGATAACTGGTCAAAGGGAGACAACTCTGTGCGTATTATTTGCTTCATCTGCCTATTTCTCTTTACGTTACGTCCTCATCCATGCTAGGTATGATGGTGGTTGAGGGAATCTGGGTGTGTAATGTTGTTTTGGGGTGGTTCTCCTAAGTTATACATTATATGGCCAGGTTTCTAGAGTTTACCAGAGCTTTTTTTTTTCGGTGGGGGGGGGGGTGTTTGTTTTTTTTTTGTTTTTTTTTGTTTTTTGTTTTTTTTTTAAATAGGCGTTTTCTCCTTCTCGTAGCGGGGTTTGTGGTCAGCACGAACGATTATATATTTGGAATGTTTTGTCTTTCTGTGTAGGCATTTGTATCTTTGACCCTCCATGGTCCATGGATTTGAGCTTTAGCTGGTTAGGGAATATTAGTAATACTGATAGCCCTGGCGGGCCTAGAAAAGCTCTACAGGGGAATGCCGAGAGCCGCTGTTTGGGGTGTTTCGGTACTCAAACATGCCTAGGTGAGGGTCAGTTTTACTCTTTACCTTCTAGAAAATTTTCTTGGCTGTTTGCACTGTCCGGTCAAGTAGGCCATTGGATTGGAGTGTCGTGAGCTGGATGTGGAGTGTAAAAAATCATATTCTTCTGAGAATTTAACGAATTCTCGGAACTGAATTGTCAGAGACCACTTTCTCTGTTCTGCCATACCTGAAGGTTGACTTGTTTGATAATGGTTTTACTTGTTGTGAAGTATACTCGATCCACTTCGAAGTACCGACCGTAGTAGCCCACGACCACTAGAAACTCTTTCTCGTCCCACTGGAATAGGTCAGTGGCTACTGCTTGCCAGGGATGGTGAAGTACAGGTTGTAGTTGTAAGGGTTCTCTTGGGTTATAATGCTGCATCGTCATACATTCGGGGCACCTCAACACGAACGTGCGTATATCAGCGGAGATGCCAGAACAAAATTGAGTACTGCGAGCTCTTTTCAGGATCCTCACGGTGCCAGTAATGTCCAAAATGTAGACGCTTCATCATTTGAGTCCAGGGCAACCTAGGGACTATAATCTTGTGGTCTTTGAGTACATCACTAAGTTAGTTCGTCGCGGTGATTCCAGTATTTTATAATTGTGTGGCATGACTTCCTCTGTTCAGGCCGCCCATTTTGGATAAGTTGGATGAGGGCCTGGAGTTGTGGGTCCTGTCTGGTGACAGTTCTGATTTTGTAGTCAGTAACTGGAAGCCGCTTAAGCATGCTGCGGACATGGGCGTCCATTCCTTTGAAGTACTCCTGATATGTGTCTGGTAGGTCGTTTCGTGAGATGATGTCAGCCAGGGATACCTTATATCCTGGGACGTATATGATGTTCAGGTCTTAGTTACCTAATTGAAGCAACATCCCTTCTAAACGAGGAGGAGCCGAATAAAGGGTTTTTGGAAATATGGGTACTTAAGGCTTGTGGTCGGATTACAGTGATCCTGCGATCGTAAATGTTGTGGTGGTATCTTCTACACTCGTATAGAATGGCAAATACTTCCTTCTCGATATGTACATAGTTCATTTCATTTTACATGAGGGACTTCGATGCGTAGGCAATCGACTTGCCTTCTTGTACGAGTGCGGTACCTAAGACATGTTTAGACGAGTTAACTTGGAGAATTGTCGGTTTGGAAGGGTCAAAATATTTAAGAGCTTGCCTCTGGTTCGAGGTCACTTTATCTTTCACTTTTCAAATACTCCCAAATGGAGTATTAAATGTTGTGAAGTACGAGGACTCGCTGTTTAGCGGTATGGTCCAATATCCACACCGTATATCGAGTTTCGTGAAGAGCTTTACTCCGGATAGCTCAGGGAGGGTATCTTCTAGATTTCTCATGAGGTAATGTGATCTTTGAATTGTTTGTTCGGGTCTCGCGGATCCAGACATATTCTAATTTTGTCATCCCCTTTTTTCCACATGTACCAAGGAATTCATCCAATGTCCAGGTCCTGCGACCTTCCTCCATTCGTGCCGGTTCTTCTGAAAGCCTCTGATGGAAGTTTAGGGACACTTTCCGACGAGGTGTACAATCGTGGTACCTTTGTGTCAACGTGAATGGCGCACTTCCCTGGAACTTCTCTATATACTTCCTTTTTAGGTAAGAGATTTGTCAAGTTGGGGTGTGTTGTGAGTTTAGATTCATATATTAGTTTAATCAGTCCAAAGTTCAGGCTTTACCTCAAGTCTAATATGGCAGATGAATCATTTTCGATAATGTGTTAATTTACATCGAATAGTGTATTTTTGTACTCACTTTTCAACAAACGGCATCCCAATGTATTGAGTCCGTATGCTGACAGTTTGGCATTGCTGGGGGGATTTTGAATTTTACTGCTTTCGTTTTCGGACCCACTTTTATACGTAGGGTGCAGAACGATTTCGTTACATTTTTTCACAGGTGATGCTAAAACAGTTCCAATCTAAGATTTTTGCAGACAATGATGCAGGTATTAAGTCGCACGATATCACTGGCTGCATATCAGAGACTCATCAACACCAACATGAGCCAGCAAGGCCTATTGCAACACGCCATGTCACAACTCACGGTCTCAAATTCTCTCTCTATATATATACTATTTATAATAGTTACTTTCTAAACAGGAAAATAAATAAAATCAGTTACTTTCATATTTATTTTATTTCCTGTCTTTTTTTCTGTCTCATAATCCATAGTTCCGATATGTTTTTTGTCTCATTAAAACAGTTTTAAGGTGGATAATTAATTCAGTTAACATTTCGTACACACTTGTTAACGGGGTGGAAGAAGATGGACCTGAAGATCTGCCAAATTAAATATGAATTATAACAAGACCCTTGAAAAGAAAAAAAATATATATATACCAAGAGAAAGAGGATTCATTTTTAGAGACAAATTAATTCTGCTCTTAATCCATATTTTTCTTTTGAATTTCTTAAGCAGTCTACAGCAGCGAACTACCGCAAACCAAAACCGAAACTAAAAATCTTTGCTCCCAGTGAAATAAAGAGATTTGAAATTGGTCTTCAGTTGCACTATGACTTGGCCTTATATAAAGAACGCCATGAAAGTATAGACAAAAATTTTTAAATTGCGAATTATCGTCTGCAAATCTGGCTGTTGCAGATGCCAGAAATAACCATAATCAAGGCCATGTCCAAAAGTTTGACTCACATGAGTCATCATCAAGGAGGTGTATAAGAAAAGTTTGGTGAAGAAAAGCAGTAGTGTTTTAACTGGTACATTTAGAAGTCTCATTATATTTTAAAAATGAATCGTTGCCTAACCACAATATATATATATATATATATATATATATATATATATATATATATATATATATATATATATATATATATATATATATAGACAAATGTAAGAAAGAACAGAAGGAGTAACATTCCACTGTTCGTAACATTTAATTTAAAAAGAAAGTGCTCAATACAAAGTAGAGCAATATATTATTATTTTATTATAAGAGATTAGTACAAAAACATGTTGAAATCGCTACACAATAGCTTTCGTGATTCGGCACTATACTGTGCCTCTTCAGGCGATGGTAAGTGACTGGTGATTAAATGACTTTTAAGAAAATTTCAAGAGCAAATTATTACCTCTTTTTCGAAAGATAAATGTGGATGAGGAAACACAAGGTCAGAATTGAAAATAGACTTGTGAGTTTGCCTTGATCAACCAATCAAGTGTCAGAACTACGCTAAATAGAAAATTAAGCTCAGAGGGTGGCGGAGTTATTTTTTCATGACATGATAAACCGGAACTTAGACAGGTCATCATTGACATTAGCGGAAAACATGCAAGCAACAAATGTATCGTGATTGTAGACAAATGTGACATGTTCAAATTTTCAAAGGACGCTGAGGGAATGGGTAGGAGGGTAATTAGACAAAGTTAATTTCAACAGAATTTTTCTTTTTAAATTTCAGATTCAGGAAACTTCTTAAAGGAACCTGTAGATAAAATTAAAAACGGGGAACATCTATATAAAATATTAATAATACTAACTGGGCAGCAATACATAGCAATACTAAATGCGAATAAACAATATAAGATAATTACTCGTACTCGTTATTTACTTATAAATTATGGCCATCAGAAATGGTACTACTTTTTTTTTAAATTTAACTATATTGTAAGGTAAAGGTAAACTGTGTTGGCAATTTACAGTTAATTCACTTTGGTTTAATAGAGATTTTTTGTCAGCAAATCAGATAATTTCTAGTTTCTCATGTAAGCATAAGAGGCAAGGTTCATTTAAAGATTTACAGGTTCTAGCTTTTTTTAGTATTTTCCATTTTACCGTAGGGGTTTTGTTAACTTCTTTTAAGTTCCAAAAATATTTAGAAAGAGATGTTATATTATTATAAGCGATATTTGTGAAAGAAAATATCTAGGTGGAAAATAATTCGTCACCCACAGGGACTCGGAGACGGTTTTGAACTCTATCAAGACTCGGCATTTCTTTTCAATACACGTTTTTGTTTATTTAGAATCGTGTAATTTTAACTGGTTCTCTAGGAAATTTGTAAGGTTAAGCATTATTTCGTTAAAATAATGAATATTATGAAGTTTCGGTCATTAATGTTTAATAATTTTGCGCACACAATTTCTGAACCTAGCTATGTTTAAAAAAGCTAGAACCTGTAAATCTTTCAATAAACCTTGCTTCTTGTTTCCTTACCCCCCTTTAACTTTCGAAAAAGAGGTAATATTTTTGCTTTTGAAATTTTCTTAAAAATCATTTAATCACCAGTCAATTACCATCGCCTTAAAAAGCACAACATTGTGCCGAAACACAAAAGGTATTGTGTAACGATTTCAGCATGTTTTTGTTTTAATCTCTTATATTATATATAAATATATATTATATAAATATAAAAATGAACATTGAAGTCAACACTCAAAGGCGACAGACTGTTGCGTTCACTGTCGTCTCTGAGTCTTGACTTTAATGTTCACTTTGATATTTATATACGCTCTATCTCTGATATTGAGCATTTTATTCCATAAATATAGCACACCTTAAAACTGTATTTCTTCATATATATATATATATATATATATATATATATATATATATATATATATAAAGAGAAAAGGAAAACTTATCTTAGCCTTCGCGTTTCGACCTCTTCCAGACTTTGTGTGAGTATTTTATTTTGCAACAAGTATGTATAAAGAAATTATCATATTAATATTTATTTTGGCAATTAATATTTAAATTATTTAGTACAGTGGTTAAAAAACGCGTAAATTCATAAACTCCTGTTATTTTATATTTATATATATATATATATATAGAGAGAGAGAGAGAGAGAGAGAGAGACACACAGAGAGAGAGACACAGAGAGACACAGAGAGAGACAGAGACAGAGAGTGAGAGAGAAAGATATATATATATATATATATATATATATATATATAAAATACATAAATCTGTCTTATAGTAAAATAATTTAAATAATAATTGTATAAAAAATTCAACATTTAGTCATTTTCGTTTCTTAGACATTAAAATATGTTACTTAGCATCCTCCATAATGTATTCAGACTTTTCAGTTAACATGATGAATATTCATGAGCGTTTCTTAAATTAAAATATTTTGTAAAACTAACACTATTTTTTCTTTTGTTTATAAATACTTGTTGCAAAATAAAATCCTCACATTTGCTTTGGTAAGAAAACATCTGCGTCGGTTAAGATAAGTTTTCTTTTTGTCTTTATTAATACTGTTCAGCTACTCTATAGTTATATTGTAGTTACATGTGATTTTTTCACACACACACACACACACGCACACACACACACACACACACACACGCGCGCGCGCGCGCGCGCGCGCGCGCGCACGTTACTGTCCTCCACTAAATTAAGTGTCATAAGGAGAACACGATTGCTTCCCTTGGACTGCAAATCGATGCAGACATTTTACCGTAAGATTCACTCGAACTAGACAATTTTTTTTTTTTTTTTTTTATAAGCGTATCGCCCCAAGCAAGGCCGGTGGCCACTATCACGCAAGGGGTTACAGAAGGGTTGGAGGAAGAGCAGATAGGAGTGGTAAAGAAAGGGATGTGGAGAAAGAGCAGGACTGAGGGTCGATCGAGGCAGGGGGGTTACGGGAGATATAGAGCGAGAGCAGATAGGAATGAAAGATGTCAGGAAGTGGATAGATCAAGGCAATTGGAGATGACGATTGACGCTACACTTAAACTGTTGGAGATTGTATTTGTCAGGGAAACAGTAATAGGGAAGGGAGTTCCATAGGCGAGATGTGCGAGACATTAAGCTATTGGAGTAGAAAAGACGTCTACACCTAACAGTTTCAACGGTGAAGGGGTGGGAACGGGATGCCAGCCTCGTAGGACGCTTAAATTCACGAGGCTTAGGGACAAGCGAAAGCAACTCCTCAGAGCAATTACCGTGGAAGTACTTGTAGAAAAGGCAGAGTGATGCAACATCGTGTCTGTGAGAGAGCGACTGCAGACGAGATGACAGATCAGGGCCAATCACATTGCATATCCGTCTCTGGATCTTATCAAGAACCCTGAGGCAACACGCAGGGGCCCCAGACCATAAATGGCAGCAATACTCCATGCAAGGTCGAATGGTAGACTTATAGACTTGGAGGATTATATTAAGGGATAGTTTATACGGATAGGAGAGGAATATAACGGTTAACTAGACCTGAACCCGCTAAGATTGTAGTGATAGGTAAACTTTTTATTTGGGAGTGTGTCCCACAGGGCAATGGTTACGGAAAGGAACTGTTCGATTAGAGGACTTACTTCTTAAGTTCTTAGTCTCACCAATGGAATACGGGGGAAATATGGGTGGTTTGCTTCAATGTAAGTGGCATGGCCCGTCCTATCCGTGAATGTTAGACTTGGCGGAACCAAGGAATGTAGTTCGTCTGAGCACTTTCTATGGAAGAAACGACAGAACAGTGATAAGCTCGTCACGTCCTTTCTATGAGAGAGAGGTTGGAGGGTGGAAAATAATTCGTCGCCCACAAGGACTCGGAGACGCTTTTGAATTCTATCAAGATTCGGCATTTCTTTTCTCCTACACGTTTTTGTTTATTTAGTATCGTGTAATTGGTCGGTGCCGGCCGCTCACGCCGCGGTCGGTACCTACCGGTCGCTTCTAGGCTTCAAGGCTAAGATCACGGTGTAGTATCTGTTCTCAGATTACTCACTGGACGATCGCCTATGGGGCTGAGATTCGATCTCTGATACAGGCCGGTCGTAGGGATTCGTCCCTGCGCTGGTAGTATCGCAGCTACGTCTAGCTATGACCAGCTTTGACAAGCTATGACCAGCTAAAGACCAGCTAAGACTAGCTATGACCAGCTAAAGACCAGCTTGGACAAGCTAAGACCAGCTAAAGCCAAAGCACTGCGGCCCGGGTGTAAACTCGGGTCCATTCCCCCTCCCTTCCCACGTTAAACCCCGACCTTGTGTCACAACCTGGCCCTGTGGGAGGTCAAGTAGATACCTAGTATCTGTTCTCAGATTACTCACTGGACGATCGCTTATGGGGCTGAGATTCGATCTCTGATACAAGCCGGTCGCAGGGATTCGTCCCTGCACTGATAGTATCGCAGCTACGTCTAGCTATGACCAGCTAAGACCAGCTAAAGACCAGCTAAGACTAGCTATGACCAGCTAAAGACCAGCTTGGACAAGCTAAGACCAGCTAAAGCCAAAGCACTGCGGCCCGGGTGTAAACTCGGGCCCATTCCCCCTCCCTTCCCACGTTAAACGCCGACCTTGTGTCACAACCTGGCCCTGTGGATGGTCAAGTAGATACCTAGTATCTGTTCTCAGATTACTCACTGGACGATCGCTTATGGGGCTGAGATTCGATCTCTGATACAAGCCGGTCACAGGGATTCGTCCCTGCACTGATAGTATCGCAGCTACGTCTAGCTATGACCAGCTAAGACCAGCTAAAGACCAGCTAAGACTAGCTATGACCAGCTAAAGATCAGCTTGGACAAGCTAAGACCAGCTAAAGCCTAAGCACTGCGGCCCGGGTGTAAACTCGGGCCCATTCCCCCTCCCTTCCCACGTTAAACCCCGACCTTGTGTCACAACCTGGCCCTGTGGGAGGTCAAGTAGATACCTAGTATCGTGTAATTTTAGCTGGTTATCGAGTCATTCATAGGAAATTTGGAAGGTTAAGCATTATTTCGTTAAAATAATGAATATTATGAAGTTTCAGACATTAATGTTTCATAATTTTGCGCACAAAAATTCGGAGCCTAGCTATGCTTAATTTTTAGACTAATTTGAGATTTTTTTATACATAAGCTTCATTCAATTTTTTTAAGTGTGCATCTCCTTTGAAATTTAAGTACGACACAATTCAATTTTTTTAAATCATTACTCTAAATTTTATTCAGAAGAGGCACTCTAATAAGCTGGAAGCGGTTTCTTCTTTTTAACTGCGAATCTCTGCAGGCATTCCTATTCATTCCATCTTTCTCTCTCTCTCTCTCTCTCTCTCTCTCTCTCTATATATATATATATATATATATATATATATATATATATATATATATATATATATATATATATATATATATATATATATATATATATATATATAGATATCTGTCTATATTTCTGAGATGAGGTATTATGTACAGTATTTACATTAGTCGGACTATTGTCCTGAAGGACACATGGCACAGTGGATAAAGGCGTTGGTTAGATCCAGTGACAGACCCAAAGAGTGTGAGTTCAATACCCGGTTCAGGCAGTGGAGAACTTTCAGAGGGAAAATTATCAAGAGATAACTGATAACTGACATCCATCAAACATGGCTGGTGGAACTAGAACAGTCTACCCCAGTGATCGAAATAAAGGGTTCGGTTCGAAATTCCAACCACCTGAAGAAGGCCGGAGCGTACAACGGCCGAAACGTTGTGATAAATATGGCGACAAAGATGAGGACAATAGTCCGACTAATGTAAATACTAGATATGTTCAATACTACGGTAAGAGCATACCCCGATGAAAAATGTCCCCAAACTTGATTAAACAATTTTTTAATCGTCTAAATTTATATTATTAAGAGGAAAGACCAAAGGATTTTTTAAATATTTTTTTTTACATTTTAAATTTGTTAATCCTTTCTAGCACGTACAAAATTTTATTTAAAAATCTTCTTTTTTTTTTTTTTTGGCAGTTATCAACATTTACATAAAATCGATCACGTCGGCCAAAACAAAAGTGAAATTCTCCGTTTAAAAATCTTGTAAAATTTAATTATACTTTTTCAAAAGTTATTTTAGGAAAATTAGAAAATTTAAAATATACTTAATGTAATTTGAAACAAACATTACAGATAAGAGAAGAATGTCTAATCGTGGTAATTGTTTTTGAAGGTTTGAATTGATGTTTACGTCAATATATCGACAACTAACGTCAGGGCAATTTATCGGACGGAAGGGCAGAAGTGACAGTATTTTCGAATTTTAAGCGAACCAGCTTATTTAACTATAAAGCAATTCTTAAAAATTAAATACTTTCAAAAGTGTAATATTTTATTGATTTTTAGGTACTTTTTAACGAAGATATGTCCAAAATATGTCCAAAGCCTGTTCCCGTCCCTAAAACTGAATCTAAAAAAGAAAAAATTAATAATTGCAGTGTCTCTCACTGAAAGAAAAATTATATTTAAAAAATGAAAAGAAAATATTTGGGGATTTATGTAAAAAGAAAAGAAAATTAAAAATTTTGAAAATGCTACGATGATAGTCGGCCAGTTAGAGAATTTGATACGAAATCAACGCAATTTATCAAGCCGGATCCTCGCTTATTATGAAAAAACAACTCTTAAAACACGGGACATTATTTCTGAATTGTGCCTCCGTAAATTTGCCGGAAACGTTTTTAAATACATTTTTGGCATATTAAAAAATTATTGTAAAAATAGGACGCTTCGCAGATTGTAATAATCTTTCAAATTTATGTTCTGTAAAAATAGATCATTTAATAAGAGCATTTCCAGAGATACTCATATACAAACTTAATTTTAAAATATTTAACAACTTTATCACATTTTGTATTTATCGTATTTTGTATTTAAAATTGAAAAAAAAAAGAAAACAATTCTTGTAAAAATTAATTTTTCATCGAAAAAATATTTTGGCTTCAGACAAAAATGTCCTTCATAAAAGCCATTAAAAACTTTCTTAATTAAATAATGTCTTAGTTTTATTGGGTTTTGTATTTTACAATTCAGGGCTAAAGTGTGGGTAGAAACGCTCCTCGATTTACAAAAAAGTCCATGATTTATAATATTCTTCAAAGTCTTCTGCATTTAATTAAAAAATTACAGAGATGAACATATTCGAGTTTTCAAGTTTTCATAAAATTAAGTAAGGTGGGGTGTAACAGATGTAAAAAAATATTTTTACCATGACTTTCTAAAAAACAAACATTTCTAAAATAATTTCATTCATTTTTGAATAAGTTCTGAAAGTTTCATTAAAATCCGACGTTTATTTGATTTTTGCAAGAATTTCCTAATCATTGTGTTTTTCAACTAAAAAAAGTGCTACGCGACCGCTGACTAAAAAAAAAAAAAAAAACGTACTAGAAAGGAATAAATTTTTTTTTTTTAAATAATTAAAAAATACTTTGGTCTTTCCTTAACAAACTTTTTCACGATAAAACTTTGTTTCGGGCCTTTTTTCATCATGTTTTTTGGGGGGGTGGCGAATTATTGAACATATATATTAGAAATGTTACTGTTCTCTAAATTATGTGCCATAAGTAGAAGCGGTTGCTCCCCTTGAACTGCAAATCGATTCATACATTTTAGTGTACAAAGCATTTCTATTAATTCCATCTCTCTTTGTAACGACTTCCTAGTGATAACTGTTCCCTAAGTTCAATTTAAAGCATACACCAATTGATTTATAAGTGATTGATGCTGCTAATCTCTGCAAATTCTAAGAGGAGGAATTTAGAAACAAAGAAAAAAGAAAAGTTGATCTGGTTTCAAGTCGTTTTCTTGTAACGGAAGACTTTTAAATACAGTTCTACTTTAATAAATATTATTTCTCTGATGATATCTGGATGAAATTGATTAGACGTCTTAGGGGTCCCACATTTTAAAAAAAAAAAAAAGCTAAGCTGTTTATTAAAAAAAAATCGTGTAACGTCCTTACCAGTACTCAAAATTTTAATTACCGAGTTGTACACTGGTAAAAACTAACACTTCTTTATCGACGTTGAATTACGTACAAATCTGTGCGAAAAGTGGATCAGAGAGCTTATTCAGCCTAATACACATTTTCAGGAAATCTCAACTTTTAATTGGTCAATAAACACACAAGTGGGCGTTGCAATCCACCCACGTACAAATATTTTTTCCAGCGCGTGACCAAGTCAAGTTTTCCCGCTTTTATTTTTCGATCTTATCACGTGTTACATTAATTATAAATATCAGACACAATCTTGTTCATTCTCTTTTTCTCTTTTCCTGCGAAAATGTAACCTTAAAGAATTCCCGTCTTGACTATGTGCGGTCAGATGTTAAAAACATTTTCACGCATGCACATACGTACGAAATTAAGTAAATTTTCCAAACTACATTACAAACATACAAAACATTTCCAAACAAGCAACAAGAACTCTTCTCTTTGAAATACTCTTCTAAAGCTAAAAGTTTATTCAGCATTTTCAGCTTACTTCAGTCAAAGGGACATAACACCAACAAAATACTAACCTCTACACATGTACATCATTACACAAAAATAAATATAAATCTCGTTGTTATAAAAGTAAAACCATTTTGTTCCTTCTTGTTGTTTCATATTTTGTGGTATTTTGCGTTAAATATAAATCGTGAGGTCATGTTAATAAACATACATCTACAAATGCTACAAGGATGATTATGTATTATTATTATTATTATTATTATTATTATGTTTCCTGCTTTGTATCTACATTTTCAGTTTTTCTCTTTATGAAAATAAAATAAAATATATACTTGTAAGAGCGCCGAAGTTCTGCACGCTTGCAACCACAGAGCCGTACACAACTAAAATGGGACGAAAAAGACTGTTATATAATATAGCAACCTTCCAAGTGAGTAACCTATGCTTTAAAAAAATCAGTATTTGAAAGTCGATTATTTACGCGGTCTTAGAAAAAAAATGGTAACAATTTTCGCAACGTGGCAGATCACAGATAAGTTTTTTATTTATTTATCCTTACACATTTGCTTTTTAGTGATTAGCTACTTCAATAGTATAATTTATTACGTGAATATTTTAAAATTTATAGTACATGAAATAATGGCGATGAAAATAGTACAGGCATAAAATAACAGGCCAATTAATTTGCAATGCCAGATAACTTTTATTAGACAACTTAACAAAAGGAAAATTTAAAACAAGAATTTCTTTTGTTAGTTCGTTAGACGTAAATTGAAATGTTTACTTATGGACTTCAATATAAACCCAAGAAATAAGAGCTTCGAAGTCACTTCTCTCTACACTTTCCCTAGAAAGCGAAACAGGTTGTAACCACCCCAAAAATTAATCAAGACCTGCCTCAGTGTGTGTGTGTGTGTGTGTGTGTGTGTGTGAGAGAGAGAGAGAGAGAGAGAGAGAGAGAGAGAGAGATATTACATATATATATATACCATTATATATATATATATATATATATATATATATATATATATATATATATATATATATATATATATATATAATTATTTATTTAAAAATTATAACATAAATAGCCATTTTGTTTCAGCACTTCTGGTGTCTTATCAAGTGATTATGTTGGATTCAACATCATCACTTGATAAGGTGGAGGTGTTGAAACAAAATGGATATTTTTGTAGTGATTTTATAACATATTTATGTTATAATTTTTAAATAAAAAATTATATTTTCTCTACTCAGTATTGAGTACTCTTTTAAGAATAGTAATTGTTGGTTATTGGAATTTATTCCGTATACACCAATCTTATACTTGTATATATATATATATATATATATATATATATATATATATATATACACCATTATATATATACATATATATACATACCATTATATATATATATATATATATACCATTTTATATATATATATATATATATATATATATACCATTATCTTATATCTTCTATATATATAAAACTGACTCTGTGTGTGTGTGTGTGTGTGTGTGTGTGTGTGTGTGTGTGTGTGTGTGTGTGTGTGTGTGTGTGTGTGTGTGTTCGCGAACTACTTGAGAACCATAAGGCATATTTCCACCAAATTTGGAACATAGATTGGACTCGATACTGGGTGTGTCTGGGAAAAAATATTAGTCATATTTCAAAAACCAATAACCCTTAATCAATAAATATAATGTTTAAATGGGAATTTCCATTAGTTTGGTTGTTTTTAAACTTTCAGACTTGAAGTCTAAACCCTAAGGTCGATTTTAATGAAACTTGATACGTGTATGCAACTTACTGTCACGCTTATTATACGCTAAGGGACCAAAAAAATTCAAATAGCTTCGATTTTGATGAAATTTTGCATGTTTGTTACGCTCTTACAATGAGATAGAAATGGGTTGTCAGATTTTTAAAAATGCATGAGGGGGCCACCAGGATGATCCTATAAACCCCTCGATGCCTCAATTGCATTTCAAGTGTATTTTGTAGCAGTATTGCCCAATTTCAACGAAAATTTCAGTACATATTGAGATTATATCGAGTAACTGAAGTAGTCACTTGGAATTCACTGAAAATCAACACTGGGACCCCCACGAGTTAGGGGACCAGCGGAGAACCCCAAAATTTTCAATTAAGTCTACAGCCTTGGCCATGAAGTCGATTAAATAGAAAACTTAAAAAAAGATGTGCTTTATTATTTCAATTACTATTAGTCTTAAACCTGTCCTTTGACTTGAAATTTGGGACCCCTAGGGTGAACCAAAGGGACCCCTAAATTTTCAAATTGCTTCGATTTCGACGGAATTTTACATGTATGTTACAATCTTAAAATGAATCAAAAACGATTATCAGATTTTGAAAACTACATAAGGGGGCCCCCAAGATGACCCATGAATACCTTGCTGCTCCATTAGTCTTTCAATTGTAGTGGTTAGCAGTATTCCGATGAAAATTTGCACATAATTTGTGTTTAGATCAATCAACTCAAAATCAAAACTGACACCCCATGTGTCATAAATACATTATGAAAAATATCATTTTTCCCATGGATTTCCCGTTTGGGTACTTACATAGTTTGCATTAACTTGACGGCCAAAATTATATCCTTCCTTAAGAAAAAAAGAATAAGTGCAAACGAAAGTGTGCACCGATGAGAGAGAAGTGCACTTTGGTATAAGACGCGTGTGCGAGATCGATCGAAATGTGTAGTGTGTACAATTGATTTTGCTCCACGTGCAATGATCGATCGAGTTATGTAGTGCGTACTGTCGATTTTGCTTCACGTGTAGTGTTCATTAGTGCTATGTGATGAAATAAATGCAAAAAATCCCATTCGCATCAAAGTTGTCATCCAGTAAAAAGGTAGGCTGCCTTCATGCATGTATATTTTGAATTTTTGATACTTTAAATTTAAATTTGTGAAAATCATATTATTACAAAAGTTTAAGCGTAAATGCCAATTTTTAATTATGTATTTATCATCTTCTAATCAGCGTTTAAATAATGCTTACTAACTCATATATTTGGAAACTTGAGCCCTAAAATTTTGAGATTTATTCTGAAAAATGCACTTATAATAATGTAAAGACCCTCTTTCGATTCATTTATAATTATGCTAAACTTAATGTGTACGTTTTAACGATCATAGTGAGTAGGTTCCTAGCTGCACGTTAATTTTTATTTTTATCACTAGAACGTTTTTTTGGTGGTCTATTTTTAGATAAATCTTAATTTTACGAGCTTGTTTATAATTGTTTCCTACGTTCCCGTGCTCTCCTTTATAAACTTGCATTTAATTTATTGTGTCTATATTTCATTTAATGTGTATAATATTCTTGCTTTTTAATTGATTACTTCATTGTTATTCAAAAAGCTTAACCAAACCCCTCCAACTACAGCTTGACAGTAATGCCAAGAAAGCGAAATCCTTCACTTGGACGTGCTACTACTGCAGCCAGATGCATGAAAGCACGGAGAAGAAACGCTTCGCAACAAGAAACTCAAATTAGACTGACACAAAATGCTATTCGTACAGCTAATGCAAGGTCAGCAGAAACTAATGAGCAACGGTTAACTAGACGAGGAAGGAACGCTGCCAGAACTGCTGCTACTCGAGCTGTCGAAACTGAGGGGCAAAGAACAATTTGACATGTAAGAAATGCTACTAGAACTGCTGCCACTCGATCTGGCAATCTTCAGACATACAAGTTTATTGACACAATCCCAGATCCAGATCAGGTGGTGAATTATCCAACTGAATTTCTTAATTCATTAGACCTACCTGGACTACCGCCTCGCAGATTGGCCCTAGAGGTTGGGGGCCCCAGTTATGCTGTTGAGAAATTTGGAACAATCAAGACTCTGCAATGGGACACGCTTGGTGGTAAAAAAGACAATGCAACACGTCATAGAGGCAACTATTCTTTCAGATGGTGTAAAAGGGGAGGATGTGTTCATATAATGGACAATTATATGTTGGTTTCTTCAGAATTGGAGGCAAACAAAATCTCTTTGTAGTTGTTCCACGAGGTAAAACCAAAAATATAGTTTATCCTAAACTCATGTAGATTTTAAATGGACCTATGATGTCAATCCTTTTATTCGTTTTGATTCTCATATACATGTATGTTTGTCATTTAAAATAGACTCTATAGAGCCATGCTATGTTCCAACTGGGATTAATTTTAATTCAAGTTAAATTTAATTAATCTAAAATAAACTCTTTAATAAAATTCAACCCAATAGACTATTTGAAAGGTGTAATTATGCCAAACGGTTTTATTAAGTAATTAGCTTTCGCCTATTATTGGATAAGTTAGTTGGATTTTCAGTGACAGCAATAAATCTTCAAGGATGGTGTGTGCGATCATATCACCGAGCACATAATGTTAAAATGCCCCTTTGTTCACCTTTTTGTCTGTACATAAGCAGGCTATCGAGATACTTTGGGGTAGGACATATGGGTTGGTTCTCTTAATAGCAGGAGATCATATACGGATCCTTTAAAGACCAATGCTGACTACAATGTCTAGAGATTCTCTGATGTGGTGCTGATCTTGCAGCAATACCTTCTAAACTATTGAGGCCGTCTTATGCAGCCTGCATTGTCAGTGCGTACGCTGATTTTGCAGTTTTCTGTTCTCTTGAATTGTATGTTCTTGAGTTTTTAAGGCTCTTGCGGCTGCAGTTGTTGAAGCATTTCTAGGCAGTCTTTGTGAACGTTGGTTTTCAGCCTTGGCACGGTTGCTAGAACTCTTTGTTGAATTTCTTCTCCTTCCAATGCATGTTCATTCGATGTAGTTTGAGCAAAAGCTGTCAACAAAACATTTCTCCTCAACAATTTTCGAAGATCGATTGCGATTAATGTACACTTCATTTGCTGACAAATATTTTTTTGTATCTTCTGTGCTTCTGTAAAAAAACATCTTTCTCCTGTTATAAATGTTTTCACACTTCATGTCATTATAATTTTTCTCCATATAAATAAGAGACACTAAAGAAAAATCTTCTTTATTTTAACTTTACAGATTGGATGAAGTTCGTGATCTTTTTTTGAATAAACCCAGGCAACGCCGGGTAATGCTGCTAGTATATATATATATATATATATATATATATATATATATATATATATATATATAATGGTATATATATATATAATGATATATATATATATATATAATGATACATTGGTATAAAAAGACAATTGGAAAAATCTTAGATTTTGCCGACGCGTTTCGTCTTCCGACTTTTTCAAGGCAAAAATGACATCGAAATATCTCTGTTGTTATCGTTACATTAAAATCCAAATTTAAAAACATAGACGCTTCTCTCCAAGCTTTTTTTTCTGGTTAATGTAAATTACTTGTATAGTAAGAGATTTTTTTTCCATGTCGACAATATAGTTAAATTCCCAGATCAATTCTGTGGACAAGACATATTGGTATAAAATGACAATTGGAAAAATCTTAGATTTTGCCGACGCGTTTTTGTCTTCAGACTTTTTCAAGGCAAAAATGAAATCGAAATATCTGTTGTTATAGTCACATTAAAATCCAAATTTAAAAACATAGACTGTCCAAGCGTTTTATTCTGGTTAATGTAAATTACTTTTATAGAAAGGGATTTTTTTTTTAATTTAAAAGGATTTTGACGTTTATTTAGTTTGTAAAAAAGTAGCAACATGATTACGCTACAAGATAATTGGCAAATGTTTGTTTAAAAAAAAAATTTTGACTAAAAATATTGACCCTGAAGATGAACAATGATGTTCGAAAGCGCTAGGTCATCGTATGGACAATACATATTTCGAAATCATTTTCAAATAAAAAGTCTCATTAGAGAATATGAGAAAATTCAAAAGAAAATATGCAAGACTATGTTGTCTTTAACATTCAATACTACATGTTTAAAAGAAAAGTTGCTGCCAAATTACACACACACACACACACATATATATATATATATATATATATATATATATATATATACATAACATTATATATATACCATTATATATATACACCATTATATATATATCATTATATATATCATTATATATATATATCATTATATGCATATATATATCATTACATATATATATCATTATTTACATATATATATATCATTATATTTATGTATCATTATATATATATATCATTATATACATATATATATCATTACATATATATTTCATTATATACGTATATCATTATATATATATATATATATATATATATATATATATATATATATATATATATATATATATATATATATATGAATGTGTATTGTGTACTTACAAAGTGTTATACGTGTCTGTATTTGTATGTATATATTTGTATGTTATGTATGTGCTTTGTACTGTTGGATGTATATGTGTGTATATAGGGGTATATATATGTTAGTAGTTTTTTTTTTCTTTTTTCTTTTTTTATATGAAGGTATATATGTGTGTATATTGACACCTATCATATGTTAACCTGTTTATGTGTACGAGTAGGGATGTAAACTTTGGTAGATGTCTACTACTACGTGTGTAAGTATATGTATGTGTATATGGATATTTATGTGTACTTGTGTGCGTGTGTAAATGTGTATATATATGTATATGTATGTATAAGTATATGTGAGTGTACGTAT
Source organism: Acanthosepion esculentum (assembly GCA_964036315.1). NCBI lineage: Eukaryota > Metazoa > Mollusca > Cephalopoda > Sepiida > Sepiidae > Acanthosepion > Acanthosepion esculentum. The sequence continues at coordinate 31,961,799 of OZ038497.1, read as the reverse complement.
GTGTATATATGTGTATGTGTATATGTATGTATATATATACATATATATGTGTTTGTGTGTATGTATGTATGTATGTGTAAATGTATTCGTTTAAATATGTATATATGTATGTATATGTGTTTGTATATAGATATTTATATGCGTGTAGGTATTTATATGTATATATATATAGAGACACACACACATATGATATATATATATATATATATATATACACACACACATATATATATATATATATAATGATACATTGGTATAAAAAGATATATATATATATATAATGATACATTGGTATAAAAAGACAATTGGAAAAATATTAGATTTTGCCGACGCGTTCGTCTTCCGACTTTTTCAAGGCAAAAATGAAATCGAAATATCTGTTGTAATAGTTACATTAAAATCCAAATTTAAAAACTTAGACTGTCCAAGCCTTTTATTCTGGTTAATGTAAATTACTTTTATAGTAAGGGATTTTTTTTTAATTTAAAAGGATTTTAACGTTTATTTAGTTTGTAAAAAAAGTAGCAACATGATTACGCTACAAGATAATTGGCAAATGTTTGTATAAAAAAAAAATTTTGACTAAAAATATTGACCCGGAAGATGAACGATGATGTTCGAAAGCGCTAGGTCATCGTATGGACAATACATATTTCGAGACCATTTTCAAATGAAAAGTCTCATTAGAGAATATGAGAAAATTCAAAAGAAAATATGCAAGACTATGTTGTCTTTAACATTCAATACTACATGTTTAAAAGAAAAGTTGCTGCCAAATTACACACACACACACAGACATATATATATATATATATATATATATATATATATATATATATATATATATATATGTACATATATATATGTACATATCATTATATATATACCATTATATATATACACCATTATATATATATATCATTATATATATATCAATATATATATCATTATATATATCATTATATGCATATATATATCATTACATATATATATCATTATATACATATATATATATCATTATATTTATGTATCATTACATATATATATCATTATATACGTATATCATTATATACATATATATATATCATTATATATATATATATATATATATATATATATATATATATATATATATGAATGTGTATTGTGTACTTACAAAGTGTTATACGTGTCTGTATTTGTATGTATATATTTGTATGTTATGTATGTGCGTTTGTACTGTTGGATGTGTATGTGTGTATATAGGGGTATATATATGTTAGTAGTTTTTTTTTTTTCTTTTTTCTTTTTTTATATGAAGGTATATATGTGTGTATATTGACACCTATCATATGTTAACCTGTTTATGTGTACGAGTAGGGATGTAAACTTTGGTAGGTGTCTACTACTACGTGTGTAAGTATATGTATGTGTATATGGATATTTATGTGTACTTGTGTGCGTGTGTAAATGTGTATATATATGTATACGTATGTATAAGTATATGTGAGTGTACGTATATGTATATATGTGTATGTGTATATGTATGTATATATATACATATATATGTGTTTGTGTGTATGTATGTATGTATGTGTAAATGTATTCGTTTAAATATGTATATATGTATGTATATGTGTTTGTATATAGATATTTATATGCGTGTAGGTATTTATATGTATATATATATAGATACACACACATATGATGTATATATATATATATATATATATATATATATATATATATATATATATATATATATATATATATATATATAATGATACATTGTTATAAAAAGATATATATATATATATATATATAATGATACATTGGTATAAAAAGACAATTGGAAAAATCTTAGATTTTGCCGACGCGTTCGTCTTCCGACTTTTTCAAGGCAAAAATGACATCGAAATATCTCTGTTGTTATAGTTACATTAAAATCCAAATTTAAAAACATAGACTGTCCAAGCCTTTTAATCTGGTTAATGTAAATTACTTTTATAGTAAGGGATTTTTTTTTTAATTTAAAAGGATTTTAACGTTTATTTAGTTTGTAAAAAAGTAGCAACATGATTACGCTACAAGATAATTGGCAAATGTTTGTATAAAAAAAAAATTTGGACTAAAAGTATTGTCCCTGAAGATGAACAATGATGTTCGAAAGCGTTAGGTCATCGTACGGACAATACATATTTCGAAATCATTTTCAAATAAAAAGTCTCATTAGAGAATATGAGAAAATTCAAAAGAAAATATGCAAGACTATGTTGTCTTTAACATTCAATACTACATGTTTAAAAGAAAAGTTGCTGCCAAATTACACACACACACACACACACACACACACACACACACACACACACACATATATATATATATATATATATATATATATGTACATACCATTATATATATACCATTATATATATATACACCATTATATATATATATCATTATATATATATCATTATATATATCATTATATATATCATTATATATATCATTATATATATATCATTATATGCATATATATATCATTACATATATATATCATTATATACATATATATATATCATTATATTTATGTATCATTATATATATATATCATTATATACATATATATATCATTACATATATATTTCATTATATACGTATATCATTATATATATATATATATATATATATATATATATTTATATATATGAATGTGTATTGTGTACTTACAAAGTGTTATACGTGTCTGTATTTGTATGTATATATTTGTATGTTATGTATGTGCGTTTGTACTGTTGGATGTGTATGTGTGTATATAGGGGTATATATATGTTAGTAGGTTTTTTTTTTCTTTTTTCTTTTTTTATATGAAGGTATATATGTGTGTATATTGACACCTATCATATGTTAACCTGTTTATGTGTACGAGTAGGAATGTAAACTTTGGTAGGTGTCTACTACTACGTGTTTAAGTATATGTATGTGTACTTGTGTGCGTGTGTAAATGTGTATATATATGTATATGTATGTATAAGTATATGTGAGTGTACGTATGTGTATATATGTGTATGTGTATATGTATGTATATATATACATATATATGTGTGTGTATGTATGTATGTATGTATGTGTAAATGTATCCGTTTAAATATGTATATATGTATGTATATGTGTTTGTATATAGATATTTATATGCGTGTAGGTATTTATATGTATATATATATATAGACACACACATATATGTGTGTGTGTGTGTGTGTGCGTGTATGTACGCATGTATGTGTGTATATATGTGTACGTGGGTGTGTATATACGTATTTATATTTATATAGTTTTAATTTAGGTTTGTTTGATTTTTCATATATATGCGTGTATTTGTAAATGTCTGTTTATATGTTTAGTTTATATACATATATGTATACGTGCGTATGTATGTATATGTAAATATGTATGTGTATGTATGTATTTGTATATATGTGCATCTTTGTGTATATATATTTTTACTTTATTTACTTTTTTACGTTTCTGTATGGGTTGATATATTTATACGTGCTTATATGTATGTGTATGTGCGTATTTTTTTGTATCTTCTGTGCTTCTGTAAAAAAAACATCTTTCTCCTGTTATAAATGTTTTCACACTTCATGTCATTATAATTTTTCGCCATATAAATAAGAGACACTAAAGAAAAATCTTCTTTATTTTAACTTTACAGATTGGATGAAGTTCGTGATCTTTTTTTGAATAAACCCAGGCAACGCCGGGTAATGCTGCTAGTACATATATATATATATATATATATATATATATATATATATATATATATATATATATATATATATATATATAATGATATATATATATAATGATATATATATATATATATATATATAATGATACATTGGTATAAAAAGACAATTAGAAAAATCTTAGATTTTGCCGACGCCTTTCGTCTTCCGACTTTTTCGAGGCAAAAATGAAATCGAAATATCTCTGTTGTTATCGTTACATTAAAATCCAAATTTAAAAACATAGACGCTTCTGTCCAAGCTTTTTTTTCTGGTTAATGTAAATTACTTGTATAGTAAGAGATTTTTTTTCCATGTCGACAATATAGTTAAATTCCCAGATCAATTCTGTGGACAAGACATATTAGTATAAAATGACAATTGGAAAAATCTTAGATTTTGCCGACGCGTTTTTGTCTTCAGACTTTTTCAAGGCAAAAATGAAATCGAAATATCTGTTGTTATAGTTACATTAAAATCCAAATTTAAAAACATAGACTGTCCAAGCCTTTTATTCTGGTTAATGTAAATTACTTTTATAGAAAGGGATTTTTTTTTTAATTTAAAAGGATTTTAACGTTTATTTAGTTTGTAAAAAAGTAGCAACATGATTACGCTACAAATAATTGGCAAATGTTTGTTTAAAAAAAAAATTTTGACTAAAAATATTGACCCTGGAGATGAACAATGATGTTCGAAAGCGCTAGGTCATCGTATGGACAATACATATTTCGAAATCATTTTCAAATAAAAAGTCTCATTAGAGAATATGAGAAAATTCAAAAGAAAATATGCAAGACTATGTTGTCTTTAACATTCAATACTACATGTTTAAAAGAAAAGTTGCTGCCAAATTACACACACACACACACACATATATATATATATATATATATATATATATATACATACCATTATATATATACCATTATATATATACACCATTATATATATATATCATTATATATATATCATTATATATATCATTATATATATATATCATTATATGCATATATATATATCATTATATTTATGTATCATTATATATATATATCATTATATACATATATATATCATTACATATATATTTCATTATATACGTATATCATTATATATATATATATATATATATATATATATATATATATGAATGTGTATTGTGTACTTACAAAGTGTTATACGTGTCTGTATTTGTATGTATATATTTGTATGTTATGTATGTGCTTTGTACTGTTGGATGTATATGTGTGTATATAGGGGTATATATATGTTAGTAGTTTTTTTTTTCTTTTTTCTTTTTTTATATGAAGGTATATATGTGTGTATATTGACACCTATCATATGTTAACCTGTTTATGTGTACGAGTAGGGATGTAAACTTTGGTAGGTGTCTACTACTACGTGTGTAAGTATATGTATGTGTATATGGATATTTATGTGTACTTGTGTGCGTGTGTAAATGTGTACATATATGTATATGTATGTATAAGTATATGTGAGTGTACGTATGTGTATATATGTGTATGTGTATATGTATGTATATATATACATATATATGTGTTTGTGTGTATGTATGTATGTATGTGTAAATGTATTCGTTTAAATATGTATATATGTATGTATATGTGTTTGTATATAGATATTTATATGCGTGTAGGTATTTATATGTATATATATATAGAGACACACACACATATGATATATATATATATATATATATACACACACACATATATATATATATATATATATATATATATAATGATACATTGGTATAAAAAGATATATATATATATATATAATGATACATTGGTATAAAAAGACAATTGGAAAAATATTAGATTTTGCCGACGCGTTCGTCTTCCGACTTTTTCAAGGCAAAAATGAAATCGAAATATCTGTTGTAATAGTTACATTAAAATCCAAATTTAAAAACTTAGACTGTCCAAGCCTTTTATTCTGGTTAATGTAAATTACTTTTATAGTAAGGGATTTTTTTTTAATTTAAAAGGATTTTAACGTTTATTTAGTTTGTAAAAAAAGTAGCAACATGATTACGCTACAAGATAATTGGCAAATGTTTGTATAAAAAAAAAATTTTGACTAAAAATATTGACCCGGAAGATGAACAATGATGTTCGAAAGCGCTAGGTCATCGTATGGACAATACATATTTCGAGACCATTTTCAAATGAAAAGTCTCATTAGAGAATATGAGAAAATTCAAAAGAAAATATGCAAGACTATGTTGTCTTTAACATTCAATACTACATGTTTAAAAGAAAAGTTGCTGCCAAATTACACACACACACACAGACATATATATATATATATATATATATATATATATATATATATATATATGTACATATATATATGTACATATCATTATAATACCATTATATATATACACCATTATATATATATATCATTATATATATATCAATATATATATCATTATATATATCATTATATGCATATATATATCATTACATATATATATCATTATATACATATATATATATCATTATATTTATGTATCATTACATATATATATCATTATATACGTATATCATTATATACATATATATATATCATTATATATATATATATATATATATATATATATATATATATATATATATGAATGTGTATTGTGTACTTACAAAGTGTTATACGTGTCTGTATTTGTATGTATATATTTGTATGTTATGTATGTGCGTTTGTACTGTTGGATGTGTATGTGTGTATATAGGGGTATATATATGTTAGTAGTTTTTTTTTTTTCTTTTTTCTTTTTTTATATGAAGGTATATATGTGTGTATATTGACACCTATCATATGTTAACCTGTTTATGTGTACGAGTAGGGATGTAAACTTTGGTAGGTGTCTACTACTACGTGTGTAAGTATATGTATGTGTATATGGATATTTATGTGTACTTGTGTGCGTGTGTAAATGTGTATATATATGTATACGTATGTATAAGTATATGTGAGTGTACGTATATGTATATATGTGTATGTGTATATGTATGTATATATATACATATATATGTGTTTGTGTGTATGTATGTATGTATGTGTAAATGTATTCGTTTAAATATGTATATATGTATGTATATGTGTTTGTATATAGATATTTATATGCGTGTAGGTATTTATATGTATATATATATAGATACACACACATATGATGTATATATATATATATATATATATATATATATATATATATATATATATATATATATATATATAATGATACATTGTTATAAAAAGATATATATATATATATATATATAATGATACATTGGTATAAAAAGACAATTGGAAAAATCTTAGATTTTGCCGACGCGTTCGTCTTCCGACTTTTTCAAGGCAAAAATGACATCGAAATATCTCTGTTGTTATAGTTACATTAAAATCCAAATTTAAAAACATAGACTGTCCAAGCCTTTTAATCTGGTTAATGTAAATTACTTTTATAGTAAGGGATTTTTTTTTTAATTTAAAAGGATTTTAACGTTTATTTAGTTTGTAAAAAAGTAGCAACATGATTACGCTACAAGATAATTGGCAAATGTTTGTATAAAAAAAAAATTTGGACTAAAAGTATTGTCCCTGAAGATGAACAATGATGTTCGAAAGCGTTAGGTCATCGTACGGACAATACATATTTCGAAATCATTTTCAAATAAAAAGTCTCATTAGAGAATATGAGAAAATTCAAAAGAAAATATGCAAGACTATGTTGTCTTTAACATTCAATACTACATGTTTAAAAGAAAAGTTGCTGCCAAATTACACACACACACACACACACACACACACACACACACACATATATATATATATATATATATATATATATATGTACATACCATTATATATATACCATTATATATATATACACCATTATATATATATATCATTATATATATATCATTATATATATCATTATATATATCATTATATATATCATTATATATATATCATTATATGCATATATATATCATTACATATATATATCATTATATACATATATATATATCATTATATTTATGTATCATTATATATATATATCATTATATACATATATATATCATTACATATATATTTCATTATATACGTATATCATTATATATATATATATATATATATATATATTTATATATATGAATGTGTATTGTGTACTTACAAAGTGTTATACGTGTCTGTATTTGTATGTATATATTTGTATGTTATGTATGTGCGTTTGTACTGTTGGATGTGTATGTGTGTATATAGGGGTATATATATGTTAGTAGGGTTTTTTTTTCTTTTTTCTTTTTTTATATGAAGGTATATATGTGTGTATATTGACACCTATCATATGTTAACCTGTTTATGTGTACGAGTAGGAATGTAAACTTTGGTAGGTGTCTACTACTACGTGTTTAAGTATATGTATGTGTACTTGTGTGCGTGTGTAAATGTGTATATATATGTATATGTATGTATAAGTATATGTGAGTGTACGTATGTGTATATATGTGTATGTGTATATGTATGTATATATATACATATATATGTGTGTGTATGTATGTATGTATGTATGTGTAAATGTATCCGTTTAAATATGTATATATGTATGTATATGTGTTTGTATATAGATATTTATATGCGTGTAGGTATTTATATGTATATATATATATAGACACACACATATATGTGTGTGTGTGTGTGTGTGCGTGTATGTACGCATGTATGTGTGTATATATGTGTACGTGGGTGTGTATATACGTATTTATATTTATATAGTTTTAATTTAGGTTTGTTTGATTTTTCATATATATGCGTGTATTTGTAAATGTCTGTTTATATGTTTAGTTTATATACATATATGTATACGTGCGTATGTATGTATATGTAAATATGTATGTGTATGTATGTATTTGTATATATGTGCATCTTTGTGTATATATATTTTTACTTTATTTACTTTTTTACGTTTCTGTATGGGTTGATATATTTATACGTGCTTATATGTATGTGTATGTGCGTATTTTTTTGTATCTTCTGTGCTTCTGTAAAAAAAACATCTTTCTCCTGTTATAAATGTTTTCACACTTCATGTCATTATAATTTTTCGCCATATAAATAAGAGACACTAAAGAAAAATCTTCTTTATTTTAACTTTACAGATTGGATGAAGTTCGTGATCTTTTTTTGAATAAACCCAGGCAACGCCGGGTAATGCTGCTAGTACATATATATATATATATATATATATATATATATATATATATATATATATATATATATATATATATATATAATGATATATATATATAATGATATATATATATATATATATATATAATGATACATTGGTATAAAAAGACAATTAGAAAAATCTTAGATTTTGCCGACGCCTTTCGTCTTCCGACTTTTTCGAGGCAAAAATGAAATCGAAATATCTCTGTTGTTATCGTTACATTAAAATCCAAATTTAAAAACATAGACGCTTCTGTCCAAGCTTTTTTTTCTGGTTAATGTAAATTACTTGTATAGTAAGAGATTTTTTTTCCATGTCGACAATATAGTTAAATTCCCAGATCAATTCTGTGGACAAGACATATTAGTATAAAATGACAATTGGAAAAATCTTAGATTTTGCCGACGCGTTTTTGTCTTCAGACTTTTTCAAGGCAAAAATGAAATCGAAATATCTGTTGTTATAGTTACATTAAAATCCAAATTTAAAAACATAGACTGTCCAAGCCTTTTATTCTGGTTAATGTAAATTACTTTTATAGAAAGGGATTTTTTTTTTAATTTAAAAGGATTTTAACGTTTATTTAGTTTGTAAAAAAGTAGCAACATGATTACGCTACAAATAATTGGCAAATGTTTGTTTAAAAAAAAAATTTTGACTAAAAATATTGACCCTGGAGATGAACAATGATGTTCGAAAGCGCTAGGTCATCGTATGGACAATACATATTTCGAAATCATTTTCAAATAAAAAGTCTCATTAGAGAATATGAGAAAATTCAAAAGAAAATATGCAAGACTATGTTGTCTTTAACATTCAATACTACATGTTTAAAAGAAAAGTTGCTGCCAAATTACACACACACACACACATATATATATATATATATATATATATATATATACATACCATTATATATATACCATTATATATATACACCATTATATATATATATCATTATATATATATCATTATATATATCATTATATATATATATCATTATATGCATGTATATATCATTACATATATATATCATTATATACATATATATATATCATTATATTTATGTATCATTATATATATATATCATTATATACATATATATATCATTACATATATATTTCATTATATACGTATATCATTATATATATATATATATATATATATATATATATATATATATATATATATATATATATATATATATGAATGTGTATTGTGTACTTACAAAGTGTTATACGTGTCTGTATTTGTATGTATATATTTGTATGTTATGTATGTGCTTTGTACTGTTGGATGTATATGTGTGTATATAGGGGTATATATATGTTAGTAGTTTTTTTTTTCTTTTTTCTTTTTTTATATGAAGGTATATATGTGTGTATATTGACACCTATCATATGTTAACCTGTTTATGTGTACGAGTAGGGATGTAAACTTTGGTAGGTGTCTACTACTACGTGTGTAAGTATATGTATGTGTATATGGATATTTATGTGTACTTGTGTGCGTGTGTAAATGTGTACATATATGTATATGTATGTATAAGTATATGTGAGTGTACGTATGTGTATATATGTGTATGTGTATATGTATGTATATATATACATATATATGTGTTTGTGTGTATGTATGTATGTATGTGTAAATGTATTCGTTTAAATATGTATATATGTATGTATATGTGTTTGTATATAGATATTTATATGCGTGTAGGTATTTATATGTATATATATATAGAGACACACACACATATGATATATATATATATATATATATACACACACACACATATATATATATATATATATATATATATAATGATACATTGGTATAAAAAGATATATATATATATATATAATGATACATTGGTATAAAAAGACAATTGGAAAAATATTAGATTTTGCCGACGCGTTCGTCTTCCGACTTTTTCAAGGCAAAAATGAAATCGAAATATCTGTTGTAATAGTTACATTAAAATCCAAATTTAAAAACTTAGACTGTCCAAGCCTTTTATTCTGGTTAATGTAAATTACTTTTATAGTAAGGGATTTTTTTTTAATTTAAAAGGATTTTAACGTTTATTTAGTTTGTAAAAAAAGTAGCAACATGATTACGCTACAAGATAATTGGCAAATGTTTGTATAAAAAAAAAATTTTGACTAAAAATATTGACCCGGAAGATGAACAATGATGTTCGAAAGCGCTAGGTCATCGTATGGACAATACATATTTCGAGACCATTTTCAAATTAAAAGTCTCATTAGAGAATATGAGAAAATTCAAAAGAAAATATGCAAGACTATGTTGTCTTTAACATTCAATACTACATGTTTAAAAGAAAAGTTGCTGCCAAATTACACACACACACACAGACATATATATATATATATATATATATATATATATATATATATATATATATGTACATATATATATGTACATATCATTATATATATACCATTATATATATACACCATTATATATATATATCATTATATATATATCAATATATATATCATTATATATATCATTATATGCATATATATATCATTACATATATATATCATTATATACATATATATATATCATTATATTTATGTATCATTACATATATATATCATTATATACGTATATCATTATATACATATATATATATCATTATATATATATATATATATATATATATATATATATGAATGTGTATTGTGTACTTACAAAGTGTTATACGTGTCTGTATTTGTATGTATATATTTGTATGTTATGTATGTGCGTTTGTACTGTTGGATGTGTATGTGTGTATATAGGGGTATATATATGTTAGTAGTTTTTTTTTTCTTTTTTCTTTTTTTATATGAAGGTATATATGTGTGTATATTGACACCTATCATATGTTAACCTGTTTATGTGTACGAGTAGGGATGTAAACTTTGGTAGGTGTCTACTACTACGTGTGTAAGTATATGTATGTGTATATGGATATTTATGTGTACTTGTGTGCGTGTGTAAATGTGTATATATATGTATACGTATGTATAAGTATATGTGAGTGTACGTATGTGTATATATGTGTATGTGTATATGTATGTATATATATACATATATATGTGTTTGTGTGTATGTATGTATGTATGTGTAAATGTATTCGTTTAAATATGTATATATGTATGTATATGTGTTTGTATATAGATATTTATATGCGTGTAGGTATTTATATGTATATATATATATAGATACACACACATATGATATATATATATATATACATATATATATATATATATATATATATATATATATATATATATATATATATATATAATGATACATTGTTATAAAAAGATATATATATATATATATATAATGATACATTGGTATAAAAAGACAATTGGAAAAATCTTAGATTTTGCCGACGCGTTCGTCTTCCGACTTTTTCAAGGCAAAAATGACATCGAAATATCTCTGTTGTTATCGTTACATTAAAATCCAAATTTAAAAACATAGACGCTTCTGTCCAAGCTTTTTTTTCTGGTTAATGTAAATTACTTGTATAGTAAGAGATTTTTTTTTTCCATGTCGACAATATAGTTAAATTCCCAGATCAATTCTGTGGACAAGACATATTGGTATAAAATGACAATTGGAAAAATCTTAGATTTTGCCGACGCGTTTCGTCTTCAGACTTTTTCAAGGCAAAAATGAAATCGAAATATCTGTTGTTATAGTTACATTAAAATCCAAATTTAAAAACATAGACTGTCCAAGCCTTTTAATCTGGTTAATTAAATTACTTTTATAGTAAGGGATTTTTTTTTTAATTTAAAAGGATTTTAACGTTATTTAGTTTGTAAAAAAGTAGCAACATGATTACGCTACAAGATAATTGGCAAATGTTTCTATAAAAAAAAAATTTGGACTAAAAGTATTGTCCCTGAAGATGAACAATGATGTTCGAAAGCGTTAGGTCATCGTACGGACAATACATATTTCGAAATCATTTTCAAATAAAAAGTCTCATTAGAGAATATGAGAAAATTCAAAAGAAAATATGCAAGACTATGTTGTCTTTAACATTCAATACTACATGTTTAAAAGAAAAGTTGCTGCCAAATTACACACACACACACACACACACACACACACACACACATATTATATATATATATATATATATATATATGTACATACCATTATATATATACCATTATATATATATACACCATTATATATATATATCATATATATATATCATTATATATATCATTATATATATCATTATATATATCATTATATATATATCATTATATGCATATATATATCATTACATATATATATCATTATATACATATATATATATCATTATATTTATGTATCATTATATATATATATCATTATATACATATATATATCATTACATATATATTTCATTATATACGTATATCATTATATATATATATATATATATATATATATATATATTTATATATATGAATGTGTATTGTGTACTTACAAAAGTGTTATACGTGTCTGTATTGTATGTATATATTTGTATGTTATGTATGTGCGTTTGTACTGTTGGATGTGTATGTGTGTATATAGGGGTATATATATGTTAGTAGGTTTTTTTTTTCTTTTTTCTTTTTTTATATGAAGGTATATATGTGTGTATATTGACACCTATCATATGTTAACCTGTTTATGTGTACGAGTAGGAATGTAAACTTTGGTAGGTGTCTACTACTACGTGTTTAAGTATATGTATGTGTACTTGTGTGCGTGTGTAAATGTGTATATATATGTATATGTATGTATAAGTATATGTGAGTGTACGTATGTGTATATATGTGTATGTGTATATGTATGTATATATATACATATATATGTGTGTGTATGTATGTATGTATGTATGTGTAAATGTATCCGTTTAAATATGTATATATGTATGTATATGTGTTTGTATATAGATATTTATATGCGTGTAGGTATTTATATGTATATATATATATAGACACACACATATATGTGTGTGTGTGTGTGTGTGCGTGTATGTACGCATGTATGTGTGTATATATGTGTACGTGGGTGTGTATATACGTATTTATATTTATATAGTTTTAATTTAGGTTTGTTTGATTTTTCATATATATGCGTGTATTTGTAAATGTCTGTTTATATGTTTAGTTTATATACATATATGTATACGTGCGTATGTATGTATATGTAAATATGTATGTGTATGTATGTATTTGTATATATGTGCATCTTTGTGTATATATATTTTTACTTTATTTACTTTTTTACGTTTCTGTATGGGTTGATATATTTATACGTGCTTATATGTATGTGTATGTGCGTATTTTTTTGTATCTTCTGTGCTTCTGTAAAAAAAACATCTTTCTCCTGTTATAAATGTTTTCACACTTCATGTCATTATAATTTTTCGCCATATAAATAAGAGACACTAAAGAAAAATCTTCTTTATTTTAACTTTACAGATTGGATGAAGTTCGTGATCTTTTTTTGAATAAACCCAGGCAACGCCGGGTAATGCTGCTAGTACATATATATATATATATATATATATATATATATATATATATATATATATATATATATATATATATATATAATGATATATATATATAATGATATATATATATATATATATATATAATGATACATTGGTATATAAAAGACAATTAGAAAAATCTTAGATTTTGCCGACGCCTTTCGTCTTCCGACTTTTTCGAGGCAAAAATGAAATCGAAATATCTCTGTTGTTATCGTTACATTAAAATCCAAATTTAAAAACATAGACGCTTCTGTCCAAGCTTTTTTTTCTGGTTAATGTAAATTACTTGTATAGTAAGAGATTTTTTTTCCATGTCGACAATATAGTTAAATTCCCAGATCAATTCTGTGGACAAGACATATTAGTATAAAATGACAATTGGAAAAATCTTAGATTTTGCCGACGCGTTTTTGTCTTCAGACTTTTTCAAGGCAAAAATGAAATCGAAATATCTGTTGTTATAGTTACATTAAAATCCAAATTTAAAAACATAGACTGTCCAAGCCTTTTATTCTGGTTAATGTAAATTACTTTTATAGAAAGGGATTTTTTTTTAATTTAAAAGGATTTTAACGTTTATTTAGTTTGTAAAAAAGTAGCAACATGATTACGCTACAAATAATTGGCAAATGTTTGTTTAAAAAAAAAATTTTGACTAAAAATATTGACCCTGGAGATGAACAATGATGTTCGAAAGCGCTAGGTCATCGTATGGACAATACATATTTCGAAATCATTTTCAAATAAAAAGTCTCATTAGAGAATATGAGAAAATTCAAAAGAAAATATGCAAGACTATGTTGTCTTTAACATTCAATACTACATGTTTAAAAGAAAAGTTGCTGCCAAATTACACACACACACACACACATATATATATATATATATATATATATATATACATACCATTATATATATACCATTATATATATACACCATTATATATATATATCATTATATATATATCATTATATATATCATTATATATATATATCATTATATGCATATATATATATCATTATATTTATGTATCATTATATATATATATCATTATATACATATATATATCATTACATATATATTTCATTATATACGTATATCATTATATATATATATATATATATATATATATATATATATATGAATGTGTATTGTGTACTTACAAAGTGTTATACGTGTCTGTATTTGTATGTATATATTTGTATGTTATGTATGTGCTTTGTACTGTTGGATGTATATGTGTGTATATAGGGGTATATATATGTTAGTAGTTTTTTTTTTCTTTTTTCTTTTTTTATATGAAGGTATATATGTGTGTATATTGACACCTATCATATGTTAACCTGTTTATGTGTACGAGTAGGGATGTAAACTTTGGTAGGTGTCTACTACTACGTGTGTAAGTATATGTATGTGTATATGGATATTTATGTGTACTTGTGTGCGTGTGTAAATGTGTACATATATGTATATGTATGTATAAGTATATGTGAGTGTACGTATGTGTATATAGTGTATGTGTATATGTATGTATATATATACATATATATGTGTTTGTGTGTATGTATGTATGTATGTGTAAATGTATTCGTTTAAATATGTATATATGTATGTATATGTGTTTGTATATAGATATTTATATGCGTGTAGGTATTTATATGTATATATATATAGAGACACACACACATATGATATATATATATATATATATATACACACACACATATATATATATATATATATATATATATAATGATACATTGGTATAAAAAGATATATATATATATATATAATGATACATTGGTATAAAAAGACAATTGGAAAAATATTAGATTTTGCCGACGCGTTCGTCTTCCGACTTTTTCAAGGCAAAATGAAATCGAAATATCTGTTGTAATAGTTACATTAAAATCCAAATTTAAAAACTTAGACTGTCCAAGCCTTTTATTCTGGTTAATGTAAATTACTTTTATAGTAAGGGATTTTTTTTTTAATTTAAAAGGATTTTAACGTTTATTTAGTTTGTAAAAAAAGTAGCAACATGATTACGCTACAAGATAATTGGCAAATGTTTGTATAAAAAAAAAAATTTTGACTAAAAATATTGACCCGGAAGATGAACAATGATGTTCGAAAGCGCTAGGTCATCGTATGGACAATACATATTTCGAGACCATTTTCAAATGAAAAGTCTCATTAGAGAATATGAGAAAATTCAAAAGAAAATATGCAAGACTATGTTGTCTTTAACATTCAATACTACATGTTTAAAAGAAAAGTTGCTGCCAAATTACACACACACACACACAGACATATATATATATATATATATATATATATATATATATATATATGTACTATATATATGTACATATCATTATATATACCATTATATATATACACCATTATATATATATATCATTATATATATATCAATATATATATCATTATATATATCATTATATGCATATATATATCATTACATATATATATCATTATATACAATATATATATATCATTATATTTATGTATCATTACATATATATATCATTATATACGTATATCATTATATACATATATATATCATATATATATATATATATATATATATATATATATATATATATATATATATATGAATGTGTATTGTGTACTTACAAAGTGTTATACGTGTCTGTATTTGTATGTATATATTTGTATGTTATGTATGTGCGTTTGTACTGTTGGATGTGTATGTGTGTATATAGGGGTATATATATGTTAGTAGTTTTTTTTTTTTTCTTTTTTCTTTTTTTATATGAAGGTATATATGTGTGTATATTGACACCTATCATATGTTAACCTGTTTATGTGTACGAGTAGGGATGTAAACTTTGGTAGGTGTCTACTACTACGTGTGTAAGTATATGTATGTGTATATGGATATTTATGTGTACTTGTGTGCGTGTGTAAATGTGTATATATATGTATACGTATGTATAAGTATATGTGAGTGTACGTATATGTATATATGTGTATGTGTATATGTATGTATATATATACATATATATGTGTTTGTGTGTATGTATGTATGTATGTGTAAATGTATTCGTTTAAATATGTATATATGTATGTATATGTGTTTGTATATAGATATTTATATGCGTGTAGGTATTTATATGTATATATATATAGATACACACACATATGATGTATATATATATATATATATTATATATATATATATATATATATATATATATATATATATAATGATACATTGTTATAAAAAGATATATATATATATATATATATAATGATACATTGGTATAAAAAGACAATTGGAAAAATCTTAGATTTTGCCGACGCGTTCGTCTTCCGACTTTTTCAAGGCAAAAAATGACATCGAAATATCTCTGTTGTTATAGTTACATTAAAATCCAAATTTAAAAACATAGACTGTCCAAGCCTTTTAATCTGGTTAATGTAAATTACTTTTATAGTAAGGGATTTTTTTTTTAATTTAAAAGGATTTTAACGTTTATTTAGTTTGTAAAAAAGTAGCAACATGATTACGCTACAAGATAATTGGCAAATGTTTGTATAAAAAAAAATTTGGACTAAAAGTATTGTCCCTGAAGATGAACAATGATGTTCGAAAGCGTTAGGTCATCGTACGGACAATACATATTTCGAAATCATTTTCAAATAAAAAGTCTCATTAGAGAATATGAGAAAATTCAAAAGAAAATATGCAAGACTATGTTGTCTTTAACATTCAATACTACATGTTTAAAAGAAAAGTTGCTGCCAAATTACACACACACACACACACACACACACACACACACACACATATATATATATATATATATATATATATATATGTACATACCATTATATATATACCATTATATATATATACACCATTATATATATATATCATTATATATATATCATTATATATATCATTATATATATCATTATATATATCATTATATATATATCATTATATGCATATATATATCATTACATATATATATCATTATATACATATATATATATCATTATATATTTATGTATCATTATATATATATATCATTATATACATATATATATCATTACATATATATTTCATTATATACGTATATCATTATATATATATATATATATATATATATATTTATATATATGAATGTGTATTGTGTACTTACAAAGTGTTATACGTGTCTGTATTTGTATGTATATATTTGTATGTTATGTATGTGCGTTTGTACTGTTGGATGTGTATGTGTGTATATAGGGGTATATATATGTTAGTAGGGTTTTTTTTTCTTTTTTCTTTTTTTATATGAAGGTATATATGTGTGTATATTGACACCTATCATATGTTAACCTGTTTATGTGTACGAGTAGGAATGTAAACTTTGGTAGGTGTCTACTACTACGTGTTTAAGTATATGTATGTGTACTTGTGTGCGTGTGTAAATGTGTATATATATGTATATGTATGTATAAGTATATGTGAGTGTACGTATGTGTATATATGTGTATGTGTATATGTATGTATATATATACATATATATGTGTGTGTATGTATGTATGTATGTATGTGTAAATGTATCCGTTTAAATATGTATATATGTATGTATATGTGTTTGTATATAGATATTTATATGCGTGTAGGTATTTATATGTATATATATATATAGACACACACATATATGTGTGTGTGTGTGTGTGTGCGTGTATGTACGCATGTATGTGTGTATATATGTGTACGTGGGTGTGTATATACGTATTTATATTTATATAGTTTTAATTTAGGTTTGTTTGATTTTTCATATATATGCGTGTATTTGTAAATGTCTGTTTATATGTTTAGTTTATATACATATATGTATACGTGCGTATGTATGTATATGTAAATATGTATGTGTATGTATGTATTTGTATATATGTGCATCTTTGTGTATATATATTTTTACTTTATTTACTTTTTTACGTTTCTGTATGGGTTGATATATTTATACGTGCTTATATGTATGTGTATGTGCGTATTTTTTTGTATCTTCTGTGCTTCTGTAAAAAAAACATCTTTCTCCTGTTATAAATGTTTTCACACTTCATGTCATTATAATTTTTCGCCATATAAATAAGAGACACTAAAGAAAAATCTTCTTTATTTTAACTTTACAGATTGGATGAAGTTCGTGATCTTTTTTTGAATAAACCCAGGCAACGCCGGGTAATGCTGCTAGTACATATATATATATATATATATATATATATATATATATATATATATATATATATATATATATATATATATATAATGATATATATATATAATGATATATATATATATATATATATATAATGATACATTGGTATAAAAAGACAATTAGAAAAATCTTAGATTTTGCCGACGCCTTTCGTCTTCCGACTTTTTCGAGGCAAAAATGAAATCGAAATATCTCTGTTGTTATCGTTACATTAAAATCCAAATTTAAAAACATAGACGCTTCTGTCCAAGCTTTTTTTTCTGGTTAATGTAAATTACTTGTATAGTAAGAGATTTTTTTTCCATGTCGACAATATAGTTAAATTCCCAGATCAATTCTGTGGACAAGACATATTAGTATAAAATGACAATTGGAAAAATCTTAGATTTTGCCGACGCGTTTTTGTCTTCAGACTTTTTCAAGGCAAAAATGAAATCGAAATATCTGTTGTTATAGTTACATTAAAATCCAAATTTAAAAACATAGACTGTCCAAGCCTTTTATTCTGGTTAATGTAAATTACTTTTATAGAAAGGGATTTTTTTTTTAATTTAAAAGGATTTTAACGTTTATTTAGTTTGTAAAAAAGTAGCAACATGATTACGCTACAAATAATTGGCAAATGTTTGTTTAAAAAAAAAATTTTGACTAAAAATATTGACCCTGGAGATGAACAATGATGTTCGAAAGCGCTAGGTCATCGTATGGACAATACATATTTCGAAATCATTTTCAAATAAAAAGTCTCATTAGAGAATATGAGAAAATTCAAAAGAAAATATGCAAGACTATGTTGTCTTTAACATTCAATACTACATGTTTAAAAGAAAAGTTGCTGCCAAATTACACACACACACACACATATATATATATATATATATATATATATATATATACATACCATTATATATATACCATTATATATATACACCATTATATATATATATCATTATATATATATCATTATATATATCATTATATATATATATCATTATATGCATGTATATATCATTACATATATATATCATTATATACATATATATATATCATTATATTTATGTATCATTATATATATATATCATTATATACATATATATATCATTACATATATATTTCATTATATACGTATATCATTATATATATATATATATATATATATATATATATATATATATATATATATATATATATATATATATATGAATGTGTATTGTGTACTTACAAAGTGTTATACGTGTCTGTATTTGTATGTATATATTTGTATGTTATGTATGTGCTTTGTACTGTTGGATGTATATGTGTGTATATAGGGGTATATATATGTTAGTAGTTTTTTTTTTCTTTTTTCTTTTTTTATATGAAGGTATATATGTGTGTATATTGACACCTATCATATGTTAACCTGTTTATGTGTACGAGTAGGGATGTAAACTTTGGTAGGTGTCTACTACTACGTGTGTAAGTATATGTATGTGTATATGGATATTTATGTGTACTTGTGTGCGTGTGTAAATGTGTACATATATGTATATGTATGTATAAGTATATGTGAGTGTACGTATGTGTATATATGTGTATGTGTATATGTATGTATATATATACATATATATGTGTTTGTGTGTATGTATGTATGTATGTGTAAATGTATTCGTTTAAATATGTATATATGTATGTATATGTGTTTGTATATAGATATTTATATGCGTGTAGGTATTTATATGTATATATATATAGAGACACACACACATATGATATATATATATATATATATATATACACACACACACATATATATATATATATATATATATATATAATGATACATTGGTATAAAAAGATATATATATATATATATAATGATACATTGGTATAAAAAGACAATTGGAAAAATATTAGATTTTGCCGACGCGTTCGTCTTCCGACTTTTTCAAGGCAAAAATGAAATCGAAATATCTGTTGTAATAGTTACATTAAAATCCAAATTTAAAAACTTAGACTGTCCAAGCCTTTTATTCTGGTTAATGTAAATTACTTTTATAGTAAGGGATTTTTTTTTAATTTAAAAGGATTTTAACGTTTATTTAGTTTGTAAAAAAAGTAGCAACATGATTACGCTACAAGATAATTGGGAAATGTTTGTATAAAAAAAAAATTTTGACTAAAAATATTGACCCGGAAGATGAACAATGATGTTCGAAAGCGCTAGGTCATCGTATGGACAATACATATTTCGAGACCATTTTCAAATGAAAAGTCTCATTAGAGAATATGAGAAAATTCAAAAGAAAATATGCAAGACTATGTTGTCTTTAACATTCAATACTACATGTTTAAAAGAAAAGTTGCTGCCAAATTACACACACACACACAGACATATATATATATATATATATATATATATATATATATATATATATATATATATGTACATATATATATGTACATATCATTATATATATACCATTATATATATACACCATTATATATATATATCATTATATATATATCAATATATATATCATTATATATATCATTATATGCATATATATATCATTACATATATATATCATTATATACATATATATATATCATTATATTTATGTATCATTACATATATATATCATTATATACGTATATCATTATATACATATATATATATCATTATATATATATATATATATATATATATATATATATGAATGTGTATTGTGTACTTACAAAGTGTTATACGTGTCTGTATTTGTATGTATATATTTGTATGTTATGTATGTGCGTTTGTACTGTTGGATGTGTATGTGTGTATATAGGGGTATATATATGTTAGTAGTTTTTTTTTTCTTTTTTCTTTTTTTATATGAAGGTATATATGTGTGTATATTGACACCTATCATATGTTAACCTGTTTATGTGTACGAGTAGGGATGTAAACTTTGGTAGGTGTCTACTACTACGTGTGTAAGTATATGTATGTGTATATGGATATTTATGTGTACTTGTGTGCGTGTGTAAATGTGTATATATATGTATACGTATGTATAAGTATATGTGAGTGTACGTATGTGTATATATGTGTATGTGTATATGTATGTATATATATACATATATATGTGTTTGTGTGTATGTATGTATGTATGTGTAAATGTATTCGTTTAAATATGTATATATGTATGTATATGTGTTTGTATATAGATATTTATATGCGTGTAGGTATTTATATGTATATATATATATAGATACACACACATATGATATATATATATATATACATATATATATATATATATATATATATATATATATATATATATATATATATATATATATAATGATACATTGTTATAAAAAGATATATATATATATATATATAATGATACATTGGTATAAAAAGACAATTGGAAAAATCTTAGATTTTGCCGACGCGTTCGTCTTCCGACTTTTTCAAGGCAAAAATGACATCGAAATATCTCTGTTGTTATCGTTACATTAAAATCCAAATTTAAAAACATAGACGCTTCTGTCCAAGCTTTTTTTTCTGGTTAATGTAAATTACTTGTATAGTAAGAGATTTTTTTTTTCCATGTCGACAATATAGTTAAATTCCCAGATCAATTCTGTGGACAAGACATATTGGTATAAAATGACAATTGGAAAAATCTTAGATTTTGCCGACGCGTTTCGTCTTCAGACTTTTTCAAGGCAAAAATGAAATCGAAATATCTGTTGTTATAGTTACATTAAAATCCAAATTTAAAAACATAGACTGTCCAAGCCTTTTAATCTGGTTAATGTAAATTACTTTTATAGTAAGGGATTTTTTTTTTAATTTAAAAGGATTTTAACGTTTATTTAGTTTGTAAAAAAGTAGCAACATGATTACGCTACAAGATAATTGGCAAATGTTTCTATAAAAAAAAAATTTGGACTAAAAGTATTGTCCCTGAAGATGAACAATGATGTTCGAAAGCGTTAGGTCATCGTACGGACAATACATATTTCGAAATCATTTTCAAATAAAAAGTCTCATTAGAGAATATGAGAAAATTCAAAAGAAAATATGCAAGACTATGTTGTCTTTAACATTCAATACTACATGTTTAAAAGAAAAGTTGCTGCCAAATTACACACACACACACACACACACACACACACACATATATATATATATATATATATATATATGTACATACCATTATATATATACCA
Source organism: Acanthosepion esculentum (assembly GCA_964036315.1). Taxonomy (NCBI): domain Eukaryota; kingdom Metazoa; phylum Mollusca; class Cephalopoda; order Sepiida; family Sepiidae; genus Acanthosepion; species Acanthosepion esculentum. Next base: position 31,937,733 of record OZ038497.1, on the reverse strand, counting down.
TTATATATATACACCATTATATATATATATCATTATATATATATCATTATATATATCATTATATATATCATTATATATATATCATTATATGCATATATATATCATTACATATATATATCATTATATACATATATATATATCATTATATTTATGTATCATTATATATATATATCATTATATACATATATATATCATTACATATATATTTCATTATATACGTATATCATTATATATATATATATATATATATATATATATATATATATATATATATATATATTTATATATATGAATGTGTATTGTGTACTTACAAAGTGTTATACGTGTCTGTATTTGTATGTATATATTTGTATGTTATGTATGTGCGTTTGTACTGTTGGATGTGTATGTGTGTATATAGGGGTATATATATGTTAGTAGTTTTTTTTTTCTTTTTTCTTTTTTTATATGAAGGTATATATGTGTGTATATTGACACCTATCATATGTTAACCTGTTTATGTGTACGAGTAGGGATGTAAACTTTGGTAGGTGTCTACTACTACGTGTGTAAGTATATGTATGTGTATATGGATATTTATGTGTACTTGTGTGTGTGTGTAAATGTGTATATATATGTATATGTATGTATAAGTATATGTGAGTGTACGTATGTGTATATATGTGTATGTGTATATGTATGTATATATATACATATATATGTGTGTTTGTGTATGTATGTATGTATGTATGTGTAAATGTATTCGTTTAAATATGTATATATGTATGTATATGTGTTTGTATATAGATATTTATATGCGTGTAGGTATTTATATATATATATATATATAGACACACACACATATATGTGTGTGTGTGTGTATGTACGTATGTATGTGTGTATATATGTGTACGTGGGTGTGTATATACGTATTTATATTTATATAGTTTTAATTTACGTTTGTTTGATTTTTCATATATATGCGTGTATTTGTAAATGTCTGTTTATATGTTTAGTTTATATACATATATGTATACGTGCGTATGTATGTATATGTAAATATGTATGTGTATGTATGTATTTGTATATATGTGCATCTTTGTGTATATATATTTTTACTTTATTTACTTTTTTACGTTTCTGTATGGGTTGATATATTTATACGTGCTTATATGTATGTGTATGTGCGTATGTGTGTATATGCGTATCTGTATGCGTATATATGTATATGTAGGTACATGTGCAGATCTGTATGTGTATATGTGTGAATGTACGATTATATATGGAGGTAGTTATTTACTTTTTCATGTAGCGTGTGGAAAACTATATGGTTAAAAAATATATATATTTAATTTATATATATTTATTTGTTTCAATTTTATATATTTGCCCAGATTAGTTATATTTCAATTTAGAATTCGTTTAATAACATATTAAGCCCCGAATATGTTTTGGTTATTGCATCTGATTGTCTTGGTCAATGTGCATGTGGATGTATGTGCCTGTGTTTATTGATGTCTATGTGTAAGGAAAGTGCATGCACGTTTGGTTGCGTGTTTGTCTGTGTGTGTTCGTTTTTTTTTTGTTTTTGTTTTTTATCAAGGATCGTGTCTCGTCACCGTTTTTTGTGTGTGTATATATATCTAAATATGTCTGGGCGCTTATGTATTATAACCTGTGTTTGAATTGTTTTACGTGAGAGGCGGCCATCATGTTGAAGTTAAACTGTCTAAAATGTATACATTTTGTCGAGAGCTATCAACATCCTTTTTAACATAATTTCAATGAAAAAATAAATTAAATAGCATATGTATTTTTTGTTTTATTTTTTTTATTTTTTTTTTCTCCTCGGTAATTGTACAATTTTAAACTTAATAGAGATTTGATTTAGATTTCTAAATAGGTAATTTTTTACTTTTAATTTTAATTTCAAATTATATAAATCTTTTAATATCTATGATAACCTTGCTTCGTTGTCAAATTTTTTGAATTACCATATACTTGTATTTTGATTGGTCATTCTAGCTTATGTAACAGCGTTTACCCCTAGCGAAAGATCGTTAATTAATTTGAAACTTTTAAAACGATTTATTCTACATTCAACATCATCACTTGATAAGACACCAGAAGTGTTGAAACAAAATGGCTATTTTTGTAGTGATTTTATAACATATTTATGTTATAATATTTAAATAAATAATTATATATATATATATATATATATATATATATATATATATATATATATATATATATATATATATATAAACAACTATTGTATCTTTTCGAAAGTAACTCAAATTTGATACAACAGTTGATAAAAATGAACTCGCTACGGCCCCTGTCTAAATTATTGGATTTCTCCGTGTCCTTGAAAACAAATATTATAAATGTATGTGCTTTTAAAACTCAGTAAATTTCAAAATAAGTTATTCCAAAATTCGCTTGAAATGAAACAGAACTAGTGCTTTTAATTTAATTAAATTTGAAGTTGTTAATTTCTGTTTTGGAACTTGGTAATTCCTGTGTAACGAGGGAACCATATTTTTAAATCAGTTAATTTATAATATTTATGCTCTGTAAATTTACATTGACACTGTTTTGTAAAAATAAAAATATCAATAAGAATTATTAAGGATTATATAGCTTACTGTTCTTTCTTTTTACTATTATATATATATATATATGTGTGTGTGTGTGTGTGTGTGTGTGTGTGTGTGTGTGTGTGTGTGCATATATGTACATTAATGTCTGCAGTCTAATAATAAAATAATATTTCTGACGCTTCACGTCTTCAAATAAAAATGCATGCTTAATTGGAATTTATTATTTGACATCGGTTTGACATAAAATATATTATGACAAGTACTAGAGATAACAGGAAAAGGTCGACATTAATCAGCAAACAAACCGAGATAAGAGATCCTATCGAATTTACTCAAATACAAATAAAAAGCTAAACATGTAGCAACAAAAAGTAGGATAGCAAAATAAAAGGATACTTCATTGTTTCCCCAGACACAGTTAAAAATGACCAGAAAGAAAAACAAAAGATTAGAGATTAAAAAATTAAAAAATTATTTAAATTAAAATTAAAAGATTATTTAAATTAAAGATTATTTAAAAGACTATTTGTTCAAAAAATTATTTAAAGGATTTAAAATGACCAGAAAGAAAATCTAAAAATTAATTAGAGGTTTTCTAATATAACAAAGAATAGCATGCATTATGGTCAGTATGTCTGGCTGGAGTGAGAAGTCATGGTCAAATGCAAAATAAGTGACATAACTGTCCAACAAACTGAATTGACAAAGTTTGCAATAAGCAAGAAAAGAACGGAGCAAAAAATAATATAAAGCAAGGAAACGATATATGCAAGGCCAATTAACAGTGCTAAGGCACCGCAGCAGTAATATGTCAAAAAGTTAACAAACTAAGAATTGGGGTCAGTGGCGAACTTGCTAGTTCTCGTGCGGCACAAAAAATTGAAAACGCAATCATTCATTTTTATGTCATGGTGTTTCAAAAAAAAGAAATCTAATATTTTGTTTTTTTAATTCAATTGTTTTTTTTTCACATTCATTCATTTTTGTTTCGCGAAGGAAATCCGATTGATCCCTGGGTTTACGATAGCGCTCAACCCGCGAGATAAGAGGATTGATAGTAAGGCAAGAGACCCCGTCATAATCGAATCTCCTGTCAATGCCACGGACGTTGTGCACAGACTCCTCTGTCGATCTTATGACTGCGTCTCCTCCACAAAATGGAGGATAGTAATCGCTCGAGCGCTTTCTTATGATCCTTACAGAGGGAAAGTACAGACAAGCGGTAAAGGACAATCGGAAAGACGTAAGTGGCACACGCCTCCGGCCTGTCCTTCACGGACAACCTCCGTCAACGCCAAGTCTCAGCGGCCGCGCCGACCTTCGCCTGTACTTCTGACCAATTTTTCTCCAGCTGGAGGTCGGGTCCAAACCACACTCCAATAATGCGGACAGGACCGTCCGTCCAACCAAAGGCACCTAACCGCAAGCCGGAACACTTGTTGCGGTTAATCTTGACCCCTATCACCTTTTCGTACCGATCAAGCGCCTTCAGTACCACATCAATGTCGCTGCGGGACGACACGAAAGTAGTTACACCTCCGGCGTACACAGAAAACCTGGCCCCTCCAGAGACAGCAATTCCACGTAGGGCCGACTGCACGCCCTGTCCCTTAGCCGGTGAAAGAGAGGTTCCAACGCCAAAGCATAAAGTAGGGGCGACGGTGGACAACCCTGACGAACCGACCTAGACAGCGCAAAAGCGCCCGACAGATTCTCCTGTACCACAGCATTGGGGGAGCGATACAACAGGCTAATCCAGCGGCAGAATTCGGGTTCGAATCCGGCGGCCTGCAGGACAGCAGCAAGGTAGCGATGGTCAACCCTATCAAATGCCTTGAACTGATCCAAATTGATCAGCGCGGCCTCATCGTCGTCTTTTACATCCTGTATGATCTGCTCCGGACACAAGAGAGACTTGGCAACTGACTGCAAACGCTCCTGCAGGACTTTGGCCAAAATCTTTAACTCTGTGTTTAGCAGAGTCATGGGCCTATAATCTCATAAATCCCGCCCAACACACTCGCCCTTTTTCAACAGCGTGATCACGCCCCTGGAAATCCGGTCAGGGACGGAGCCCTGGCGGAACCAGTTGTTGAACACTACTGTCAAAATCGGGACAAAGATGTGCGACAGCCTCAAGTACAATTCATAGGGTAAACCATCCAGACCGGGCGACTTGCCTCTGTCGTCCTTCTTCAATGCTGCATAGACTCGCCCTTCGTGATCACACTGTGACAGTCTCTGGCCTGCAGCCACAGCACCAATTGTGACGGTCTTATCCTGCAATCACGGCACCAGTTGTGACTGTCTAGCCGCGGCGCCGGTTGTGACTTCCTGGTCGCGTCGCCAATTGTGACGTCCTACACATGTGTCAGCTGCTGATCCAGGGTGTTGTCTTGGTAACGGCGCCACTTGAAACGCTGACCCCGAGTGGGTGGTGTGATTTTGCAATCACGACACCGTATGTGAGTCAGTCTAACCCTGGGACACCCGCTGAAGTCCTGATCGCGACGACAGATGTGACACCCTAACCCTGCTGGTTACCACGGCATCGGATGTGAGGTTCTAACTTTTGTCTTGGTCGCGGATGATGTCTGGTTAGATACAGCATCAGCCTTGTCGTCCCCAGCTCGCCCCCAACGTCTAACCAGAAGCAACTACCTTGATCTCGGTCCAAACCACCGACGTTGTGATTTGATCTTAGGTTGACGAGATCAATCAGTCTTAGTGCGAGCCGAATCTGGGCCAAGGGTGATGCCGCACAAATGAATATAGAAGAAAAATAAAGGAACAATTCAAGGAGTTCAAATGTTGCTAAGGAATAACAATTTACTTTCTATCTGTTTGTTGGATACAGTAGTACGTCTCTCTCTCCCAGCCCACGTCTATGGATTGTGACACTTTTGCGTTCTTAGCGAATTTTATTATTCATATTTGAGTCGTCTTTCTTTCATCTTATTTCTCTTGCTTGTTTACACCTTGTAGCAATAAGACGTAATAGACTGAAATTGTGTGAATTTCTTAGATGAAGCCTTGTCATTATTATTCATATTTGACTCGTCTTTCTTTCATCTTATTTCTCTTGCTTGTTTACACCTTGTAGCAATAAGACGTAATAGTCTGCAATTGTGTGAATTACGAAGATGAAGCCACGTCATTATTATTCATATTTGACTCGTCTTTCTTTCATCTTATTTCTCTTGCTTGTTTACACCTTGTAGCAATAAGAAATAACAGACTGAAATTGTGTGAATTTCTTAGATGAAGCCTTGTCATTATTATTCATATTTGACTCGTCTTTCTTTCATCTTATTTCTCTTGCTTGTTTACACCTTGTAGCAGTAAGACGTAATAGTCGGAAATTGTGTGAATACGAAGATGAAGCCTTGTCATTATTATTCTTATTTGGAATTTGGAACTTAAGGCTTCATCTTCGTAATTCACACAATTTCAGACTATTACGTCTTATTGCTACAAGGTGTAAACAAACAAGAGAAATAAGATGAAAGAAAAACGAGTCAAATATGAATCATAATGACAAGGCTTCATCTTCGTAATTCACACAATTTAAGTTGTGTTTCAATAAAAGGCTTTTGGTATCTTCAATCAATGTTGCTAAAACTGGCCTTGGTAACTTCAAGCGACGTTTATTAAAACTGGCTTTGGTATCTTCAATCGATGTTTGCTAAAACTGGCCTTGGTATCTTCAATCGACGTTTATTAAAACTGGCTTTGGTATCTTCAATCAATGTTGCTAAAACTGGCCTTGGTATCTTCAATCGACGTTTATTAAAACTGGCTTTGGTATCTTCAATCAATGTTGCTAAAACTGGCCTTGGTATCTTCAATCGACGTTTATTAAAACTGGCTTTGGTATCTTCAATCAATGTTGCTAAAACTGGCCTTGGTATCTTCAATCGACGTTTATTAAAACTGGCTTTGGTATCTTCAATCGATGTTTGCTAAAACTGGCCTTGGTATCTTCAATCGACGTTTATTAAAACTGGCTTTGGTATCTTCAATCAATGTTGCTAAAACTGGCCTTGGTATCTTCAATCGACGTTTATTAAAACTGGCTTTGGTATCTTCAATCGATGTTTGCTAAAACTGGCCTTGGTATCTTCAATCGACGTTTATTAAAACTGGCTTTGGTATCTTCAATCAATGTTGCTAAAACTGGCCTTGGTATCTTCAATCGACGTTTATTAAAACTGGCTTTGGTATCTTCAATCGATGTTTGCTAAAACTGGCCTTGGTATCTTCAATCGACGTTTATTAAAACTGGCTTTGGTATCTTCAATCAATGTTGCTAAAACTGGCCTTGGTATCTTCAATCGACGTTTATTAAAACTGGCTTTGGTATCTTCAATCGATGTTTGCTAAAACTGGCCTTGGTATCTTCAATCGACGTTTATTAAAACTGGCTTTGGTATCTTCAATCAATGTTGCTAAAACTGGCCTTGGTATCTTCAATCGACGTTTATTAAAACTGGCTTTGGTATCTTCAATCGATGTTTGCTAAAACTGGCCTTGGTATCTTCAATCGACGTTTATTAAAACTGGCTTTGGTATCTTCAATCAATGTTGCTAAAACTGGCCTTGGTATCTTCAATCGACGTTTATTAAAACTGGCTTTGGTATCTTCAATCGATGTTTGCTAAAACTGGCCTTGGTATCTTCAATCGACGTTTATTAAAACTGGCTTTGGTATCTTCAATCAATGTTGCTAAAACTGGCCTTGGTATCTTCAATCGACGTTTATTAAAACTGGCTTTGGTATCTTCAATCGATGTTTGCTAAAACTGGCCTTGGTATCTTCAATCGACGTTTATTAAAACTGGCTTTGGTATCTTCAATCAATGTTGCTAAAACTGGCCTTGGTATCTTCAATCTCACGTTTATTAAAACTGGCCTTGGTATCTTCAATCGATGTTTGTTAAAACTGGCTTTGGTATCTTCAATCGATGTTTGTTAAAACTGGCCTTGGTATCTTCAATCGACGTTTGTCAACTGGCTTTGGTGGAAAAATCTAAGTCGGACTTCACTGAACTGTTCTTGGCTAGTAGTCTAAGCCGAAAGGCGTGGAATTCGTGCGGTCACCTGCTGCGAGGCTTATTCTTAACTGTCAACTGCCAAACTCTGGAACTGGTACTGGACTGGACTGGACTGAATCCAAACTCTGAATCTGAATCAATGAACGCCCGGGGACGTTCGTTTATATGGACGTCGACCAAAACCCGGTGTGGGGCCAGACGCGGTCTGGGTCCCTCGATAATTTAAAATCCCCAATAAGGATTTTCTTTGTTTTCTGACAGGAAAATTTATCACTTTCCATTTTTGGAAATCTATCGTGCTTTGTTCAGAGGGGTTCTCCCCCTTTCGTGAGGAGAGGTCGGAGGATAACTACCCTCCTAGGACTCTTCCTCTTCATACCGGTACCTCATACCCACACTCTTCGAGGGGCGTCAACAAGAATTCCCTTCCTTCTCATATCGTCACCTTCCGTGAGGAGAGGTCGGAGGAGAACCATCCTCCCAAGACTCTTCCTTTCTCACATTGGTACCTCACACTAACCTCCTCGTGGGCGTCAACAAGTTTCTCCCTCTTTACCATATTTCTCACCTCTGCCTACCACTTCATGCTACCTGGTGTGGGTGTTAGCTTACATTGACACTCCAAGGAAAAAGAAAGGAAAGAAAAAATTATCCTCTTTCCGTGACATCCCAAAAATCTTTATGAACGCCACATGGCCATAATTTTAAAAAATCCTTTCTGTTATCAACAGAATTCTTCTAGACCGTCCGCAGAATTATTTTTTATCTTATTCTGAACATCTGGTCAACATCCAGCACATTTATTACTGATTTTTCAACTATTGTAATCAACCCTTAACTGGGTGGTTTTCATTTGACGAACAAAATCTTTTCTTTTCCTTATTGTTTCAACCGTCAGGTGACCATTTCTGGCGACAAAAATCCTTCGTCGTATACACAGTCCATATCAATGTTTTTGGTTTCGCTTAATTCGCTTAATTCCGTCTTCCTTGTTAACCGAATTTTGTTGACCTCCTTTTCTCCATACGCGGCTGACCGATATTCAGAACTTCCAGTGCAAGGTATACGTGTGGTCAGACCGTTGTTCTTATCAGGATATAATTAATGTTGACAGAACTGAGATCCGCTCTTTTACGACTTTCTGTTTTCTGTCGAGAAAGGAAGAACAATCATATTCCGCCCCGCAAATGAAAACAAAATAAAGAAAAATCTTTTACCCATTCTTTGTTTGTAAAAAAGAAACAAATAATGTCGCTCAGTATGTCTTTCGATCTATCTGTTGCTTTGGTAATTCCCGTTATTAATTTCTGAGATTAATTAATTAATCAATTAACCGCTGTAGCTAAATAGTGTCACAACACCCTCGCAGCTAGCCGCTTCAGTTGGCGAAAGCCGAGGAAAGTCAGCCAAATAGCTGCAAAACTCTTCGTCACAGAGACCAGGCTCCTTGGTAAAGAGACTCTCGAAAAGCCGCCGAAACGCCTCACACATGTCGTCTTTGGCCCGAAGAGTATGCCCCTCCGGGGTTTCGACCTCACGAATGTAACGCTCGGAACCTCGACGAATCTCTTCTTTGCGCAATTCTACGCCCATGTTCACCGCTTCGGAAGACATCTTGCTTCACCTATGTCTAATTACCTGGCCCATGTTGCGCTCGCTATTCGAACTATCCACGGCCTCCCTAGCTAAGGCTATCTCTAGGGGATACCCCCCCCCCCAGCCATCACCCGGGACAAACTATCTTTGAGAGTCTTCACCTTGTTAGCTCTATCTAGTGCGAGCCGTTTTCTAAACTCGGTGGTGAAGGACCTAATACTATCCTTAAGCCTCTCCCACCACCTCCTATTCCCGATAACCGCCCCCACTAGTTCCCGCTGCACTACGCTAGTTAGATGCTCCCGGAAGTCCCGCCTATCCAGTAAAGACAGATTGAACTTTCAGTAGTCAGCCATTCTAGGCCTACGATCTAACGCCACCCGGGCACAAACGAGTTTGTGGTCCGAATAGACTAACCAGTGGAACGTGGGGCAATCTAGTTGATCTATATCGGCCCTTCTCACTAACATTCTATCCAGGTAGCTAGTCACCCGGTCAGAAGGCCTACTAAGAACCCACGTCCACATTTTCCTCCTGGGGTGATCGACCTGGTATCTATCGACGAGATCAAACTCGCCGATTAGATCAACCAAGCTACGATAGCCCGCCTCCCCGCTAGCTCCCCGCCCCTATCTAACTTGGGGCTCAGGATGGCATTCCAGTCCCCAATTGAATCCACTACGAATGGCCCCAACCGCCGAAAAAAAAGAGACGCGCTCCTGCCGGTCGTTGGGCGCATAAACTGCAGCCATCCGAAACGAGCCACTTTTCACAGCAATATCGGCCACGATCAACCGTCCCTTGGCATCTGCATGGACAACGTCCACCCTCGCGTCCAGCATACGCTTCACCAGTAAAGAAACCACTCTGGCCTGTCGATCACCGTATGCTGAATAGACGACAAAGTCGTTAGACAGCAGACACGCATCGACGTTGCAAACAAAGGGGATCTCTGAAAAGAGAGAAGAAAAGAAAAACAGACCTATTCACATACGGGACGGAAATTTGCACCGGTAAGGACCTCGACGGATTGTCCCAGGCTCCCTGCGCCCATCTCCGACGTCATCCGTCCTTCCAGGACAATCCCGCCGACATCCGTAGAATAAGTTAATTTCGCTACCCTATATAAGGAGGGATGGAGCAAGACGGGGACCCTCCCAGCACAAAAGTGTCTCAGTTTTTTAAGGCCTGGTGAATCTGTCACTATCATTCTGATATCGGAGAAAGCGTCTTTAGAGGTGGGTCCACACCCTGAGGTAGTTGCCAGTGTCTCTTACGCGGGTGATTACCCCAGGGGCATCAGGAAAATTACGGGGGTCTTCTGTCGATTTCCCATCGACCGTTGTCATCTTAAATAGTATAAGGCATTTTTTAATAAGGCTTTTTTTCTGCTTTGATAGGTTCTTTTTTAGTTCCTTTTTGTCTACTTTACAAATGAACTCTGGGCCAGGGAAATATTTCTTTTTCTTTTCCCTGGTGGGGTGGGGAGAGGAGGAAGTGGATGACTGAGGGGGTGTAGACATTGCACTAATGAGGAGGTTGAGTGGAGGGGAATGGAGCCCGGGTGGGGGAAATGGGGAGGCTCCTTGCTTTAGGCAAGACTATTTGGCAAAATTCTTTCGGCAAAACAGGGACGGATAGGGACCTGTTTTTGTCCATGTGCCTCTCCGCCTTACTTCGGCCAGCACGTTTTTCTACTGGTTACTCTGCTTCGTTTATCTCATCCCTAATACTCTTCAAGGAAGGAGCGTGGCGGGGGGCATTTCCTCCACCTCCATCTCAGTGTCGGTTCGTTGCTGCTTCTCATGTTGCTTTTCCTGTTCCTCTTTCTTTTTGTGTGTCTGTTTCTTTGGTGATCTTGGCAGTGTTTTCTGTTGTTGTTGTTGTTGTTGTTGTTGTTGTTGTTGTTGCGGCTGCTGTTGTTTTTGTTGCTGCTGCTGTATCACCTCCTCATGCCGCTCCTGTGGTGGGGGTCTCTGGTGCTTCGGGGGAGGGTGCATTTTTTGCTGCCTTACCTCTCCTTACCTCCGTCTATTCAGAGTTGGGTGTCTTTGTCGCCGTTTCTGTTGCTGCTACCGTTGGTGTTGTTGATGCTGTGGCTTGCGGTTGTGGTTGTGCTGCTACCTTCTTGCCCGGGCACGCTTTTGACATGTGCCCCGAGGCGCCACACGTCCAACAAAATGGTCCCATTCCTTCCACTACTACCAGCATCCGCACGTTGGGGATCTCGCCAAAGCTCTGTCGGGTGAGGGTTATAAGTAAAACGATGTCCCCAGTGCCGATGCCAGACTTGCTTGTGATTGCGCAGACCTAATTCACGTCAACATACTTGGCGAAAAAGTCCCCCTCCGGTCCTCACTAATGTCCGCCGGCACACCATGAAGAGTCACTCGAGTCTTACGAGTCCCCATGTATTCCGACGGCATTCTTACTGCCTTTGTCATGAGGATATTTCCGGCTAGCTTTTTGGCCTCCTCCTCGCTAGCCAGAAGAATGTCCCACAAAGCATTGGATCTTCTTGCCAAGACCCGTGGGGTAACGTTTACAGTCTTCAGCGCTTCTTCCATGGTTTCCCTGCTGACTCAAATTAATTTCCGACTTTTCACTTCGGTGGTCAGCAGGGAGATTGTCCGTGTAGTAACAGCATTTAGCGCCTCTGGTATAGTTAGGAATTCGTTTCCCTTAATGAATTCCTCAGATTTGTCCTTTAAGCTGGCATAGTAAGCCGCATCCTTTATGGGCCTTTTTACCTCCATGATGTTTCCCGTATTTCACCGGATTCCTGCGGTGACTCGTCTGCGTCACTCATTTGTGGTACTTTTTTTTAATTTTTTTTTTCTATGTAATTTTCAAACAAAACAGAAAACGAACAAAAGTAGGTCAACAAAAGAAAAATAAAATAAAACTTGACTTGCCAAAAAACAAGTCACACGTTAAAAACACAAAAATAAGAAAACAAAAATGGGAAAAGTAAAACAACCAAGTCAAACGTTCAAAAAGAGTGAGGGGACGATAAAAATTAAACCAAAAATTTAAAAACGAAAAATAAAAAAGAAAGGCTTCAAAAGAAAAAAAAAGGAAATACAACACTTAGCGTAAAAAGTGGGACGTGACAAAAAGAATGAGGGGACGAGATTTAACGCCTGGTTACTAGAAACAAGTGGAAACCAAAAATTTACAGCTTAAAAAATTTAAAAATAAAAACTTGACTGACAAAAAGTGAAAGAAACAAAAAATAGGAAAAAAAACGCAAACAGGTAGCAAAAAAAAAGTTAAACAAAGATAAACGAGTAATGAAAACGAAAAATAAAAGAAAGAAAAGCTTCAAAAGTAAAAATGAAATAACACTTAGCGTAAATTTGTATGCCAAAGAAACACCGCTGGACAAACGAAGCTCAAGTCAAACAGAAAATCAAATCTGTTAACATAAGCGAAAAACAACTGCTTTTTCACCGAAAGATTTTTCTGATTGGTCACGCCATTCAGCATAGATTCTGGCAGAATCCGTTCAATCATCGTGATCTCGCATAATTCGAAGACCAGTTCCACATTTTCGATCTACTCAACCACAGGCTGTCCACTCGTATCACCACTGAATTCGGGGATCAGTTGTATGTCGAGCGGTCCTTCCGCCATATTGCTAGAGACAAAGTAAACTCCGAAATAGTTTGTAGTTCTAAAGAAAAGAAAAAAACTGTCAACTTATAGTAGCAATAAACGTCTGCAATAGATTTCTTCTGTCTCTTGACCGCAACACTTGTAGCCAAAACACAGTTCAAACGATAGTCCGTCGTAACAGTCCAACAGGCAACGTAGAAACGACAAAATGGGGTCACAAATCTAACCTTCACTTCTCACCAGCAAAAACGCGTGTTTTTCCACCTAACTCAGAAAATCAAATCTGTTCGCATAAGCGAAAAACAACGGCTTTTTCACCGAAAGATTTTTCTGATTGGTCACGCCATTCAGGGGAGGCAAGAACATTAGTATAGATTCTGGTCCTTAAAGTAGATTTTTGCTAACTACTTTTTGGTAATTTTTCTTCGGCATATCGCACACAAAACAAAAACTCTTTTTCGAGGTAGCTGATTATCTCTTTCACTACACTCCCCCCTGTCACATAAGTGACACCCAGGAGCTGGCCTTTTTATTCTTGAGCTTCTCCGGAGCGGGTTGACTGTTAGAGAGGATTGTGTGGTATGTTCATAAGACTCGTCTTCTGAGGATTCTTCTGATCTGGCAACCTCACGCAGAGAGTCTTCTCCATCTGAAGAGGTGCTAGCCCAACCCCCGATGGTGATTATTCTTTCACTTCCTGAGCACTCATTGCTAGTGTCACTTGCTGAAGTATCTAAACCTACACAGGGACGCAAGTCTTTTACTTGTTTTGGAATTCGCTCGCTGATGTTGCACAGACATGTTCTACTGGATCTATCTCTTTCTTAACAGCGTCAAGCCATCTCTGGGGCACCCTTCTTAAATTATCTGCCTTGTTCCGACTCGATCTAACAAGCTGTATATCCACTGAAAATTTGTACTCACTTACCAACTTTCCCCGTGTGTCTAGCCGCCTTCGAATGAGCAGCCTTTGTACGTATCCTAGCCTTCCCCGTAAGAGTGTCAACTATCCACTTATGCACGCATGCGGAATCCGTGAACAAATACAACACATTTGCATTCCATTGAAGGGCCACAGTTACTCCTTTAATAACGGCGTCCATTTCCGACAGGTTGATATGTTGTGTATCCTTCTCGGGTCGCAACCAACACGCGTCTTCCACGACAGTTCCATCTATTTTTCCAGCGCGTGACCAAGTCAAGTTTCCCGCCAATTTGCTGCGATCCTGTCACGTGATTACATTATCTATAAATAGCAGACACAAGCTTGCTGTTTTCTCTTTTCTCTCTCTTCTCGCTACAAGATGTAATCTCAAAAGGATTCTCGTCTCGACCATGGACGGTCAGACGTTAAAAGCATATTCACGCACGCACGTACGTACGAACTTTTCCAACCTACATTACAATCATACAGAACATTTCCAAACAAGCAACAAGAACTTTTCCCTTTGAAACATTCTTCTAAAACTACAATTTATTCATCATTTCTCAGCTTTGTAATTAATTCAACTTTTGTGAGTTCAGATAAAAATATTCCCAGTCTAAGAGACATAACACCCACAGATCTTTAACTTCTACGCATGTACATCAATATACACAAATAAATACAAATGTTATGTTTTTAAAACCATTTTGTTCCTTCTTGTATTTCATGTTTTGTGATATTTTACGTTAAATATGAATTGTGTGGTCATGTTATTCACGCAGCTATAAACAGACATCTACAAACTATCCATTCCTATCAACATAACACAACACTCTCTTTATAGTAACAGCAGGATCCAGCCTCGTACGCTCTTTTGATCTATTTTATTCGGGAAATTCTGAAATATTATTTGATTTGTTTTCAATTCATTGTTAAAAAAATGTTTTCAAATTTTATTATTAAAAAAAATCGATTGATATATATTTATTGAAAAATGCCCTAATTAATTTATTGTAAAAGAAAATTATTTAATAATTCAGATGAAAAACAAATTTTTTACCCGAAAAAAAGCAGATCAAAAGAGCGTACGACACTGGCTCCTGCTGCTAATTTGAAGGCGGCATTCCTTAAAAAAAAGCTGAACATTTCAGCAGTGTTTATCTTGAAGATAGCCAATTATTTATTTTTTTTAATTGGAAAACGTTGGAACAGTTGAAGAATCCTCCCAGTCTGATCAACTATAAAATCTCCACCCCAACTTAACTGTAGAATCTCCTCCCAGACTGATCAACTGTAGATCTTTGAAACTTGTTAAAAACGAATGCTATTTTTTCTTTTCAATTGGTTATTTTTTTCGTAGAAAAAGATTGGGGATTTTTTAAATAAAGAAAAACATTCGTAGTAAAGTAGAACCAGAAATATACTTGATTAAAATTTGTTTACATTTTGAAAGTTTTTACTAAACTTGCAATTTTTAAAGCTCAAAAACTGTATAAATATCACGCTCTTCAGAGATTTCAGTAGATTTTCCATATGATCATTATTTTAGAATTATTATGAGAAAATAACAACATTTTACATTAAATTTTAAATGTATTAGAGATTTTAAAACTAAGCATTTTCAGAAAAATCAAATCTTGTGAATATTACAAGATTAACTCTTTATATTAGTATTACAAACTAAGAATCTTAAGTTCGTAATATAAAAAAGGTAAGTTAAGATTATTTAGATGTAAAATTTTCAAATACAGTGTAACCCGGATATAAGAGAGTTGTCGGGACCTGAGAAGAAGTATCTTATATTCGGGTTTCTCTTATATCCGGGTTTGGTCTATTTTGTTTTATTAACACAGGCTCTAATTTGGGACCAGAGAAAAATCACTCTTATATCCGGGTTTCTCTTATATCCGGGTTTGGTCTATTTTGTTTTATTAACACAGGCTCTAATTTGGGACCAGATAGAATCTCTCTTATATCCGGGTTTCTCTTATATCCGGGTTTGGTCTATTTTGTTTTATTAACACAGGCTCTAATTTGGGACCAGAGAGAATCTCACTTATATCCGGGTTTCTCTTATATCCGGGTTACACTGTATTACGCTTTAAATTCTTCCGGAACGATTTTTAAAATATTTTTAAATATTCATTTAAGATCAACTGTAGAATCTTCATTCCAAACTCAACTGTAGAACCCCCCACCCCTACCCCACCCCAAGCACGTCTGGAGTGTAATTATTTAATATTGACTTTTAATATTTATTGTTAGAAAAAATCTTTATCTTAAAACACGAATATATTTTTAATAACCAGGTGAACTGATGGAAATGAATAAATTGTTATTAAATATTTCTGTCCTTACTAGTTTAGTTTCATTACTAACTTTCATAACGCCGTAAGGTTAAAAAAAATTATACGCCGGCAAAATAATGAGGAGGATAGTTACTTTGCCTAAAAACTTGTCAGTCAATTCTTTGGAGAATAAATTAATGTTTAATGCAAGTATCAGAGGTGAACATTTCTTAAAATGTTAATGATTTTTTAATACAAATGTTCAATATTCAGTTATTTTTATTACGACTACTACTATGGATTAAATTTTAAATTATTATATTGAATATAAGAAATGAAATCAAAAGGTATAAGAAAAATGTATAATAAAAAAAGGAGAGTAAATTTTAAAAATTGAATTTAAGAAAAGATTTAAATAATAATTGGCTGTATAGGATTAACTCCTGTAATTATTTATTTCTATTTTTAAGCAACACTTCCTATGCCATTATGAGATGCGAATGGGTCACTAATATGCCTAGCGAAGTTTGGGATAGTTAAAAAAATTATCAACCTTTTATACAAGCCCACTTTCAGCATTGTGCCAAATTGTATCTTAATACAATAAATAAAAATTCCCTATGTCGTTCAGTATGCGCTTTTCCTGTTTGTTTCTTTTTCTATTTTTTCATCGATTAGAATAAGTAAAAGGCAAAAACCGAGTGGTGCGGCTTACCGCAAGTTGAAAGCTACGAAAGAATGTGAAGAAAGAAAATGCACTGCATCTTTACATGTTTTCCTACAGAAGAAATCTGTAGCTAAAGCAAAATGCAAAGACGAGGATGCTGAATGTACATCAAAATTAGGAGGGGAGGGACATGGAGAAAATGCGAATATGGTGGAGACAAATATAGAAATAAAAATAGAATAGAAATTTCCTGCAGGAATTAACGTAGTTAAAGAAATAAAAGGTGATAATAATGATACGCCAAAGGAAGAGAGCTCCAGTGCATGTTGTAAGAACAGGTTTGAATATGAAGACGGGATTGATGAAGTTACATGAAATAAAAAAATAGAACAGACAAACACAGAGATGGCTGTGTACGAAGACATCGCATTTTGGCCACGAAAGTGCTGAAGGCAATTGCTTGTTGATCTTGTAACATTGGGACCTAAAAAGTTTTAAAACAAAGATGAACAGTTTGCTCCGAGTGTAAGACCGAGAAAAAATAGTTCGAGGGTAATGCTACAACACCGGTTTTACAAAACTATGGAGAATGGAGAGACTGTTTTGAGATCATGGTTGCTGTACTCAAAAACGAACAAATCTTTGTTGTTTCTACTGTTGCCTCTTCCTGAAGGCAGAGCATCGCAAATCAAGTCTAGCAAGAAATCTAAGACTTCAAAAGTTCTGGAAGCTTAATTCAAAAATGCCTGAACCTGAAAATTCTTCTGACCACCAAAGAGCTTTCAAGGAATAGAAGATGTTGGAAATGGCCATTAATAAAGGTAAAACCCTTGACAGCAAATTACAAGAACAAACTATGAAAGACAGATTTGAAGACAGGGTTTAACACGGTTACTTGATGTCGTGAAGTTTCTTTTGGATCGACTGGAGAAAGAGAAACTTGATTTCAAAAAATGTAGAGGGATAGGATTTGACAATGCTACTAGTATGGCTGAAGTTCATGGTAATGTTCAACGTCTTCTACAAAACATAAATGGGAAAGCTAAATGTATGCCATGTTCTAATCATAGTCTGAATTCATACGGTGTTCATGCCTCAGTTGTGAATGCAAGTGCTATTACATTTTTCGGAGTGATTGATAGACTATACATTTTTCTCCTCTTCCAATCACCGGTGTGAAGTTTTTTTCTTCGTTGGAGTACACGTTACGAAGCTATTCATGCAGTGAAAACCGGATTTCAAGGAGTGATTCAGGCACTCACTTCATTAAACTCAGCTTCAGAAAATCTTCTAACGGGAGGAGATGCACAAATCATTTTGCTTTCAATTGAAAACTTCTTCATGTTACATTTGTTTTACTGGGAAGAGATTCTGGGACAAATAACTTTCATCCAAAAGAAACTTGGTTTTGATGTGTGTGTAACCCACATGGATGCGACCAAAATTTTCTTTAACCCAAACAGGAACAGGCTGGTGTCTCAATCGGTTAATCAAAGTAAAGTGCGAGGAAATGGAAAAGCGGATTAGAAAAAAAGAGAAAGCTATCTGGGGCAAACGATGATGTATGCCAAACACTTGTGCAGGAAGTAAAGAGAAATCTTTACAAATGTCATGATCGACTTGTAAAGTAAGTAGAAGCATGATTTGACTCCATGTCTCATCTGCAAACTGTCCTCGCTGGATTATTATCGAAAGCAATCCTGGAAGATAATGAAGGCGAGTTGAAGCGAAAATTTAAAATTCTCGGTAGCGAATACGGTGCTGGCTTAGACGTATCTAGGCTGCCTTTAGAAGTTCGACTTGGAACGTGGAACGTGACATGACCATGGATATATCGATGGCAAGTTCAAGATACAGTGCCGAATATTGTGATTGTTCTACTGATGTTTTTGACGCTCACAGTTTCTGTTGCTACTGCAGAGAGAAGCTTCTCAAAACCGAAGCTCATTAAAAGTCACTTGAGATCGAGTATGTCGCAAGATCGCTTATTCAATTTGTCCCTCATTTCAATTGAACATGAAACCGTGGAGAAGATAGACTCTGTCCAAGTTATTAGTAATTTTGCTTCTGCAAAAGCTCGAAAGGTTAAAATATGATGACGTTTGTTGAGCTAATTTTTGAAATTGTACTAATCAACGCCATTAAGGATATTTCATTTCTATTTTTCCTCAAAAAAGGCGGCGCCATTATGAATACGTGACACTCAAAAGCAAGTTTGTGCAAAGCGAACGTAGAGTTCTGAGTTCAAGAGATTGAGTCATATTGACGTTGCCTTATCTCTCTCACTGCAGTTAGTTTTTGTTCGGAGGTAAAAGAGAACTTTGACAAAGGAATGTTAAGCTTATCTAGTTGTATTAACCACATCTAACTAACCAGTGGGTTTGCTATCCCACCCCACTGGAAGCCGCTTCCCAGACACGAAGAAACACGTCTACATTCGTGTAAAACTCGACTCACTGAAATCCCTTTCTCTATCTAACATAACTACGCTAGTTTTAGCCAATCACAATTGACTGCCTTTGTTCTCCTGTATCTGACATCAAAGGTCAAAATGAGAAAGTCAGAGCAGAAATACAATTCTCTTAAAAATTTATAGTCTGCTAAATTATTATTTAACACTGGCCTATTTTATTGGCTAGGAAAATTTAAGCGCAATTCGAGATTGGCAGCTAGGTCTTATAATTGCACTGTTGAAATTGCTAACCGTAGCCATAAATTCTATGCTAATTTTTAGCATTTCACTTCTAAGCTGAGTATCATTTTGAACTATTGTTCTCATCTTGTTAGATGCTATTATAGACATAACATTTCGACAATGCTCTGGTCATCATCAGGTATCCATTATTTGGCTGATATGAGATATATGTTCATTATTGTGTTGTTTTGTCCCTGTTAATTTTCGCTGCTGGTTTTTCTCCCGCTCTTCTTGCTTGTGGAAATCTCTTCCAGTTTCTTGTTTTCATGTCAGCTGCAGTCTTTAAAGTTTTAAATGCAACGTCAATCGTCAACTTCTGTCTCCTTAAATCCTGCTCTTTTATTGTCCTCTCTGTTTCTTTCACTCTCAGTAATCTCTTGCTTCCCAGTGGTTTTACTGCCTTGATTGAGGTGGAATTATTAAAAAAGGAAAACTCACCTGTTTCCTTTTTTAGGCGTAACTTCATCGATTTGTGATTTTTCTGCATCAGATTTGATATATTTTTATATTTAAGAAACATTTGAACCTTCAGCAACAAACATTACAGGTTTTCGACGCTGGTAAGCAGGAAAATATAGCGTGATGCAAATACACAACAGGATGTTTATTTTTTACATGAAGAGGAAAAAGAAATAGGAAAATCCCGAATTCTTGCTTTTTTTTAATTTACAGTTTTGAAAATGTACGATAAAATTAGCAGCTGGTAGAAACGCTGAGTATAGGTATGCCAATATATAAATGTTTTCACAGGATGTCCTATTACTGTTGTTGTGTGAGAGAATGAGCTTAATATAAACATCTCTAGCTAGAAAAAAGTTAAGATTGAGGCTATGGTTAAGGCTATGAATACCGTCTTGTTCACAGAAATGCCAAGGTTTTTTGCGAGTGAGAAAATTCATGTGAAATTATAATTCATTGTTTACTTTTACGCTGTTCTTAAAAAAGAAAAGGAAATTTTATCGCAAGGACAATTATCAAAAGAATAGCAAAATAATATCTCAAAATACTGGATATCTTTGGAGAAGCGCCAGAGGGTATTTATCGGAAAATTCGGAACAATTCGATATAAAGGAACAAAATCAAAGATATAAAGAAATAATATATGGGTCGAGTTATTTCTAAATCTGGTTGGGGAGAGTCAGTTCGGCAAGTTAGTTGTTAGTTTACGAGTCAGACTTTGATAGTAGTCGTCATCTTGTGGTCGGTTACGTTGGAAACATGTTGCGATGCCAATCTGCTATGTATCATCAGAAGAAAATGCTTTAAGCTGATGACGGCTTAGTTCTTCACGCGATACGCTCGGGTCGGTTTATGGTTGTCTCCTCCCTGCTGTCTGTCCTCTGTCTCTCTATATGCAATTTTGAAAGGCTCCAGAATTACTTGGTACGTAAGTTGGTTTCGATTAACATCAAAAATCTCTTTGCTCTTTGGATTGGACAAAATTATTTTATTTATTTTCCTGTGTTCCTTTAAGTTTCTTTTTTTTTATAGCGGAAGTTATGCGCGGAGCCTCTCTTATTTTGGTAGATTTCTATTCACGATAACTAGACCCTGGACTAGTTAATTTCCGTTTCGCCGCAGTTCTATTCTTCTTCTTTTTCTTCTTCTCCCTTTTTATATGAGAGTCGCCTTCTCATTAATTAAAGTACAGAGAGAGAAGGGTAACGATAAAAAAAGATATATGGGTTTTTAAGGAAAGCAAATGCCTTATTTTATTTATTTTATTTTAATATTTTATTTTTATATTTGGGCACGCCAAAATCCTTTGCTGTTAGAAAGAAGATAAATGCATCTGACATCAGAACCAGTTACTTGAGGGGGGAGCTCACAAGGCCACATGTATGGGACATCCGGTGAGGACTGAACTCAGTAGTCATAAGCAATTAGAATAGATCGTTAACCATTACCCCCCACGCCGAAGCGTCCAAGTGGGCAGAAGCTAACTGATAACCGACTGAAAATATTTTCCGCATATGCTCTTACGGACGATGTCTACATTGCAAATTTTGTAGTTTCATTACCTACCGGTAGTAGCTTGGACGATTTTTCTTTTGGGTGGAGAGATAGATCTACCAGCACCGTCATTATTCCAAACTATTCTAAATCGATAAAAAAAAACAATATTTTTCGATTCTTATAAATGTCGCGATAAATGTAAGTTATAATCTACAAGTATTTTTTAAAGTTTTTCCTATTTTTACGAGTCAACCAGTCTATTTAAGTAGTACCCATATAAATATTTAATACCGATATAAATATTATATCATAAATTATTTACTAACATAGTGATAGATCTTATAAAACAGGTAACTATGAGAAAATATTGAGAATATTGCAAATAGTTCTCATATTTACCTTTTTTTATAAACAGGAAAATATGAGGCAAATGATTCTAACAAGATATTTGAATAGATTTAACGGCCTCGATATAATATATTACCTCAAAATAATGAAAGATGCAGTACCCCCGCCCCATCCCGCGACATGTAGACATTAACATTGCCAAATCGCAAAATGGCCATTTCAACAGACAGCTTGAAAGTATTTAATGAGTGAGCCCTCCAAAATCCGGGGCCTATAGCATTTGCTGCTAGTTTAATCCGGCATTGTTGCTCACATGTTAGAACAGAGATTGCTAACTGGCTCCTGTTCTGAATTGCGCGGCCTCTGAGGGAAAACTTCAGGATTCCTGGAATGAGAATCAGAATATGCAAGTTACCACCCTCAGACGCCTCTGATCTGCTGGCTTCGTGTTAGAGCTGTTTAAAAGTCACCATTAACTCAGAGGCACAAACTCAGATTGACATGGGATCGTATTGCCAATTGCGAAATATCCATAACCGTAGAATTATCCTCTGTACTATGTTCAACTTAACGAATGTCATAAGGATTTGAAAATGTCCAAATGAAGATTTCTGTTTACACCGTGGCTTACCTCGAATTCAAGTAGGTGGCGCTTCCGTTATGGCTCGGGCCGGTTTCATTTATGATGTAAAAATGAAGTTTCCCATTGTGGAAAAACGGAAATTGGACGTTATATATTAGTGTCCGTTCTTAGCTGTAACATACCACAAAGCAAATGCAAAATTGGACCATAATCTTATTCTGGTACAAGATAATATTCTGATACACACAGTTACCCCTACTTAAGAGCTCTGCTGTGTCACGGAGTACCAGTTAAAGACTGACCAGCAAATTCTATCGATTTGAAAGTTATTGAACATACGTGGGATATGATCAGATCAGTGCTCAGTAACTGTCGCCCGCTTGTCCAAACTGTACAGGGGCTTCGTTAAGGCATCCTAGAGGAGTGGGAAAAGTTTATTTTAACTAAACAGCAAAATTAATGAAAGGTTTATTTGGCTGGCGCTGAGCAGTATACGCAGAGGTAAATATTTGAATTTAGTATTACAAAGTGATGCGCTCATCTGTACCAGTTTTGGGTTTATTTTTGTTTTTTATTTTGTTTTTTTTTGTCACACTGTAAAAGATCCAAATAACCACTCGAGGTAGAGGATTACAGAGTAAGAGGCACAGTTTGTGGGGATATGTGGAAAAGAACTCTAGATTTGAACAGGTTATGATTGTAGAGATTGGGAAAGCATCCTCCTGGGGGTCGGTTCCACATTGCAGCGGTTGACGAAAAGAATCTGCTCGATTGGTGCTTACATCTCAGCAATGGAATACGAAAGGAATGACAATGGTTCGCTACACTGTGTTTGGTATGGCGGGTCTTAGCCGTGAAGCTTAGAACTAATGGAACGAAGGACTGTAGTTCGTCTGAACACTTTCCATGGAAATAGCGATAGATCAGCGAGGGGCTTGCGACGTTTGGTCTGTTTGAAAAGGGTTGTAGGAGTGGGGGAAATAAATCATCCCCGACGAGGACGGAGAGATACTTTTGGACTACGGAGGGTAGCAAGAGAAGAATGGGCAGCTCCTTCCCATATATGCCAGCAGTATTTCATTTTCGTCTTGATCTGGCTCCTGTGAAAGTAGAAGATGGCAGGAAGGGTCCAAAAAAAGTGGTACAGAAAATCGACCATTTTTCCAATATCTTTAGCGATGGATCGTATTTACGAGTTGCGCGTAAGGTCTGGGCTGATTTTAAATCTCAAGAGGCGCTCAAGGCACGTGGGTTTCCTAAGAGAATACCCGTTTATCACGATAGGTGAAAATTCAGGGTCCGCTCGTTGATGGTGGAATGTTACTAGTTTGGTTTCATAAATTTATTTTGACTGTAGAATTATGACTGCCATACCACAAAGAATGGTCTAAACAGGTGGCCTGATTAATGAGTGAGATGTTTATGTATTTTCAAACCACGGCCAAAAGTCAGTGTTCTCAAATTGGAACACAATTTTGATATCCCTGTTCTCCATATTTGGTTTTGTGAAGTACTCAGCTAATAGAGAAAGAGAGCTTAGTCTTACATATTGTTGTGGGGCTCTCCCCTTTTTACACAAGATGAACTCGTCTAACGTATACTTATTCTGACAGAGTGGAGATACGTTGAGTACACAGGGTGTTCACAAAGAGATACGTTGAGATAAGATTGAGATACGTAGAGTCCACAGAGAGAGAGGTAATTACCGCTTCACTTACAGAGACTTGTACATATACTTTCTACTAACCCGTATTCCTGGACTACTAATCTTCATTTCAAGTTTGTATTCTTACGTTCAATACACTTATTTTCCTATTTCAATTACTGGCGTTGTTTATTTATTTGTGCAGGATTCCCTCCCCGGAATCCACAACACATATTAAATATGAACGAGCTGTAATTTGTAAGTTTACATCAATAAGTCACCAACCATGTTTATATTCTAACCTGTCAGTAGCATGGATTCATAAAAATCGTTTCAAATTTCTCTGAAAAGACCGGTTTAATTCTAAGCTATGGCGAACACCTTTTCCGTGCCTGATTATTCCATGGGGTAAATATCTACCTATTTTATTATAGCAATATTTTTATACTGAAATTACAAAAGAATAAAAGGTCATATAAGATATTTATAAATTTTATCTAAGTCTGTTCTTCGTGTTATTCTTATTTAGCTCATTTATGATACTAAGATCCAGATGCTTCTTCTTCTTCTTCTTCTATGTGCCACATCCCTCAGAACTGGGCACTAGTGTTTTGACACGAACGTTTGGGCGCCAATTTAGATATCTGAGAATCGTTTTGACAGAGGACGAAAGTTCAATACCGAAATCTGAAATTTGCATTGGGATAATAAAAGATGCCTTCCAAAAGCTAAGCAACTTCCGGTTCCTTCTAAAAACTTTTTATTCTCTTTCACTCCTGTGTCTTAGTGACTTTATTGCCTTGCTCGGGGTTAATTAATTAAAAAATGCCAATACACTTCGAGAGCAGTCAAATGTCTTCACAATTTAAGAAATGGAATAACCCATCTGCCTTCTACTCACTACCACGCCCCATGTGAATTCCGATAATTCACGTCTCCTTTCCATGAACAGTCCAGCCAGTGTTCAAACCAACTCATCAGATGTTAAAGTATGTTATGATCCAGAATGATGATGATATTTCATCATTCTAAAAACAACCTTTCCACTAGTGATGATTGATGATAAGGATATTTCATTATCCTGGAATAAAAGATAAAAATTTCATCATTCTAAAACAACCTTGCACCAGTGATGATATATGATGATCATATTTCATCATTCTAAAATCTGAAACTTCCCCATCGCCCTGTGAAAATCGACAGTTGATGGTCTCAAAGGCTGCATTAAACAACGAAATACTTGAAACAAACAAAAACAAGCACGAACTTGAAAGAAATAAAAGAGACAATAACATTGAGAATAGTTTTAACACACACTATACCAATATTGTAACATCACGAAAAGAAAAAAACACATTGTTGTCATTAATGTCAACACGTGTCTGAAAGACTTATTGTTGTTATCGTTGTACGTTTTATTAATGTTATTTCAGTAAAAAAAAAACGGAATCATCTATCAACTACAAATGCCTATAACAACGAGCTTAGATTATTAACAACACACAACATTCAACCCCGTTACAAGTACAACTGATTCGTATCCGGACATTATCATGATGTCAAGACACGATGGCAACTATCTACAATTACCTTTATAAATAGTAATTACATGAGACAATTGTTATCTTTCATATCATTATAATCTTCACTTACTATTTCTTCCTCTTACGTTCTTATCACAGAACACTTTTTAGTATCATTCTCCTTTGAGTGGCTTTTGAACATTATATCGTATGAAAATTAATATAAAAAATCTTAAACTCAATAATAATAATCGAGTTTCATCAAGATATATTTTGTAGGTTATAGTGAACAAAACAAGATCAAGATTTAAAATTCAAATGCTAAGCACTGACTCATTGATTTTGTTAGAAATTAAAAAGACTCGAATTTACAAACTCGTGAAATTACACACCTTGATGCGAAATGTTTTTCGGCCAATATAAAACTAAGAAACCTCTAAAAACAAAATTCAATTAATCTTCAATTCTCAGAAACAATTTTTTTTACGTACCTTTTCGCGAGCCGACGCAAAGTTTGGTCGTCGCCCAATGGAAAGGCCCGAATCATATCCGGGAGTGAATTCCCAAATGACCTTTTCAAGCCCCACAAACAAAATAAAAGACGGGCAATTTCGCCTGTCACCAGAGAGAAGGAGACGAGCGTATTAACACGTCCCTTGACAAACATCAAGCGATCGTTATTATTATCTCTACCTTTCTCCCTCACCTTTTTTATACTTGATAAACGAACTGAATATTTTAAGACTGAGCGATTACTTCAAAGACATTCCTACTCTACGATAACGCTCATACATACATACATGCACCCACGCATACGTTCCTGCCTACATACACATAAACTCATTCTTACAAGGACTACTACGAACATTTTGACGACCTTGTATCAACCAAAATAGTAAATTTTATTTGTAAAGACCTTAATTGATTTATATGTATATAAATTTGTTGTTTCACTTTACAATTTGATTTTCTTGTTTTATACCCCTCTTATGGTGGGCTATCTAACTAACAAGGTCAAATCAAACTAATCTGTTTCATTACTCATACACTTCACTGTAATTAATAACCCACTATAAGGTACCTCCCATATCTGAGTTAAAAATTATAAAAACGCATTTAAAATAATTTAAATGTCTCCTTTTTAGCAAACTTTTGGTTCTATTTGAAAGATAATATCCTAAAGCTAATCTATAAAAAAAAGAAAAATAATTGTATGCATTTCAATAAGTCTAAAAGACATTTCTAAAACATTTTTATGATCAATTTATCATCAATCCGTCATTTTAATTAAAAAATAATGACAGAAAAATTAAAATATTTAAAAAATCCGATTAAAATCAAATACCTATCTTACATATTAGCTTCAAATAAAATTAGTAAATGTTAGAATTAATTAACTAATTAAGAATTAACTAACTAATTAATTAAAGGATTAATTAACTAAATAATTAATTTTGTCAAAAATTACTTACTCTACGCTTAAAATATAGCGAAAAAAATGTTGAATACAAGAATGTATCGTCACCAATTTCATACAATAGAAGTTATCTTCCTGAATTCCTATTTTACAAACCAAAATAATGCTTCAAATTTAATTAAATACGAAAGCCTAACACTGCCAAGATGCAGAAACTGGTTTTATTTATGTTTTTATGTCTACAACCAATAAGGAGGGAAATTTTTATTCTGTAAATAAAATGATTTCTTTGTGAAATATTTATTTAACAATGGCAGACTAGGTCGAAAATTTCTACTGTGAAAACTTGTAAAAGGGCCCAGTCAAAAGGACTTACTTAATTCCAAAATGTAGTCAAAGGAATCAACTGATTTGTCACAAATCGATTCTTGACTTTTACACTGTTACTGCGCTAGCTGGTCTGCGTACGAAAACATGGTGTTTTGTAGGTGAGATTAGAAAAATATTTCTTTTAACGAAGAAATGGATATATATATATATATATATATATATATATATATATATATATATATATATATATATATATTGATGCATGTTTCATTAGATAATATAGACAAGTTTTGTCTATTTTAAGTAAGTTCCTTTCATATTGTTTGATAAGCTTAATAATATTATCTTTGAAAGACGAAAGGAAATCACCACAAACTCGCTTTCACGACGCTTGACTCTACATTTGAATGGTAACTCTAACATCTTTAGGCATTTAAAACAACATGCCTGGCCGCGTACACAATTCCGGAAAATCCTCGTTGAAAACACAACTATGCTTAAACATGAAAACAATAAACAAAAACTAAAAATTCTTGAAGCTATATACATAAAACAGTTGAAACCTAACCTGAACAAAATAAACTATGAAATCTCCACAAATATACTTAAATGCCTATAATTGATAACAGAAGCCATTGGTTTATGCCAACGGCTTCCCATACTTAATACTTCTCGTTTTCACTCTCGCGTGGTTATGCGTGACGTCGCGTGCTGCGATACGATTTTCGCTTCCGCGTCTCGTATACACGAGTTTGTCGTTGCTTTGAAATTTTTCATCCAACAAAACAGACTATCATTATTGTTTTTTCCGTGTATTGTTTGATATATTGAAATGTAATTGTCATCTTTGATAATGGCTTATGGAAGCCGAAAGCTTAGATAGGATTAAAACATGTATGAATATGGTGATTTCCTTTCGTCTTTCAATGATAATGTTATTAAGCTTATCAGACAATATGAAAGAAACTTACTTAAAATAAAGAGACAAAACTTGTCTATATTATCTAATGAAACATGCATCAATGAAAAATTGCTGCCTAAAAAAAATAATACACAAAATATATATATATATATATATATATATATATATATATATATATATATAAGATAACAATTTAATTTAGTTAAATAATTATGAACCTCAAATTTGTGCATGTGCTTCCGAAAAAATCCCATACAAAAAGTTTTTTCAATGCTAAAAAAAACGTTAAAAATTCAAAAATTTTCAACCGTGACATTTGATAAGTGACTTCGCATCAAGTCAATAACCTTTCAAAGTCAGGTTTCGATTTGAAATGCTAATAGTATTATAAATCGGACCCGCTTTCAAAATTGATAAAAAAAAGCAAAAAAAAACAATATTTTTCGATTCTGAAAATTTTCTCGACCTAAGGAAGGTCTAAATAATGCTAATCTAATTCTTATTAAAAATAACCCTATTCTTTATGTGTGGACCAGTACATTTAAGTAACGGCTATAGAAATAAACAATGTTACGTGTTTGCGCTTATTCTATGTGAAGGTGTGTGTTCAATATGTAAACAAAGAAAATAGAAGTATACAGAAACTTGAGTTTCTACTATGGGCGTTTATTCGTTTTCTGGTGACAGTAGTGAAACAAAGTTTTCGATGTCTCTTGTGTATGCCCGCTTTCCTTTTGATTCAGAAATTAGGATAACAATGGTTAAAATGATCAAGCTCCACTAAAATCATCATTGCTCTGAGTTGGAACGACGAATTCATTTACTTCATGAGTAGGGCTGCCAAAACACGTCCGAAAGATGTCGTTAGAAAGTGGAAAAGAGAAAGATTCTATCCTTTCCGGAAGTGGAGTTATAAAATCGCGCATGTGAGCAAAAACACTTTCCGGTTTCTTTATAACTTGCATCATAGGAAAATTAATTTCTTTTTATTATTTATTATTCTCGGCCATAATACTCAGGAAAATTCTCTACAGATGATCGTTCACTTACATAACACTGTAGTGTGCTGCTCAGATTTGTTTTAAAATTGTTAATGACCGCTTTCGTCTTTGCTTTATGTTCTTGCGTTGGAACCATTCCTTCGCAAGTTAAAGGCCAATCCGGTCCTGCGTGGAATTTCCCTGCCTGGGGCTACCACCTCAGCCAGGTATTCTGCTTATGCTGATGACGTTTTCGGATGGGCCGATCAAGATTCTCGGCGTCTGGTTCGGTGCTGATCTCCAGTTGGATATGAATTGGTCGGAGGTGCAAGGGAAGGCCGAGATCGCAATTAATTTGTGGTCTCGGAGGAATCTTTCCTTAAAGGAGAGGGCGGAAGTATGTGTTTCACACATTTACCCGATTCTCCTTTACCGACTCTCTGTAGTTCCACTTCCGTCTGGCACTTTATTGGCGTTAGTGAAGCTCTTGTTCTCCTTCTTGTGGGGAGGCAAGGCCGCCAGAGTCTCTCGGGAGATCGGTTGCCTTCATCCTGCTGAAGGTGGTCTGGGTATGCCTAGCATTGAGATTTGTCAATATATGCTTCGCATCGCCTTCCTAGACCGAATGTGTCGCGAATCGGATGAAGTGGGCGCCTTCTGGAAGGAAGATGTCCATAGAAACTTCCCATCCCTGAGAAATGTGCACTCGTGCGAAGAGGAGCCGGCCGTACGCCCCGAGCCGAATGCTCCTTCTACCGCGAATGTTGTCGTGCTCTGTAACGCCTCTTACGGGCTTCGGATGGCCTCTCCAACGCACAGGCGTTGTCTCGTAGGGCATTGTATCAATTGTGAGTTATCGGGGCCGTTCAGGATGATCTGATTGACGAGCTCAGTCTTACGAAGCAGGAGGCTCGCTCGATATGGCCTTGGGCGCCCGGGTTGAAATGCCTCAATAACCATGAGGCATCACTCACCTGGTTGATGATTCGTGGGCCCCTCTGGGTCGTCAAAAGACTTTGTTCAGCGGGCTTGGAGAAATCTCTAAACTGCCGTCTCTGTATTGAGGAAGTTGAAGGGTGGTAGTGCCGTTGTGCAAGTTTGTTGAAGGCCTCATGGTCCGCATGCTGCAGGGAAAGTTCTTTGTCCTTGAGGCCAGTTCTGTTTGTAGCAATGTGGTGCCGCAGATGACGAAGGCTGAACATTATGTGTTCTGTTGCTTACTAGGTGTTATGAGAGTCGTGATTTGGACGACGCGTCAGAAGGGATTCTATGAGGGTGATAGGTTCACTTCTTCCCAACTGATCTTGTTTTTTAAGCATCAGCTTAAAGTCAAGATTAGGACGGAAAGGTGGCGGCTCCCCTCATCAGAATTTGGCAAAGGTGGTCAGTGATTTCAGTTCTCTGGTGAATTCGGGGCGCCTTTCGTTTCGCGTGCGTGTTTTTCGTATTTGTTGTTGTGTCAGAATGAGTGCATGTCTGTGTGAGTGCTTGGGATGGATGAATGTTTTTTCTATTTTCTTAAAGCCCCGCATCGATTTCGTCTAGCTAACTGATTTTTCTGTCACATTTAAGGTTTGTAGGTTTTTTTATTACTAACATGATTTTGTTTAGTTTCTTGTAAATAGTTTATTACCATACTGTATATATATCACTGGGGTGTTTTTAGCTTGTTGTTTTTACTCCCCGCCCCCACAGACAAAGATTTGTAAATACAGGGTCCATTTAGGATGTTCATTGAGACAATGAGGTATTTTGGTGGATGTAGTAGTAAAGGTAAGTTTGAATGTGTTGTTTTGGTGCTAGGATCATTGTCTTGTACGATTGCGTCTGTGGTTGTGGCTAGCTAAGTTATTAATTAAGACAGAATTGACCGTTTCTTTTCCCCCATCCCCTTTTTCGGCCTTGTGACACATTTGCTGTAATTTACAGTAATAAATATTGTAGTAGAACAAATAATTCAACAGAGCTCAACTACGTACGCGTACCTACATTCTTCTACTTACATACACACACACACACAAAACTATAATTGCACTACGCTGTGTACTGTCTGTCCAAAAGCCAAGTAACAAACTCAAAATTCTATTATCCTTTTGTACAAGCTGTTTCATACTTGAACTCAGTTATCATTTATCACTGAACTCTGAATATTTAAACAAGAAAGTTCTTTAATACATATTTTCAATCTTGCATCAGTACAAAGGAAACTACTTCCTTTTTTCTTAATTTTGTTTCATCAAGCACGATTGTTGTACTCGTCTATTTTCAATACAGTTTATTGTTGATTGCTACATAATCTCTTGTTATTTCTTCCTTGTGTTTTTTTGCAAATTTAAATGTGATGTGCTAACCAAAAACGCAACCTTCACCAAAGCCTTCTTAACAATTCTAAACCAAATCTAATTAGCACGCCACAACTTAAAAAAAAACATTTATAATAATTTCCATAATATATAAATAGTTTCTGAAAGTTTCATTAACATCCGACAATAATTTTTATTTTTGCAAAATTTTCCAAATTAATGTTTGTCATAAAAAAAGTGCTAAAAATTGTATGTTATTTTACCTGTGATACAAAGAGAATCTAGGTTGTTTTTTTTAACCAAAATTTAGAATGTTCTAAAAAGAAGGAAATATTAAAAAAACAAAAAACAAACTTTGTCTTTCCTCTCAATAATAACAAACATTTAGACGATAAAATTTTGTTTTCGTCAAGTTTGGCGTCTTTTTCATCATACTATGCTCTTTCTTTTTTAGCGATCTCATGGAGTTACCTACAATAATGAGAGAAAAAGAAAAGGGGTTTATACACTTACACTTAAATAAAAAATGAAACAATCATTATTGATATTTTTTCTACATGACTGAGGATTGGAGAAGGATCTACGATTCCATGAAGGAGTCGAGGGTCTGAAAAGTTTCGGGGAGGGCCCCTAAACATTCACTTTCCTTTCACTATTTAGTAATAAATGTCCCTTTATCACTCGTTGTCTTTATTCCTTTATTTATTTGCTAAATTTGTAATATTTTGAATAATCAGAAAACTATTGAAACATTATTAAACGCGTGAATAATGTATTGTACGCACTTTCACATGTAAGTATTTTTCTCTGTTTTTAAAATTAAATCTTTCTTCTTTTTTGTCCTTTACTTCTCCCCCTCTTGTATCGTATGTGACAAACTGATAAGAGAAATGACGATTTTAAACAAAGCAGTTTCAACGCGCTTATATTTCACAATTTCACAATAAGCAAAATGTCAAGCCTCATCAACGGCAAATTTTGTTTATTTTTCGAAGTCAAGAAACAAATTCAAATTTCAAACAAAATTATCAACCTCATCTCCTCTGCTATATTCTTAAAAAAAAAAAAAAAAAAAAAGTTTAGTAATATTTTAGCTAATAATTGAATCAAACTCCCATCTGGTGCAGTAAAATGAATTAATTGTTTTAATTATTATAATACGAAAACCGTGCCGTGACAGATTTACGAACTACTTCAGTTTGCTTAATCGACCATATTACTGGACCAGTGATAAAAATCACAGAAACGTACTCTCAACTTCATTCAATGATTATTACCGGCTGCATATGTCACGTTACACAACTGTTTGGGACGCTATCGCTTATTTTTTCTGTACTGACGCATGGTCGGGCTGGAATGGAACAGATGCGATGTCAAGTTTTTAGTTATCCATTGGAATTTAAAAAATATATCCAATGAGGCAATATCTAAGAGATTTTCTTTACCACTTTCTTATCGAAAATTTTAATTACTGGCACTTTTGTAAGTACTTTTCCTTTTATGTTCCGTGTCCAAACTGATTTTACTTGCACGTTCGGACAATTACAATTTATACGAGACCACTGTGTGTAGAATTTTGGGGGTACACGAAAAATGATCTACAATGAATCTAAAATTAAAGTATATATATATACAAATCCCACTGAAGAAAAATACTACCGCTTCATCTCTTATATTTATCTTAGACTCAATAATGAACAAAAAATATAAATTAAAAAATGAAATATATCAAAATCTATCGAAATTATTGACAGAAAAATATTTTATCTTTGTTCATCTAATTTTTCACTAAGTCAAAAATATTACTGAAACTATACACATATTTTACTTCACAAAAATATAAAATCATATGACTTTGAAATACATAAATATATTTTCTAGTTGTAAGAAGAATTAAAAAAAAATTATGACATAAAATCAATAAATATACATTTGTTATTGCTGGAGAAACCGAACAGAACTGTTGTTTTTTTATAAAAACTAAAGGAAACGATTTATCGTTTATAAGCAAATTATTACATTTCAATGTGATTATTTCCAAGAGGATTTGTTATTAACTTCTTACGCGGTTTTTCGAAATAAAAATTTATTCAACTTCGATTTCGCCCCACAACGTTCAAAATCAAAAAAAAATGAATTTGAAAAGATTCGGATTTTTTATAATCCTTTCGTTATTAATGATATCAAGTTTACTTTATTTTATGAATGTTCAAGTTGAAAACTTCCTTCCCAAGCTGAATGGCTCCTTTGTTTCCATTTATTTACCAATAACAACGCCTAGCAATGACTCTAAAGATGCAACCTTAGAATCAAAGACTCAACTTAAAAGCACATTACATTCCACGGAAAAGGCCCCAATAAGAAAATTTACCTCACCGGCTGGCGTAAGATTTGAAATAATTTTTAACAATAAGGTCGAAGTACAGGAATATTTCGGAAAAAGAGAAAACGCCTCGCTTTTTTCTCTACTGCGGCAGACAAAAAACTTACGACTTGTTAGCAGTGAACTCGGGCACGGTTATATTTACGACGATGTTCCCAAATCTAAACCAATACCATTAAAAGAAATCTTCCGACCAACAATATCAATGAAAGAAAAAATAGTTTTCTTGTATGTTTTCCAGGTATTTATTGATCTGTGCCGTCAACACAACATCACCTACTTTATCTACGGAGGTACTCTTATAGGGTCTTATCGTCATCATGGTTTTATTCCCTGGGATGATGATGTGGACGTTTTTGTGAATTCAAGACAAAAGCAACTTTTTCAAGACACGGTTTCCAAAAAATACCCGAGGTTCACTGCCAGTTCCAATACTGCTTTCCAGTGGAAGTTTTACCATAATGTTCTAAGCGTTTATCGTCGAAGTAAAGTTAAATGGCCATACATTGACATTTTCTTCTACGATACGAATGGGACACACATTTACGATGTTACTTACGGAAACAAACGAAGTCCAATCTTTGAAAAAGAAGTAATTTTTCCGCTTCAAAAGAGACCGTTTGAAGGAGCGCTTTTGGAGAGTCCGCATAAAACTGATACTTTATTAAACCAGATGTACAATATAAGTAATTGTAAAACGAACGGTTATTCACATAAGTACGAACGATTGAGCAAATGGACAAAATATGTCAGATGTACGGAACTTTATAAGTACTTCCCTTTTGTGATGCGCGAATCATCTGTGACGGTACAAGAGACGTTAATTAACAATGGAAATATTGTAAACACATTTCACACGAAAACTATAAAAAAATAATAAATTCAAACAATGGTTATCATCATTATCATCATCATTAATATTAAGAGTAGAGATAGAATTCTAAGTGAAAAACATAAAATAAGTGCACGAAAGAATAGTATTGGCTCTCATTAAAGATAGGAACTTAAATCACTGTGCTATTATTTTTGTTTTGCGTTATAATAGATACATCCAAAGATTTGCTACGAAATAAGTATACGTATACATGATGAATAAATTACAAAAACTTAATAAAAACAATTTTATCGTCAAAGTCTTTACGTTTTTATTAAGAGGAAATACAAATGGATTTTTTTATTATTAATTGTTTTTTAAATTTTTTTTATTATTAAATTATATTTTTAATCCTTTTTAGAACATTCTGGTTGAAAAATTTTGTTTTTCTTGCGTCAAGTATGGGAAATTTGAGCGCCGTTTTGCGGTGCAAAGCACATTGATTTGGAAATTATTGCAAAAATCAGATAATTGTCGGATTTTTATGAAACTTTCAGCACGTAATCATAAATGGATGTAATTATTTCAGAAAAGTTTATTTTTTATAAAATCTTGGTAAAAGTATTTTTTTGAAACCGTTACGTACCCCCTTATTTAATTCATGAAATTTCGAAAAATTATTTTTGTATCGCTTAATGTTTATATTAATTATAAGGACAAGTACTTGGAGAATTTAAATCCTCATTTTTTTTTTTTTTCGTCAAACAGGACCCCCAGTTACAGAAAATCTGCACTGAACTGTAAGATAATCAATGCAATAAAATTAAGATATTATTTAATTAGAAAGGCTTTTAATTGATTTTACGAATAAGATATATCATGGACACTATTATAATAATAATAATAATAATAATAATAATGAAGAAAAAAATCAGTTTTAAAACGATTTCATCTGATCACATAATTTTTGAATGCCTAAGTTCTTGAATTTGTGTTAGGATTGCCAAGTTATCTTTATAATTATTGACTCTCTCGCGCCTACACGCACGCACAGGGTCGGCGCGTTACCCCTAAAAATCCCTGACCGGGGAGGTGTTTGGGGGAGCTCGTTATGGCTTCTGCCATTTTTTTCCAGCACTGTTTTATGGCCACCCACGAATTTTTTAATAATTTTTAAACTGACGTTACAGTGTCAGTCATCAA
Organism: Acanthosepion esculentum; assembly: GCA_964036315.1. NCBI lineage: Eukaryota > Metazoa > Mollusca > Cephalopoda > Sepiida > Sepiidae > Acanthosepion > Acanthosepion esculentum. The sequence continues at coordinate 31,901,898 of OZ038497.1, read as the reverse complement.
CTATTAATATACATTGTGTATCTGCATTGGCGGTGCGTACTACGCAGAAACCCCCGACGAGGTTGGAGCCCCAAAAGGGGGTTAGTTTCAACAGCAATTTTTTTTTTTTTTTTTGTACTTCTTACTTTTTTGTCCCTAAGTTAAATTGTCGATCATCAACTATAATAATCGAGGGCCGATTACTACCCCGAACCTCTCAGCCGCGTGGGGACCCCATGTCTACTGGAGAGGGAGGCAGAAGTGCTAATTTCAGTAGCGCTTATTTTTTAAAATTGTAATTTTCTTTCTGAACAGTTCTTTTAAATGAATTAAGAAGGTAATATATCTCGGCAATATTTTTTTTTTTAAGTTTATCACCCCAAGCAAGACTGGAAGCCACTAGCACGCAAGGGGTTACAGAAAGTTTGGAGGAAGAGCAGATAGGAGTGATAAAGGAGAGGATGTGGAGAAAGATAGTGGATCGATCAAGGCAAGGGGGTTACAGAAGATTTGGAGCGAGAGCAGATAGGAATGAAAGGTGAAAGGATGTGGAGAAGGGAAGTGGATAGATCAAGGCAACTGGAGATGTCGATTGACGTTACACTTAAATAGTTGGAGATTGTATTTGTCAGGGAAACAGTAATAAGGAAGGGAGTTCCACAGGCGAGATGTGCGAGACATGAAGCTATTGGAGTAGAAGAGACGTCTACATCTAACAGTTTCAACGGTGAAGGGGTGGGAACGAGAAGCCAGACTCGTAGGACGTTTAAATTCATGAGGCCTAGGAACCAGGGAAAGCAGCTCATCGGAGCAATTACTGTGAAAGTATTTGTAAAAAAGACAGAGCGAGGCAACGTAGCGTCTGTGAGAGAGCGACTGCAGACGAGATGATAGATCAGGGCCAATTACATTGCATATCCGTCTCTGGATCTTACATTTTTTATTCTGAGATAATCCATTATGGAGTACCTCTGATACTTTTTTTTACTAATAGTAATACTAACCAGAAGTCCACGGCTAGTAATTAAAATACAATTTCTAGTCCCTATTTTTATTATAAAGATAAAACCGAGAAAATGATCGCTTAAAAAATAAAAATGTTTAAATATTTCAAAACGTGAAAAATTTTCCAGAAAACTGAAATAATGTTTTTTAAAACAATCTTTAAGACAATCCCGTTTGTGTTGTGTTGAAATCTCTGTAAAAAATATTTTCCCCCATTTTTCCTTTGAAACCGAGATGTAGTAGAGAGGAGCAGCCCCCCCCCCCCCGCCACATCAAAATTTCGGGGCGGGGGCGAGACTCCAACACCGGCCCTGTACGTGGTAAATTAAAGTAAACAAAACTTACTTAAAATTTAAAAAGGATGAAAAATTTTCGATGATTTTGACTCCATTCTGTTTTTTTTTCTTTTCGTCTAAATCTGTGAATTTGTTTTGCTCATGCTAAGTCTCATAAAAAAACATTATATAAAATTCACTAATTTTCATCCATAATGTTGAATGTGGTAAATTATTCAACTTTTAACAAGAAAAAAATTCAAGCTGATGCTAAAAATTGCCGCAAAATACTGTTGATTTATTTAAGATAGAATGATCTATTATGACAATATGACATGTCTCTAATTTGTATTTAGATATATTGTATTTATTTTAAATTTTTCTAGTTGAATTATTTACCTTTATTGCATATTATCCATTATTGTACCTAATTAGGTTAGAATAAAAATAATAAAATTTGTATTTTAGATGAATACTACCTTAGGAAAATTGAGATGTAGTAGAGTGGTGGCTGCCGTATCATAGATTCGGGGGTATGGCACGAGATGCTTGCACTGGCCCTGTACATGCAGAGAGAGAGAATATTTCTTCCAATATAATTATGCCTATTAGTTCTTTTTTTTTTAGCTCTTTACACAAGAGACTATTAAGAATGATTGAATTTGCGTATACGTAGTATACAAATACTAATGTAGATTAGTAAGCCTGTAGTCAGAAATGCAGTTATCTGAATTTTGATCTGAAATTTCCACTGTATAATGATTTAAATATCAACCATTGAATTAATTTTAATGACGAAAAAGATTATGTTAAAAAAAGAGAGATTTCTAATCTTCTATATAATAAATGCCAATGTCAGTGTGTCACTGTCTCACACTTTTTCAATTAAAGAGACACAGCTCTCAATAGCGCATCTTCTACATAATAAATGCGAATGCTAATGTGTCACTGTGCCAGACTTTTTCAACTTAAAGGGACACAACTCTCTAACTTTCAATAGCTCAATAGCTTTCAATAGTAATCTTTGTTATTATTAAGAGGAAAGATCAAAGGATTTTGATCATTAAATTATATTTTGTAGAATCTTCGAAATTTTGGTTAAACTTTTGTTTTTCGTTAACAGGTGACTTAATTAGTAAACACTTAGAAGAAATATTTCCTAAATTTTTAAGATTACTGGGTAGTAAAAATAAAAATTATATTATAAGAAAAACGTTCAGGGTGAATTAAAATATTTTTTTTACTATTAGCTAAGAATTAAAACTAAAATAAAAGCCCACTGAAAAGACTGTATAGAATGATGAAAAAGGCTCAAACTTAATAAAAACAAAGTGTTATCGTCAAAATGTTTATGGTAATATTAAGAGGAAAGACCAATTTATTAAATTATTTCATCCTTTCTAGCACGTTCGAAATTTTGGTTAAAAATATTGTTTTGTTTTTTTTACGTCAGCGGTTTACGTAATATTTACCATATTGCCTTTTTTCATATCGAAAACACACTGATTTGGAAATTCTTGCTAAAATCAAATAATTGTAAGATTTTTTTAAACTATCTGAACTTATTCACAAATGAATGAAATTATTTTAGACATGTTTTTTTAGAAAGTCGTGTTAAAAATATTTTTTACATCCACACCTTAGTTAATTTTATGAAAACTCGAGAAATTCGACGGCATGCTTAGTGATTATATTAGTTAAAAACAGAAGACTTTGAAGAATATAAATCATCGAATTTTTGTAAAATGGAAACACACAATTACCCAAAATTCAGCTCTGAATTGTAAAATACAAAACCCAATAAAACTAAGATATTATTTAATTAGAAAACGTTTAATTGCTTTTATGAATAACATATGTTAAGGACACTATTGTCTAAAGACAAAATATTTTTCCGATGAAAAATGAATTTTTACAAAAATTGTTTTCTTTTTTTAAAATGTAAATACAAGGTGCTAAAGTTGTTAAATATTTTAAAATTAAGTTTTAATCCTTGCCCTTTTAAAGAATGCTGTTAAGTAGATCTATCTTTACAGATCATAACTTTGAAAGCTTTCTTCAAATAACTTTAAAAAAAAATATAATTGATTTCTACAAGATTTTTAAACAGAGAATTTAACATGCTTACAAATTTCTCAAAAACGGCGTACTTCATTGATTTTATGGCAATTCTGCTGGCTAAAAAAATGATTTAAATTTCGGACGAGCTAGGAAGGATTGAAAATGTAAAAAAAATGTTTTGATGGAGGGAAAACTTTCTCTGAGGAAAACCAGATTCAAGAATTTGCCTAAAACTTTTTCACATCAAAACCTGCGGAATTTTGCTCAAAAAGGTATCGGTGAGCTGCCTAAGTGGCAATAAATCATTGACAATTATGGTGAGTATATTGAATAAAAAAACGTAATTGTACATTTTATTTAAGACTAATGTGGACACACAAAACCTAAAGTTATTTCTGATTTAGCCTAATATATGAAAAATACCACCTGCCATAAGAAGAGTGATGTAGGTCCCCGATAACATTTTTGTTAGTGTTTACATAAGGAATACATTAATTTGTTCAACACGAAATTAAATATATTCTAGAAGCAAAAATGAACATTACGAATATTTATAATATTTTAAAATACAATTTTAATCTGAGATCGATTTGGTTAAAAGGTGGTCAGAATGGAATGTGTTAAATGTGCCAGTTGGCTCTCAAGTCTATGATTCTGGGGGACTTTTTTACCCTAGTAAAGATAAAGGGATGCCCTGTCGCATCTTGTTATAAAAAATCGTTCTAAATCTTATTTTTTTAAGAACGTCATCTCTCTCTCTCTATATATATATATATATATATATATGAAGAAAAAGAACAGACGGATTAAGAATCCACCGTTCTTAGCATTTACTTTTTTTTTAAAGTGCTCGATACAACGTAGAGAAAAATATAATAATATTTTTATTATAAAATATTTTACATCGCTATACAAAAAATTCTGTTTCGGAACTTAAAAATTGTTCCGTCATCAGGTGATGTTGGGTAATTTATTATTAAAACGATTTACTTGTGAAATCAGAAAACAATTCGGTGACTTATTTGAGAGTTAAAAAGGAGAGGGAACAAGATTTCAAAATTTTTGATTGGTTAACCAAGACATACACACAAAATTTTGAAATCTTGTCCTTCCATTTTAAGCTACCGAATTGTTTTCTGATTTCACGAGTAAATTATTTCCATCATAAGTTAATCAACATCGCCTGATGATGGAACAATTTTTAAGTTCCGAAACATAGAAATATTTGCGTGTATATATATATATATATATATATATATATATATAGAGAGAGAGAGAGAGAGAGAGAGAGAGAGAGAGAGAGAGAGTCAAAATCTTTGTGTTACTCTTAAGAGCAATATCAAAGGCTTTTTTAATGTAATTTTTTAAATCTTTTTTTTTAGAAGCTTCGAAATTTTGGTTAAAAATTGTTTTTCTTGCGTCAAGTATGGGAGATTTGAGCGTCTTTTTGAGGTCAATAACACAATGATTTGGAATTTCATACAAAAATAAGATAATTGTCTGATTTTAAAGAAACCTTCAAAACTTATTCACAAATGAATTAAATTATTTTTTATTTTTTTTTTTAGAAAATCTTAGTAAAAAATATATTTTTTACATATGTTGACCTACACTAATTTAATTTTATGAAATTTCGAGAATTTATTCTAGTAGCGCTTACAAAAAATTATAAAAGTAAATCCTTAGAAAATGTGTAAATCAAATTTTTTTTGGTCAAACAGGACTCCCAATTACAGAAAATCTACACTGAATAACAAAATAACAAATGCAATATAACTAAAATAGGTACCTCCAAAAATTCGTATACCTAAGGTTTAAATATATTTTTCATAAAGGAAAAATCCTTTTCGAAGCTTTCCCCAGCTTCAACTTTCTCACTTCCATTATGTTCATTTCCTTACAGTCAAAGAGAACTTTCATTTTATAAGTAATTACAGTTAAAATTTGTGTATCCTACGTTTAAATAAATGTCATTTTATTTGAACGCGCAACAATGTTTTCTTTCATTTTTTTAATTCAAACGGAGATCCATAGAACATTTCCCCAACAAATAGTAACAACCCGACGAGAAACGAACACTGCATCATTCTGCTCGAAACAATTTGTGCACGATGGCACCAAAATAGTATATTTCTGCCTCTAACAAGAGGTGCCTCGCCATATTTGCAGACCACGAATCCAACTAATTTATCGCTTAATGGAGGAGACTATAACCTCGCAACCAATGGAGACCACGTTAATGATGAACCTTCCAACATTCAACTCCGCTAACTTAAATATATGGTTCTTTCAACCGCAAGCAATTTTCAACTAGAGAAAATTACATCTCAGCGTCTACGATAGTGCTACGTTGTCGAAAAACTACCTACTGAGTTAGCCGTAAAAGTGACAGACTTGCTTGAAAATATACCTGAAGACTGACGATATGACTTTTTATGCTATGCAGTTGTAGAAGGACCGTGTGTTGTTGTATTCGAAACACATGTGTAACTCCGGGCAGAATATTAAAAGGTCCAACTTACAAGACAATGGCCGAACTTGAATTAAGTCCAACTGAAGATGAAAGGAAGACAAACAAGGCCGATATCGAGATATTGTTACGTGTTGATAATTTTAACAAAAGAAAAAGAATGATTTGCCAAAACACAGAGCTAAAACACAACAATATTTAATTTACTGAAAAAAAAAAACACAAAATAAAATATATACAAGATATACAATTAGTTATACAAACAAAACTGAAAACACAGAGTTACTGGCAAAGTGTTACGAGGGAGAAAGGGAGAAGAATCACGTGTCTTATCTATGTTAAGGCTAGCGAAGTAATCTAGTTACTATAACTGGAAATCCACAAATGTGTGTAAATAAAGATAAATTTTTAGTTTGGTCAATGAAAATTAGTCAAGTCTATTTACCAAATTTGTTCCATGAAATTCTCTTTTGGATTTTTGTTGGTCGGCAACTTTTTATAGATATATTTTCGGCTGGATATAAAAATCCTCGAATCAAAAGCCGGAGTTGATAACAGCAGCAATTCCTTTCACAACTGACTTTTCAACAATATTTATTACTGTAAAATACAGCAAATATAGCACAAGGCCGAAAATGGGATGGGGGATAAGAGACGGTCATAATCTGTCTTAATTAATAACTTAGCTAGCCACAACCATTGACCCAATCGTACAAGACAATGATCCTAGCACCAAAACAACATATTCAAACTTACCTTTCCTACTACATCCACTAAAATACCTCATTGTCTCAATGAACATCCTAAATAGACCCTGTATTTACAAATCTTTGTCTGTGGGGGAGGGGAATAAAAACAACAAGATAAAAACACCCTAATGAGTATGGTAATAAATTATTTACAAGAAACTAAACAAAATCATGTTAGTAATAAAAAAATCACAAACCTTAAATGTGGCAGAAAAATCAGTTAACTAGACAAAATCGATACGGGGCTTTAAGAAAATATAGAAAAACATTCATCCATCCCAAGCACTCACACAGACATGCACTCATTCAGACACAACAACAAATACGAAAAACACGCACGCGAAACGAAAGGCGCCCGCATCCACCAGAGAACTGAAATCACTGACCACCTAACGAGGGAGGAGATGGGGAGGGAGTTAAACTAAAGGGAAAAAAGGGACAGAAATAAAAGGAGCCAATGAGCAAACACACCCTAGCTAAGTTTACTGGAAAAGGAAAGAAAAACTAAAGTATCAAAAACCTACTTCTAGCCTAAATCCAGGGATAGGTTGTCCAAGTTCAACCCAGGAAAACAATATCCTGATGCCTAACCGGCATCAAAATGCCACTCCAGGTCAGCCCCTTTTACTCGGCACAAACGCGCAAGATTTACCCACCTTTTGCCAAATTCTGATGAGGTGAGCCGCCGCCTTTTCGTCCTAATCTTGACTTTAAGCAGATGCTTAAAGAACAAGATCAGTTGGGAAGAAGTGACCCTCTCGCCCTCATAGAATCCCTTCTGACGCGTCGTCCAAATCACGACTCTCATAACACCTAGTAAGCAACAGAACACAATGTTCAGCCTTCGTCGTCTGCGGCATCACATTGCTACAAACAGAACTGGCCTCAAGGACAAAGAACTTTCCCTGCAGCATGCGGACCATGAGGCCTTCAACAAACTTGCACAACGACACTACCACCCTGCAATGAAAGAAGGCGTGACCAATGGTCTCGACTTCCCCAATATAGTGCCGGCAGTTTGAAGATTTCCCTAAGCCCGCTGAACAAAGTCTTTTGACGACCCAGAGGGCCCCACGAATAACCAGCCAGGTGAGTGATGCCTCATGGTTATTGAGGCATTTCAACCCAGGCGCCCAAGGCCATATCGAGCGAACCTCCTGCTTCGTAAGACCGAGCTCGTCAATCAGATCATCCTGAACGCCCCCCCCCCTAACTAACAGTTGATATAATGCCCTACGAGACAACGCCTGAGCGTTGGAGAGGCCACCCGGCGCCCGCAAGAGGCGTTTCAGAGCACCACAACATTCGCGGTAGAAGAAGCATTTGGCTCGGGGCGTACGGCCGACCTCCTCCTCGCACGAGTGCACATTTCTCAGGGATGGGAAGTTTCTACAGATGTCTTCCTTCCAGAAGGCGCCCACCTCATCCGATTCGCGACACATTCGGTCTAGGAAGGTAATGCGAAGCATATATTGACGAATCTCAATGCTAGGCATACCCAGACCACCTTCAGCAGGATGAAGGCAACAGATCTCCCGAGAGACTCTGGCGGCCCAAAAGAAGGAGAACAAGAGCCTCACTAACGCCAGTAAAGTGCCAGACGGAAGTGGAAGTACAGAGAGTCGGTAAAGGAGAATCGGGTAAATATGTGAAACACATACTTCCGCCCTCTCCTTTAAGGAAAGATTCCTCCGAGACCACGGCCTTCCCTTGCACCTCCGACCAATTCATATCCAACTGGAGATCAGCACCGAACCAGACGCCGAGAATCTTGATCGGCCCATCCGTCCAGAGGAAAGGTCCGGGCAGAGAAACTCCCTTCCACGCACCCAACCGCAAGCCAACAGACTTATCGCGGTTGATCTTGGCCCCTGTCACCATCTCATAACCACTGATCTCTTTGCCGAAACGTCATCAGCATAGGCAGAATACCTGGCTGAGGTGGTAGCCCCAGGCAGGGAAATTCCACGCAGGACCGGATTCGCCTTTAACTTGCGAAGGAATGGTTCCAGCGCAAGAACGTAAAGCAAAGGCGAAAGCGGACAACCTTGACGAATGGAGCGAGACAATACGAAAGGCTTCGATCTGACCCCATTCACCTCCACCAGCGCACCGGGAGTTGCATACAAAAGTCGGATCCAGGAGCGAAAGTCGGCTCCGAAACCGGCCGCCGAAAGGACAGCCTCCAGAAACCGATGATCAAACCTATCGAAGGCCTTGGACTGATCTAAATTGATCAGCGCGGCTTCACTGTCGACTTGTTCTAAGATCAAGCGTACCATATGCAGGTTATCCTTAATAGTCCTGCCCTTCACAGCACAAGTCTGTTCAGAGCCAATCAGACTAGACAGGACAAGCTGCAAACGGTTGGCTAAGATCTTCGCCAAAATATTTAACTCTGTGTGTAACATAGTCAAAGGGCGAAAGTTATTTAACCCATCCCGACCGTTCTTGTCCTTACGCAGCAACTTGATCACACCCCTGGTGAAGCGTTGGGGTATAGACGCCTGCTTCATCCAGTTGTTGAAGACCAGTTCCAGCAAAGGGACAAAAATGGGCGACTGCCTCAAGTAAACATCGTAGGAAAGACCATCTAGTCCTGGAGATTTATCCAGGCCAACCTGTTTCAGCGCTTCCCAGAATTCCGATTGTGATGGGACCCTCGCACCCAGCCGCTTCAGCTGCCTCGAGGCAGGGAAAGTCGGCCAAATAGGCGTCGAACCGAGAAGGGCTCAGACCGGGCTCCCCGATGAAAAGATCCTGAAAGTAATCCCGAAAGGTCTCGCATATGCCCGCGTTTGTAGTCACGGTCCGATTATCCGGCAATGTGACGCACGCGATATGTCGACGAGCCGCACTCCGATTTTCCTCTGCACGCAATTCAGCGGCCATATTCGTCGCCTCAGAGGACATTCCTAGCCTAGCCCTAACTACCAGACCTTGATCCTTCTTGATGAGGAATGAGGAAGGAGGACAACTCTGCTTTAGCTAAGGCTATTTCCCAACTATTACGAGATTTCACTGCCCGATCAACATTTTGTTCTAAAGCCGTTTGCGCCGCTAATCTATTTAGATAGAGTCGGCGGCTAAAATCGGCAGCAAACGTTCTAATTTTCGATTTTAATTTATCCCACCAGGCGTTCCGAACAACCGCCCCCGTCAATTCCCTCTGTATCATTAGTAGCAGCTGGTCCCGGAAATCCTGCTCACCAAATAGTGAACAGTTTAATTTCCAGTACCCAGCCAACCTAGCCTTAGGCTTATCTAAGTTTACACGGACCCGTACAAGCCTATGATCCGTATAAACTATATAGTGGAAACTTGGACACACTAAGAGCCCTACATCGACTCTTCTAAATAAGACTCGGTCGAAGTAGCTAGCAAGCGTCCCAGAACGCGAGTTGCCACTATTTGTCCAAGTCCATGCTACCTCTCGAGCGTGTTCATTCCGGTACTTATCGACAAGATCAAACTCATCGATAAAGTCCCGAAATGGTTTCACATCCCGGTTGTTAGTACCCGGTTTTTGCCCTATACGATCTATATCGGGGTCAAGGACGGCATTCCAATCCCCCGCTAAAACTACCCGACGAGATGTCATCAAGTATGGCCCGATCTGCCGAAACAAAGCAGGCAGCTCAGTATAGCTGTTGGGCGCATAAACCCCAATGAGACGTAGCGCCTTATCCTTTATAGTAACATCCAGCACGCAAAGCCTGCCTGCCGGATCTGCGAAGACAAGAGTACATGCAGCCTTCAAAGACTTGCTCACTAGCCAAGTAACACCCATCGAACCACCATCAAAACATGCTGAATAAAGGGAGAACACCTTAGACAGCAAGTCCTCACGGTCATGAGAAAAAAACCGGGTCTCTTACACACAACACACATTCACCCCGAGGCGCTGAAGGTCGCAAGAGAGCCTCGCCCTGCGAGACTCCGACCTCAGGCCCCAGACATTTACACTTGCTAACCAGAGAGCCATAGTGAAGACCGGTTAGGGTTGCTTTCCTGAATTGAACATGGCCGAGGTAAGGATACCGACAGAGTCCCCCATAGACCCATGGCCCATCTCAGTCTTGATGGTACCGTCTTGGGAGACTCCGCTGATATCCCAAGGGAAAGTCAGTTTTAGTGCTCTATAAAGGGAGGGGTGAACAAAAACCGGGACCCTCCCCACACAAAACTGTTGCATTTTTCTTATTTTATCGCTCTGTACGATAGCAATGGGCGGGGTCATTTTGAAGAAGTAATAGCTTCGTCCAACATTGACCAGATTTGTTTCGCCCCTGTCTCAGATGTTATCACAGTTAGCACTCTTTGGGCGTTTGGGAAATTTAAAGGTTCTACTATATCTTTGTCCCCAAATTGTTTGATTGATAACAGGTATTTTAAATTATTTATTCTGTTACCGTAGTCCCTGGCTTTCTCTGCTTGTAAGGGGGATATTTTACAAATATCTGTACCAGGATTGTAAATGTGTTTAGACTTTTTCTTTTTTCCCCTGGATCTTGCGTGGGGCTTCTGTTCCTTTTGTTTAGTGGAGGGAGCATTTCTAAGGATTTAATTGGAGAAGGACTGGGTGTATGGTGGGGTGTATCTGATTGTCTAAAAGGACAGGGGTCTCTACTGAGAGGGATTTGGGACTGGGCAGAAGAAGTGGAAGGAGAGGCAGGTGTTGACTTCTGTCTACAAAGAGGGGTTGAGGGATGGGGAGAAGGTGGTGGGTCGGAGGATGTGGAGGGAGTGGCCTTTTTTGTAGATGAGAACTTTTGATGACGGGATGTAGAGGGCTGAGGAGACTGAGCGGTGAGTTTGGGAGGAAGAGAGTTCTTAGATGGAGAGGTTTTTGCTTTCCTTTGTGCATCTAACTTATCCTTTAGGTCCTTGATTTTCTCAGTTTTCTCATAACCGGGGTCGTGTCTTTTCTGTAGCTCCTGAAAGGTCGGAATGGAGGCCGGGGCGTCGCTCTTACTGTTGTCAGAGGTAGTGGGGCTGCAAGTGCCTTTAGTCCTAGGGGCTTCAGGGGACTGAGGACCCGCTGTCTGACGCTTCCCTCTGGCCCTGCCAGCCACCTGCCCTACCCCCTCTCCCTTCTCAACTACACTTGCAGTGGAAGAAAGCTCTTTACAGGCGAGGCGGTTTTTAAAGACTCGGTCAGAGGGCGAGTTTGGTCAGTTGGGACCTGACTTCCAGAGGCCTTCTTCTCTGGACAGGAAGAGGAAAGGTGACCAGGCTCTTCGCACTTCCAACAAACGGCGGGTTTACGGCCGGTCACAATGACCGGCAGCTTCAGGCCACCAACGTCAAGGCAGTTGGGGATGGAGCCGAAGGCCTTATGATCGAGCATAATATCGAAGCTCCATCCCCCAGTCAAGCTATCACAAGAAGCACCCAGAATCTCGCCATACTGGGCCAAGAATGTCGCCAAGTGCTCCCCGGTAACCTGAGGAGGGACCTCATATACTGCTACTATGGTGCTTCGCCGGCCCTCGTACTCTGTACGAAGAATTAAATCTTTCGTAATCAACTCCCTGCTTGTGGCTCTTACGCAGTCTTCCGCGGTGGGTAACAGCACGTCCCACATGAAAAAGCCCTTGCCCATAACGATTCGGAGTGGCTTAAACCCCAGTTTCTCCAGTGTTTTCAACACTGTGTATTTCGTCGAACGACAAATTTTGCGCGAACGCTTGTCGACGAAGAAAACTGACACCATTCTTTTGTCGATTTTCAATTGGATCCTCCAAGAGCCCACTTTTTACCACACGGTTTCCGTAACTCTTGGCACGCTCCAAGAACTCCGCAATATCGATAATGCATTTTTTTTTAAGCGTATCACCCCAAGCAAGGCTGGAGGCCACTATCACGCAAGGGGTTAAAGAAGGGTTGGAGGAAGAGCAGATAGGAGTGGTAAAGGAGAGGATGTGGTGAAAGAGAAAGACAGTGGGTCGATCAAGGCAAGGGGGTTACAGAAGATTTGGAGCGAGAGCAGATAGGAATGAAAAATGAAAGGATGTGGAGAAGGGAAGTGGATAGATCAAGGCAACTGGAGATGTCGATTGACGCTACACTTAAACGGTTGGAAATTGTATTTGTCAGGGAAACAGTAATAGGGGAGGGAGTTCCACAGGCGGGATGTGCGACACATGAAGCTATTGGAGTAGTAAAGACGTCTACATCTAACTGTTTCCACGGTGTAGGGGTGGGAGCGGGAAGCCAGCCTCGTGTGGCGTTTAAATTCACGAGGTCTGGGGACAAGCGAAAGCAGCTCCTCGGAGCAATTACCGTGAAAGTACTTGTAAAAAAAGGCAGAGCGAGGCAACATCGCGTCTGTGAGAGAGCGACTGCAGACGAGATGACAGATCAGAGCCAATCACGTTGCCTATCCGTCTCTGGATCTTATCAAGAACCCTGAGGCAAACAGCAGGGGCTCCAGACCTATATGGCAGCAATACTCCATGCAAGGGCGAATGGTCGATTTATAGACTTGGAGGATCGATTCCGGGGAGAAAAATTTCCTGGCTCGGCACAGAGAACCAACTTTCCTTGCGGTGGCTGATGCAACAGACTCGATGTATTTGTTCCATCTCAGATCAGCAGACAGCGTGAGACCGAGCAGTCGCAGAGAGGAGCTCTCGAGAAGTTGGTCTTCAGACATTCTAATGGGATGCAGGGATGGATCCTTGTGGTGGTTAATCGAGAGCAGTTTTGTTTTAGAGAAAACCTTTTGGTATTAACAGGTAGGACCTAGTAGAATGCCTTACTATAAATTTTAACCTTATTGAGACTTTCTTTATATAGAAATACATCCTCGTAACAATATATATATATATATATATATATATATATATATAAACAAATATATGTATTAAACAAAACAATTTTACAATGGACAATAACATTTGTGTGTGTGTGTAAACATTGGTGTCGTTCTTAGGTGAATGTTCGTACGTACGTGTATGTGTGTATAATGTTCATGGTACCTCCCACAAATGGGAAGACGCGGATCTTCTAAGAGAGATCACATTGTAGTCGCTGAAATGAAACAGAGAACGAGGCGAGAATCGCCCAGTATTTATAGTACATGGGAGAGTGACCCCTAGTGACAATTTGGGAATTAAGAAGGAGCTAACCCCGACACAGTAATTAAACGGATGGGAAAATCTAAAGAAAGCATGCTATGCGATTTATTTAACAGTGTAGAACTTGGTGACAGAACAACCTCTCAATTACTACGCCACATGAGGTCGTTACTTGGAGACAATACTATGGACGATTCTATTCTAAAAATAGTGTGGCTAGATAAATTACCTACAACGACCATGCAGATTTTAGCACCTATGTCAGAAGATGAAAACCTTGAGAGGTTAGAGCTGATGTTGCTGACAGAATATATAATACAGAAAGCAACAGATTACTACAATTGGTCTCATAAAACAACACAAACAACGCCGAGTTAACACAACTCAAGGAAGCTGTAGCAGAATTAACTAAACAAATGGAGATGATACATCAAAATTATAACAACATATCCCGTTCCACGGCAAAGGCACAGCTCAACCAGACGACATAATAGCAGGCGCAGGCTTGTTTCAAGAGACTTATACTGCTGGTACCATAAGAAATTCGGCAGCAACGCACAGAAATGTAGTAAGCCATGCGAGTTTCAGGAAAACTGCTCATCCCATTAAATGCGACCGCATTGATTGGACATACAATATAAAAAATGGTCGCCTATTCTGCATCAAAGACTGCTCCACTAAAATGAATTCCCTGATCGATACAGGCACACAGGTTCGTGTCATACCAACTACATCGATACTTAAACGAACAAACATTACCTCCACACTAACACTACAAACCGCAAATGGATTGTAGTGAACAAAACAAGATCTAGATTTAAAATTCAAATGCTAAGCACTGACTCATTGATTTTGTTAGACATTAAAAGACTCGAATTTACAAACTTTTCTTAACACAGACGCAAAAGCGAATCCAAAACAAAACTCGTGAAATTTCACACCTTGATGCGAAATGTTTTTCGGCCAATAGAAAACTAGGAAACATTTAAAAACAAAATTCAAATAATCTCCAATTCTCAGAAACAAATTCTTTTACGGACCTTTTAGCGAGCCGACGCGAAGTGTGATGGTCGTCCAATGGAAAGGTCCGAATCATATCTGGAAGTGAATTTCCAGATGACATTTTCAAGCCCCACAAACAAAATAAAAGACGAGCAAGTTCACCTGTCACCAGAGAGGAGACGAGCGTATTAACACGTCCCTTGACAAACATCAAGCGATCGTTATTATTATCTCTACCTTTCTCCCTCACCTCTTTTATACTTGATAAACGAACGGAATATTTTAAGACTGAGTAATTACTTCAAAGACATTCCTACCCTACGGTAACGCTCATGCATCCATACATACATCCACACATGTGTTCCTGCCTATGTACACATAAACTCATTCTTGCAAGGACTACTACGAACATTTTGACGACCTTGTATCAACCAGAATACATTAATTTTATTTTTAGAGATCTTAATTGATTTATATGTTTATAAATTTGTTGTTTCATTTTACAATTTGATTTTCTTGTTTTATACCCCATTTATGATGGGCTATCTAACTAACAAGGCCAAATCAAACTAATCTGTTTCAACACTCATACACTTCACTATAACTGATAACCCACTATAGGATCTATTATTTCGACATATAGTGAAAGGACCCTCACTCTAAATATAGGGCTCCGGAAAGAATTCAAATGAATTTTCATAATAGCTGACGTGGAAATACCCATCATCGGTGCAGATTTTTTAACCAAGTTTAAACTTTCTGTTAATATGTCCAATTATACATTAATTGATGAAGAAAATAGACTGAGAACACATGGAATTCGCACGTCCTTTTCTATTACAGGATAAATACAGGTGCATTCACACAATTCCCAGGTTAAACACAATCATTAACACACTTAACCGGTTGCAAACACTCAACAAAACACCGCATACAGACCACTGGGCAACCTACATACACCACAGCTTGCAGGTTAAGGCTAGGCAAGTTAAAATTCGCTAAACGATAATTCCAGCGTTTATTGGAGTAAGGAATCATTCGACTTTCTAAAAGTTCTTGAACCTCGCCTATACACTTGATCCCTAAGAATGAGTCAACATGACGGATATGCGGAGATTTTAAACGGTTAACGGTTGACCTGAGACGACCATTACCCCCTGCCCTTCATGAAGGATTTCACTACACCGCTACACGGTTGCACTATTTTTCCAAACTCGACTTAGTCCGTGCATATTACCAAATACCAGTCGCTGATGAGGGTATTCACAAGACTGCAGTAATCGCTCCCTTTGGACTATTTGAATTCACTAAAATGTTTGGGCTACGCAATACCGCTCAAACATTCCAGAAATTCATAGACGAAGATTTAAAAGGGTTACTCTTCGTTTTCGTCTACGTGGATGATTTATTAATAGCTAGCAAAGACAAAGAACATAACCAACATCTACGACAGGTGCTTAGACTTAGGTAGTAGGAACTAAGCATCAACCCCGCAAAGTGCCTCATCGAAGTTAACAAACTTCATTTTCTTGGTTACACAATCTCAAAAGAAGGCGTTACTCCTATTAAAAAAACAGGTGCCATCACCAACCTACCAAAACCAACTTCAGTCCAACAATTAAGGAGATTTGTCGGTCTCATCAATTTTTACAGGAACCACATACCTAAAAGTTCACACATTCTCGCTGCACTTACAACTTTACTTAAAGGAAAAAACAAGGACAATCGGTAAGAAGGATTATTGGCCCGAACACTTTAAACAGTATATTACTTACTGACTTTCTCTCAACTATCAATCTGATGGGGAGGGGGGGTATTTGTAGAGTAGACGGAAATGAACAACATCAAATCAAAGCAGCAAATGACAAAATTGAATACCAACTAGAGACGGACTCATTCTCCCAAAATGACAGGCTAAGACCAGTTTTGTGTCCGATCCCGTGCGGCCGGAGTTTGGGCAAATTTTGACCAGTAGCCTAAACGTATGCGCTCAGGTTCCCCACATTAAAGACTTGACCTTGTGTCGCATCTCGACCCAGTATAGATGGAGGCTACGGGTAAATACCGACTCGGGAGGGACTCGTCCTCCCGAAATGACAATCTAATGCCAGTTTTGTGCCCGATCCCGTTCGAGCAGGATCTGGGCCTGAGCTTACGTTTTCTGGTTCACCAAGTTAAACACCAGACATTGTGTCGCATCTCGCGCCAGTGGGGGGCTATGGATAAATATCGATTCGGGCGGACTCGTCCTCCCGAAATGTTAATCTAAGATCAGTTGCGTGCCCAGGCAAAATTTGACTAGTTTGACGAACTTGGGTTTCCCTCTTGTGTCGCATCTCGCCCCAGCTGACATTAGCAACAGACCTCACAGCTTACTAATTAAAATTACAGCAATGTCAAGTACTGTTATTTTTTTTTTCATAGATTTGCTTTCTTAGTTTTACTTTTTATTTTTAATTCTTTAATTTTATCTTGCATAAAGGCTGGTACTTATTTCATAACTGTGTTGTTAACTAGCAACCATAAAGTAGCAATCTGAGTAGTTCCAATGGAAACAAATAAGTTTAGACATGAAAGAAGTATCAGACAAAAATTTGTAAAAGTTGATAATCTATCTTCTCATAAATTACATTATTTGACACCAGTACATTGGGTAGGTTCTTCTTCCCGCATATGAATGAAGCATGGGTAACAGGTAAAATATAGCCATGGAATAGGGACAGGATTTAACGTAGTTTACCATGGAACAATTGTTGGGGCAAGAAAGATAAAACACCACGACTATAATGTAGCTTTCCTGTGACTTTTCTATAAATATTTTCATGGTAATTGTTCTGATCTACTTCCCTCTATGGTACCTACACTTTATAAATTTAAGCACAGTACTAGATTGATAGTGAGATCTCATCATTTTACAGTTGAAATGGCTAGATGTAACCGTAAGTTCTATGCTAACAGTTTCTTCTCTCACACTTCTCGCTTGTTGAACTCTCTTCTGACTTCTTGCTTTCCAGTCAACATTGATCTTCAAAAATTTAAATGCAATGTCAATGGTCATCTTCTATCCTCTTACTTACTGTTCTTTTACTGTTCTTGCTCCTTAAAAATGTTTACTATTTCTTACATTCTTTTGCACACAGTAACCCTTGCATCTTACTCACTTTATTGATTTACCTGGGGTTGAAATATTTAAAAAAATTTTATCTGACTTGGCATTTTCTCTCTGTTGTTTTTTTGTTTTTTTGTTTTTTTTTGTGCCACTGATTTTACTATAAAAGCCAATGCTGATTTAACCCTAGAAGGCAACTCTGACCTAGCTGGCATTAGCAACAGACCTCACAGCAGACAACCTTAACCAGGCCACCAGCATTGATACCTAGGCACTTCTATGAAAAGCAATACCTTTGGCCAGAAATGAAACCAGTAACGGCAGAAACTAACTCTCAACTACTATGCAATAATTTGTGGAATATTTCCTCCATGAGCAAACAAGAAATTACTAAAATGAAATATATAAACCAATGCGTCACAACAAAAATTATTTGACTACAAATGAGTGTTAATTTTCTTCATGTGTCTATCTCAATTACTACCTTGTTACACCCTGAGTGAACTCACACTCTTACAACTGATATACAATACCACAGAATAATGAAACCTTGTAGATCATGGGGAAATAAAACCTCTCCCACTTATCTCAACCATATATTATCTCTTTTTGTTGTTTTGTCACTTCCATTTTTCTGCAAATGTTGTTGTTGGTTTCTCACCTACTCTTTTTCTGTTAATCATTTCTGCATGCCAGTAATGACATATTTAATCAAAATATCTGGTTATAGCACCAGAATATAGATTCATATCCTTCCAAAAGATTCAGTGTTAGTACAAGAAGCTTCAGTTTAGTTTAACAATTTCATTTTCCAACACATCAATACATATAAACATTTGTAAAATCAGCAAAACTTAAATAATTTCTCTCTCCTTCTCCTCTCAAACCTTTCTGTTTTGAGTGCACATCTATCTATCTATCTATCTATCTATCTATCTATCACAATGATTTAGTCAGTATCATAATGTCCTTGTGAACTCTAGGATCCTTTTAATGACTGCTTAGATATGCTTTGACAGGATTACATATGGTTTTGAATTCAGAGTGTATTCATTCTCCTAGACTGGTTGCCAACAATGGATAGAGAGCCAAGACAACCCTGCTATTTAACCTACAGCTTGGAGGAGAAGAAGAGATGAATTTCTACCTTTCCAAAGGATGTTTGTGCAAAAGTGAGTGCAATGAACTTGATCAAAATTTGAACTCGGCTTACCAATTTCTCATTATGAGCTCTAAACCATTACACCACCAGCACATCCAAATCCATGTAAGTTAACTATATTGGATGTAAAGAGGGAAACATGCTGTCTATCATGAAAATTCATATGCAAGCCTCAGCCTAAAAGAAGGGTGGCTATCATAATGAGAAATAATCAACAATCATTAAACAATTTGTAGTTTGATCAAAGAAATACAATTTCTTTTTTTAATATTTATTTAAATAATTTTATTCAAAAGATAAATAAACCCATGTGATTACAACCACCTATAAAAGAAAAGACTAAATCATAATAAAAAGTGCACAGAATAGTTTAGGCAGAACAAGAAAACAATTATTTCCATTTCCGGCTGTTATCAGCATCTGTATTGGCACTGGCAGACAACATGGACTTGATGTCCTGTAACAGACAAAAACAATTACAAAGATGACAATGTATTTGAAACTCAGTAGTAAGCTGTAAAAAATAACGGAAAGCTTGAAAATGAGAAGGAAGAAGAGATTTTTGTTTTCAGTCTCCACTAATTACAATAAAAAATAACTTTAAAGTAAGAACATTTTTCAAATAAAATTGCACGTGTTTATATTTAAAAAAAACTTGTTCTTCACATCACTCATTTTCATGAATAATATAACTTACTTGTCAACAGGAATATACAAAGTGGATGAAAAGTAACCTATTACTTTTATGAATAAAGATAAAAGGAAAACTTAGCTGACACATTTTGACCTCTGAGGGACTTTATCAAGGCAAATGCAAGAAATACAGAAGTAAAAATATCATTAGCTTTTCAGGGTTTTTAAATTTAAGAATGCTCATAAAAATACTTATAGCTAACTGAAAGTCAAGGTAAATAATTGTTGATGCTAAGAGATATAATTTAATGTCTAATAAATGAAAGTGAGTAAATGTTATTATTGTAGTTGAATATTTTTTTTAAATATAATTATTATTTATTTATTAAATTAATTAAAATATATATATTAAATTTAATTAAAAATGTAATTATTATTTATATATTAAATTAATCTCAAACTAAAAGTTTGAGATTAATTTATGTATTATATATTTTAAATAATAGGAGGGTTTGAATTTAATTGCTTTCTTTTTATTTTTAAAACATTTTATCGTCTTGTATGTTGGCTTTGGAAAGAGGTATTTCTTTTAGGAAAGAAGAGATTTGAAAAAATCCAGGATGCAGATTTATATTAGTAAAATTCGATAATGGCACTCTCAAGGTTTTTCCCTCTAAGTAAGTTACTTATTCTTTTAATAAGTGTGACATTCTTTAGGTCAAAGTTGTTGTTGAATTTATTTGTATGTATGAAATACATTTGATAAATTGTTATGAATAAGATCCTTTTTGTGTTCACATACATATTTTTTAATTTCTGCCAGATTCCCTAGTATATTGTAAGGAACAATTGTGACTATTTATTTTATATATACCTACTTCAGTATTATTATTGTTATGGATATTTTGGGCTCTAATTATATATATAATAATTTTGGATATGGTTGTAATTATTTTGCTATTGTTAATATTGGACAAATTGTTTTGGATAGAAGATGTTAATTAGTTAGTCGGTAGTATTATGTGTGTTTGTATCTAGTTTATTGTAATTGTTATGATGTCATTATATGACTTTTATGTTCATATTTTACAGAAGTTTCTTTCTAAATATGATAAATCTAATCAACATATAAATTAACTTTATGCATTTATAAAAATCATTTACTAACCATCAAAAAAACTTTTAATTTTTATGCTAAATATAAACAGAAAAATATTCTTTAACTGAAGAATCAGTACAAAAGGCTTAACAGCCTTTTGTACTGATTTATATAATGTTTTCATGAATTCTAGTCATTGGCTTATCTTTGGTGAAGTCACATCTTTAGCATCAAATAATCAAAAAAGGACTGCAGAAATTAATTCTCAAAATTGAGAATTGAAAATCAATTTTTGTTTTGATACACCACTTTTAGTAAGAGGTAAATATTATGAGTAGACTGATTGTCCTATAGCTTAACTTAGTTCTTTCTGCACCAGTAAGAGCACTGAGTGATGAACATTCTCCATCCAGGTTGATCTCTTTCTTCACAAGCTTGATCCCATGTCAGGTTCATCTCTATAAGATCTTTTTACATGGTCTTCCATCATGATTTGACAGGTCATCTTCTTCTTCTGCACTCCATCCCTGGTTGGTCAATCTGTAGGCTTTCATAGTAAATGACAGAGCATCTCCTGACAACATGGTGAGTATCTTGCAGGTTGCATAAACTTGCTCTCTCTAGGACTTTCTCTTTCATAATGTGATCACACAAGGAGAGGCACAGTATGCTCCTCATGTAACGTCTATGAAAGGCATCTACAAGCCTGCAGATATTGGTGATCTTCTACCAGGTCTTACTACCATAGCTCACTATTGGCTGGACAATAGATATGTAAAATTTGATTTTGATGTACTAATTGAATATCAATTCTATACAAGTTTCAGATATTGGAACACAACTGCAGCTTTAACAGGCCTCTGTTCTACATTAATCTCTGAAATTTCTTTTCTAGCAATGTTGTTTCTTAGATAGGTGAAGTAGTCAAAAAACTCTCACTATCTATGAGAACTGACTGTATCTGTTCTTCTCCAATTGCCATCACTTGTTTTCTATTTGTTGATTCATAGGCCAAGCTTGAAAATGTTATTGCTAAGACTGACAGTCAGGTTATGCAAAACATCCACAGTTATGCAAAACATGATTGTCCTACTCAGTTTAAACACTTTAATGAATAACAATGTTGCCATCAGTGAAAGAGAAGTAAAACCAAAGAAAATAATTAGAAGTTTAATGATATTCAAAATCTACAGCAAATATTGTCTGCACATCTGGCAATTTTATTTTTCATTAAACACATTTTTTTGTGTTCAAGTAGAGATTTAAGTTAGCAAGATTTAAAATATAATTTAAAATATGTTATTATTATATGCCTTACTCTTCAGACTGGCAGGATCCTCATTATTGTTATATTCACAACATTTTGGTCATTGTATTCTCTGACCTTCTTCAGGTGACTGTTGTCATACACAGTAACCTTGTTGGAATTTTGAACCAAAATTTGTATTCAATCCACAGGGTCAGATTGGTCTTATTCCATTTTCCATTCTATGGGGATAGTTCATATCAGTTAATACTCACCTTATTTAACTTTGGGAATTTCTTCAACTGAAGCTTTTTTCAACTACCAGACCCAAAGATGAGCTCACAGAGCCTAAGGAACATGCTGGTCTAAACATTAAGGCATAAAATAAAGATTTAAAACATCTAAATCCAACTATAGTGTCAGATGGAATATTCTAGCTGCATTTTTTACATTTGGTCAAAGATTCCATCTAGTAAACACACTGTGTCCTTAAATGTAGGTATTCTGTTACATTTAAATTTTCTCTTTTTATTTTAATCTTTTTGAATCTTTCCAATGTCTTTTCCAGTTATCCTATTTCATCTTCTAACCCCTGTTTCAATGTGTGTGAGTATATATATATATATATATACACACAGATTATATGGTTATTAATGTAATGTTAATTGTTGGGGTCACTGCATTTAATGGAGGTTTTTGATAGAACCTGCCTAGGAATATTCTCAATGCTTTTACAAAGAGTGGGATTCGTTAGAAACAAATAAAAGAGTACTGGAATGTTACATGATATCTGTCCTCCTATATGGCAGTGATTGCTAGACAATCTCCTCAAAGATGAAGAAGATGCTTGAAGCAACAGAAATGTGATTCTACAGAAGGATGTTGAGGATACCTTGGACAGAACATATGAGCAACAACAAGGTTTTGGAGAAAATGGAAACTAAAAGAAAACTTATGCTTAACATCAAGAAGAGGCAGTTAAAATTTCAGGCGTGCATAATGAAGAAGGAGGGCTTGGAAAACCTGATACTCACAGGACAGATTGAGGTAAAGCGGGACAGAGGAAAGCAGCACATAACATACTTGATGAGCTTGTGTAAATGGGTGGTAAAACAAGGTTTTGGAGAAATTACAAAAAGACAAAACTTATTAAGTGCTACAAGGGACAGGAAGATGTGGAGGGTCATGACTACCTACATCCTGAAGAATTACATACAATGAATCATGGAAATATAAAAGCTGCACTTGCTTAAATGACAAGCATTTAAGATTTTCTCAGCAAATGATAAGAAAGAGAAATAATGTGAAAGGTGAAAAAATACCATCAGCAGGAACTGGCTTCTGTGCATAAGATCTTGAATAAGAGGATGTTCAATCAAAACAGCATAGTGAAGAGGACCAGCATCTTTACTCCCCAGTTCAATGTAGGCTGATACCAAGCGCTCCTGCAAATGATTAACAGTAAAGTAAATAAAAAGTACAAAATGATGTTTTTATGAAAAGTTATTTCTGTAATATAAGCTCGAAAAAAATGTTATTTAGACAAAATGAAAAGACTTTTTTTATGATGGGCTTTGTTTGACTCCTGTTTCTAGTTAGTAAATTATAACATATAAACATCATAACAACAAAGTGAGACATTTATACATATATAGAAGGATTTATTATCAGAAGAAGTTGGTTGTACTAGTTCAGTAGGTATATAAAAGGTCTTGCAATGTGGTTGTTAGTAAATGTTTCTGATTTTTGTGTTTTTGTCTTGGTGATTGAATAAATTATTTGCAAGTAATAAGTCTATCATTAAAAACTAATATCTATGGTCTTCATTCCTGGAACAGCTGAAATCCACATGCTCTCTTGCTGAGAGGCTGATGAAAAGAGAAAGTCTCTAAATTTCCTACCAGTTGGGCAGTTTCTTTTTTTTTCTATGGAATCATGGGAATTTTTTTTTTTATTTCTCATGATCACAAGATCACAACAATTTCTTAAAAACATTCTTATTGACAATACAAATCTTATGAGTAAACAAGACAAAATTTTCAAGAATTATTTTCATATTATTCGCATCATACAAACTGAAGACAGACAAGTTTATTCAAAATCATGACAGGTACAAGGCATTGGAGATTTGATTATAAGGAATAAAAAAATAAGCCAGAGGAGTAATGTGTTAACCAAAATGTTCATTATTGTTATAAGATGGTATTAGGAACATTTAGGCTTAAATCACCTCATTCAAAACGATTGCTTTTCAATGTATTGTGACCACTGTTACATAGTGAGCTTATTTTTTATTAACAACATGTCAAATATTTTTTTACTGATGCTAACATTGAAGATGGAAGAAAAATACAACATGTTCAGCATGAGTATTTTTTATTTGTTTTTAATCTGTCTTTAGCAAAGATAAAACTACAATTCAGAAAAGATTTTCTCAGTCTTTGAAGAAGGAACTTTGGTTGGTCAAATGTGTCAAAAGTGATTTGAAAGTGAAAGTGAAATTTCAAGCTGAATAATTCTTCCACAGTTGCGTAGACCAGTTGACATTGATAATAGTCAAATCAAGACATTACTTGAGAATAATCAACATTATACAGATGTTAATCAACATTATGCAAATGATAACCAACATACTCAAAATAGCTAAATCAAGTGTTAAAATCATTTGTGCCAATTTGGTTATGTTAGTCACTTTGGCATGTAACTTCCTTATGTGAAAAAGATTGCTTAACTGTATTTAAGTGTTCCTTCTTTTTCAACAGAGTAGGTATTTTACAACAAAATGTGAAGCAAGTGAATTGAACCACTACTAACCATACCAATAGCTGGTCTTCATCTAAAGAAAGGGATGCTGGATATATTGTACGAGTGGAAGGGAATCTTCTCTGATGACTTCAAACAATTGATTCAAAGAAGCACTGCTAGCAATTAAACCATCCAAAGATATTAATCACCAGATTTATTTGACTTTTGCAGGGGATTGATCCTAAAAGGACTAGAAGTCCTACAAAGATTTATTATTGGTGGACAGAAACTTAAGAGCATTAGATAAATAGATGACATATTCATAGCAGACACAGAAAGAAAACTGCCAGAACTCATAGACAAGGTAGTAAAAGAAAGTAGGAAGAAATGGCCAACCATTAAATATAAGAAGACAGAATGTATGACCATTAGAATGAGTGACAACCCCAATTTTTGTTTTACTAATTGCTCACTCAATACAAGTTCCAAGAGCCACTCAAGGTAGAGCATTACTGATTGAGGTTCTTGTATGAGCATAGGAGAAAGAGATAAGAAATGCAGATTATAAGGACAAATTGGATAGATAATGGTTGATGCTATACTTGAAGAAGATAAGGAAGTAGCAGTCCAAAAGGAACTTCCTTCTTGCCAATGGAATACAAAGGGAATGGCAATGTTTTATCCCAATGGACATTGCTTAGCAGGTCTCAACTGAGGTCTGTACTGGTTTAGAACATTTGCCATCGAAATAGCGATAAAGTAATGAGAGGCTTGCAACATATCTGTGGGAAAGGGGTTGTAGAGTGAAAAATAATTATTCACCCACAAGTTCACATAGACGCTCTTGAACTCTTTCAAAGCTGGAAAGGGACGATTGAATAACTCCAAACAGGATATAGCGGTAGGTCTGATCTGACTCTTGATAGAGCAGTACAAGGAACCAACCATTTTACCGGAACTCCCAAAAGTATGAGCAATTAACATTTTAATTTAATTTACACACACACACACACACACACACACACACACACACACACACACACACACACACATATTATATATATATATATATATATATATATATATATATATATTGGGTGTATTTGGGCATCAATTTATAATTTATAGAAATCTGGTTAAAGAACAGCAAAAGTTCTCTGTTATGGCTTTTTTAGTTTACTTTTTTCTGTATTTTTGAAAATTTACCTGTATTTTGTTGAAAGTTTAAATATAAATTCTACAATGTCTGTGTACTTTCAGCTTTCATAACCCATTACAAAGGGTTTTCTTCATGCTACATCACTTTCATTATTTTTTAAATATTGTGTCATCACATGTCATTTTAGATGTTTAAATTATAGTGTTTTCAGTTGTCACTTCCCGCTGTCATGTTGAATTTTGTAATTATGAAATATATTTAGTAGATTGTTTCTTAAATTTGATTTTTATTGATGATGGGTTGTTTGTTTTTACACTTAGCATTTATAGTGTTTTTTACATTTTATATGATATTATATTTTGTGTCGTTTAAGGATTTCTAGTTTGTTTTTATTTTAATCATTTCACCCCAAGCAAGGCAATAAAGTCACTGGGATGCAAGGGATTTACAGAGAGTGAGAAGCCTTTAGTGAGGAAAACAGGATTCAGAAAGACAGCATATGGCGACTGGCATTGCATTTAAATTTTTGAAGATTGTAGCAAAAATTGGAATGGAGTTCCATAGGTAAGAAGTGCAAGAAAAGAAACTATCAGAATAGAAGAGATGGTTGCATCAAGAAGCAGTGAGGTATTTATTGTAAAGTTTGGAGAGAACAAGAGCCAGCTCAGTAGCACATTTCTTTAGGACTATTGCAGGGATACCATCAAATCCACAAGAATTGTGGGGATTTAGCCTAGAAATGATAGCAGAAACTATGGTTGGAGTTATTTGCATATCACTCATTTCTAGGAGAGGGGGATCAGACAAAGATACTCCAGATGAGTTGAGAGTGGAATTGGAAGAGTATTTCTAATCAAAGAATTCTTATTTATTTGCAGTAGATGTCAACTTCAAATTGATTGAAAAAGATTAGGGACTGAGGATCTACTTTTGTTTGGTTCGCTCATGCAGAGCAGCAAGTAATCTCTAGAATCAAACTTGTGATGTGCTATACAGGGTCTCATTCTATCAGCAAATAGCGACTTTGCCTCTTTGAGGAGACACTTACACTTATTATAAAGAGTGATAAAAAGACATCTGTTACAAGTGGACCTGTCACTCTGGTATAGCTGAGAGAAGTGACTCCTATGATCTATAGGCAAGAGAGAACTGAGAAGATTGTGGTTCCACTTGGTATTTCTGTGCTGGCATGAAAGATTTGATGCTGACTTTCACACACACACAGTGGCACATTTCTCAACAAGATGATTAAAAATATCATTCTAAGGGACATTGTGAAAAAAATCACCAAATGAGCCCCAAACTGTTGCATTGATAACAGAAAGATGTTCTGTTTACAGACACATGCACGCACACATACGCACGCATGCACACACACACATACATACATACATACATACATACATATATATATATATATATATATATATATATATATATATATATATATATATATACCGTGTCATGGTTTTTTCTTGGGCTTTGAACCTGTAAGCTGTACAATTACTTTCAACAGACGTTCATGTTCCTGGCTCTTTCTTTTTTTAAAACCTTTTTTTCTTTGATATTGATTTGATTATTGGCAAATCAAGAAACCAAAGGTTTTTCAAGATGAGTATGGTTACATATATATATATATATATATATATATATATATATATATATATATATATATATATAAAGAGTGACAAAAAGACGTCTGTTACGAGTGGACCTGTCACTCTGGAATAGCTGGGAGAAGTTTTATTGATAGTGGGTTGTTTGCTTTTTATACTTAGCATGTATAGTGTTTTTTACATTTATATTTACACACACACAAACTGATAGGAGAGTAGAAAGAGATATTTATAGATACTACCATGTGGTCAGAGTTTCTAAAAGGACAGAGCTGGAGAAAGAAAGGTTGAGGGATTTAACTGCTTTTTTGCAAGTTGGTTTAGTTTTATTTTGTTTATTTGTCTTGGTCATGATATATTTTTTAAGGTGGAAAAGGCCAAGTATATTAGTAATTGCTGGTCATCAAAGGTAACATGAGCTGGCTGGAAATTCATACAGTGTGACCTCAGGGTTGCCCACTGGAAGTGTTTGCAAGGACACCTACCCATGCATGATATGGCACTGCATGAACCCTGAAACTAATGCAGCTGTTGATCAGAGCAGCCTCGCTAAGCACCATCTAAGTATTTGGGATCCTTGCTACGAGTTAGTATTCAGCAACCAGAAAACTGTCAACCTGGTATCATTAATATAAAGATTTGTAGCCTCCAGCCAGTCATATCATCAAAAATTCATGACAGCCACACTGGAATAAATATTTCATAAAACTTCAACCTTGTCTTCTATTTTACTTTCATTCTGTATGGTTCTGTTGAAAATATGTAGGATGGTATATGCCACTTCACTAATAATAATAACATTATTAATAAATGAATATACTTCAAAATATAAAGAAAATATTTTGAATTGACACAGGAAGAAGAATTACAGTTGAATTCCTCATAATTTTGAAATTAATGAAATACATTTAACTCTTACTCACCATGGAAGCTACATCTACAGGATCACAATTCTCATTCATTCGATGGAAACGTCCATCTGTAACTTCTCCATGATGTAGAACCTAAAAATCACCAATATGATATTAAATAATAAAAAAAGTAAGATAATTGTAAAGTAATAAAACAAAAAGACTTTTGTTTTGTCATTCAGCTAGAAAAAAAAAAGCAATTATAATATGGTGGCTGATTATTATAAAATGAAATCTGCACTATTCCAGTTTTTTGTCACTATAACTTTGAAAAAAAATCAAATAAATACAGAATCAAAATTTATGGTTTTGATATAATTTTCATTTTTAAATTCTTGTATTGATAGTTACTATTAAAGATAACTTTGTACATAACGCAAATTGTTATCTACAAGGTGCTAGGGATAAATTGTCATCTACATTTTACAGAAATAAAAATAACATTGGCATCTCATTTTAACAGATATATTTCCCCAAAATTACAAAAAAATATCTTGAAATACTAAAGAGTAAATTTATTCAATAAAATCACAATTGGCTTCAGCCGGGGTCTCCAGACGATTTTGGAATCTCCCGCAACTCTCTTTGACAGTCTCATTGTTTAAGTGGGTGAATGCTGCCATAATCCTTGTCTTCAGTTCATATTTGGTGTTACAAGGGGTTTTGTTGGTCTCTCATTCAACTTCACCGCACACATAATAATCAAGTGGGTTGCAGTCTTGGGAGTTAGGTGGGGGTGAGGTACTCACAGAAATTGTCTGACAGCCATGACTTGGTTCTCCTGTTTGTGTGGTATGGTGCCAGACATAGGGTCTTCCAGCAGCCACTCTCTTGACCCAAGGCATCACTACCTCCTCAAGGCACTTGATGTAGGTCTATGTGTTGAGTCTGAGGCTCTGTGGGAAGATGAATGGTGGCATAATGTCGCCATCACTAGTGACCACTCCAAACATCTTCATAATCACCATTAGACTCATCCAAATTTTTCTGAATCCTCTGCACTGTCCTCAGATTGACACCCAAACACTCTGAAATGTTTGCATTGGTAATTCCAGTGCAAATGCCAAGCACTACAGCATGCCATTTCCAAATTTCTGGCAGAGTGAATTGCGTTATGGTGCTCTTTTTCTCACAGACAGTGCCCAACTGACCCTACTATACTGTGCAGTCAACAAAATAAAAAACAAACAATGCGCATACATGAAATTAAATTATATAAAATGGCAACAATTTACCCACTCCACCTTGTATGTAATTTCTTTCTCTTTTTTAAGATGACTAAGAAACACTTTAGTTGATGTCTTTCATTTTCCTTCATGCAATGTATAAATCTTACAAATAATTGCTTAATTTTAAGAGAAGGGATAAAGAATTTAAACAATGAATTTTAACAAAAGAAATGTTTACCTTAAACAATGCTTCAATGGGTATCATTTGATCTAATGCAGTTTTTATGTAGTTTTGTTCAAAAATGCTTTGACTTGACTCAGCAACTTGAGATGGTGTCACAGAAGCAGCTAATTCTTCTGACTCCTGACTTGTTAACAACAATTTGCTTTTATGGCTTTCCAGAGGACTTTTTGCTTGCTCAGATTTTTCAGGTCTTCAAAAGAATAATTAGAAATGATACAGAATGAAGTTATGTAATTTATAACCAAATCTATCTACTTGATCTCTTTTTTATTGGAAAAAAATAATTGTTCTTAAAAATAGTATAGCTACAAGATTTTCTATTGCAATGTTAGATTAACATGCAAATTTATATTTCATCCCTGCAAAAAATGAAGTGTCAAAAGGATGGTTTTTCCATTAATACAGATGTTATTTTAACTACCTTTTACTTCTTGGCAATGTTTATTGCTTTAAAAAGTGATGATTAGAATTTTAATAAAACCCAAACATAATAAAGTTAATTTATACATTTTCTTTCTTCTTGAGAATGACAGCAAAAATAATAAACACTATTTATTTATTAGATTGTTTATTTACACTATTTATTTATTATATTTTTTATTGGAATAATTGGTAAAAATTCAGCTAATTGCAAATTGATTCAAACTTTATAAAATGGCAAATAATAAGGATTTCCTTATAGTTGATTCACATATTTTAATAATTTAGTAAATGGTTATAAATTTATAAATAAAAAATTGTTTTCATATTTATTTCTTTATAAATTGGTAAATGGTAAATATTACATTGCATTAGTTTTAATTTTAATTGTATTAGTTTTTAGAATGTTGCAAATATAAAATTATTCTTGTAAAGTGTTTAATATTTTTGTTGTAAATTCTCAAGAAAAAAAATTGTATAAATTCACTTTCATGAAATGTTTAGGTTTTATAACAATTCTAATCATCGTTTTTTTAAATAATAAACAAGACAAATAATTTTTATATTTGGTGAGAAAATATCAGTATATTTATATTTGATTATGACATTAACAATAGGATACACAGTTTATCCATCAACACTCTACAGTTTGTCTGTGGCTGACCAATTATTTCTCTTTGCTTTATGATAATGAGATGCAAAATGCTCTCAATATACCCTAACAGCTTGATTTTTCAAACATTTGAAATGACAAGGTAGACACCAGTTTATGTTAAGAAGCAGCTTGCCTAGATGTTAGATAATCCTTTCAGTTTTAATTTTCATTATGATCAAATATGAATAATACTGTAATTATCAGAGACAAAATTTCTGCTATTAAAATATCAACAGTTACCTTGTGTATTAAGCATTCAATATGTGGCAAAATGAATAATGCATAAGAAATATTGGAAAATGGACACTGAAATGCATAACCAAGAAAAGATAATTGCCTTTTGTTATTTATTGTTTCTAGCTTAGAAAGTTTTCTGTGGTATACTTACATGTTTATTGGCAGTTGGTTGCCAGTAATGTCCAAGGGCTCTCCACTCTTCATCATATGGGCCAATGAAGCCAAACTGAGTGCTCGAATAAAGCCATTAGTCACAGAATAGGTTGCACAGAAATACAACAGCTGCAGTAATGTCAAAAAGAATGAATAATAATATGATATCTTTATTTTATGAAACTTTAAAAGCTACTGAATTTTTAATGCAGTCACTTAAACTTATGAAGTTGTTCAAAAATAGGACAGCTGTGAAGATGTAAATGAAACAATACATTCTTTCAAACTGGAGAAAAGATATATAAATTTTTATGTATGAGAACAATTTTAGGAAAATCTATGACAAAGTGGAAAAAGCTTTTCTGTTATCACAATGTGCAATGCTTAATAACAGATGTGATAAAAACATAAACAAAAAGAAACTAAATGAAATCAGTGAGGCTATTATGATAATAATGAACTCTCCCATCCTACCCATCTCAATACTAACAACTTTGTATAAAAGACTGTTTAATTACTAATGATCAATTTAGCAGAATAAAGCTTCCAAAGTTGATATTCAGCATTGTCTATTCATTGCAGCTATATGCCCAAACACATATTGAAAAAACATTTTAATTCAAAAGTGGAAAATTTCAGCATCATTGTACACATGCATCATCACATCAGTGTAAAAAACCATTATAGTTCGATGAAGTCTTAAATCATAAAACACATCACATAAAAATTTTTTTCCTTTCTATCATAGATTTTCCTAAAATTATTTAAAAGATAAATTAGAATTCATTTTCCTCGTTACAATACCTATAAAGTTCCACTCAGACAGCTTTTTCCCAAGAACTGAGAGGATGTTTTCCCAAGTACTACAATCGTAACCACTTCAAGTCTAGGGTGACCCATTATTTCTCCTAGATAACCTTATAAACTGCACTTATTGCCTTCTCCTCTCATGCTTATACAGCAACATCATTCAGTAACCATCTACCTTGAATGGCTCTTATGCCTTGTATTGGAAGAAAATTGATAAAAATTAAAAAATTAATTTATTTACTGTATATACTCAAGTATAACTTGACTTCATGTATAGTGCAACCCCTGATTTTTTTTGCATTAATTTTAACCCCTCCAGAAAAAAAATACCTGTGTATAGTGCAACCAGTCACCAAAAATACATGATTTTTAACATCTTCAAAAAAAATGACCTGTGTATAGTGTGACCCCCTATTTTTTGTGTAAAAATATTATTATAAAACTCACACTATACACAAGTATATATGTTATTTCAAAGTCAGGCTAGAAACAATTCAACCTATATTTGACAAGAGAAAAGTTTGAACCTCAAGTTGTGATTTAATGAGCTTTCACTCTTCCTTTAAACATCAGCAGCAACTTTCTTGTATATGTGAAAAGAGACACTCTGTGAGATTATACAAATGCAGTATAACTTGCTGTTTCCAGTTATAAAATGAAGTTCATTTCAAGTTACCTGAATAATGCAGCTAAAAATTCAATCCTATATAACCACATATATATATGTTAAAAGTAGAAAGAAATCAAGTAAATATTATTTTGCCATAAATAGAACTGATAAAAATAAATACAATATCTTTGTTAAAACTCACTTTTTCTTCATCGTCAAACTATATAGATAAATCCGATTTAATAAGGAAATCTACCATTCTATGTCTCTTTGGTACCATGGCTTTACAAATTTAAGTACAGTACTAGATTGGCAGGTAGGTCTCATTATCTTACAGTTAAAATGCCTAGATGTAACCATTTTAACAGTTTCTTCTCTTGAACATCTCACTTATAAAACTAACTTCTGGCCTTTTGCTTTCCAGTCCATTTTGATGTTCAAAAACTTAAATACAATGTCCATCATTATCTTCTCTCTTCTTAATCCCTGTTCTTTTATTGTTCTCTTTCTCTAATAAGGTTTTTTCCTTTTTTAATATTCTTTCACACTCAGTAGGAACTTGCATTTTAGTGGCTTTATTGCCTTGCTTGGAGGGAAATGATTAAATTAAAAAAATGGGAAATATATATATTTCAAAGAATTGAATCAATAACTGATTAAAGTGAGTTAAAATATTTTTAAGCTACAAGATTAATGAGGGTTATACACTGAGAGAAAATAAATCAGTAGAAACCTGAATATGTGTCTCAATTTACTTAAGACAAAATATAGAGAAATATGCATGGATTCTAGTTTTCAACTTTTCTCTGACCTCATCACTCGACCTCCCTATGCTAAAGGTACACAACAACCTAATCAAAAGTTAATGGTATGTTTCACTGGTATAAGAAAACAGATACCAAATTTTAATTCTAAACAAAATAATTCAAATGAAACCATAAACTTGGAAAATGGCTTGAAAGTCAAAAAACATCTTTATTTCATCTAAATATAGAATAACATTGTGAAATTTTCTGACAAAATTAAAATAAATTTTCTTTTTTTATATGACTTGGAAATTTGTGAAATTTGTAATATTGATTTGTATGGCTGATAAGGCAACTCGCATTTCTTCAACCAATTTCAAAATTTTCTTTTCTTTTTGATGTTAGTTGAAGCAGAGAAACGAGGTTCATACAAAAATATTGTTTACATGAAGTTTTCTTTGTTTTACTAGAAAAATTGAAAATAAATACAATGTAACCAAACACAAATTAGAGACATGTCATAATAGATCATTCCCTCTTAAATAAATAAATTTTTGGCAGCAATTTCTAACATCAACTTGAGATTTTTCTTCTTAAAAAGTTGAATAAGTTTAACACGTTCAACATTAAGGATAAATAATAGTGAATTTTACATAATGTTTTTACAAGACTTAGCATGAGCAAAACAAATTCACAGATTTGGACAAAAAAGAAAAGACTCCAGGATGACATCAAAATCTGTGAAAATATTTCATCCTTTAATAGTCAGTTGCACTTAGTTTAATTTGTAATGTATATAAATATAGGTAAAGAAAAGCAAATGTTGATAAGATAGTGAGAGTCACAATCTGAGGCCCACAATCCAGATTTGATTCCTTCACACCAGTTGGGGGTTTCAGGTAGTACACACTGGCTATGTGCAATGGTTGAATTGCTTTGAATAAAGCTTCATTACAAGCTTAAAGTCTTGTCTGTTTTCTTTATAGGGGCTTTGCCTTTTTACATCAATTTACTTTAATTTAAAATCTTGTAACCCCTTAATTAATCTCTGTAACACACTAGCATGTCACAAAATACCCAGCTGAAAAACACCGTAATAAATTATCACATGTAACAATCAGTATAAGCTCAGGTTCCAAAAGGAGAATCAACTGTACTCAAACTCCATATCGATACATTGTACATCTTCCCTGGGAATTAACAGAGATATCTACTCTCACATGCATATCATCATAGAGATGGCAAGTAACATTCTGTGTTATATTATTCAATGCCCTTGTTGATACAATATTGCAAAAGTTTTATATAAGATATCTGAATAAATTAATAGTCATCCTCTCATGTTCCATACATGTTCAATGGAAGACAGGTCTGATGATCATGACAGCCAAGGAAGTTATCAAATATCATTCAGTGCATTTTGAGTAGCATGGGCTTCATGTGGGAAGACATTATGCTTCTGAAATGACATATCGCCTTTTTGTTGCAACAATGGCAGCAAAACAGGATGAACTATGTACAAATGTACACTGCACTGTTCACCATTCCCTTCAAAAATAACCAAGACAAATGAAACTTGTAACTTTTGGCACTAAATACCATGATGCAAGCAGTTGGGTCTGTGTGTCATAGGTGAATAGACTCTGGACAATATTGCTACTCAGGTCTATGTCACACTACCAGCAATTGCATGAAGGAAGAACTTGCTCTCATCTCTGAACTGTAAAGATTGCTATATGATCCCACTAGGTGACTCTGTTGTAATGCAATGGAAATGTGCATGTGATGCAAGTGAAAATCTGGCTAGTGGTACATCAACTCACAG
This sequence comes from Acanthosepion esculentum, assembly GCA_964036315.1. Taxonomy (NCBI): domain Eukaryota; kingdom Metazoa; phylum Mollusca; class Cephalopoda; order Sepiida; family Sepiidae; genus Acanthosepion; species Acanthosepion esculentum. The sequence goes on along the minus strand of OZ038497.1, from coordinate 31,866,726 downwards.
TCCTGCTAAACAAAGTTGATACTACTGGGACTACATTGCTGTGCTCTCTGTTGTCTGCAACTTCTGCTGTTAGAATGCATCAAACTTGGTATTCCAGAATCTTGTCTATATGTGTAGGAATGTTTATTTAACCATTATTACCAACATTGAAGCATCACAGGCATGTTACATTGAACATGAACAGCAATTCTCTGAAATGACCATCCAGCCTCACAAAGACTCACAACCCAATCCTTCTCAAACTGTTCTTTTTTAACAAAAGGATCATGTGGTTATTATCTCTTTGGCATGATACTTGCTTGCACTAGACTCTTTCACCAGACTGAAACCTGTCTCAGTACACATCACCATCTAAAGCTCAGAGAGAAATAGTGCACTGGTGTGTCACAAGATGGCCAAAGACTTTGGAAGTTTTATCACAATATCTATTAAACCTTTGCATACCAAACTGCATAGCATTAAAACTCTGTTGTCAAAAATATGAATATGTTCCCAGTCCAAATGAGTATACTCTCTCTAAAAAAAATAGAAAAGAGTTTATTTAAAATCAATATTTGGTGTAACTGCCTTTATTTTCTATTACTACTTGCCATCTTGACAACATTGATGTCACTAAATTTGCACAATCAATAAAAATGTATTTAAATTCTGGAATATACATTCATTGACGTTTTTCTACTTTCCATTTCAGTACATTCTACAAAACTTGAGTGGATTTAAATCTGGTGATATGTTAGGCCAATCATGCACTTTTACCTTTCTTCAAAATCTTGTTGTTTGTTAGCAAAATATTTTGAATTATTGTTATGCAGCTCTTCGTTACAAGTGTTTGAGTGAAGGCAAAATACGGTTTCTTTCAATATATTGTAGTAAGCTTCAGCAAACATGATTCTATTGAAATGCATCTCACAAGTACTATTGGTGCTTATACAAGCTCAGACAAAATAATATAGAGAAAATTAATATTTTCTGTGAGTAAAGCTCTCATGGGAATACTGAAAGTATTATACACTGTATATGTGTTGTATCCTGTCAGCACTCCCACATTTTTTAAAGTGATTGTTAGTCCATGCATATTGCTGGTAGGTAACTAATTCTCAATAATGACCATGAAAAGTGGCAAGCTCCTATTCTTCCTTTTGTAGTTCATTACATCTTTTGATTTTGCTGCAGAATTATCCTCCTACTCAATGGTGGTCACAGATCCCAGATTTGAAAGAGTCTGCATAGAAAAATCAACCCTCAGTTTTGTATTTTGACCTGAATTTTGACCTCTTGCAAAAGTGAGGAAAAAAGTTGAAAACATAATTTTATTTTCAAAATCTTTATGCTATTATTAATAGGAAGGAGCAAAGTATTTTTTTAATATAAACTTTATCGTCTGCTCCATAATATGTAACTATAAACACATTTGGCAGTCATTCAGGTGTTACTAAATTGATTAACACATCAGAAAAACATATCTCCATGGTTAAGAAATGCTTTATACAATATTTTATACTATAAGTAAGTAATATTTGTTTCAAATCAGATTGATTTAACTTTAAATTTGCTAACTTTCCTCAAATAACATTTCAAAAATATATATTTTATTTTTGCAAGATTTTTAAAACTGAGAATTAACTTTTGTTTACAAATGTGTCAAAATGGCCGATTTTATCGATTTTACTGAAAAAAAATCAATTCCAATCAAACATTTCTGTTTGAAATATGCCACAAAGTATTTTGCTTACTGGAAATAGTAACTTTTAAATCCTTTAGCTTTCAATTAAAACTAAATTGAAAGCTTCAAGAAACCTTTTTCATTTTAAACCTTACAGATACTGAATAAGTGAAGGCACCTATACATATATATATATATATATATATATATATATATATATATATATATATATATATAATTCAATCCACAACATACTAGTAGGAAATACAAGTATAATAGCCTCATCTACATGTAAAAAAAAGATTAAAAGTAATGGAAGCACTAATAATAAAAAAGGAAAAGCCAACACTGAATAACATTAACTATGAACATGGCTACAATGTGCTGTGTTTGGAAAATAAAACATTCCTATAACTTCAGACACATACATAAAAAATACAACATATTGTTAAAAATAAAAATAATCTTTGACAACGGCTAAAAGAATAACCAAAAACACTCAGGTATAGAATTTTTGAAATCAAAATTATGGTTGAATTTATTCCTATATATGACTAAGGCATTATTTAACTTGTTTATTCTAAGGTCTCTTTTGTGTTCATTGATACATTTTTTTATGTTTCCGCTTGTTTCTCCAATATATTGGGAGGAACAGTTTTGGCAATTTATTATATAAATGCCTGCTTCAGAAATGTTATTGCTATTGTTGTTTGGAGATCTTATTATATCTATAACAATAGCAATATTAATTAACATTGAGCTCTCTGGATTTCATCCACGTTGGGATTATCCATACGGATTACTAAGATTTTCGTTATTTATATATATATATATATATATATACATATATATATATACATATATATATATATATATATATATATATATATATACGATTGCACTAGCATGAAACAGACTGTCACCTCTAAGTGTTGACTTCTATGTTCACTTTTATATTTACACACGCTCTATCTCTGATATTGAGCACTTTATCCCATAAACATAGCACATCTTAAGACTATATTTCTTCATCTTCTTATATATATATATATATATATATATATATATATCAGGTAGCCTGACGATTGCGTCTAGCATGAAACAGCCTGTTGCCTCTGAGTGTTGACATCAATGTTCACTTTTATATTTATATTTACATACACTCTATCTCTGATATTGAGCACTTTATCCCATAAATAAAGCACACCTTAAAATTATACTTCTTCATATATATATATATATATGTGTGTGTGTGTGTGTGTATGTGTGTGTGTGTAATTATTATGAGTAAAATTACAATTTCTTATTACACTCTGACAAATCTTATGATAAATGTGAATGGTGGCACTTAATGTAAGCTGAATACTGAATGGGATAAATTGTTTCTCTTTCCTTCAGTATTTAAAAAAAAAACACAGAAAAAATGTGGGAATGCTGACAGGCTACAATATATGTGTTAATATTTCTAGACCATTTATGAATCTGTGGTTAGTGAGCTAACTTGTAGCAGTGATGTTTTTGTATTTAAAGATATATAGACCACATTACAAACAAGTGAGGTAAGTTAGCAAGTGTATTAAAACATAAATGTATTATGAGCAGATCAAATAAGATAATCAAACATTTTATGATTTCTCAATTGCTATTGTAATAAATGCAAAGATGCAATAAAAATAATCTAAAGCAAATGCTGTGAAAAACCTGAGTAAATGTAATGAGAAGATCAGCCTTTGAGATTAGAAAATAAAAAGAAACAATGTAACTTACCATTTTCTCGTAATCAAGCAATCGAGGATCAGAATCAGCTTCAGAAAACAAGTCGAAAAAGACTTTCTTTAATTTCTTCGACCTGTCAAATCCATAACCAGCATTCTGCTTTATTGTTTCCTCATCAGTCCACAATTCCACCTGAGTTGGAGGAAGAAAAACAGGAAAATATTAACATTTTAACTGGATATCATGAAACAAACATTTTATTAGATTCTTTCAAATTTAAGCAAAAAATTACTATATCAAAATAATGGGTTCAGTAAAAAAAATAAAAGTACACAAAAAATTCACAAATAATACATAACTAGAGTTAAGTACCAAAAATAAATATTTTTTGCTTGATCAATCAATTGAAAGAAAAAATAGAAAAAAGCATTAATTTATTTAAAACAAATAATTTCAATGTCTGTATAATTTTGAATATTTTACTTTGTATATTTGAATGCTATTATTTTGCATTTATCTTCCAACACACTCAAGCACACACACACACACTCACAACATGCACACACACACACACACATGCACACACATACTGATTCTCTCTCTCTTTCTTGCTCTCTCAATTTCTCTCTCACTCTCTCTGATGCAAAACGGCAGAGAAAACACAAAAACATATATACAGACAAATATATATTGAATAAAATTTTGTTCACCAACAAAAGTATTATTGATTTGTCAACAACAAGGCCAATATCCAAGATGTATAGATTTTAATTTTAAAAATAATAACCAAATCTTAAATCTTTAAAGCTAAAACAAGAAATATGTAACTCACTGAATTATATTGGTCATAGTTTATATAACCAGTTTTATTAGTATCAACTTCAAAGTACGAAACAAAAAGTCTGTACAATGATTCCTCAGAAAATTCCACAAATGGATAAATGGCACACAGAAGGAACTGACGCCAATCAATGTAATCTGTATCAGATGAAAGTGTTTTGGCAATTGTGCAAATGTTTTGTTGAATCTGAAAAAAAGATTTTACTTTAATATTACAAACCAGTTAAATAATACAAAAAATTAATTCCTTATTCTTTCTATGAAATAAATCAACAAGAGCTGGAGAAAAAAAATGATTCCACTTTTATGAAAATATATTTATCTTTTGAGCTGAGAAAAAATTATACAATTTATAAACATTATTAAACTTTTATTTTTGAATAATGACTTGATTTGTTTCTCTAGAATAAGTAGCAAAAGAATCACACAGCCGATCTGAAAAGTAAATTTGTTTCTTACATTGAATAATCAATATTTTTTAAAATTTTTACTTCCTTCAATTTTTCATATGGGAACCCAAACATGTGAAATTTATTTGAAATTTTAGAGTCTAAAACAATACATTTTCAAATCATTAACAGAAGAATTTAATATTAACCTTATTCTTTTAATTGTTTCCTTTTTACTCATTCTTACATACATTTAATTTAGTGGATAAAATTCTATAACTCTTCAAAGAGGTTTCTCACCTGAGTTAGAGAGGTACTCATCCATAGATTAGGTAACGCATCACTGCCCTTGGCAGTACACACCAAATCTTCAAGTGTATCCTGGAAAGATTTGCTCGCCATAATTCCAGAAGGAGCTGTAAAGTAAAACTGATAAACACAAGATAATTTTGCGTAGCTGCATAAATTCTGGAAAAGCTGTTTCACAAATATAAAACTAATGGAGATATTTTATAATATTATTAACATAAATAAATTATTTTAATTGTTTTAAATTTTATTTTAGTGAAATTTGACAATAATTGGAAAAGTTAACCTCGTATAAATAAATAAAGTTAACCTCGTATAATTAATAAGGGCTTCCGGATAGCCATTATTAATTATATTATTAATAAAAATGGCTATCTGGAAGCCCTTATTAATTATATTATTAATAAAAAGATTAGGGAATTTCATTCCCCTAAAGCCTTCTAAATGTCCGGTTTATTTGAAGATTCCTTGGATTGGGGATAAGGGCCAAAGCTTAGTTAAGCAAGTTAGTAAGTTGGTTTCTGGTTGTTTTCCTTCTGTTGCTTTGCGTTGTATTTTTCGAACTAGGTTTGCGTTTCCGTCGTTTCACAAGGATGAATTGCCCTACATCAAATTAAGTAATTTGGTATATGAATTTAATTGCCAGTGCACTGCTGGTTATGTGGGGCGTACAACCTTGCATTTGGAAACAAGAATTAATCAACATGTACCTTCTAAAATACGACTTTGCAAAATAGATAACATACAAATATGGAATTGGCTATTGTGCAACATCTAGTAGAGAATATAGCCTGTGCCAAGTCGTATACGAAAGAGTGCTTCAAAATTATTCACATAGCTGGTTCCAACAATCATTTGAAGATTTTGGAATCAATCTGTATAGGATTACGGAAACCTTCTCTTTGCCAGCAGAAGGATTTTGTGAAGTCCCTTAATTTGTTGGGGGATATTTTATTTTAACTGTCCCTCGCTAATTATTTACATGCAATTTCCCCTCCCCTCGTTATAAGTATATATACTTATACGTTATTGATTTTAGCGTGTTTTTCCCCCACTTTCTTTTTTTTTGCTCTTCATTTTCATTGCTGTTCTTTTTGTTTAATTTATCAATTTTTACAACGATTTTCTCCTGATGAGATGTTGGACGAAAGGGCCTTAGGGACTATTACCATTAATAAATTCCTTGTTTTTAAAACAGTATACAGATTTTGAACTTCCAAGCATTTGTTTATATATAATATATATATATATAGTCATCCAGAAACAGACTGTTTCGCTGTATCACAACTCCTCAGTGTGGCTAGACGTCCGATTGCTTCAAGCCAGGATTGAAATCCGACTGATTTGACATCAGTCAGATATCTTAACCTTTGGCCATCATTGCATGGCAGATGTGTGTGTGTGTGTGTGTGTGTGTGTGTGTGTGTGTGTGTGTGTGTGTGTGTGTGTGTTTGGTTGAACAATCTACACATATTATGTCTATTTATTTTTATTTTAATCTTCTCAAATTCACAGATCAATTTCTTAGTGTGAATTTTTGTCTTAGCAATTTACCCCTGAAGATTATCTTGGATGAGATTGAAAGTACTTGGGAAAATAAAAGGAATTAGAAAAAACTATGGTGTCTTTCTTAATTAGTTTAATAACAACACTAAGAAATTGAATCATGAATTTAAGAGGATGAAAATAAAAATAAATGGACATAATATGTCTGGATTATTCAACCAATGGATCTTGAATGAAAATATGCTCCCTAAATATACATATTTTAAACTCCATGATCTAGCAACTCATCACAGTAGCAATAACTTGGCAATTCAAATGTAACCTTGTGAGAAGGCAGATTGCGATATCAGAAGACAACATAAAAATTCTTAATAAAAAAGCAGAAGAGATCCACAGCAAACTAAAATTGACTATCACTCCTAAACAATTTAAGGAAATTCTATATAGACTTACAGAAATTTCTAATAAGTCAAAAATGCAACACTGTCTGAACATAAAAAAAAATTCAAACATTGTACAAAGGAACTATACATCTTCCAAATAATAATGACAAGTTGATAAACATCTTTAACTATGAACTAACAAACTAGCAAAAGGGATTACTCAACCTTGGACCCAATTGTCATCTTTACAGAAAATATTACAGATTGGATAAAAAAAATGAAATAGAAATGTTATATCAAAATATACAAAAACTTGAAGAACTAATAAAAACACAACCAGAGATTTGGGACCTACTTAAAGCTGAAGTAATAAGAGATAGGCATGATAAAAGAAAAAACACATCCAAACTTCTATCAAAACAATTAAAAGTTGCTGCCAAAGTGCTATGCAACCACACCAATATAATAGTTAAAAATGAAGATAAAACCAATATCTTTGTGATATTAAACACATATAATTATCATTCAAAGATGCAACAAATACTGGATGATCACACCAAATTTTAAAAAGTTAGCAAAAATATGGAAAATCAACTAAATGATCACTGCAAATAATGCAGGACTAGATAACTTAAAACTTCCTAATATAATTGGTGGCTACAAACCAGAATACATGTATGGAACTATAAAAAAACATAAACCTAACTTCCCTCTCCATCTTATTATATCCCAAATCCCCACTTCTGTTTACCAACTAACCAAAGCTATTAATCAATTATCCAATAAATACAGTATTAAATCAACACATGAACTACTCCAAATTCTGAAAACACAAAAACCTAATAACAAAACCATAGCCTCACTTGACATTGAAAGTTTATTCACCAACATCCCTGTTAAGGAAACGATCTATATAATTATAAAGAATATCTACAACAATCCACCACTCCACCCATTAAAAATTAGTCCTAATATTTTATGAAAACTATTCTTGATGTGCACCACAGAAGTTCCATTAATGACCATCAAAATAACATATATGTACAGTGCAGTAGTGATTCCATTTGTTTCATCTTCCAACATGACTAAACTAGAAAATAATATGCTTAATACTACAAAAAAATCTCCATTTACCTAAGATATGTAGATAATATTCTCATTTTAGTCAAAAACAGAGACAGAATACATACACTACAAAAAACTTTTAAAAAACTCTGTACTTAAATTCACATAGGAGCTTATCAATGACAATAAAATCCAGTTTCTTGATGTATTGATAGATAAATTTACGATTTCCCCACATAAAAAAACAACTAGCATAAACATGTGCACTCGCAACTATAAAAGTGAATGTCCTATTACAAAATAGCTATTATACAAAATTTAATAAACTGTGCAAAAGCAAATTCTTCAACAAAAAAGATTTTCTATACTGAATCAAAAAATATTAATCAAACCCTCAATAATAATGACTTTCTTAATTACATCATTGATGAACAAATTAGACAAGCTATTAAAACTATTAACATAAATCAAAAAGAACATAATACATCCACAAATAACTCTAAACATATTAACCTACTATACCGTAATCAAATGCATTCTAACTATAAACAGGATGAAAAAATTCCCATAAACACTTATATATTTCCCACTGATCCCAGTAAAAAATAAAATTAATTATATACTATACTAAATTTGATACAACCAACTTGGTCATTCCTAACAACTCTTCTCTATCAACTGGCACTTTACAAAAGACCAATATTGTATATCAATTTAAATGCCCTTTAGGAGATTGCATCACTGTTAAAAGTGTTAATATGCATGTTGGTTTTACTACAACAACCATGACAAGAAGGCTTACATTTCACTTAAACAATCATAGTTCAATTTCAGAACATTTAAAGGAACACTCATGTCCACATTTACAGTTTAGACAGATATTAGTTGAAAATACAACAGTACTCTAACAAGATAATAATAAGCAAAAGCTTAAAATTCTGGAAGCCCTTTATATGAGAAAATTGCAGCCAAAAATAAATAAAGTCAACTACAAGTATAACAACCAATGTTTGTAGCAGCTAAGTTTTTAAAAATACCAAATTATAAGTGTTAAAAAAATCTTTTAAACATGTAACTATACTCCAAAAATCACGTCAGTTACACCTCTTGACTAGCGGTATAAATATGTTGAATCTTAGGGTGTTCATGCACACATATCCATAGAAATTAAACCCCTGAAAATAATTTTGATTTCAGATTAAACTGAAAGTACTTGGGAAAATAAAAATTATTTGAAAGAAAATTTAGGAATCTTTCTTGATCAATTTTCTACAGCTACACAGAAATTAATTTGTGGACTTGAAAAGATTGAAATTACAATAAATATATATAATATCACTAAAATATTTAACCAAATTACTTGAATTTATATATATATATATATTAATTTATATATATATATATATTAATTTATATATATATATTTATATATATATATATATATATTAATTTATATATATATATATATATATTAATGAATTTTATTTATTAATCTGACATATTTTTATACTATAAATATTATTTTAGTGTATATTAAAACAAAGTGTCTACTTTAATATGTGTATCCACTAAAAAAATGTTTGAATTAATAAGTATATATATATATATATATATATATATAACACATATACATGCATATATATTTTTTACATATATATATATATAGCACTGATCACAAGTCTTTAAAACACATGAGAAAGAAATACATATGTACATGCAAATATATGTGCATATATGTATGTTTTTTATCATACCCATATATATACATATATATATATATATATATATATATATATATATATATATTAAAAAGAAGAGAGATACCCTCTCCCTGTACATTTTGAGTTTTCTTACACAACTTAAGAAATACGTGTGTATGCATGTGCGTATATGTGTGTGTGTGTGTGTGTGTGTGTGTGTGTGTACTGGTTCCATGTAACTTGGGAAGTATGTGTGCATGCATGTGTGTATATGTATGTGTGTGTGTGTGTATGTACTGATTCCTTGTGGTGAGACATTGTGTGTGTGTGTGTGTGTGTGTGTGTGTGTGTGTGTGTGTGTATATGTATGTGTGTATGTGTACAAATGTGTTTACTAATTCCCCATAGTGAAACAGTGTATGTATGGAGGGGGAATGTACACACGCATGTATACACGCATGCTGACAGAAACACACGAAAATGGAAATAGATCTAAGAACACACAGGGGTCATTAAAACACTAAAAGATAAGATACTGACAACTTATTCATTTCTCAAACCAACCTTAATTGTTTTATGACCCTTCGTGCAGAACTATTCACTACCATTTCAAGATTGACATTCGGATTACTAACACAAAAAGAGAGAATGTCTCATATCGAGAATATTTAACATTGAAAAATATAAAGGAAAAAAATTAATTATTTTTAATATGTGGAAATCTCCACCCTTTACCTGAAGACGGTCGCAAGACCAGAAACACATGTAGCAAAATTATGGAAAATAAAACATAATATTTTTTTTTAAATATACATTACAACCAAAAACGTTTGCAGTACCTCTCTTCTTTTTAATATATACATTTTTCTCTCATTGGAACCACTATAACCTCTTCCTTATATATATATATATATATATATATATATATATATATATATATATATGGCCTAAATATTGCATTCAAGCATGAAACAGACTCTCAGTGTTGACCTCAATATCCACTTGTATACTTACACATGCTCCAACCCTAATATTGACCACTTTTACTGCTAAATATACCATACCTTAAAACTTAAACCTAAAAACTATACTTTTATCATATAAATATATATATATATATATATTCACCTTCATCCATGCCGTGCACTGACAGCTTAGGGGTTTCAATCCTAGCTAGAGGCAACTGGATGTCTAGCCACACTGATAAGCTGTGATTCAGTGAAACATTGTTTTCTGTGGATGACAATATATATGCTCCTGAAAAATTTATTTTGTTTGAGCTCCCTGGGGAGGAAGTGTGAGTTTGTAAACAGTGACTATTACGACTAATAATGCAAGACTCTTCGGTAAAGCGAATTGAGTTCTCTCAGTCACTGTGTGTTTATCTAAAAATAAATACACTGAAATTCACCTTCATCCCTGCTATGCACTGACAGCTTAGGGGTAAAATCTCTGACTGACGTCAATTCAGCCGGGTTTCGATCCTAGCTAGAGGCAACCGGAGGTCTAGCCACACTGATGAGCTGTGATACAATGAAACAGTCTGTCGGTGGATGACAATATATATATATATATATATATATATATATATATATATATATATATATATATATGACAAAGTGGAAAAAAGATTTTGCATGATGCATTTTGTCCTTTATGTTGGTGTGACTACACATGCCCACAAACGGGAGATGCTAGGAATTTTGAATTTTAAATTACTTTTTTTTTATGTGTTTTGGGTATGTAACTAGCCAATTTCATTTAGATCCTTTTTCTTTTTTTTTTACATCACTTTTGTTATTATGTAGCCCACACAGTGATAATAGGTCTGCCATGAATGGTAAAATACTGTAAATGCATGGATGCAAATTTACTGTGGATGATCTAGTTATCAAGGCACTTTCTAATCATTTTTGTCTTGGTGAATTGTTTTCTCCTTTGATTAGAGAAGCATTTTTTATATAAAAGTTGTGGTCTATTTCATTATGGTGAGCAGCTAATGCATTTAATATGTTGTTGTGTAAAATATCCCTTTTATGTTCATATAATCTTTTATCTAAATTCTGAATAGTTTCTCCTATGTACTTTTTGTGCCAATTATTACAGGTGAGTATATGTAGTTGTGACAAATTTTAAGTTGACTTTAGATAAATTATTTTCTATTGTAGTTGTATATATTTAAACAAGTTTTGTTAAATTCAAATGACAAGGTATGACTGTTCAAATTTCTTTTTGACATTATTCTAATTTTTTGATAAATTGTACATCCAAATCCAAATTATAGATAAACTGTCCAAGCTTTTGTTCTGTTTTTGTTCAAGTACATTTGACCATCTTAGTCATTATTAAGAATTGAATGCTGTCACTATGGTAGACAAGAATGTACTGGCTACATCCTGGCATTTTTTTACTCTAAAGTTCAAATTAAAATATATATATTCAAATATATATGTATTGTATAAGTAGGTTCATGTATAGAATGATTTCCCAGAGCTTGACTGCACCAGAAAAGAATGTGTCAAATATTTTATACTAATTATTATTTTATATTCATATTAAATACTTTAGACACATTTTAAAATGCAATCTCCTGTGGTAAATGATATTTTATTAATGTAGATTGTTTATTTTGTATTATAATAGTTTCTAGAATTTTGAGTAAAAATTCCAGGATGTAGCCAATAAAATCTTATCTATTATACTGCCAACATTCATTTCTTGATAATAACTGAGACGGGTGAAAGTACACAAATAAAAACAGAGAAAAAACATGAATTTTGGATTGTTTATCTACAATTTTGATTTGGATATACAACTTATTTGAAAACTAGAAATCTACAATAAGAAATTAGCCATACATTGTCAGTTGAATTTTTTAAAAATTGTTTAAATCTATTCTTGCTGATTAAATATACTTTACTGCTTCTAAATATTGAAATGTAATCCTGTTCTTAATGGACACTTGCATAGTAATTATTTCAAATTTCTAAGATCTCCTGTCTACCAACTAAAATTCTTAACCAATTAATCAATTACATTAGTTACACCATACATACCTAACAAATATAGCATTAAATCAACCCTTGATACAAATATTAAAATCTGAAAAACCTAATAATGAAACTATAGCATCACTTGACATTGAAAATCTGTTCACTAATGTTCTAGTTAGAGAAACCATTGACATTATTATTAAAAATATATATAATAATTCATCTCTACCCCCATTAAAAATTAAGTCTAAAATATTAAGAAAACTACTTTTAACCTGTACCACGGAACAGAAGTGGGAATTTGGGATATAATAGGGCAGAGTGGAAAGTTAGGTTTGTGCATTTTGATAGAACCATAAATGTATCCTGGTTTATAGTCTCTGATTATTTTGGTAAGTTTTAGATTGTCTTGTTCCGCATTGTTGGCTGTGATTAATTTATTAATTTTCACTTTTAGCTGAGTAGCACGATCACAGAAATAACGTATATGTGCAACATGATGATGTTTCAATGGGTTCAGATTTGGGTCCAACCTTCAGTAAATTTTACATGGCCAACCTAGAAAATAATATATTTAGTACCAACAATCTCCAGCCACTTAAGATATGTAGATGATATACTTATTTTAGTTAAAAACAGAAGAAATAATGGAACTCAAAAAAATCTTTCAAAAAAACTCTGTCCTCAAGTTCGCATATGAACTTAACAAAGATAACAAAATCCCTTTCCTTAACATTTTAATAGATACAAATAACAACATATTTACTACCTCTCTATATAAAAAAAACAACCAGCAAAAACTCTTGCTATATAAAAACTATAAGAGTGAATGCCCAGATTACTACAAAATAGCACTTATACAGAATTTAATTAACCAAGCACAAATTAATTCCTCCACAAAACAGATTTTCCACAATGAACTAAAAAATATTAAGCAGACTCTTATTAATAATGACTTCCCAAACCACATTGTAGATGAACAAATAAGACGATATATAAAAAAAAACTCAACACACATCAAATAGAATATAGTATTTCCCCAAAGGACACTAAATATATCAAACTACTATATTATAACCAGATGCATGCTAACTACAAACAGGATGAAAAAAATCATAAAGAATCTTATTTATACTAACATATCTTCCAAGGATTCTAATAAAAAATAAAATTAATAATACATTATAAAACATACAATACAACAAATTTAGTTATCTGCAATGACTCCTCCCCACTAACTGATGTATTACTTAAAACCAAGATTATATACTAATTTAAATGTCCCTTGGGGGAATGTATCTCTGACAAAAAAAAACAAATATATATGTTGGGTATACAACAAATACACTAACAAGAAGGCTTACACTCCAAATGTCTGACCATTTGTCCATTGCGAGACATCTATAACATCATTCCTGTCTGCATTCACAATATAAAACATGACTAATTGACAACACAACTATCCTACACCATAAAAACAACAAATCTAGATTAAAGATACTAGAAGCAATTTATAATTAAAAAAAATTAAAGCTGGCACTGAATAGAATCAACTATGAATCCTGCAGTAATGTTCTGAAATGCCTGTAAAGGAACAGTTTTTTCATGCTTTAATGCACGTGTGACCATGACTTTATAACATAGAAGAAAAAATTCCATAATGGATAATTTTTCACATTCTAATGAATGCTCAGCACATTGTCAACCGTTTTGCATTTAAAAGCATAATGAAAAAATTACAGTAATGGATAACAACACACATCTTTATAAAAATACTTATACTAATGAACAGCATATAGTTTTGTACCACTTGCATCCCTGAAGATGATCTTGGAAGAAGATTGAAAGTACTTTGAAATGAAAATAAAAGAAATTTAAACAGCTATAGCACATTTCTCTCATCCTTTAACATCAATACATGGAAGGTTATTCGTGAGTATGAATGGATTTTGTTAAAAATTAGCAGACATAATGTCTGTAATTTATTCAATCAGACATGTCTAAAAGAGAATTTGCTGCCTAAATACACAAACATATATATATATATATATATATATATATAGGATTAATACAAATATAAAATTTGTCACTTAGAGAATTGATATTATATTCAGCACTCCTGCTCCTGAGTTTTGTAGACAATTATGTAAGTGTTCAGTACACTCATCAGGTATCAGCAAATGTCTGTCAATTTTCTTGTTTTTGTTATTTTTATATTAAATTAAAAAATAATTTATGCCCTTTTTATTAGTATTAGGTTGATTTTTCTTTGCGTACCTGTGCATGTGTGCATGCATGCATGTGTACGATGTGTGTATATGCCTGCACATGTGTATCTCCACTCATGTGTAGAATGTCATGGTTATTTCTTCTTTTCATGATTTTTTGTCTCCTTATCTGAACTGCGTAAAAAACATACTAATAATGAAAACAAGGAGACAACAATTACAAAAAAACAATCATTGCTGTTTCAAACTAACAATTAATACTGAATATTACAATTAGAATAATACCTCAAAGTAAGAATCAAATGATATGAAGCTATAAAAATTGTTACCTGTGTAAGAAAATCACTAAGCTGAGTACATGTCATCTGTTCAGGGTGATATTCCACAAAACCTGGAGGAGGAGGTGGTATTGGAGATCTTAGAACCTTGTAGCCCTAAAAATGTCACAAAATAAAAAAAAAAAGAATCAGATCTCTTCTTCTGTTTGGCATAATGATTTTTCCTCATTACTATTTTAATAAAAATTATTTAAAAACCATTGACTCACTTTATCAATATAGAAGTCTTCTTGTAGCAAAAGCACCTCATTCTTCAGTTTCTGCCCGTTCTCAATGGCATTTTTCACAACCTCAGTCATTTGATCAATGCTGCAATAAGAGCAATATCTTTTATTTTATTGGTTTCCATTAATATGATTTTTTAAGACTTATCAATGGGTTATTTAAAGTCAAAATATATTTTGGATTATAAGAATAAATCTGTTTTTGCATTAACAATTTTTGGAGAACAATAATGATTTTTTCAGATACAAGTTTTACTATTTATTCCATAGCTAGAAGAGGAAATGCATTCATACCTTTCCCACGGGTATTTGTAACTAAGTTAATGTAACTAACCAAACTGAAATTTGAACTTGACTCTCCAATTTCTCATTCCAATATGCTATGTTACACCAACTTCACATCCACTATTTTAATGGTGATAACAAAAAAATATTTCATGCTGAGAAAGTTCACTACTCTTGTAAGAAGTACAAGTAGCTAGTCCAACATCACTTTAGCAGGTATTGTTTGTGATGGATCAGGGTTCCCCAATCTGGGCAATATCACCCACCATTGGGTGATTTTGGGTGGGCAATGATTAACTAAACAGAAAATGGTGAGCAATTGAAAATTTTGGTGGGTGATATAGGATTTTGAGTATTAAAAAGGTATTTTAACATATGCTACCTGAAAAAAAAATATTAAAAGGAGAAATGCCAAGAACAAGTAAATATCCAGGCAAACCTTGAATATCAGATCAAATGATGGAAGATCAAAAACAGCAAAAAATATTCTTTGAATTTTTATTAGTTGCTAGTAGTGTATATTCCTTTTAATTTTTTAATTATGAACAAAACTCATTTAACTTTTTGTCAATACTTATGCTAACTTAAACCATAAAACTAACCTTGACCATAAAACTAAATTATATATATAGTTTTCAATGGTATAGTTTGATTTTGTTATTTCTTTAATATGGTAGTAACAGCAGCAGTCACTGCAAAAGTCAGCATTATTTGTTACCTCCTTTTGGTGTTTTTACCACATGATAAAGTTAGTTTATGAACCAGCAACAAACTTTTACCAAAGAATTTTGGTATGCTTTTGAATATTTGCTATACAGATAGGCAGTTGAAAATTTTTCCATGTGAAAGTCAGCATATGATACAAAAAAGGTTGGGAACCCCTGTGATAGATAATTCCTCATACTATTCTCCTGTTTAAGATTGATATATCTGTATACTGCATTACTGCTATTTTCTGCTTCAAAATCATTTGCTCAGATTTTTTAAAAATTATTTCTAAAAAGCATTCTATATTTCCAACCTTTATTCATAAAAAGTTGATTTACAAATTTGAAGACTAACAATAGACTTACCTTTCCATTTGACGCAAGAATTTTGCACCAATCCAGTCATTCATTGGTTTGTAAGCATTATCAGCTGTTTTATGTAATTCTTTCACCACATATTCTAAACTGTGTATTTTGATCAGCTGAAGGCGAGACTTTATTGTTATTTCTGTCAATTAAATCATATATGTATATATCTATATATATATGTCAGTTTTTATTGTGCAAGTCAAACTTTTCCCACTAAAACTTGTATTAAGTATTTAGTGAAATTTAATATATTTATGTAAGCAATATGTCATGCAAGTTTCAACCAGTGTTTCTAACCCAATTTTGTTTTTTGGGGCTAAAATGGATAAAATTGGCTAAATGTTTTTCACTTTGTTAATGGCTAAACATTTTATACCCATTTAAAACCCAATTACAAAATAAAGTAATTATAAACTAAGACAAATGAACAAATTAGTAATACAAATTGTACATTTACTTTCCAGATTAGTAAATTTACTATAAAAATTAGTGTTTGACGCCAAAATTCTTAAATCTGGTCAAAAATTTGCTCAATTAATCTTTGTAAGAAAAATTAACAAAAAACAAAGTCCAATTTAAATTAAAATCAAATTTTTTTATCTTGAAAGAAAGGGCATTGGCTCTAAATTTGGTGACCAATTTATGATGAATAAATAAACAACTGAACTCAAGGAGGAACAAAAAGTTCATCTTTGCTCAATCTACAATGTAATATTGTTAAAATTGACACTTACTTTGTATCTGTATATAGTAATATAGCTGGCTCTTTCTACCAAGCCAGTCCACATAGCTTTTAGTTACTGTATTTGTTATTTTAAAGGGATGGTTTGAGATAAATGCAGAGAAGCCTTGAACTAAAGATTATATTTATGCAAAACCATACTCCATCTAAATTAACTATTTCATACCTAGTTAAAAAAATTTTCAATGACACCAAATTAATGAAATGCTCCCCACTGCCTCTTCATATATCAATTCAATAAAAATCTTCTTGTCCATAATTAAAAGAGGATAACTAAACAATATCCAAGTAAAGATTGTTGGAAAGCAATAAAAACTCCAGCAAATCAAAACAGTAGAAAAGTTAACAAAATCAATAGAAGAAAGTTTAATGAAAATTATAAAATGTCAAGGAGTCCATATTAACATCTAAAATAATAATTTGTTTAGATTTACTTCAACATACAGCATAATAGACATATATTCAAGTATGAGGAGGTGCAGAAATATTATCAGCCCAACTAAGAAGCCATTCACCTCCACCAAAAAAATTGAATTTTGTTATTTAGGCAATTTTTGGGAAGTGTGTCGAGTCAAGAAACTTTTGACACCTCTTTATACTGGCAAGAAAATAAAATAATACAGTAGATATTATTGACTTACCTTCTTCTTCTAATGCAAAATAAAATTCTTGCTTAATTTTTTCTTTCATTGCTTGGCGATTTCGTTCTTCTTCACTCATCTCTAAAATTTAGGTAATTTAATTCCATCATAAATATGAATTCGGTTAAAATCTTTTTATTGATTTAAATAAATTAGAAATGAATATAACAAATGATGTGTCACTACAGTCAAAAAATATTTTCTTCACATTTTTAATGTAAAATGCACCTATGGCGATATTTCTGCACAAGCTTGGATTAGATAAAGATTATTGTCTATAATCTTGAGAAGTTATTATTGTACCAAAAGTTGTTCAAAGTCATTGAACTAATTTTTATGTTTGCTCTTGTTATAACTATAATATTTTAAATTTTTCATCTGTTGTACCTGTCTTTAAGAAATCTGGTGACCCTTCTGACCCCATCTAACTACTGTCCTATCAGTCTCCCACCATTCTTCAGGAAAGTCTTTGAAATGTTGAAGTGGTTAAGCACCTTACATGATCTGCTCTCTGACAAGCAATATGGTTTCCACTTTGCCCGATCTACAGCTGATGTGCTCACGGCCATAAGTGAATTTTTTTACAAAGCACTTCACAATAACAGAGAAATTTGTGCCATGGCTCTAGATATCTCTAAAGCATTTGATAGGGTTTGGCATGCCAGCCTCCTTCGCAAGCTTCAGGTATACGGTATTTCAGGACAATTATTTGACAATCATTCCTGTCAAACCGTGTAATGAAGGTTGTTCTTAACGGATTCTCCTCACAAACGCATGTGTTTCCCAAGGCTCTATCCTGGGTCCTATATTTTCCTTATCTTCATTAATTATCTTCCCAATGTCAACAGTTCCCAAGTAGGCATCTATGCAGAAGACACCACTATTTACTCCTGCCTAAATAGCAAATGTGTTATCGCTGACAAAACTAACCTGGCAATTGGTCTCAAAAAGGACCTCCAATCAGTTGTTGACTGGAGCAAGAAATGGCTGATTAACTTTAATGCCTCAAAAACAAAACTGCTCTCTATTACCCACCACAGAGAAGCCTCCCTGCCTCCCATTAGAATGTCTGATGCTCAACTCCATGAGAGCACCTCTTTGCGACTGCTTGGTCTCACACTGTCCGCTGACCTGAGATGGAACAATTACATTGAATCAATAGCTTCACCTACCACAAGGAAAGTTGGTTATCTATGTCATGCCAGAAAGTTTTTCTCGCCAAAGTCCATCCTTCAATTTTATAAATCAACCATTCGCCCTTGCATGAAATATTGCTGTCATATATGTTCTGGAACCCCTGCAGTTCACCTTAGGGTCCTCAACCAAATCCAGAGACAGATATGCAATATGGTTGGCCCTGATCTGGCATCTCATTTACAGTCGCTCTCTCACAGACCTGCTGTCACCTCCCTCTGTCTTTTCTACAAATACTTTCACAGTAACTGCTCCAACAAGCTATTTTCACTAGTTCCCAAACTGAATGAATTTAAATGTGCTACTAGGTTGGCATCTCAATCCCACCCTTCCACTGTTGAAATGGTTAAATATAGCCACCTCTTCTACTTCAATAGCTTCATGTCTTGCACTTCCTATCTGTGGAACTCCCTTCCTCTTACTTGCTTCCCTGATAGCTATAATGTCCAACTATTCAAATAGATGCCTTGATCTATTCCTCATCCTTCTCTTCATCCTTCCCTCTTTCACACCTCTTCACTCTTGCTCCCACTCTCTGTAACCCCTTGTGTGCTAGTGGCATTCCCGCCTTGCTTGGGGTAAAATGCTTAAAAAAGAGTACATTTTTGAAAAATGAAAATATTGCCAGCAATACATTTTTGGAAAAATATTACTAGCAATACATTTTAATAAAAAAAAAAATATTACTAGCAATAAAAATCTTGTTGGCATTAAATAACCCATTGAGGTTGATGTGCCATAAAACAAATCAAAACAACCAACCTCGTCCTTCTCTTCATCCTTTCCTCTATCATGCCTCTTCACTCTTGCTCCCACTCTCTATAACCCCTTGTGTGCTAGTGGCACTCCTGCCTTGCTTGGAGTGAAAAGTTTAAAAAACAAGAAAAATCTATTCTATGGCCTCCTTTAAGTGCACAATCCAGTGTATAAGAACCAGATTGTATACCTTTATATTACTTGTAAAATAAAAATAAAAATGCCTTCAATAATCCCAACACCTGTAGGAATATGCATTAATCTGCCTTTTTACTTTGAACAAATTTTGTAAATTAAAACAAAAACAATAAAACCAGATAACAAGGAGTTGTTTGTTATAATTTAGTATAAGTTTAGTTTGATAATTTAGTATAGATATTGTTCTGTTACCATAATACAGAAATCATATTGTTTATTTCCCCTTTTTTAGGTTAGATACTTTTTACATTGGTTATGTTTTAACCATTTTCAGTTAGCCCCTAGCATGAGGAACCCAACTCAATAAAGGCATTACACCAAGCATTTGGTTGGTAGTTTTATCCTCTTGATTTCATCCCCAAAGTTAACCATTATCATTTTACTGTTCTGCCCCAGAGAGTATGCATCCATGTCATATGCATCATTGTCGTACCCATCTGTGTTGTATGCATGCATAATCTCAAAGACAGCCAGATAATTATCTTAAGGCATTTATCTGGCTGTCTTCGAGATTATGCATGCATACAACACAGATGGGTACGACAATGATGCATATGACATGGACACATACGATATGGACATGTACTCTCAAGAGCAGAAGAGATATAGTAATAGATGTGTTTTATATAAGTATACATTTTTAATTGCTTTAAAAATACTTGCAATGAGATAATCTTCTGCTTTTAAGAATTATAAAACTTCTGAGTGAATACAAATTAAGGACTCTTCTAGAAGAATAATGAGAAAAACAAAACAGATGATATGAAATAAAAGTAGGACAAAAACGAGCAGGAGGATGAGGTGGAAAGTTATAAAAGTCATAAATGAAAATGAGAAAGATAAAAAGGGAACAGTAGCAGGAGAAAAAGAAATTACTTTTCTTTTTAATCAGTATCAGTATCAACCAATGCAAGGCAGTAAAGCTACTAAGACACAAGGGGTTACAGGGTGCAGAAGAATTAGGAATAGAAACATTAATAATGAGTGGAAAGAGGAAATAGTAATCAGGAGGACAGCAAAAAGCAATTGACATTACATTTAAATTTTCGAAGATTAAAGTTGGCTGAAAAGCATGGAAACAGAAGCAAGACATGTGAGAAAAGAAATTGTTAGCATAGAACTTATGGCTAGAAATAGCTAGCTCAACTGTAAATTGATGAGATCTCAATGCCAGTTTAGTACTGTGCTTAAATTAAAAAAAGTCTAGGTACCATAGCGAAGAGCTCATCCGAACAATTACCATAAAAGTATTTATAGAAAGGGCATAGGCAGGTAACTTTACAGTGGTGGGAAAGTGACTGAAGCTGAGCTGCCAGAACAGGACCAATAACATTGCAGGGGCACCAGACCATATGTGGCAGCAATATTCTAAGCATGGATAAATATTATGTATATGATATGCAAGATTGATTCTGGAGAGAAAAATTGTCTTGCACAACACATTGAACTAACTTTCTTAGCAGCTGACCTAGCAATGGATTCAATATAGTCTTTCCACTTCATATCAGCTGAGAACATTAACCCAAGAAGGTGCAATGATTCACTTTCCTGGAGGTTAGCATCAGCCATGCTAATATAGCTGAAAATAGCTGAAAATTGTGGTTCCTGTGTGCTATAGTGGCCAAGTATGCTTGTGTGAATAAAACTTTGATTAAGATTTAAATTAATCAAATTAAAGAGGCTATATTTTATCAGTTTAGAATTTTAATAGATTCAATGATATCCAAAGTTTTATTTTTTTCCCAAAGATGTTAAGTTATTGATGAAAGTATACCCAAGCAAGTTACAGAAAAGTATTTTAAAAAATGTAAATGTTACAAAACTATTTTGAAAATACTGACTTTGTTTAACATAGTAGAATGCAGTTCTTTTATAAGCAAACCTTGATTTATATTACAGTTACCAAATGAAAATGATAATGAAGAATGGAAAATCAAAAATTTATTAAAAGAAATAGAAGAATAATAACAGCTAAAATAGTCATTCTGTGATAAGCAATAAATACAATGAGAAGATATTGTTGCTAATAATTTAAACAGTTGTATATCCTAAAGATTTGAGTAATTTTGGTATGTATTGTAGATGTTCTCTTGTCTCTGTCAGTGAAAATGCTATATTTCCATGAGCATTATTTTTTATTTTTTTTACTATTGTTCATCTAATACAAGAACCAAGAGCCACTCAAGATAGAGGATTACTAAATGAAGTTGTTGCAAGGAGGGAGCAAGAGATTATGAGGATATGTAGGATAGATAATGGTTGACCCTGGACTTGAAAAGGTTAAGATTGTAGTAATCAGGGAAGCACACTCTTATGAGTCTGTTTCACAATGCAAAAATTCTGGGGAAGTAACTGGAACTTCTTCCTGACCAATGAAATATTAAGGGAATGAGTTAACTCAATACACATGACTTGGTGGGTCCTAGCTGTGAAAATCTGGACTGTTGTAATGCCAAATCAATTTTGTTAAATAATGGTAAGTAGGAATTATGAATATTTTTTTAAATTATCAAATTTTATTATATACAACAGTCCACAAAACACTAACTATAAAATTCAGGTCATATTCTTAAATAACTTTATCAGATCAAGAATTTCAGATGGATATCATGCATATCACAAAACCCTTTCAAAAATATCTAAACTGTTTGCTATATACAACTGCTTTCTAAGACCAATGGTTAAAAATGGCTTTGGGCAAGCAAAACCTACGGGTCCTACGTTCTTCAAACCATGTGGATTGGCACTACAGAATCACAAAGAACTGTACCAAATAACAGAAACCACATCACTTGAGGACTTTCAACAGCACAACAGCTAAAATGGATATTTACAGACATGTAAAAAGTAAATAGACATCTCCATTCTCAACTTTCCATCTCATGAGTTGCCATTGCCCTACAGTATCTAACCAATCTCAATTGTTTCTTTCTAGAATTGATGGTCTTACAGTTATAGCAATAACTAGAGAAGAAGGTCAGTAGAATTTCCAAGTATTTTTAAGGGGCACAATTGTGGCACAGTCAAAAGAAAGACTCAGTGCAGAATTGTGGAAAACATTGCTTCAATAAATAGAATCATCACTCAGTTTAGAAATGAATAACAAGAATATGTATCATCACATTTTGGGTGACCTGGACATTCAGATAGATGTCTCCAAATTCTTCAGTGCTCTATGGAGAACAATCTGATGAAAGCTATTGCGCACTTCATCCAACATTAAGAAAAGAAAGCAATTAGTTAATAGTCTGTACAGAAAGAATCTAAAATTTTAGCAAGATGTAACCTTCTCAGACAAATCATCCTTTTCCCAATTTTCTGTTAGTGAACATAACATCCAGTCAGAAATTTACCAAAACTTGTCAAATACAGTGGGTTTTCAGTGATAGCCTGGAGAGTGACTCGAAACAATGTTTGCTCATCTTTGGTAGAATGCAATGGCAACATTAATGCTGCAAAATATATTTTGATCCTTCAGGAAGGATTTCTCCCATTATTTTCCAGTCATCAGATGCCTAGAGTCACCACAGATTTCATGCAAGTTGGCGCTCCATGCTACGCTTCAAATGGTTGAACCAAAGTGGGGTTTGAGTTCTACCATTGACAAGTTAGTCACCAGACATGAACTCTATTGAACCTATCTGGAACTTATTAGACAGATTACTGTATAAGAAATACAAATAAATAGTTGAAACCTACCTTCCATTAAAAATTGCTTCAACTTCTGCATACAACTTGTTATAAATACATGTATGGTAGCATGAAAGAACAAATGAAATAAGTACCACTGGTAAGCCGAAGGGAAAAATGAAAAGAATTGTTAATATAAAATGCTTTGTATTGCCAATAAAGATGTGAACAGAATGTCTCTAATGCATGTAAGGAAAGTTATTTAGTGGGAGGGTAGAGTTGGTACGTCCTGGAGTTGGTGTGTTTCTCAGGTTGGTTGACCAAGGTCATGGGTGATCATGCTGAGAGCTTGCCGGGTATCACCAGCTGCCCTGTTCACTGTGATTCTGCTCCAGTCATTTATGAGCAGCTTTCTTAAAAGCAAATTGTAGAAACTCCTAAACTCATCTTTTGTTCATGTATTTTCTCTGGTGACAACTCTCATGACTAGCTTATTTTATGTTGTTATTTTATATTTTTGAGGGGATTTGTTTTGTGGCTGGATGTGATGCTCAAAGCCCCTGCAGAAAGAATAGCTTTTTTTCATTTTGGATTTTACTTTCTTAGTATCCACATCCTGTCAACACATAGGGTGAATCAGAAAGAGATCTAATTTGGAGCAAAGTATAACAAACTTGAGTAGAAATGACATTACCATTTACTCCTGTCTCAATGGCAAATCCATCAGAGCTGACAAAATAAGCTTGGCTGCTGGTCTTGAAAATGACCTCCAATCTGTGGTTAACTTAGACAGGAAATAGCTTCAATACAAAACAGCTCTCATTTAACCACCAGAGAGGAACTTTTCTGCCTGCCATTGCCATGGCTGATGCTAGACTCCTGGGGAGCAACATACTGTGTCTTCTTGGCTTTATATTTTTAACTGACTTGAAGTAGAGTGACTACATCTAATCAATAACTGCATCTACTGCAAGGAAAATTGGCTCTTTGTGTCCTGCCAAGAAATTTTTTCTTGTCAGAGTCCATCTTGCACATTTACAGATCTACCATTCATCTGTGCATTGAATACTGTTGCCATTTCTGGTCTGGTGCTCCTGCTATTCATCTCAAGGTTTTTGACAAAATCCAAAGAGGGATCTATAATGTAATCAATCCTGACATGGCATCTCAACTTCAGTTACTTTCTCACCTATGTGATGTGGCTTCCCTCTGTCTTGTCTACAAATATTTTCATGGCAGCTGCCTAACAATCTTTTTACCCTGGTGCCTTGACTACATGAATTTAAGCATGTTACTTGATTGGCATGTAGGCTCTACCCATCTACTACTGAAATAGATAAATGCAACCACCACTTTTATAGCAGTTTCTTTTCTCACACTCCTTGCCTGCGGAACTCCCTTCCATTTACTTGCTTCCCTGATAACTACAATCTTCAAAAATTTAAATGGAACATCAATTGCCATCTTCTATCTTCTATCTTCTTGAATCTCATTCACCTTTTGTTCTTTCCTCAATTCTCCCTATTTCAGTTTTTTTCCCTCACTTCACTCCCTGTAACCCCCTGCATACTAGTGGCATTGAAATGGTTAAAAAAAATTCAAGTTGAGGATTGTAGAGCTTTTCACACTGTTACCTGACAAAATGAATGTGCACTAGGATGCTACAGAGATGTCAGCTAAGTATTAATGGGTGCATTCATTAAATAAACATTTTTCCAAACTCTAGTTTGCTGATTTTGCTTGGTTTCCAAATTTGATGGATGTCTATTTACTTTTGACATGTCTCTACACATTTCTTTTTAAGGCATGTACATATGTTAATAGAATGTTTTCTTACTTTGTATGTAATTTTTCTTCTGCAATATAAATAGTTGTGTAATGGTAGAGAGCTATAGAAGAAAGATTTATACACCCTTTTGCATTTCCACCATTATGGGCATTATTATATCCAGGATATAATAACATCATACTTCACAGATGGAACAGAATGGCTGAAATGAAAAGGAATGACAAAAATGCTTTGTTCTCAGAGAAACTTTTATACCACTAAGACATACACAAACTATATCTACATATATACAAGTGTCCCACATGGAGAACAATATATCACATATCTATACAGCAAAGCAGAGTGTAAGGAGAAGCAAAAAGGAAGAGTCTTATATATAACATGGAGATATTCCTGCATCTGGAGAAGCCATGTTTATCACTTCAGATTCAAATGGGCAAGATTCATCTACTATTTCCCAGGTGAAGACATATTCCATGAAGGTAAAATGGCAACTCTTGGATTTTCCCAAATTGAGGACAGTGAGCTGGAGTTTCTTTCTATATCTGGGCAAGATATATTCCCAAAAGCACACAGCATCATGGACTTGTAAGCTGTAGCATTTGGCAACTGGCTGCCCTGGGTGGAATATGGGCAGAAACCCAGACAGGGCAAAAAAACATGTGTCTCTTGGCACCAATAAACTTACTGACTGAATGACTGGTCACTTTTGTCACTGTATGAAGTGACATCACTAAGTGGTCCTCACATGACCATGTGACTTATCACCACCAAAGGGAAATAATCGCTTTTTGTATCCCTACAGTTGGAACATTCTCTGCATTCAGTAATACATTTATTAGAATAAAGAGAAAAGTAAAATTATAGATACCTATTGCTGGCGATGGTGTTAAGTCTTCATCCTTCTTTCCTTTTTTTGAAGAAGCACTCCCTTTTTTATTTTTCTTTCCTTTCTTTTTCTCTGCTGTCAGCCTTCCTTTTTCTTTCTCAAGTTCCTTTAACCTCTCCTCCTCTTCTTCGATTTCTCTGGCTGTTTGTTCAGCATTCATCTGTAAAGTGTTTAAATTATTCCCTCAATCTCTCATACAAGTCCATGCAGATCTTTTGAGTAAATCAGTGTATTAAAAAGATTAAAACCCATGTATAATAATATAACAAATTGTTCAGATACCTGACATAATGGAAGGGAATGCTGTTAAGAGTTTGATTCTCAATTATGACCCTGTGCTAAAGTAAATATCCAAACATTTAAAATGGATTTTTTTCATATATTATTTATAATTTTGCTCTTCCTTTATTCTCTAGTGCTGAGTATAAGGGGATTTTATGTTTATCTTTTGCATATATTTCACATTTTCTTGTTTGCAGTCAAATATTCAAATCATTCTCCCATTTTCTGAATATTTGAAGTATACAGCATTTTTTAATTGTCGTACACTAAAAATAAATGGAAATCAGTAATGTGTAGCTTGCATCTAAATAACAATATATTAGTTTGAAAATCTTTACAGTATAAAGAAAACACAGGAATTAACTTCAAATTAAAATCTGATTAAAGTATTATTCATTTCTTTGGAAGGGATCAGTTATGATCACAGGAGTTTTTTTAGGGGAATGTCAAGGGGGACGGGTGTGAGGCAGTAATAAGTTTTATGCTAATGTATTTTTGTTCATTCTAGCACTCAGTTTGGCATAACAGTTTCCGGGTTGGTTTCCCCAATTGTAAGAAGTCTAAAATAAAAAGAAACAATTTCTCTTTGAAATAAAAAATTTTTTCTTGACAAAAATGAAAAATGAAATCAAGGTATCAAGTGTTAGAAATATATTCAATGAATGATTTATGTTGTAACAATTAGCACATTAAAATTAGTATACATAATTTTCATAAGTGGGTAATTACATGATTTTCAGAGGGGAGCACCCTGCTACCCACACACCAGCTAACAACAGGACTGACTATGACTGAATTAAAACACACCATTAGGCTTCTGATATATATTTTAATTTTATTATCAATGATACTCTCAATATGAAAGGAGAAATGTATAAGGGTGACCCATCTCCAAAAATCTAATTAAATATCAGAATTTTCTTTGGAAGGGCTTCATTATTAGCATTTATCACTTTCTATTTTAGTTGAAGCTTAAGAGCAAATAAAGTTAGCTAATCTTTTTTCTTTCCCATTAAAAAAAATATTTTCACAATGATTTAAAATTGTTTAGCTGAAAGGAATGCTGATTATTGATGTCACTATATCAAATATAGTTTGGTTTCGTTTAGTTTGTTTTACGGCATATCAACATCAATGGGTCATTTAATGCCGAAAAAGAATTTTTTTTTCTGGTAATATTTTTTCTTCAAGAATGTATAGCTGGTAACGTCTTTTTTCCTCAAAAATGTATAGCTGGTAATATTATTTTTTTCAAAAACTTATAGTTGGTAATATTATTTTTCCAAAACATATAGCTGGTAATATTATTTTTCCAAAATGTATAGCTGGCAATATTATTTTTTTCCAAAAACGTATAGCTGGTAATATTATTTTTTCAAAAAATATAGCTGGTAATATTATTTTTTCCAAAAATGTATAGCTGGTAATATTATTTTTTCCAAAAATGTATAGCTGGTAATATTATTTTTTCCAAAAATGTATAGCTGGTAATTTTTTTCAAATATGTATAGCTGGCAACACTATTCTTTCAAAAAAAAATATAGCCGGTAATATTTTTCCAAAATTGTACAGCTGGCAACATTATTTTTTCAAAAATGTATTATCAGAGGCCCTGCTGTTAGACGTAGTTTATCGTCATACCCAGGACACGGATGTAGTTTATCGTCATACCCAGGATGCGGATGTAGCTTATCGTCATACCCAGGAGGCGGATGTAGTTTATCATCCTACCCAGGATGCGGCCACACCTTGGGAGTTAACTATTTGTCCATAACTGGGACCCTAACAGGTGCTACCACCCCAGGTCAGGGTGCACCTGGTAACACCAGCAATTAAGAGGTGGTTCCATCCTCCTCAAAACCTCCTATATCAATTTAATGTGTATGTTATTTGTTTCAACTGAGAATACATGTCGATCAGTATGCAGATTGATGAATATTATCATTATAATTTATTTATAGCAATGATTTTTTTCCAGGCTCAATTCATATGATCTTGAACATAAATCAATGCTGCACCTCATCTTTATGCCACATCATGAGGTAGATGATCATGGCTCTCTACTACTTTCTATTTTTCTATCTTTTGTAGTAAGTTTGATTCCCTTATCCAACCTACTCCATGTTTCATCACCCATTTACTCAAGCACATTAGGTAGATTACTCACTGTTTCCCTCTTGCCCCTATTTAATATGTCCTGTGTGTCTCAAATTCTCCAAGCCCTATTTCCTCATTATGTATCCCAGATATTTCAAATATTTTTTTTCTGATCCTGAGTTCTAATGTACTTTTCATTCGCATGTTCTTTAACACGTCTTCATTGCTCACATGTAGAACCACTTCTTTTCTGTGTGTTTTATATTTAATATTTATTCAAACATTGAAAATAAAATAAAACACTTTACTTTATATATTAACATTCAGTAAGATTTTTGTTTTAGATCCATACAGACAAAATTATATAATAACAATGTCTCCAGTTAGTTATCAGTGATATAAAAAATGAAATAGAAATGTTATAATCAAATAAACAAAACTCTTACCATGTTGGCAACCTCATTGAGTGCTTGTTGAAATACTGACTGATAAGCTTCCAATATGCCTTTCTCATTCATATCTGCTCCTAGCTGGTTCTCTAAACTGCCCTCTTTTAAAACCTTCTTTCCATCACCACGAGGAGCCCCATCTGGTGACAAGAACTGAGTCCCTGTTGGCGTGATTAATGGAATCCTACACAACAGAAATATCAAGGCATTCAAGTAACTACATTCAAAGTTGAAGTGACATAATGTTTTACGGTTAATGTTATCTTCCCCACATATCCCCATAAACTGTCTCTTACTCTGTAACCCTCTACCTCGAGGGACTCTTGACCATTGTACAGGATGAAAATAAAAAAAATAAAAATTAAAATGGTTAAATATGATAAATACAAATGTTAGAAAAATGAATTTGAAAAACTGAGATATGGTTTTGAATGTACTGGACTCATTGAAAAAATTGTTCATGCCATATTATGCACTCTCTCCCAGAAATTGTAATTAATTCTAGCCTACAGTAGTGAGCATTGATGATAACATTAGCCTGCAGTAAAACTCAACTTTTTATATAAAAATTTTATTTTTACGACTTTAAAAATGTTAGTATTAAATAAATGTTTAATCATCTACGTTGGTTTTTTAGTACATGTTCTTTTGAGAGAAGTGTATTTTAAGAAAGGTCAGACAGTTTGTGATAAAAATTGTTACACTTGTATATCTTTTTTGGTTCAGTGGTTAAAAACAGCCAAAATTGTGAAGGATCCATTTCAAGTTTATGGAAAATTGTTCTTTCACATTTTGTAGCCAATGAGAGCTGTGGTCTCAAGCACTTGTGGAAACTTGGATGGCATCTTCTCTGAGCCATCTTTTCCAAATG
Source organism: Acanthosepion esculentum (assembly GCA_964036315.1). Lineage (NCBI taxonomy): Eukaryota > Metazoa > Mollusca > Cephalopoda > Sepiida > Sepiidae > Acanthosepion > Acanthosepion esculentum. Next base: position 31,836,473 of record OZ038497.1, on the reverse strand, counting down.
AATAGATTTCAGGTTAGTAGACAAGAGAGAAGACATTTTGACATCAAGGGGACAAGGCAAATTAACATCAAGGAGCAAAAGGCATTTGACATCAATAAGAGAGTAGCAAAAAGACACCAGTTACCAGTCAGCTGCAGAGAGCCTAGTAGTTCATAAGGGAAAATCCTCCTGCAGTTAGACAACAAAGAATTAAAAGAATTCTAAGAAATCTTCTTAAGCATGAACAATGTGAATTTAAAAGGGACTTTTCTAAAATTACTATATGTTCCAGAGATGTTCGTGATGCATGTGTTTCCATTTTTTCTGAAAAACGGTTGAATCTTTGTTTTACTGCCTTCTTGAATTGTTTTCTCTTTTTGTCATTAAATTCTTGTTTTTTCCAAAACTGTAACACCTTTTTTGTCTTTATTTGTATAATAAATGTTTTTCCTTTCAAATCTTATGCAGTGGTTGTGTCTTATTTTGTGATTTGCACCTATTTTGACATCAAAGAGAAGAGAAGCATGATTTCTCTTTTCCCTTTCTATTCCTACTAACTAGGTTTTCATCTTTGGCACAAGAACTTAGATTTAGTAGGGAATAAAAAATTTCATATGCAAGATGCAAAGTGATATTTGAGCCATTTTTTTAAAAAAATGAAGTGTGTCTTACTTGCTATAAGATAGGACACATTTCTTTGAAATTCATTTTATATCCAGATATTAAAGAATGAGGAAAAAATTCTTGCTTTTTAATTAAAAAGCCCAGAGACTCACTTCAATCTAACAGCAAGTATATCTGGATCAATTAATTCATTTTGTTTATCTTCTTCTTTTTCTTTTTCTTTCTCTTTTCCCTTTTTAACTTGTTTGGCTGATGGAGATCTTGAATTTGTTCTTTCTCGTGAAGATTTTTCTTTTTCCTTTGGAGTTTTTGGGTCTTGAGAACCTTTAGTGCCCTGAGATCCAATACTTTCAGTCTCTACAAATGCATCTGGCGTGCCAGGTTTCTGAAAATAGTAACATCTTAAGCTTTAGAAAAAAACATTAACTTTATATATTTATTATTATTATTAGTTCTTCCTATTTTAAATTTATGATGAATCTTAATTCTTCAGTTAATGATTGAATATGTTCTTGGCAAGTTCTACAACAATAAAATATCCATAGAAATCCTCCTATCACATCATTAAACATTTGAGCTTAACAAGTTTAACAAAATATTGCAACAACAATCATAAATATGAAAGCTGGTCATTATTTTAAGAAGTAAGGGGGTACAAATGAAAAGATTTGAAATTTACAAATTTTCCATTTCACTGAAACAGACATTAAACACTTCTAACTACGCTTATCTCTTTCATTTTCTTACTGAAGCCAAGTAACATCTTTGACATGTTTTTGTCTTCTCACACCATTAAAATCAAATAGTCCATTATTTATGAAGTATTAGCAGGAGACATTAAACACTTCTTTCTTTCTGTCTTTCACTGAAACCAAGTATCATCTCTGATATGTCTTTCGTCTTTCCACAGAATCTGTTATTATTATTTCTTATTTATAAAGTAAATTTGCAGTAACAATCATCACTACTTCAACACTTGAGGCATGATCTCAAAATTTGTAACATTAACCATTCAGTTTATCTTCTTGTGCAACAATAAAACTTCCGCCAAACTTTAAACAAAAATTCATTTTTCAACAAAATTAAGATATTAAAATATAACAGATGAGAAGGCATTTTAATTAATTTTCTTTTTTTGTCTCCAGCCATTGAGTTATCCATTGTCTAGTTACATCAGTTAGCCTTATTAGTTTCTAATTTACATCAAGAAAACCAAGTAGACAATCAGAAATGCACTTGCTCCATTATAATACGATCAGAATAATTTTGATTTTTGAGGTACTAAATGAAAGACTGAAAGAATAACATCATTTTTTTTGTTTTGTTTTTAATCATTTCACCCCAAGCAAGGTAATAAAGCAAATCGGATACAAGAGGTTATTGAGTGTTAGAGAATATGAGCAAAACAACAATTAAGGAGAGAGGACAATAAAAGAATAAGAATTAAAAAGACAGAAGATAACTTCATAAAAATTTTTGAAGACCAAAATTCACTGGGAAGCAAGAAGCTGTAACAGAGTTCCACAAATGAGAAGTTCAATAAAAGAAACTGTTAGCATAGAACTATAAAATGATGAGATCTTGCTGCCAGTCTAATACTGTGCTTAAATTCATAAAGTTTAGGTACCATAGAGAAAAGTAATATTTATTTTTTTTAAATACAAAAATGTGACACAAAGCCAAAGAGAGGGTATGGGGAAGACCAGTCTTCATCTCTCTTATAATTAAACTTAGCTAGCCACAATTACTGACTCAAACATACTACAGTATTCCTTATACCAAAACAAGACATTCTTACTTAACATTCTTACTACAGCCACCACAATACCTCAGAGTCTCTATGAAGTCCTAACCAGTCCCCATATGTACAATTTATCTGTGGTAGTGGTCAGGGGGCTAAAATAACAACTTTTAAAAATGAAACCTCAATGAAGAAAGTTCATCAGAATAATTACCATAAAATTATTTATAGAAAAAACACAAGATAGTACATTATGGTGAGAGAAAGGGACTGAAGATGAGATGCCAGGTTAGGACCAATAACATTGCAGATTCTTCCTTGGATTTTATCAACATCTCTAAATATATAGCAGAAGTGCCAGACAATAGGTGGCAGCAATATTCAAGACATGGACGAATGGTAGACTTATAAATATGTAAGATAGATTCTGGTGAGAAAAATTGTCTAGCACGACATAGTGAATCAACTTTCTTAGCTGCAGACATAGCAGTTCATTCAATATAATCTTTTCACTTTATGTCAGCTGAAAACATTAGTCTTAGAAGGCACAATTATTATGCAATTTTATAATCCTTCATTACATTTTAAAAAGGTAGTTCATCATATGGATTATTTTCTGATTAATGATGTCAAATTGATCCTTAACCATATTTGATATCTCTTCTGTTACCAATAATTCCAAAATATTCTCACTTTTTTGGGAGTCAGCTTTTTTCCGTCTGCATTTGCTGCATCTTTCTGAGCAGATCCTTCATGGATATCAATTTTAGTGTTGAAAATCTAAAAAAATAAATAGTATGTATAGCAAAAGTACTTTGATAAGACTAACATCATCAAAATGTAAAATATAATCTATAAGAATATTTATTTATCAAAATGGACAATAACAATTCTAAATTATAATGAAAAAGATACTTTTTTCTTCTGTTGCTATTGCAGAGTTAAAAGGTGTAAACTATAACAGCATACAAAAAGTTTTATCAGTCAAACAAATTTAAAGAATAACGGCTATCAACAACTCTGAAAACACATGTAGTGAGATCCAATAAAAATAAAATCTATAAACAAAAAAAAGGATTAAAATTAAAATAAGGTATTTGCACTTTCCTTTAAAACCTCTCTCTCTCTCTCTCTCTCTCTCTCTCTCTCTGAACTTCTCTTTCTATACTTCTATCAAAGGCAACCTTCAAATAAAAAGAGGAAGAAGAAGAAACAGAAGCCAGCCAAAAAACACCAGAAGTTTGCAAGATCTAAGCCTACTTATTTGTTACTGAAAAATACCAAAAATCAGGGTGGCTCCACACATAACTTCATAACTTTAAATTGATGCAAAGAGACTTTTGATGTTAACTGAAACCAGTGTTCATGCCAGAGTCTTGGAGCCTGGTCAAAAGGATATAAGTATGACACCTGTGAGCTAAAAGAAAAAGTGACAACAAGAGTGATGAACCGAGATGAAACCAGCCATGCATAACACCTGAAAAAGTAGTTAATAGGTCATCTGATAATGATATTTCTGCCCTGGTTAGGACCAAGAAAAATACAGTAGATTGACACTGACCTATTTCTAATATTACTACTACTCCTAGCATGGTCTGACTTTAAAACTACCACTATCGGACTTTCTCTAAGCTACTACTAATATCCACCTTATAAACGAACATTTTTGTGACACCAAATATCAAAGGACTCACTCTAAAGTAAATAAATAAAATATTTATTTTATACCCTCAAATCAGTTTGTTTTATTCCAAATTTTCCAGTAAAGAAAATCCTACCAAATATCTATACATGCTTATAACATATCAATAGTTGCTTAAGTTAATCTATTTTTAAAAACTATTTCACTGGTTATTTGTATAATGTTCAGTTGATCATATTAATAAACATTGAAATAGTAGCAAAATATTTTCATGATTGTTAAGGCTTACAACCATATCACAATGAAACACCGGTTCTCATATGATCACCAAAGTTAAGCAATGGTCAGTAACTGAATGGGTGACCATTACAGAATACCAAGTGCTGTAAGCTTGGACATATGGGTACTTTCATGGATGATGGCTTGAAATTGGAGAGCGGTGAGTTGAGTTCCAATTCCAGTCATGTTTGTGATATTCACTTACATACAAATACCCTTGAGAAAGGTATGAATTCATTTCTTCTCCCCCAGCTATGGGTTAATTAGTAGGATTTGTATCAGTAAATCATTAATACCTCCAAAGAATTTTTACAATCTAAAAATATTTTCTAACTTTAAAAAATCTTCAAAAGAAAAACAAATGCGTAAAAAACAAATAATATCAATCAATCGTGATTGTTAATTTAATATTCATTACATACAAGCATGTTTTTTAGCATTACTTGTATCCTTTATAATATATATTTATCAATTTGGGCTTTTAAAATATAAAAGTTTTGTATTGCATTAAATCAAAGACAATAAATGAGAAGCATTCCATCAAAACATTGCAATTAGTAAATTATGATTTTATTGATAACACATCAATCTTTTTGTTTCTTTTCACAAATCTGCCAAATAAAATGATGGATAGTGTTCTTCTTGCCTTTCTATAAAAATACAAAGAATAATAAGTACGAAATTGTTATAGATATATTTTCATTGACAGCCATTGAGTATTCAATGTTATGAAAAAAAATCTAACATCTGACTGATTATATAAACTGTTGATTTCTTAAAGCTGTCATCTTTAACCAATTGTTGACCCTAGTCTCCTGTGTGCCACATCCCTTCAGGATATATTATCTCTCCTAAACCTTGTCCTTCTATCCATTTACTCAAGCTCACTAAGTATTGTTTTCCCTCTTGTCCAGTGAGTATCAAATTTTCCAATAACCCGTTCCTCATAATGTGCCCTAAAAATTTCAACTATCTCTTCTTGATGTTAAGAATAAGTGTCCTTTTTGTTTCCATTTTCTCTAAACCTTCATTGTTGCTCACATGTTCAGACTATGGTATCCTAAACATCCTCCTGTAAAGCCACATTTCTGCTACCTTGTCTCCTTTTCATCTGTGAGGAGATTGTCCAACATCTACTGCCATATAGGAAGACTTATATTACATAACAGTTCAGTACTCTTTTCTTGGTTTCTAACAAAATTTTTATCTTTCTTAATACTCTGCTTAGCTTTTGGAATGCATCTTTCACTATCCCAATGTGCCTTTAGATTTCAGTGTTGCACTTTCCATCGTCTGTCAGAACATTTCCCAGATATTTAAATTTTTACACTTGTTTGATTTTGGTATCTTCAATTTGTAATTTGCATGTTGAGCTGTTCCTTTTGCTAACAAATATGCATTATATCTTCTTGCAGTTGATGTTTAGTCCTTTCTTCTTGCTTTCCTTCACTACCTTCTGGAGGAGTTCTTGTAGTTTCCTTTACACATCTGCTATCATCACTGTATTATCTGCATATCTTTTGTTGTTAAAATTGTGGCTGCCAATAATGAATAGACCATCTAATTCTCTCAGAATCACCTCACTATATAGGTTGAATAAGTTTGGTGAGAAAACAAAAAACTGTTGTTATGTCACTATGGAATAGAAAATTAAATATTCTCAAATAGTCTTTATAATTTTTTAAATGCAAGATAAAATATCTCACTAAATCCATTAATGTCCTTTGTAAAATCTGGTATTAATGAAAAAATAAAAATAAAAATCAAGTATTAATTATAGGTTTCTGTTATATTCCGTGCTAATAGGAATATATACTTGAAAAACAAGATGGAAAAATAAGTAAAGGTTTATTGTAAAAAACCAGTACAATAAGAATAAAGGTAACAGTTATGCACAAGGTCATCGCAAGTCAATCCAGTAGTGATTGCTACTATTGGAAGGTTGGTAGTTCTCGCGTAAGTCTGAGTCATACTCAACAGATCCCAGCTAGTATATTTAGCTACTGCTCCCACGAGGTTTGCATGTGGCACAAGGCCAGGTTTAGCATGGGTTCACCGAGCCCGTAGGCTCAGCCAAAAATGTTCCCTATTCGAACACCTATAAATGGGTTCAGGGTCAGTCTACCTCCCCGAACGAGACTGCCCTTCGGCGGAGCCTCGTCTGGGTTCCTCTCTGCCCAAAGGCAGAGAGTTTGATTGTCTAGCTGGAACAGATCGCAGTTAGTCTCTGTAGTCCATTGACTTACAGATACTTATAGGTAGTTACTATAGTGTAGTCACTCATGGGGATGACAGGTTATTCCATTACATCAGTTTCTAACAAAAATCCAGTATTAATAAGATTTATAGAAAACTGGTATTTATAGTAAGATTCTACGTACAACTCGTTAATACCCACTATCCTATTTTTGGAATGGTGAGCACTAATATGTGATATCTGTCCTCCTGTATGGCAGTGAATGCTGGACAATCACCTCAAAGTCAAAGAAGAGACTTGAAGCAACAGAAATGTGGTTCTTCAGAAAGATGCTGAGGATACCATTGACTGAACATATAATCAATAACAAGATTTTAGAGAGAATGGAAACAAAAAGGAAAGTGGCAGTTGAAATTTCTGGGGCATGTAACGAGGAAGGAGGGCTTGGAAAATCTTATACTCACAGGACAGATTAAGGGAAAGAGGAATAGAGGAAAGCAGCATGTAATATACTTGATGGGCTTGAGTAAATGGATAACAGAAGAGAGTTTGAGAAAAATAACAAAAGGACAAAACTTATTAAAAGCTACAAGGGACAGGAAGATGTGGATGGCCATGATCACCTGTGTCCTGAAGAGACACACACATAGAAGAAGAGCACTAATAAGTTAAGTGACAAAGCTTTAGCATGTCTATAGATGCACAAAAGCTTAAATTTAAAAAATTCCACAATAAAACAATAGCCTTAAAAGAGCTTACACACGTTTTTATTTTATATATGAAAATATAACCAATATTTACATTTTTAGTTATTCATACTATTTGGGCTGTTTATACTACAAATTCAACATATATGTCTCCTACAAGAGTGTCATTTTCTGTCATGCAAAATCAGTTTCCTCTCTTAAAGACCTGATATTGAACTTCAGTTTACCTATTATTTAGAATACTCTCAGAAGGAGCAATATCAGCTTCTTTGGGTTGTTATTTGACTCATTATAAACTTCCATGAAATCTTTTCACTTATTATTTTAAGTGTTTGTTTCTTGATATATTTTTTAATTAAAAGTAAAAATGCAATCTTTTTCGAAAAATAATTAGAAAATAAAATGATATATTTGTATTATGACATGTTTTACCTCAATTAATGGCAATCTTGAATAATTCAATTCTGGTTGTGGTGGGATTTGCTTATCAGAGATTTTGTAGTAATCTTTCAACAAATGAATTGTATTCTGAAAGCAGTCAATTTCAATCTGAAATGAACAAAATAACATTCTATTTTTCTTGATACTGCAAACATACTGTTAGTTATTTTAATAAGAAATTCTAATCAAAACCAAAACATAAATTTACACTCTGTAATTTTCTAAAACATCAATGCTACATTGGGTAATGAATATAGAATTGATAAATATAAAAATTAAATCACATCTTTCTTTTAATTTTTTTTAATCATTGTTTCTTAATGCCATTTAGGATTTCTTCAGTTTTGAATTATGAAATACATAGTATGCTAGTGTCATTTCCATAAAGAAAGGCATAAATAAAAAAATTAATTATACTGTCACTATGTTGTGTCCATAAATAAATAAAAAATAATTATAGTGTCAAAAATGATTATGATAAAATAATTATAACAATTATGATTATCATTAATTCCTTTTTTCTAAACCAATGAGAATCAACCCCACTTTTTTCATCTAAACCAAGAGTATTGGATATCGACCCAAATTCAACACAAGCCGCCAGAGAATGGCAGCACTGGCATACTATAGTTTGTTGGGGATTCTGTCTTGGTAGTCGTCTAAATAGTTGGTGAATATAGTACGCCAGTGCTGCCATTCTCTGGCAATGGCTGAATTGGAGGGAGAAACGCAAGCCGCATTATTTTTCTGGGCTAAATCCAGTGTTAGTGCTTGTTCATGAGCTGTCTGCAGGTCCAAGTTTTTATTTTCCAGTAATCTCTGTCAGATTGCTGGTGATGTTATCCCACAAATGAAAGCATCTCTCACAGCTTCATCACCGACTTGCTTAGCTGTTCTGTCCTTGAACTTGCAGTCTTGCCTTAATTTTTTGAGACTTTGAAAAAAATCGTCAATCAATTCATCTTGTTTTTGCTTCCGTGTGGCCAGTAGATGGTGGGCAAAGACTTCATTCAGTTTTTTAATGTATATTGAGTCCAGTTGATTCAGTGCCGATTCAATATCTTTGCAGGATTCAATGAATTCAAAAGCTGTAGGATTCGATCTAAAAAGTGCCTACCATCAAATCAAGCTCAAACAATCTGACAGGAAATATACTGCTTTTGAAGCAAATGGCCAACTTTTTCAGTTTACCCATCTCCCATTTGGGGTAACTAATGGTGTCCCTGCTTTCCAATGTGCTATGAATTAAATTGTAAAAGAAGAAAATCTGACTGATACATTTCCCTATCTTGATAATGTGATAATTGGAGGTGAAACAGAAGAGGAACATGATAACAATGTGGAAAATTTTATGAGGGTAGTGAGGAAAAGACACTTGACTTTGAATACTTCCAAAGCCATAAATAAAGTAACTACATTAAATACCTTAGCCTGACCCTGAACGAATGAAGCCATTGCAGGAACTACCACCACCTAAAAACATGAACAGTCTGAAGAGAATCAGGGGAATGTTTCCTTACTACGCTAAGTGGATCCCTGAATTCTCAGAAAAAATACAACCCTTAGTGAAAGCGGATCGGTTCCCATTGGAAGAGAAGGCACTTAAGGCATTTAATACATTGAAATCGGAACTGTGTAGAGCGACCTTATGGGCTATTGATGAGAACCTACCCCTTCAGTTAGATTGTGATGCTTCAGACTATGCTGTATCTGCCATACTTAGCCAAAATGGAAGGCCCATAGCATTCGTGTCAAGATCACTCCATGCAAGTGAAAAGGGATATAGCATCGTTGAGAAGGAAGCTCTAGCCATAATAGAGACCGTATGAAAATGGAAGCATCTCCTGTCTCCACATCACTTCAAACTATACACAGATGCAAGGTCTGTAGCATTCATGTATGATAACAGGAAGTGCACTAAAGTGAAGAATGCGAAAATCAATGAATGCAGAATGGAACGTGGTGAATTATCCTTCAACATTGAATATCAACCGAAAAGGAACAATGTAACTGCGGACACTTTCAGTCGCACTTATTGTGCATCATTAAGTTGCCAAATCTCAGTTCTGGTGGAATTACATGAAAAACTATGCCATCCAGGTGTCTCAAGACTTTTTCATTTTGTGCGGTCAAGAAATCTCCCCTTTTCAACTGAAGATGTCAAAAAAACCTGCGCATCCTGCAAGATTTGTGCAGAACTCAAACCCCGGTTCTATCAACCAACTGAAGGTACACTGATAAAAGCCACTGGTCCAATGCAAAGGATCAGTATTGACTTTAAGGGGCCCCTCCCAACGGCTTCCCGCAATCCATATTTGTTAGTCATCATTGATGAATATTCACGATTTCCATTCTTATATTCCTGTCCAGACATGCAAACTTCCACAATCATAAAGTGCCTGGAACTTCTTTTTAGTATGACTGGAATGCCAGACTACATACATTCAGATAGAGGCCATTCTTTTATATCCCAGGAGCTAAAGGAATATTTACTTGGTAAAGGGGTTGCTACCAGTAACTCGACGCCCTATCACCCACAGGGTAATGGTCAAGCCGAACGGTATGTAGGGGTTGTCTGGAAAACAATCCAATTGGTGCTTAAGTCATTCAAGCTATCAGATAAACATTGGGAGCAGGTCCTACCACAAGTTCGTCATTCTATGCGGTCCCTGTTATGTACTACAACAATTTGTACACCACATGAACGTTTTTTTAAATTTCAGTGATGTACAATCCATAGAAACTCTCTGCCATCTTGGTTGATGAATCCGGGGCCGGTGTTGTTGCGATGATTCATTCGTACTACCAAGAATGACCCCTTAGTAGATCGGGTTAACCTGATCGATAGTAATCAATCATTTGCATGCGTCAGATATCCAGACGGAAGAGAATCAACTGTGTCAGTTCAAGACTTGGCCCCAGATCTGCTGGCTCCAAAACATTTTCACCCCAGCAGATGTTTCAGCAGTCCCTTCCAAACCAGCAAATGTTGAACCACCAACCAAGCAAAATGAGACTTTAATGAGCCCAGGAAGTGATGCCAATATAGAAAACCACAATTCGTCATGCAGAGAGATTGCGCAAACACTACGGAGGTCAGGTCGTGTGTCAGTGACCCCAAAAAGGTATGGGTGGGACTATAAGTACTCCCTTCTAGTGGGGAGGGATGTCGTAAATAAGAGATTGACTGTGAGACTCCTTTATGACACCATATTCGTTTACGGCCCTTTTTCTGGATTACAACAATCAGCCATATTCGAGAATACTAGGAGCACGTGATTTGAACCCTGTTTGTATTTTGCCGAATAAAGCTTGGATTAACTTATCTTACAAGTCTCAGTCTTCATTCCTGACACACACTCTATTGGACATGCTATCAACATGTGCATCAACAAAAATTTTGGGTTTCTTTTCTTATTTCAGGCCATAATAGTAACATTTATTTCTTAGCACTCAACAATAATTTGAATTATCTGGACACTCATGATACACATCTATAAAAACATATGAGAAAGACTGTTTACACTTTACTTATTCTTTATCTTATCATTCTC
>OZ038497.1:31582809-31820309 GCA_964036315.1 Acanthosepion esculentum | reverse complement strand
TCCACTGTTTGTAGCATTTACTTTTAAAAAAGTCATCAATACAAAGTAAAGCAATATATTATTATTATTTTTATTATAAGAGATTATAATAAAAATATGATGAAATTGCTACACAAAAGCTTTTATATTTCAATATTTTGATTGTACTTCTTCAGGTGATGGTAAGTAACTGGTGATTAAATGAGTTTTAAGAAATTTTTTAATTTAAAAACAAAGTGTTACTTCTTTTCCAAAAGTTAAATGCAGTGGGAAACATAAGGTCAGAATTAAAAATAAACTTGTGGGTATGTCATGATTGACCAATTAAATGTCAGATCTACGCTAAATAGAAAAGCTCAGAGGGTGGAGGTGAGTGAGTTATTTTTTGATGCCATGATAAACCAGAACATAGACCGGCCATCATTGACAATTGCAGAAAATATGTAAGCAACAAATGTATCGCAATTGTAGACAAATGTAACATGTTCAATTTTTTGAAAGGACATTGAAGGGAGGGGTAGGATAATCAGGCATAAAGTTAACAGAAAAAATTATTTTTTTCTTAAATTTTTAGATTCAGGAAGCTTCTTAAAGGAGCCTGTAGAAATAATTAAAAATGTGGAACATCTCTATAAGATATTAATATGGCAATACATAGCAATATTAAAGTTGAATAGGCAAAATAAGGTAATTACCCATAGAGGGTAGACCATTATATACTAATAAATCATGGTTATGAAAAATGGTAATACATGATTTTTAAAATTTAACTATATTTTATGGTAAAAGATAAACTGTCAGCAATTTGCAGTTAATTCACACCTTTAGTTTAATAGGGATTTTTTTCAGCAAATTTGATAATATCTAGTTTTTCATGTAAATATAAGAAGCAAGGTTCATTTAAAGATTTACAACTTCTAGTTTGTTTAGTATTTTCCATTTTACTGTGAGGGTTTTATTAACGTCTTTTAAGTTACAAAAATATTTAGAAAGGAACATCCTATTTCTGTATGCGATATTGGTGAAAGAAAAATATGTTGGTACCACCTAGTTTTAAAAGAATTCTTGGTACTCCCAATATAAAATTTTTTAACTGTTAGATTTTCTATAGTAGAAATAGTGCTAAGGTAAACAAGAGAGTCTGTTTGACATTGGTTTTGCAATGGACATTTATTAGAATTTTTAGTTACACTTGTTGGTATTATCTGCATTTGTTGTTTTGAAATGGCTATTATTACTCAAGTTTTTGTATTGATTTGAAATTTTATAATTATGTTTATTAATAATTTTTTCAAGATTATGTACCAGTTAATCATGGCATGAAAAAATAACTCACCCACATCCACCCTCTGAGCTTACCTTTCTATTTAATGCAGATCTAACATTTAATTAGTTAATTAAGACATACCCAGAAGTCTATTTTTAATTCTGACCTTATGTTTCCCCCACCCCATACCTTTAATTTTCAGAAAAGAAGTAACATTTTGTTTTAAATTTAAAATTTTCTTAAATATCATTTAATAACCAGTTACTTACCATTACCAGAAGAAGTACAATCAAAATATGGAAACATGAAAGCTTTTGTGTAGTGATTTCAACATGTTTTCATTATAATCTCTTATAATAAAAATTATAATATATATATATATATATATATATATATATATATATATATATATATATATATATATATAAATATATATAAGATATTAGCAAAATGCACTGAGATCAAGGTTAGCCTACTAACAAAGATGACTCATAATTTTAGGTTTGTTTTTTAGAATTGTAGTGTAAGATGACTGCCAATTTGTAAGGCTGATTTTTGGAATTTAAAGGTCGTTTTATATGCAGAAATATGCGGCATACATTTATATATATATATATATATATATATATAAATGTATGCCGCATATTTCTGCATATAAAACGACCTTTAAATTCCAAAAATCAGCCTTACAAATTGGCAGTCATCTTACACTACAATTCTAAAAAACAAACCTTAAATTATGAGTCATCTTTGTTAGTAGGCTAACCTTGATCTCAGTGCAAGATATTAGCAAAATGCACTGAGATCAAGGTTAGCCTACTAACAAAGATGACTCATAATTTAAGGTTTGTTTTTTAGAATTGTAGTGTAAGATGACTGCCAATTTGTAAGGCTGATTTTTGGAATTTAAAGGTCGTTTTATATGCAGAAATATGCGGCATACATTTATATATATATATATATATATATATATAAATGTATGCCGCATATTTCTGCATATAAAACGACCTTTAAATTCCAAAAATCAGCCTTACAAATTGGCAGTCATCTTACACTACAATTCTAAAAAACAAACCTTAAATTATGAGTCATCTTTGTTAGTAGGCTAACCTTGATCTCAGTGCATTTTGCTAATATCTTGCACTGAGATGCATATAGAGAGAGAGATTGAGAAAGAGAGATAGAGATGTAATCTCTCTCTCTCTCTCTCTCTCTCTCTCTCTCTCTCTCTCTCTCTTGTGAGAGATATAAATAGATATTACTTATGGCTCTCTCTCCCTTTCTCTTTCTATTATATATATATATATAGAGAGAGAGAGAAAGAGAGAGACAGACAGACAGAGAGAAAGAGAGACAGAGAGATACTATTGCATTTAAAACTAAACATTTTACAAAACATATTTCGCTACTTATAAGCATCTGCATGTACTCATATCAAATTCTTTTCTGCTAAATGTGTCAAATATTTACATGAAAATACTGCATTTTTTAAAAGAATATTTAGCTTTGTTTCTAATCAACATATAAAAGAAGATAATGACAAATAATATTTTAAAAAACAAAGCAATCAAAGTTGAGCTTTCCAAAATTCAGATACAATCAGAAAATAAAATAGCATAATCTTCTTTGAAATTTTTGTTTCTAATTAAAGATATTTTTTTATTTGGTCTTAAATGTCAACTAAGATTTTGCAAGAAATGAATAAAATATTTATAAATACCTTTTGCCACTGATTTATAAAATCTTGTTTATTATCTGGGCGTTGCAAATATTCCAGGAATATACACCTAAAAGAGTAAAGACAAAATGTTAAATACTTTGTTTTTAATGAAAAAATATCCAATTATAGAATGCACTTATTCATAGACTAACTCTTTATGTAATCCATTATATCAGAGAAGGATTTGTTAAACTTCTATATCAAAATTTTCTATTAATGATATTAAGATATTAATTTTTGGCCAAAGGTAAAAAAGGAAATAATAATCATGATTTTATTTTGGTGCAAATTTTATTTGAACTCAAAAAGCAAAGTTTCAATTTTTCTATTGCCTCCAAATGACACTACTCTGCTACTCTCCTGATTAGTTTTAACTACTTTAGTTCTACTAAATATTTTGGGAAGTATTAAAGGAAATATTTACTGATTAAATGACAAATTTTGTATATTTTATGAAAAATTCATCTTAGGAAATTTTAGCAATCATTTTGTCCATTGAAAATCAGGAAGAAATGATTATCACATAGCCCAGTGGATGAAAATGTTGGTCGAAGAAACGTTAGTTGATTATGGCATATGAAACTAGAACAATCTACTCCAGTGGACTAAATAAAGGAATCAATTCAAAATTCCAATGTATATCACCTGAAGAAGGCTGAAGCATACAATGACCGAAACGTTGTGAATATGACAATAAAGATGAGGACAATGATTTGAACAATGTAAATATTGTAAATAGTTACAATACCTCATTTCAGAAATATAGGCAAAAGCGATTATCAATGGTTAAGAATTAAGTTAAGCTTCACTAATCAAACAGTGCTATTAGATATGGTTAGAATATTGATATTCTAACTATGAAACCGAGGTTTGACTATCACCATGGTCAATTTGTCATGGTGACTTCTGGATAATATCAGCCTGGGGAAATGATCCTAATATGTAGCATCATTGGGAAATGCCTGACAATCATACCATGGGTTGACCCAAGCCTTCTGAGTGAAATTGAACACATTAAACTGATCAGATGCCATCATTCTAGCATGAAGTTACAAGTCATCATGACTGAGAGTTTGAGCCTACTGACTTTGCTCAAAATAATAAGCATGCAAAATTATGTGCTCTCTCTCCCAGAAACTGTAACTAAGACTTGTTCAGCATAGTTGCTTTATAAATCAAAAGGTTGTCTCTGTGGGTTTTGAAGAAACACAAATGTGAACAGGAATTAATTAACCAACCTAGAGAATTCCATAATCTTCTAAGATTGATAAATGCCTATGAATATGTACAATATGGGAAAATGCAATGTATGAAATAGATTGTACTTTTTAATTAAAAAAGTTAAACATTGTACTTTTTAATTAAAAGAGTTAAACAAGTTAATGCACTTATCATTTCATTCAGAGAATTTCTAATGTTTTCAAATGATTATTTTCTGTTAATTTTTGAATGAAAATATTAAGCTTTCCATGGTGAAAAGCAATCATAGTTGTCCCCCCCCGCCAAACTACATGACTATGAAAGAAATGGTCAAACCTCATTTATGGGCAGTAGTCGAAATTGCATTGAATAAAGCTTAAATGTTCACCTGCTTTTCTTTACACTTTCATTGAATTAATTTTTTTTTAATTTTATTATTCTATCATTTCAGATTAATAAAAATTTGGTTCTTTAGCTTCCTTTTCTATTTTGTTTTTGAAGTGAGACCAAGATCTCCATTAAAAAGAATAGGACATAAACCTCAAGGGGGAGAGGAGGAAGAAGGTTGCAGAAGAAGTTCGAGAACAACCAAAGAAATTAAACCTATTCAATTCAGGGAGGTGTAGTGGATTGGTAAATAGGATTGTACCTATTTGTATGTGTTAAGTAGAAGATATATGAAGGCATAGTAAATAAGAGAAAAGCTAGAAGTTGATGACTGACCATGTGTCATAGAATAACACAATACAACAGTTTTCTTTGGCCAGACTACACTGCTTTGATTACTCTAGGGAGTTTATTTATATAAGCTGGTTAAATTATTTTAAGGAATATTCTTTGATTTCTCCTTAATTAATTTGGGTGTTTAGGAGGTTTAATTCATTCAGCAATGTTTAATGAATATACTCACAGAAAAAATGTTTTTTTCCAAAGGATAGTTTTCTTTTGACACAACTATTAACATGTGCTTTTGTTCATAGACAAAAATTTATTTTATAAATTTATGAATAAAAAATTTTCATAGTTATTTCTTTATAACATGATAAATAATAAATATTGCATTGTTGTTGGCTCACATATTTTTATAATCCTGTAAATATAAAATTATTCTTGTAAATAAACAATCTAAGAAATAAGTAAAGTGTAATATTCTCAAGAAAAAAAATGATGCATAAATTTCATATGTTTGGGTTTTATTAAAATTCTAAAACAATAAAACTTGCACATTAATATTGGTATCAAGAAAAAAATCCATCTTTTTGAGTCAGTTTTTTTTTTTCAAGTACTTTCGCTAAACTTTGCCAATCATTCTTTATAAGTTTGTTTGAGGAGAACATTTTTTTATTTGCATATCAACATTTCAATCATATTACAGTTGTTATGAGAAACATATTTCTCAGACATGGTAGATCTGTTGATTTTAAAACAAATTATTGTCTCTTGTGTTTACATAAGAAATATTATCAATTCATATATAGGATTGAAAACATTAATGTCTATGTCTCAATTTCTTATATCATCATTTACATTAGCAATGTCACTTTAATCTCTTCTCATTGTTAGAGACATTTGAACATTTATAATGTTTAATTATCAAATCAAATGATGGTATAAATTTCTTCAATTTTTAAAAATATTTTTGGTATTCTTGACCCTCTTACAGTAATAGTTGATTGTTGTAAACTCCCAGGAATTCTACAGCTAAATAATTTTTTTTGTTGAATTTCTCTTCTTTTTTATTTTACAATGATGCTCACCTTGTATAAAGCCATGGAGCCACTCAAAATAGAGGGTTATAGAAGAAGAGGCATAGTTTATGCAGATATATGGAGGAAATAAGTTAACCCTAGACTTGAACAGGTTAAGATTTACTGATTTCCCAAAAAGGAGGAATGATCGCAGAAGTTTTCCCTCTCCCCTTTTATAGTCAAAAGGACACAAAATGCATGCTGGGATATTTTTCTTAGCCAATAATATGGGACAGCTTGTCTTTTGACATGACTCAATTCAGATCTGCCTTAACTGCTAGACCGACCTACTGTGTTCACTTGTCTGACCTTGCTTTTGTGTACAAACACCAACCCATAGTTTGTGAATTCTTTTTCTTTCTTACCTGTTTGACTTGATTTAACTATATTGTTTGCTTGATCGCATGATTGTTGCTGTTTCATCCTTTTTGCCTTTTTTTCCCTTTCATTGAAAACTTTATTAATTCTGTTTGTGTTATTTATGTTGCATTTTGACAAAATGTCTTCTAACTCATCAGAATTGTAGTGATCAGGTGCTATTAAGTTTATGTAATGTTCATAGTTGCTGATTTTAAAACTGTAAGAAAAACACCGAAAACAAAGGATTCAGTGAAGAAGGGTTTAACCACATGAGAACATGAATTGAAAATACAGTAGTTCAGAATGACTGAAAGCACTATGCCTTAGCCACCCACTATTTGCTTGTTCCATGAGCAGATGCATCCTCTTGGGAGTCAGTTCCCCAGAGTAGCAGAGTAGTTTGTGCTGATGTTTTGAAATTAAATATTAATTCTTAATACTTTCAACTATAATTAATGGGTTGTATTATAAAATGATGGCAGTTTTTTTCCAGTTTTCTAAACAACGCATTATTACATGTTAAGGAATGTAATACATGATTATAATATGGAGTTGCTATAGCACCAGAAAAATAGACATTTGTTCTGTGATATCATATTACTGGTTCTTGAGTTGTTTGTCCATGTTACTTTATTACCACTCAATTCTTAAAGCCCAAAACAGACTACTACATTTCTGAGACAGCTTTATTAGCCGAATCTGTAAGATATAAAAGATTTTTTCCTCCTATGCACAACACATGCCTTTTCTCAATGCTGTTTTGGGTATATTACAAATTTAGAGAACTAAAGCAGTTATCTAGTAATAGTCTTGTTGAATTGAGAAGGTTATAAATTTCTTCCCTTGTTTCATGGACTGTTATGTTTTATACTTGTTTTTTGAAGACTTATTTCACAACCCCTCCCCTCTTCTATGAGTTAGATGTCTGATATTCCTGGGTCTCGCTTAAACCTATTTTCTCTTCTTCCTGATATAAAAGAACGGTTTTCTTCAGTCATGCCAAGAATTGGACAAAGTAACAATAATGATCTTTACTTTTTTACTGACCTATATCATGTCTTAGTTTCCATTATTCCTTCCAAAGTCTATCAAAAAGAGATTTGAAACAACACACAATGTTTAAAATTTTAAGTTCTATATCACTTCAATCTATCAACTAAAAATACATTATATTGCATTTGAATGCATTTAGAACAAAAATTCAAAGGTTTCTTTCATCCTGCTAGAGACTGAAACTAAATCATATCCCAAGTTAATTTTATTGCAATACAATTTTGCCTATACCATTAAAGTGTCATTGGCTACCCCCCCCCACACACACACACACACAAATAATGCAAAACTATCTTATACACTTTTAGGGATACAGAAGATAATGATCTCCCTTTGATGGAGATAAGTTACAAGGGTCATGTGATGGACCACTTAGTGACATCACTTCACACACTGACGATAGTAGCAGCCAAAATTCAGTTCCTTTACAGCAGCTTCCTTTGGCCCAGGCAGAGGCTAAATCTGCCTTCCCTGAAGATTACAAGTTCATAGTACCATTTCCCTTTGGGAATATATCTTTCCCAGATATAGAATGAAACTCCAGTTCACATTCCTCAATTTGGGAAAACCCACCCTGAGACATAGATGAATCCAGAACATTTGAAACTGGAGTCCTACACATGGCTTCTCCAGACACAGGAGTATCTCCATATTATATGTAAGACTCTTCCTTTTTGTTTCACCTTATACTCTGCTTTGTTGTGTAGATATATGTGATATATTATTCTCCACATGGGATGTGTATATATGTATAGTTTTGTGTATGTCTTAGTGATATAAAAGTCTCCCTGAGAACTAAGCATGTTGGTCATTCTTTTGCCTTTCAGCCATTCCATCTGTAAACTATGGTATAATGCCTATACTAATGCCCATAAAAGGGAAATACAAATGGGAGAATAAATCTTCTAACATAGCTCTCTCCTGTTGCACACTTATCTTCTATACTATATTCATCTCATATATAAATGTTATTTTGGAGTGTTAATTTTTCATGTCTTATAATGACTTTTGAGGAAGAAGAAATCATTGTGAAAAAAAAAAACAGTGCCTTCTCGTAAAAAATGACTGGGACAATCCCAATCTAGCAACCAAATCTAACTCTATAGGTAACACACAGACTTGTGTCCTGGTCACTGATTCAATGGTGTAATGGACAGGAGACTCTTCTATCCACATTGTATTTGAAAGATCTGAAGAAGTCTTAGGTTCAGGACAGAAGATTCACAGCATGTTGCACAAAAGTAAAACTGATGGATTCTTGATATTGACTAAAGTCTTGGAATAATGTCAAAGAAGACCAAAATTATTTAACAAAATTTTAACAAAACATAGCTTATTTTAACTGCTAGTTACATAGGTATTTCAGTTACCAATGACAAATATGTCTTTATGTAAAAAACTGCCATTAAATAATAGTATAGCAGACTATTATTTTTTTAGAGGAAGTGTATCTCAGCTCTGACTTCCTGAGGTTGACCTTCGAGGTCAGATACAAGAGATAATAAGGAAGTTAATTTTGATTGGCTGAAATAGCATGGGAAGGATAGATAGAGAATGGTTTTTCAGTGAGTCGAGTCTTAACCATCAAGCAATGTAGATATATTTTCTTTTGTGTCTGAAACAGTGCCTCAATGAGAGGGAACAACCCCCACTGGATAGTTAGTACATGCTGACATTAATAAAATAGTTAAGTTAAAATTCTCTGTGTTGGAGTTTTTTCATTGCTGAACCAAATTAACTAGCGATTTCCGGGCAAGAGGAGATGAGATGAGACCCCCTCCCAACCAGATGGCTATGCAACACTACATTCATTTGTTGGAAAGTTCTTTCTTTAAAATCTTTTTGTTCAAAACGCCAAACCAATTTGATAGATCTTTATGTAAACAATCTAACAAGAGATAACCTTTATTGATTTCAGCCTAGAAAGTAATTTATTACTTGTTTGTTAACATTATCACCCAACTTAGCAAATGTAGCAGATGGGTACAGTGCCACACCTAGTTATATGGATATGCTAACTTATCACTAAGCTAATATTGTTGTTTGGTTATTTAAGAACTCTTCAACCCATCCAATTTCTCAAAACTAATTAGCCTTCTTAATTAGTGCTTTTTCCATATTTAAATCCAATAATCTTTAAATTCAATCAAGCATTCTCATGCTTTTCTCTGACCTTTTGACATTCAACTCTCTTTATTGATGACTCTCAATTCTCTTTGGAGCTTTACTTACCCCACACAAGGAGGTTACTATCCACCTCATCTCTATGATGACAAAAGATTTAACTAACTTTTACCCAGAAGATAAACCCCAAGACATGCTAAGAAGGTTTGATTCACTGTGTCATGCCAGACAACTGTTACATTCTTCCTAAAACCAAAACTTTTTCTGATTTATGATACATTAATTTCCACCACTAAATGTATCACACTCTGAAACCCAAGACTGAACTAAAATTCCACTCAACTGTGCATAGGCTCCACATATACCTTCTGTTTTGCTTACACACTCAAAGAACAAATGACCAATACAATCCAGAATTTCTACCCAATAGCACCCACTCCTGCCTAAAGAAACAAAATAAAAACCAGAGCTGATTTGAGCCTAAGAAAGAACATAAAAGTCTATCAATGCAACATTTTTGGCAGTTTGATGGTATCTTGGTCCGGATTCACAGACTTCATCAGAAAGTGAGGATCGAACTCACTACTCAGTTGTAATAGTTCTAGCGAGACAAGCTTGCTAACCATTACACCACCTTGAGGTGCCCAAGCTGCTGCTGCAGTAAGTCATAACTCACCCTCCTTCTCCTACCATATACCTCTTTACAACTCCATTTATCTCCTTCTTTCAACAAGAGACATTTACACTGATTTATCATTTTTTGTATTTTACTTCAATACAGTTGTTTATTTCTTTAAATCTCCATTGTTTCTTCCTTGTTCTGCTATCATACACTTAATATAACACAAGTTTTCTCATCAGAATCCATCTTTTACATTTATAAATCTACCATTTATCTATACATTGAATATTGCTGCTACATCTGCTCTGGTACTCCAACTATATATCTCAAGATTCTCGTCAAAACTAACGAAGAGTCTGTAATGTTATCGATCCTGACCTGGCATCTCAACATCAGTTACACACTGCTCTATCACTATTTCCATGGAAAGTGTTCAGACAAACTACATTCCTTAGTTTCACCAGTTCTTACCTTCACAGCTTGGATCCACCATGCCACAGACACTGTATCAAACCACCCTAATTTCATTCATATTCCATTGGTGAGATATAAGTTCCACTTGAGCAGCTTCTTCCTACAAGCCACTGCTCTGTCAAAACAACTACCAAGAAGACACTTCCCCAGTCACAATCTTAATCTGTTCAGGTATATGGTTAACTTATTTTCCCCACATATCTGCATAAACTATGCCTCTTACTCCATAACTTTCTACCTTGAGTTGCTCCTGGGGCTTGTACAGTGTGAACATCATTGTGAAAAAAAAGAAAAAAAAAACTTTCCCACTGCCATGACATAGCTTCTCTCTGTCTTGTTTTAAAATATTTTCATGGCAGTTGTTTTAATGAGCTCTCCTCCTTGGTACCTCAACCATGTGAATTTAACCATACTACTAGATTGGCAACTAGGTCTCACCATTTTACTGTTGAAATATAACTATAAGTTCTATTCTAATAATTTCTTTTCTCACACTCCTGTCTGTGGAACAGTTTTTCAGTTTTCTTGTTCCTCTGTCACCTAAAATCTTTAAAACTTTAAATAAAACAAATCAACATCTTCTATTCTCCTAAACCTGTTCTTTTATTGCCCTTTCTCCTCACTAAAGTCTTCTCATTCCCTTCCACTCCCAGTAACAACTTGTGTCTTAGTGGCATTAACACCTTGCTTGAGGTGAAATGATTAGAAAAAAAATGTAGCCTGATGTTTAACTTTTTGATGAATAAGCATAGATTTTGTATAGCTGAAGAAAATAGTAGAAGCAATAATAATATGAACATGTTAAATGGTAACAGCCATTTCCTCATAAGGAAATATTCAAACAATACAACAATATGACATATTTTTAAAGTTGCAATCGCTTACTTGATGTCATGAAAATAGGGTTTGATACTGTCTCTTTCTGATCTGATTTCTCTTAAAATTTTCTTACAGTTGTCTATGTAAGTATTTTCTATTGCTTCCCAGTAAGATGCCAACTGGATAGCTATTTCCTGTAGGAAACAAAAAAGGAAAAATATCAAGAAAAATGATTTTAAGAAAGCTGTAATGTTAAAACATATTTTTTATAAGTCATATTTCATTTGCTTTTAGTCCTTTTCAAAAATATTTATTCATAATAAAGATCATAAATATCAATCATAGGTTTATATTGAGAAGGAAATCAATCCTACTATATGAAATTACCTATATTTTTATACTTTGATTTAAATTTTTCTGAGATTTATTCTCATTAAAAACACAATTCCAAATACAGTGCAACCCGGATATAAGAGAGTTGTCGGGACCAGAGAAGAAGTATCTTATATCCGGGTTTCTCTTATATCTGGGTTTGGTCTATTTTGTTTAGGTAACACAGGCTCTAATTTGGGACCATATTACATCTCTCTTATATCCGGGTTTCTCTTATATCAGGGTCTCTTATATCCGGGTTACACTGTATCTTCTTTTTCACAATTAACTAAAGTATAAATGATTTTATAAAGATTATAAAAGAAGTATTAATTTTTTTTCAGTGTTTTATGATTTATAGCTGCGACAAGCATTTTAGTAGAGGATGTGGCACCAAGATCTGAACAGTCATTGGACTAATGAAGGAAGCGTACCAAAAGCTAAGCAAGGTACAAGGTGCTGGATGCTGGATCATCTCCACACAGACGAGGAGAAAAATGGAGGCAGCAGAAATGTGGTTCTACAGAAGGATACTGAAAATTCCATGGACCGAGTGAATACGAAGTAAAGAAGTCTTAAAGGAAATGACAACAGAAAGAACACTTATACTCATAATCAGGAAATGATTCCTTGGGCACTTTATGAGGAAAGAGGGCTTGGAAAACATAACCCTCACATATTGAGGGAAAGAAAGATAGGGGAAGGTAGTGAGGCATTTACCTGATGAGTTTGCATGAATGGATGGTGGAATAAGGGGCGGGGGCCTGAACAAAGGCCAAAAAACTGCTAAGATCCACATGAGATAGGAAGTTGTGGAGAGCAATGATAGCCTATGTCCTGAAAGAATGTGGCATATAGAAGAAAATCATGAACAGAACTTTTTCTAAGGCATTCTGAATGCTTGCTAACATATTTGTTTAAGTTTCAATTGTTATTTAATTAATTGACTGTTGTTTAAACTTTCACGGTTTTCCTATTTTAATGATGTGATGAGTCTTAACTCTTAAGTTAATGATTGAATAAGCTCATATGGTTCTGTGACAATAAAATACCTGTAGAAATTCCCTTATCACAACAGGAAATATTTGAGCTTAACAAATTTAACAAAATATTGCAATAACAATCATAAATATGAATACTAGTTGTTATTTTAAGAAGTAAGGTGGTACAAATGAAAAGATTTGAAACTCACAACCTTTTCCACTTCGCTAAAACAGATGTTAAACACTTCTTTCTTTCTTTCTTACTTTCTCACTGAAATCAAGTAGTGTCTCTGATGTGTCTTTTCCATCTTTCCACAGAATCAAAACAGAATAGTCCATGATTCATGAGGTATCAATTTGGTAATTGTCAGTATAGTAATTGTAAGAGTAAACAGAGCTTATGACAACAGTAAACGTGCTAAGCCTTATTCAAATAAACGAATATCAGCTACAAAAGGAAAATAGGAGTTACAAGTAAATAACCAACTCTACATAGTGAACATAGGATACTACTACAACATTCTTTGTTCCTAGAAAAATGTAGTGTTACCATCCATAACGATCTGGGGGGCTTGTTGTCTGTTTGGATCTCCTGACATGTTGGACCACAGAATCATCTCCATTATGTGATGTGTCCTCCTCCTATTTTGTTCCACAGTGGAGGACTCAAGAGTTTTAGGTCGAACCAGAAATAGCCGCGATAAGTCATGGCTACTGCTGGTTCGACTGAAAATTCATCACATACTTTTGTGGGGTCAGAGTTGACTATCACTGCTATTTGTGCTACTGGGGCAGTATATAAGTCATTATTTCTTTGTGCTTTGTGCAGACGCTTGAGTGTAAGCTGTTTGTAGATCTAGGGTTTTATTTTCTAAGAGACACTGCCATATGGAAATAATTATCCCTGGTATCAGAATGAAATAGGCTTGACTGATTTGATAGGGTCAACAGGCAGTTGCACTTAAGTATCATATTATGTTGGGATATACCCAAGGCATTTGACAGTGTCTGGCACGCTGGCCTTCTTCACAAGATCAAGGACTATAGTGTCTCTTTTGAATATTTATTTGACTTAACAAACTGTAATGAAAGTCATGTTGAACGGTCATGCTTCTAGATCATTTTACATTAATGCAGAGGTCTTGCAGGGTTTTATTTTTGGACCTATGTTGTTTCTTATCTTCATCAATGACTTTCCTGATTTCATCAGTTTGCAACTCAGTATTTATGCCAATAACAACACTATTTACTCCAGTCTCAATAGTAAGCCCAATAGGTTTGACAAAGCAGAAGTGGCAACTGCTCTTGAAAATGATGTTCAATCAGTTGTTAGCTGAATCAAGAAATGGCTTGTAAATTTTAACACCTCCAAAATGAAACTGAAATTTTTTAATCATCAGAGAGAACCCATTTTGCCTTCCATCAGCATGGCTGATGCTAACCTCCAAGAGAGCAACTCATTGCACTTTCTTGGTCTCATGTTTTTCCCTGACATGAATTAGAGTGAATATATTGAATTAATTGTTAGGTTTACTGCTATGAATGTTCATTCATTATGTTGTGCCAGACAATTTTTCTTGCCAGAATCCATCTTGTTCATTTATAAATCTACCATTCATCAGTGCATTGAATATTGCTGGTATGCCTGTAGAATATTTTGAGATTCTCAACAAAATCCAAAGAAGGGTCTGCAATGTTATCAGTCCTGACCTGACACATTGATTTCAGTCACTTTCCCACCACTGTAACATAGCTTCCCTATGCTTTTTCTATAAATATTTTCTTAGTAATTGTTCTGAGGAGCTTTCCACTTTGGTACCTCAACTTCATCAATTTATGCACAGTACTAGATTAGTAAATAAGTCTCATGATTTCATTGTTGAAATTTGTAGATATAACCATATGCTCTATGTTAATAGTTTCTTTTCTTGCCTGTAGAATTCTCTTCTGGTTTCTTGCCTCTCTGCCAGTTATGATCTTCAAAAACTTAAATGCAATGTCAATCACCATCTTCTGCAGTAGCAAGTTTTTAAAAAATGTTGTTGTCAACACATAAGCTCCAAGCATCTCATCTGGCTCATAATACAAAATTTTAAAAGATGAAATTAAGACCTCAGTCAAAAAGACAATCACTGTGACACTATTTAGCTATGGTAATTGGCTAATTAATTAATCATAGAAATTAAAAGAGAAAATAGATATTCTTAAAGCAAAAAAGGGCTATCTCAAAAGATAGACTGAGCAACATTAAAAGAAAGATTTTATTTTATTTACAAAAATAGCCCACGGAAGAAGCCATGTGAGAGGTCTTGTCCTGTTGAGTTAATTTATGTCTTGCCGAGGGAGATAGAAAGAAAGGCAAATATGGAATTATCAGCCAAAACACATGCCGATACAGGCAGGGAGAATCAATATTAATTATCTTTCCAAGATATAGTTTATTTCTTTTCTTGGATAAAGGCGAAGAGAAGCAATGTGGCAATTATAAAATTTTGGCATTGTCTCGATATAGGTGAGAGGATTGTTATCATTTACTTGACCAACAGCCGCTAAGGTGTCAAATAGCAATGTGGCAATTGTAAACTTTTGGCAATCCCCAGAAAATTAGAAGTTGAGAATTGAGATTTGGCAAGATAAAAGAATTTAATTTCTTAACAGGCAAAGGATTCCATTATTAAGCTAACTTAGCATAAAAAACCAGATGGCAAACTTTGACAGTGATTAATGAGATGGTAAGAGTGCTGGATAAATGACTTTTGGGTGGCCCAGGAAAAAGAGAACATGTGATAAAAATTTAATTGGCAATGTGGACATTGTAAAAAGTTTTTGACCGACGGGAAAGGAGAATTTTGTAAACAAAAATTCTAGATTATAATTTTAAGGAGGCCAACTTAGCTACACCCGCACTGCCCAGAGATCATTGGTTATATGGTAGCATGGACAATAGGTGGAGGTGAATGGATGAGAAAGGCAGAGAAGATGTTAATGCCCACTGAAGGGATTTGTATGACATATCAATGTGAGAGAGAAAGAGTCTAGGAGGATAGCTCTCCTCCGACCTTCCCTCACAAACGACGGAGACCCCCCCCGAAATGGGAAGTGGTTGATTTTCCAAAAATGGGAAATAATCAATTTTCCTGTCCTGACAACAAAGAGATTTCTTGTTAGAAATAGAGATTACCAAGAACCCCAGACCGCATCTGGCCACCCACTGGGTTTGGTCGGTACCCATATAAGCGACTGTCGATGAGTCGTTAAACAGTTGGAGTTGAGTTGGAGTTAGTCAGTGAGTTCCAGATAGTTCGAGCTGGAGACACAGTTGAGCTGGTTTTGAACCAAGGTGTTGCCTCGCAGAAGCTAACCGAGAGATTTCATGACCTCCAACTTTGCTACCAATAGCAAGTTATACTGATAAACGAAGTTAAGCCAGCACTTAAAAACTAAATTAGTTGACTTACGATATCAACTTGTTTGAAACATAGAAGTTTCACATTTCATAGGAAACGGGCTGGGAGAAAAACACACTCCTGTATGTAACAGAAGGATTAAGTTAAACTGTTATTTCTTAACATAGTTGGACCTCTTAGGTTTTTCTTTTATTATTTTTTTTCTTTGCGCTTGTGCAATGCCACCTTCAATTTGGACTCAGCTGGCACTACAGCCCGATGCCTGATTGATCTCGTCTATCTAAGATCAAAGTCACAATGTGGGCAGGTTAGACTTGAGATCAAGGCAGTTACTCCAGTAACCAGACGTTGCCAGTGAGCTGGGAACGATAGAGTTAGCATTGAACCAGTACAACTGGTGAAGCCGTTAACATCGATGACCAGAACTCGACCCTGGTGCCACATATTGGTGCTGTAACCACTGGATTCGAACCTGGACGGCTGAGCGTTACATGTATAATAATATCAGAACCAGAGACGAATATCATAAATTATCAAATATAAATAAAATGTATTCAAATATATATAAAATTCATTACTGTAGAAAGAAGCAAAACATGTTGAATCAAATTTCTAACAAACAGACATAAACTGGTTAAACTTAGCTCAGCCCTACACCTTTCTTCTTCTTTTATGTTCCACATCTCTTCAGAACATAAGCAATCATAGCCCTCCACGTCTTCTTGTCCCTTTTAATAAGTTTTTTTTTATTTCTTCCAAACTCTGTTCTACAATCTATTTGCTCAAGTTCATCAAGTACATTATGCAATGCATTCCTCTGTCTCAATTTCCCTCAATCTGTCCTCTGAGTATCAAGTTTTCTGAGCCCTCCTTTCTTATTACGTGCTCCAGAAATTTCAGATGCCTCTTCCTGATATTTAGTATAAAATTCCTTTTTTGCTTCCATTTTCTTCAAATATTTCTTGTTGCTCACATGTTCAGTCCATGGTATCCTCAGCACCTTTCTGTAGAACCACATTTCTGTTGCTTCAAGTCTCTTCTTCATCTTTGACCAGCCCTAATTAAGGAGTCTATGGTTTACTTTTATAGCTTCTACAGTTAAACTAACTCATTTGGTCAAAGCAATATTTAGTACAAAGCTATATTTGTAGAACAACAAATTAATTTTTTATGATTGATTCATTTTCTATGGCTTATCAACACTTTGCAGGTTATTTAAAGTCAGAAAATATTTTCAGATTGTAAGAATTTTGTGTGTAGGGACAGGAAGATAATGATTCAGTGATACAAGTCTGACTCATTAACCCCTGGCTGAAGTGGGTTTATACCTTTTCCAAGGGTAAGTGAATATAACGAACCCAACTGAAATTAGAACTCAACTCTCTGATTAACATCGCCAAGTCATTATCCATTACACTACACACACATCCAAGCTTACAGCCGTGGTATTCTCAAGAGGTCACCCATCTAGGTACTGACCAGGCTTCCTGTTGCTTAACTTTGGTGATCATATAGGAACTGATGTTTCAACACTATATGGCCATAAGTACAGCCAATGAAGATAAAGCTTACTATCAATGACTTGCAAGATCAATAAACTAAGCAATGGTCTATGATTCATACTTTTAGTGTTATTTGAATATAAATATGGCCCAAACATAATGAAATCACATTACTCTTTAGTCTGATAAACATTTGATAATGTACATTAATAAACCTTCCAATACTCCCAAAATCTCAACATTCTTTTTATGTCTATAAAACAATATTGTAAACATGGTCCTCTTTCACATTGGTAATTATTGTGTAGAATTTTCTTTTGAAAGATATTTTCTATTGTACAATCAACCAAGTTGAGGTGAAAACAATTTGTGATTTTTTAAACTTCTTAGTAGTCCTAACCCTTCAAGACTACAAGTGGATATATTATGAGCAATTTTATTTCCAGTTCCAGCAGTTAGTATTTAATTACAAGCAATTTCCCATTATAGAAGGCGGAATTACATGGCAGACCCCACAGGCAACAAGTCAGTAATACAGAAAAATACTTTCTTTAATAATACTAAAAACATTACCTCAAGCCAGACTTGATTTAATGTTAAAGTTAAAAATTATATTTTAATAATCCACAACACCAATTCCCTGAACCATAATCAATGTCCCAAACATTGTTGTTGCTCACACATTTTTCCATATATTAAGAGTTTACTAACCATATTGATGTCTGTGTCAACAAAAATCCACTCAGCACAACCAGGTACAATGGCTGGCAGGTTTGGAACCACAGGAATTTCTACCTCTGGTTCTGGTTCAGAAACAGAGGCTTTAGCTCTCCTAGAAACATTCTTTTCTTTAGGGCTGACTGAGTCTGCAAAAATCAAAAGGTTTTGTGGGAGTTATAACTCCAGATATATAATTATAAACCCCTAACATTTATACATAGAAAAATACACATAGAAAATAAGAAACAGCAAGACGTAGAAACAACAAAATGAGTATTATTTATTGTTTCGTTATTGTTGGAGACACAAGAGACAGAAATACTGAGTAAATTGTGAGTTGGACTCAAAGAGGGATCAAATTTTGATCAGAACCTGACAAAAGGATAAGATAAAGACAGAGTAAATTGTGTATATCATCTTTCGGGTATGTTTTTTATATAATGTATGTAGTGAGTGTCCAGATAATTTGGTTGGGAAAAAAAAGTGTCTGGAGTTTTCTTAACCTTGAATTTTGGTTATGTGTGTTAAGAAAGAAATGTTACCATTGTGGCCTGAAAAGTAAAGGAGCCAAAATTTTTGTCAATCCTCATGTTCACTGCCTGTCCAATTGTGAGGTGTCACATGTTTTGTGTACAGGAGAGAAAAGTGGGGTTGATTCTCATTGGTTTAGAAAAAGTGAATTAATGATAATTATAATTGCTATAATTATTTTATTATAATTATTTGTGGCAGCATAATTAATTTTTATTTATTTATTGTTTTATTGACATGATGAGGTAAAAGATAAAGCTGTAGTAACTTTAAGAAAAAAAAATCAAGGAAAGCCTGAAACAAAGCATTCTAAGATAATTATTACTCACATTCACTCAAATCATTACTAAGATATTGAAGGCTTTATCAATAAAAAAAACTGATTATATGTCCTTGCATATTTAAAAATTAGTTCTAAATATTAGGACTAATGATATGCATTTAAAATGTTTGTTTCTACATTGAATGAAAAGCTGGTTTGACACATTGAAAGAAACTAAGAAAAATGATTGTGGATGAACTATTGAATTTGCTTGCTATTAATGATATTTATAAAATATAATTACTGTATTTGACGGCATATAAGAGGCATGGGTGTATAAGACGCACCCCAATTTCAGCAGGGCAAATAAAGAAAAAATTAGTAATTAGTAAAATTATTAGTAAATGGTACAGCCTAGGCTATGTCGATGAGGTGTTATTTTGGTTAAACAAGCCATGATTACAATTAAATGAAAAATAATAGGAAAAAAGAACACAAGCCTATAAAAACTTTATTATATCTAAAGGTAAGAAAACAAAATAAAAATCAAGCAATTATTACAATTGAGCAAAACAGTACAGTTACCATTAAAATTTTAATCATCTTCAAATCCATAAAATTCATCGTCTTCATTATCAAAACTCTGATACTCATTTTCAATACTGCTATCATAGAATAATTAAGATATAAAAATTCTGATTTATTTATACCAATGCAACAGGAAGTTATCACAAGAAAAATATTAATGAAACAAATATATTTTACAAATATATAATTTGAATTTATTGCATATAATTTTAGTGAAATGAAGTACTAATATTAAATGTGATGAAATTAATATGATGAATATTATCAATGATAACATTTTAATCTGCATAATAGCCTTTTAAATAATGACAATAGGTATATGAAAGTTACTCTAAAGCTTAAGTTAATAGGAGTTGCCAGGTAACTAATTTCAGCTGACTATTATGAATTTTAAACTTATATATAGCATATAAGATGCAGGGGAATTTGAAAAGATATTTTTAATAAAAAAAAGTGCGCCTTATATGCCATCAAATACAGAAGTTTAATTTCTTCTAATCTGAGTTATGATTCAATAATATGCTTCTTCTAGAGCTTGAACACTAATCATTAGCATATTTTCTTCATTTTCAACACATTTAATACAGATAAATGCAAATGTATGATGTTAGTCATCCAAGAAGATCATTGTGTTACAAGTTTCATTGGAACAATCTTGTCGCCTCCACAAAAATATAATATGTCTCATGTTTTATGAAAATTTCAACAATAAGTTATTTTTTTAGCATTTAAGGATAACAGAGATTTACATGATACTGGTGGTCCAAGAAGATCATTGTGTTACAAGTTTCATTGGAACAATACCCCCACACAACTAAAATACAATGTCTATCTTGTTTTATGAAAACTTTGACAATATTTTACCTTTTTATCCATTTCAGGGTGACAGGGATTTGATGTTGCCATCTATATGATCTATTTTATTACTCCCTTACGGTTTAAAATTGCCATAAAATGTATTATAAAAAAACTTCATTGAAGTTTCTTTTTTATATGTAAGGTGATCATTGTAGCACACTATCAAGGATGTAATGACTATTTTCACAGTTGATCACATGCCGTACATTGTAATGCAATAAACACTGCAATCTAGGATATTCTTTTTGCTTAAAATAAGTCGGTGAAAGATATTCTCAATTTTGATGAGACTTTCCAAAAAAACTGGGAACTGATACTTCATGTTGCATAAAGTCATGCAAGTTCTGATTGTCCCAATATCATTGATATGACTTGATGGAGCAAATGAAACTGAATTTAACTTTGCTGACAAGTAAATCAATACTGCTATAGTAAGCAATTAATGTTTTTTTTTTAATTAACTTCAAACAATGTTATAGTGGATACTCGTATTTAAAACAGATGCTGCATTTTTACTTATGTTATTTTTAAACAGTGCATGTTATGGCTTTTGATCTGCACATTACATTCAAGAAATTTAAATAAAGAAAAATGCCAAAGAGCATATTTTTCTTTATTTAGGTTTCTTTATTTATGCTGTCTATTTCCAATATGAGTATCCACTATAACAATATTTGAAGTAATAAAAATGTCCTAGTAAGTAATTTATATTGACAATCAGGTTCTGTTCTCTTTCTTCCAAAGAAAGCAGGATTCATATCTTGTGCCACCTGCTGGTGCAGTTTTGTAAACAGCTTATCATTGTAATTAGCAATACGTCCCAAGAGAAATATCTTAAAGCCCAGAAATTAGAATATTAATTTCAAGGTTATTAAGTGTGAGGACAGAATCATTTAACTAAATGAATTATTATACTGCTTAAGTTTTTCTTGTTTTCTCTACCATCTGCAGTAAGTTTATTTGTATATTGCATCTAAAATTTGTTGCTAAGTATATTTCTCAGTTATTAAGAACTCAATCACCAAAAATGTTACTTTGATATATCAGAATCTGTTAGAATTAGAAATATTTTTGCAGTTTCCTGGATTGTAATACAGAAAACATAGCAAGAAAAGGTATTCTTTAGGATCCCAACCTAATCAGCAACAAAATCCATTTACAATTTTTGGCCTAGATTTCTGAAACAATGTGTTGTTACTATTATGCATTTATTCATTCAGACCAGTTTTTTTATCTTTATTACATTAACTGTGGCATGCATTTATCTTACAAAATAAAGGTGGCACCCTGTTTGGTCAAAATTCAGTCCTTTCAGTAACCTCTCCAGGGAACAGGCTTAGGCAATGGTATAGGAAGGCTGTGCACTGCCCAGACTAGGCTCCATGCTTAATTGTACCAACAAGATCCAAAAGAATACAAAGCATTATTGGGTTGATGCATAATTACCAGGCGTTTTTGTAGGTGAGTTATTTGCTGTTTTGTTTACTTTTTTTAATAAAAATATTATTTTATTTTCAGGATATAAAAATGGATGTCAATAATCATATGCTCCAGAATAATCATTTAAAAAAGTTATTGTTGAATTGTTATGTTTCTTTTTTCATAATAAATATTGTTTTAAAACGCCTGATAATTATGCACCAACCCAATATATTTGGAGCTGGTTGACTGCAGCATTTGCAGCAAGGTAGTTCATGTTGATAGCCAAATGTCTTTGGGGCTTTTCTCTAGATTTTCTGTCTGAATTTACTTCTATAGCTTTTTCTATGCTTGGATACGACTGCAAGACAATGCAATTTTAAAATCAGGGTTTTCCTTCACCTAGATGCACTGCATTCCTGAGTTGACAAGCTCTATGTACTTGAAGCCGCTGGTTATGAGACACCAGTGGTCCTTCCTTAAGTGTCTGCAATATTCAGTAACCTCCCAGGAATATTGAATGCAAGATTAGCATTTTAAAAAAGAATTAGCAGTTATGAGTTCTGGAATTCCCTAAGAAGAATACTGGACATAAATATAGAAATAAGAATATAATATCTTTGTGGATCAAATAAAGTGTAGAATTATTTAAAATGAAAATGTCAGAAATAATTTTTTTTTAACTATAGCCATACCAAAATGGTGCTAGATTCTATTACAACGACAAAGTGCTATCTGAACTCAATTAATTATAATAAATTAATATTCAAATATGTGTGTCACTTACCATTTGCCTGAAGAGGTACAACATAGTACTGAAACATGAAAGCTATTGTGTAGTGATTTCAACATGTTTTTGTTCTAATATCTACAATAAAATAATAATAATAAATTAATATAAATATATTTATACCTTGTTTTTTGCTTTCCTTAGGAGATCTACTTTCTGTTTTCTGGGGACTGTGTTTGCTCTTTTTGGAAACACCTGAATCTATAGATCCTGAAAAAATATGACAGCTTTTATTGAGTTTCACTCCATATTAATACTTACAGCAAAAACATAAAAATGTAAGAAAAGTATTAAGAAACAGAAAAATTTCATTAGGAACAAAGGAAAAGGTATTGAACTATTATGTAATATCAGTCTTCCTATATGGCAGTGAATACTGGACAATCTACTCACAGACAAAGAAGAAACAGAAATGTGGTTTTAAAAAAAAGATGCTGAGAATATCATGGACCAAGCATGTTCAAGCTCATCATTGTTCTGTAGAAAAATATCAAGTAATTTCCTTAAATTTCATAGTATGACCTATCTGGATTTTATCTTATAAAACAGATATAACTCTTTGATAACTCTACTTCATATACTTTAAACATTGTGGCAAAGTATATCATCATCTTCCATGCTTGAAAAGTAATCAATTTTCTCTTCAAGTTAGGAATCTTTAAGAATTAAAAAAATAGGTGGTTCTGTAGTTCTTTTTATTGCCATTCAGTCAGCAAACATTTAACCCTCTGGTTATAGAAAAGTAACATATTGTGGTAACATTTCTTAATTTCATTACAGTAAATAATGTAAGCACAAATGATATCAGTTCAATAAGCAAAGCACAATTTTGCTATTGACAAATCCCTACTTCCTTCATCCCAGGAAAACAATCAATCTAATGTTTTCTTTAGTAAGAACACTACTACAGCTGTAACATCTTAGCAACAGGAAAATTCACTTTATCCTCAAATAAACAAGTACAGAGATAAATTATTATGATTGATCCATACTACCATTCTAAAGAATACCCACTGACATATACCCTCATATATATATATATATGGGTACTAGCATGTATGTGTGTACATATATTCATAAGTATATATATGTATATATGTGATTATATTGCTAATTGCGTATTTTGTTTTTTTTATGTATGGTTTTATGATTGTCTTGCTGATGTACACATCATCTATAATTTTAAATGAATAATTTTAGTACTATTATTAATCGGTTATAGTCTTTATTATGTTTATCCTTCTATGTTTATAGTCTAAATGTGTTCTCTATAATTATCTATGTGTTTTCTATAATTATCTATATATTGATTTACTTATTTATTTATCTTTTATCTATTAATTTTTCTTAAAAAAATTTTATTTCACTTTATTTAATTTTAATTAATTTATCTATGTTGGATATTATTATTATTATTATTATTTTCTTTGATATCTGGAATTTACACATTTCTTTCCGAGTCCCGCCCAGGGACCTAAAGTTAGAAATGGCATCATGACACTTTCCACTGCAAAAAAAATAAAAAATAATTACATAGATAAAGCCCTTTGTAAAGTGTAGACTGTACTTGTCAGAACAATTTTTTGTATCTCTTTGAGGCATGGACTTCCAGGGATCCCTTCAATTAGTCTACTGGAATCTTTTCCAACCAGTCCAAGGGCTCCAACTACAACAGGGATTGTTGATGTTCCCATGTGCAACATTTTTGAGATTTCTATTTCAAGGTCCTTGTATTTTGACAGCTTTTCAAATATCTTCAAAGATACATTGCAGTCTGCAGGGACTGCCATAACAATAAGGTGGCACTTATTTTGTTTGTTATTATTATTATTATTAGACTAAGTAATTTGAATTTGTGATGGTTATTGCTGCCTAAAAGAATAGGCTCTATTGGACAATTTGCTGTACAAATTTAAAGTCTGATCACACATCACATCACCTGATGTACAAACTTGTTCAACCCTTTAAGTGAAAAAATGACCTTCTTGGCCAGGTCATTCTATTTTAGTTTTACTACTATCCCATCATTTATTTATTCCTTCTTCCTTTTCCCTTCCTTCACTCTCACTCTCTCTCCCTCCCTCTCTCATTCACTCTCTCTCTCTCTCTCTCCTTTATGTTTTAAAAAGAATTTTATATTTGAAAATCTGTTATTTTTCTTTCTTCCTCTCCATCTTTCTTCTCTTCATTCTTGCTTTCCCTTTCTCCTGTTAATCTAGTATATCATTCCAGCTGAATTGTTTCCATTTATTAAGAATTTTTGGTCTGAAGAAATGAATATGACAATATTCATGAAATAAATTATAACCAGAATGGATCTTTAAGGATTTTTCTTGATTTATTGTTATTATAATGCTCTGTAATTTTCAGCCCACCCTCGTACCTGGATAGAAACAATGCAGTTATTAATAAGAAAAGTTGAAATTAATGCATGCAAGATTTCATAGTTCTCGCATGATTCCTTCATAGTGAGCCTATGAACTTTTAGCCCAATCTCATACATGATCATAAACATATTAAAAAATTAAAAGAGAACAGTTTTAATCAAAACCTTCTATTATTTAAAATAAGCAAATACATAAATTTATTTCTCAAACTAAAATAAAATAATAAATAATAACTGCATTAAAAAATGCAACAACATTAACTCAATTTTGTTTATTAGACATTGAATTATATCCCTTAGCATCGTCAATAGTTTAACTTGACTTCCACAGTTAACCTGAAGAATATTTGTGAGCATTCTTAAATTTAAAAATTCTGAAAACTTAACTACATTTTTACTTCTGTCTATAAATACTTGTAAAATAAAATTTTTACATTTGCCTTTATAAAGTCTATGAGAAGATGAAACACCCTGATAAAGAAAAGTTTTTCCTTTTGTCTTTATTCATATATATATATATATATATATATATATATATATATATATATATATATATATATTGTATATATATATATATACATATTCATGTACTAATAGAACAATAAAATCAATATTTATAAAGAATTCTTCCTACCTTCATGAGACATTGATAGTGCTTTTATGGGTTCTTCCTTTATTTTTTCTCCTTCTTCTTCTGTGATTTCTAAAGTTTCTGCAACAGTTTCTTCAGCTGCCTATAAAAGATAAGTTTGGTTTTATGTGTCTATTATGTTCCAGAATGAATAGTGGAATACAAAACTATTTAAGTAATCTTGTTCTGACAAAGATGGTCCAACAAACAAGATAAAGAATAATTAATTACTTCAGGATGATTTTATATGCATACTTTATGTATGCAAAAAAATGAAAAAAAAACAAAAACAAAACATGAAACAGAAGAAGCAATTCATAAAGGAAAAGATTTTATGAATGTTATTATTATATGCATTATCTATATAACATTCATAAAATCTTTTCATGCTCAGCGTCCATTTTCACTCAACTACACTTAATACATTTGTCTATACCATTAGTCACAATACAATGATTAATTTTGAGAAAATGTTACTGACAACAATACAATCATGCATAATACCTTTTAAACATAATTATAAAGGATTACTTCTTTTTGAATAACACAGTTCCAAAATCTATTAAAAATCTCTTTTCAAGAATGCTGCCTAAAAATCTATTTAAAATCTCTTCAAGAACATTGTCCAAAAATTTTTTTAAAATATCTTTTCAAGAACACTGTCCAAAAATCTATAAAATCACTTCAAGAACACTGTCAAAAAATCTATTAATATAAAAATATGTGCATTCAGACAATACATACACATAGTCACACATGCACACATAATTTATTAAAGTTTGGCATATATCAAAATTTAAAATATTATATTATATAAATTACTAGTATCCCAGTTGGGGTAGGAGAATTATATTGTTGTCAGTAACATTTTCTCAGAATTAATCATTATATTGTGACTAATGGTATTGACAAATGTATTAAGTGTAGTTGAGTGAAAATGGACACTGAGCATAAGGGAAAGACAAAGAAAACCCTGAGAAGGAGAAAAAAATAACAGAAGACTTGGTGAATTTGTAGGGATTCATAAATAAGAAGCAGGAGTTTCATTTTCTCCCATGTTAGGTTATAGAAGGGAAGTAGAATTCCCATAATGCACTAGAAAGAGAGTTTGGCCGCAAAAATTCAAAGTCTCTCTCTCTCTCTCTCTCTCTCTCTCTCTCTCTCTCTCTCTCTCTCTCTCTCTCTCTGGTCCAGAAAGACATGTTTTTTTCTTAAATTAGTTCACAAGAAAGATAAGCCTAAAATTATTTCTTTCTTTGCATTAATACATACAAATCTATATTCAATATATATATATATATATATATATATATATATATATTATGTATATTTCGGCAGCAATTTTTCATTAATGCCTGTTTCATTAAATAATATAGACAAGTTTTGTCTATTTATTTTAAGTAAGTTCCTTTCAAATTGTCTGATAAGCTTAATCACATTATCGTTGAAAGACGAAAGGAAAACACCATATTGACACATGTTTGAATCCAATCTAAGTTTTTGGCTTACATAAGCCATTATCAAAGATGACAATTTTAATAAATCTAACAACACATATAAGAAACCACAATAATGGCCCACCATTGTTGTTTGAATAAGCTCAAAGTAACGACAAACTCTTATTTACGAGCCAAGGAAGCGAAAAACGCGTTGTAGCTCATGACATCACACATGACCACGCGAAAGTGAAAACGAGAAGTATTAAGTATTCATGAAAATAATAAACAAAAATTAAAAGTCCTTGAAGCTATATACATAAAACAGTTGAAACCTAACCTGAACTAAATAAACTATGAAATCTCCACAAACATTCTTAAATGCCTATAACCTATAGCAGCTCGTTTTCACTCTCGTGTGGTCATGTGTGACGTCATGAGCTACGACGCGTTTTTCGCTTCCTTGGCTCGTAAATAAGAGTTTGTCGTTACTTTGAGCTTATTCAAACAGCAACGGTGGGCCATTATTGTGGATTCGTATATGTGTTGTTTGATTTATTAAAATTGTCATCTTTGATAATGGTTTATGTAAGCCAAAAACTTAGATTGGATTCAAACATGTGTCAATATGGTGTTTTCCTTTCGTCTTTCAATGATTATGTGATTAAGCTTATCAGACAATATGAAGGAACTTACTTAAAATAAATAGACAAAGCTTGTCTATATTATTTAATGAAACATGCACTAATATATATATATATATATATATATGTATATTTGTATGTATATATGGTCTGTGAATAATATGAATCAATTTTGTAAGCAATTGTATGCTCAATCAAAAATCAATCATTTAATAATATATACCAATAACTGTTCATATTTTATTTTATAATTTCATGCAATATTGCACATTTAACACATTGTGGATTGATTATATAATACGGGATAAAAATAACAAAACCAAGAACTAGACCACATATCATTTACACTCGCATGATATATTAAAATATAAGTAAAGGATTATCATCAGTAAGTGCCTGTCAAAGAATCACAACCTCTCTCACACTGGTCTATCACTACTACTATGGAAAGT
Organism: Acanthosepion esculentum; assembly: GCA_964036315.1. Classification (NCBI taxonomy): domain Eukaryota; kingdom Metazoa; phylum Mollusca; class Cephalopoda; order Sepiida; family Sepiidae; genus Acanthosepion; species Acanthosepion esculentum. The sequence continues at coordinate 31,791,962 of OZ038497.1, read as the reverse complement.
ACTTGGACAAACTACATTCCTTGGTTCTTCCAGGTCTTACCTTCAAGTCTAGGACCTGACATGCTACTTACATAGTAGCAATCCACCCACATTCCCTCCATATTCCATTGGCGTGAAGTAAGTTCCACTCAAACAGATTTTTCCCACAAACCACAGCCCTGTGAAACAGACTCCTAAGAGGATGTTTCCCTAATCACTACAATCTTAACCTGTTCAAGTCTAGAGTTAACCATTATCTTCCCCTCCTATCAGTATAAACTAGCCCTTAACATAACTCTGTACCTTGAGTGGTCCCCAGACCTTATACAGGGTGAACATTAGTATAAAAACAAAGTTTTAAAAAAATCAAGCAAAAAAAATCACTGACTTTCAAATAGTTTTTGTTATGTCCCAGAAATAAATTCTGGAAATGAAGGTTAATGTAGCTTCGTTCTTGCTCTGGAAGTTGCCTGTTTACCATAATGAAAGGAAGAACCCCCTTCTGAATTATACTTTGGCCTTTTGTTGTGTGCTTCCAACTGAGTTGAATAACCTCTCTGGCTGTTTGTTTTGTACCAACAAATTTAACCTCTGTATAGAGTGCAAGACAACTAACAATTGAATTTTCATGCATTTATCTATAATTTGTTTAAATGCCAACAACTTTATGGTAAGTCCCTATAAAAAAAATAAATAAAATAAAATATGAAAATAAAATATATAAACAAAATAAAAAAATTAAAATTAAAATAAGTCATTCGTTTTCTAGTAAAAACTTTATCTTTTCTCTCTCTCTCTATCCTTCTCTTTCTTTATTTCTCTCTCAACTAACAAGAAGGAAAACCTCAAATAAAAAGAGGAAGAAGAAAAGTTTCAACCTGGCCAAAAAAAGCCAGAAGTTTGCACAATCAGAGCCTAGATAATTATGACTATAAATCTTCCAAAATAAGACAAGTTCCATGTATAACTTGCTATATGAAAAAAATCCAAAAGAAAAGAAGGCTGGAAAATAAAATGATTTTGGCCAATCAAAAAATTAACACAGAGCATATTTTGATGTTAGCCAAAACCAAGGTTTACACCAGAGTCTGGGAGCCTGGTCAAAAGGATATAAGCTGACAGCTCTGAGTTAGACCCAAAGAACAGATGGCAAGAGAAACTATGGAACAAAATATGTAACTGCCAGAGAAACCAGCCATGTTTGTTGCATGAAGTAGCTAAGAGGTCATCTGCTAATGATATTTCCTGCCCTTCTTAGGGCCAAGAAAAACACAGTAATTGACGTCGAACTATTTATAAAATGACTACTACTATCAAGTTCTGACTTCTCAACTGTCAAAACTACCCACTACCAAGCCAACATGGACTTTCTCCAAACTGCTACTAAAATCTGTCTTATAAATGAACATTATGTTAACCCAAATATCAAAGGATTCTAAATCAAATAAATAAATATATATTATTTATTTTATACTCATGAATCAGTTTGTTTATTCCAAAGTTTCTGGTAAATAAATACCAAGAATATCCTGACAAATGTACACAATTTTAACATGAATAATATTAAGATTCAAAAGAGACATGTAAGGATACAGAAGATGCTTATCTCCCTTTGATAGAGATAAATCACATGGGTCACAAGACTCCATACAGTGATGAAAAGTGGCAGTCAAAATTCAGTTCAGGTACAGCAGTCACCACATGAAGTTGCTTTCAAGGGACCCAAGCTGAGGCTAAATCTGCCACCCCAGCAGCTTACATGTCCACTGTGACATTTCATTTTAGTTTTGGGTATGTCTTAGTGATATAAAAGTCTTTCTGAAAACATAGCATGTTTGTCATTGTTTTTGCTTTCAACCATTTTGCTCCATCCGTGAAAATATTGGTGTTATTATATCAGAGATAACAATGCTTATAACAGGAGAAATTCAAATGGAAGAATAAATCTTTCTTCCAAGTGACCCTGTTACAGACAGATTAAATATTTTTTACACTGTTGACTTACTGTTATCGGCTCAGTTACTTCATTAACCACTTCTGGAACAGGCTCTTCTTCAGCAGCTTTTTCTTTAGCCTTTTTCTGGAACAAGTTTGAAAAATAATTTTTAAGTGTTAACATAACTGATTTAATTTTCTAACATACAAAACACGAACTTTAAGTACCTTTGGTTACATATGGTTGTTCCTTCTTTAAAATATCACTATAAACAGTTTGTGTGCTGAGATGAAAAAAATATGTATAAACAATAAATCTCAAACCATTTCATATTATTGAATATATCTTACAGGAATAAGAATTTTTTTACAATAATATTCATGTAAATTATATCCAATTAAAAAACGTATCCTAAATTTCCTCAAGCTGATGAAAAACCAGTTCACATCAATATTTCTCCATTGTAAAACAGAATATCTCTTTACAATTCAATTGATAATTTAAATAGACAGAATTGTTGCCATTAACACCTTGCAAAAATCAATGCAGTACATTTTGCAATATTTATTCAAATAATTTCCAGTTTTTCTTCTATAATATACTATGATATTATATACTATTGCAAAAAGTAGAGATGATACAAATTGTAAATTAGTCAGAATATGTTTTAACAAAGTAAAAGGAATATAACAGGAAAGTTATTCTTTTTCTAATGAACAATCATAAATTCCCAAATTAAAATTATAAGTTATCCTTTACACTCAATTACATGATGGAAAATAACAAAAATCTATATAATGACTGTTCCTTAATAAAAAAATAAAAATACAACTCTCATGTAATTACTTAACTCTGATTGGTTCTTTTATGATTGATCAATTGCTGCTCCATCTTGTGACTCATCATTTAAAGATTATTTGCAGACAACTTTCGTCTTTCGTTCTGCCGTCCTTGTATGTCTAAACAACTCAGATTTTGAACATCAAGTTGTCAGACTTTTCAGAGAAGAACATCTAACATGAGGATTGATGAAATGTGCAGAAATTCTTCCTGAATTTTTCAGTCACACCAGTCATCACCAGTTTAACCCATAGATGGAGGAGAAGAGATAGATTCATACTTTTCTCAAAGGTGTGAAAGTGAAGGGAACAGACAAAGCCAGATTTTGAACTTGCCTTGCCAATTCTACTTTCTGTATCGAAAATGTTGGTGCTAACAATATGTTATAATTATTAAACTGTATTAAGTTCCATTAATATTATTCTATTAAATTATAATAATTAAATTCCTACATTTAAAAAGAAAAGAAGCTATTTCTGCTTAACATTTTAACTGTCACAAAATCAAATTTAATTGCATTGATGTCACAAGAGTGTAATAATTATTCCAATAAATAACTCTCTTTCAATTTTTCTTAACCCTTCTGGATGCAAAATACAAAGAAGTATCCACTATGTCATTGGTCCTGACTTGGCATCTTGGCTTCAGCCACTTTTCCACCACCATAACATTCCTGCACCTTATTTTCATGGTAATTGTTTTGATGAACGTTCCTCTATGGTACCTAAACTCTATAAATTTAAGCACAGTACTAGATTAGTGGTAAAGTCTCATCATTTTAAAGTTACAGTTTTGTGCTAGCAGTCTCTTCTCTCGCACTTCTCATTTGTGGAATTCTCTTTCAGCTTCTTGCTTTCCAGTCAATTTTGCTCTTCAAAAATTGAAATGTAATGTCAATCAATATCTTCTGTTTTCTTAATTCCTGTCCTTTTATTGTTCTCTCTCCTTAATAATGTTTTTTTTCTCATATTATCTCACACTCAGTAACCCCCTTGTGTCTTAGTGGCTTTATTGCCTTGCTTGGAGTGAAATAATTAAAAATAAAGATCTTCACTGATATTTGTATGAACTAATTCCCAGCTGATTTAATCCAATAAATTAAAAATTCCTTCTTACAAGAAAATATGCAAAATCTTTTGAAATGAAACAAAATCTGGGATAATTTTTATTCTTTTTAGATTATTAGATTATTTAAATCATTTTAGGTTTTACTGTAATTATAGGTTTGATGAAAAGGAAGTCAATGATGGCTTCTCATAGCCCTTATGTTACAACTAATAAGAGGCAAGTAGTAATTTAAGTCTATACAAGGAACAGGTGTTTCTAATCCTTTAAGATAAAAGAATAAAAAGTAAATAAGAACAAGCCAATTTTTCTTCATATTAGATGAAATTTCTACTGATAAAAACATAGGTATATTGATATCAAAATAAATGAAGTGATAAGTTGTGAATATTTGCTCTAAAATGTATTTACTTTTGTAAACCATGCTATTTTATTTCTTTTTTAATAATATACAACTGATCTTCATATCAAATTCTCTTAATTTTCAAAACAGCAGAATTACTTAATTTAGTTCAGATGTGTGTGTGTGTGTGTGTGTGTGTGTGTGTGTGTGTGTGTGTGTGTGTGTGTGTGTGTGTGTGTGTGTGTGTGTGTGTGTGTGTGTGTGTGTGTGTGTGTGTGTGTAACAGCTGCACATTCAAATCATGTTTGCGGCTGACCAGAAGGGTAACAAGACACATCATATCACTATGGCTACCCTGTGGTTGGAGAGATAAAAAAAAGAAAAAACGTGTCTCAGTCCTTTCCTTTTATACTGCTTTGTACAAAGCTGCCTAGTGAGTATTAATTGAAGGCTCCTGGCACATAAGGGCTACACATATGTTCCAATAAATAGAAGGGACAGAAAATACGTACTAGGCATTTTTGGTAAGTTTTGATAAGTGTTGAATTAGTTCAGGTGGAGTTTACCAAAATGAAAGAAACATGTCAAAATTAAATAATAAGATCTGGGTACTTTTGACAATATTTTGTTGTTTGGTTTTGGTTTTGACTGTATTTGATTGAAAGTAGAGAAATAGCAAGTATGGTGTTTGTATTTTTGTCAATCTAAAGTTTGCAATAAATGTGTTATGACTATGAATGTTACATAGCAAAGAAGAAAGTTGGTTCATTATGTCAGGCTAGACAATTTTTCTCATCAGAACCTATCTTACATATTTATAAGTCTTCCTTGCTTCAAATATTGCTACCACATCCAGTCTGGGGATCCTGCTTTATATTTAGAGATTCTTGATAAAATCCAAAGAAGAATCTGCAATGTTATTGGTCCTGATCTGGCATCTCAGCTTTCCCACTGTCATGACATATTTTCCCAGTACTATTTCTATATATTCATGGTAACAGTTCTGATGACGTATTTACTCTGGTATCTAGACTTTATAAACTTAATTACAGTACTAGATTGGCAGCAAGGTGTCATTATTTTGAAAAGTTGAAATGGCTAGATGTAATTGTAAGTTCTTTGCTAACAGTGCCTTTTATCGCACTTCTCACTTGTGGAACTCTCTTCCAGCTTCTTGCTTCCCAGTCAACTTAGATCTTCAATGTCAATCATTATCTTCTGTCTTCTTAATTCTTGTTCTTTTATTGTCCTCTCACTTTAATAGTAGTTTTTCTCATATTTTCTAACATTCAGTAACTCCTTGTGTCCTAATGGATTTATTGGTTTGCTTGGGGTGAAATGATTTTTAAAAAAAACATGACTTTACAGTTTAAAGGCATTTTAATACATGAGCATGTAGATTGGAATCAAATTTTTTTTTATGGTAAGTAGCTTTCTTTTAATTTAAATACCCTGCAGGATTTGTAATCATTTTTTACATTTGGAATGACGGAACTATTGTTTTGTTGACCAAAATCTGATGGAAATTAGTAGTGGCACTGTGGATTTTTATGTATATGGTACTTTGCTCAGAGATGATGGGTTAATCTAAAGAGAAATGTTGTGGTATGGTCAATTTTAAAGATTTTTTTTTATTATTATCAACAGAGATACAGTCACCTGAAAGACAAAACACTTGATATCCTTGGTATGCAACAATGGTCTTTTGAAAAGTGTATTTTGTGGACATGGTTAAATGGCAAGGTTAAAAGTTCTGAATTTTATGATGATACTTCACTCATTATTGCTATCTGTAGGATTTATATATAAATATTTTGCCTTGCATTTTCTTCCTTTATGTAATTGGAGTGCATTTGATTACTGTAAAATAAGTTAATGCTATTTTTGTAGTTTTAATCAGGATTTTATGTGGTACCATGATTGTCTATAAAAATAATTTGACAAATATGGATAAATATGTCCACAATAAGATGAAATGTCAAAAGGTTTGTTTCCCATGATACCACTTTTTAAACTACCTTCACTCTTTAGTAATGTTTATTGTTTTTTCAAAAGTGATGATTAGAATTGGAATAAAACCTAAACATATGAAAATGAATTTATACTCTTTTTGTTCTTAAGAATATATATATATATATATATATATATATATATATATATATATTAACAAAAATATTAAACACTGTTTAATTTCCTTCTATCAGCATGGCTGATGCTAAGCTCTAGAAGAGTCATTCATTGCAATTTCTTGGGCTAACATTTTCCACTTATATGAAGTGGAATGATTATATTGAATCAATAGCTAAGTTTGTTGCCAGGACAGTTGGTTTACTGTATCATGCTAGACAATTTTTCTCACCAGAATCTACCTTGCAAATTTATAAGTCTATTATTCATCCATGCCTTGAATATTGCTGCCACATCTGGTCTGGTGCTTCTGCTATGTATTTAGAGATTATTGATAAAATCCAAAGAAGAATCTGCAGTGTTATTGGTCTTGACCTGGCATGTTGGCTTCAGTCACATTCCCACTGCCATAATGTAGTTTCCTTGTACCTTTTCTATAAATATTTTCATGGTAATTGTTCTGAGCTTTCCTTTTTAGTACTTAAACTTTATGAATTTAAGTGAAATTAGGGTGAAATGATTAAAAAAACAAAACAGAGAATAACATTGCACTGAGTCAATCCCACCTTCTAAGCAAGAACAGTATGAAATCAAAAAAGAAGAACCAGTCAACATCATTGGATTCTATCAAGCTGCAGGTATTATATCACAGCTTTTCTTGTCCTAGTTGGATACCTTAACAAAGGCTAAGGTGTCCAACAGTAAATGAAATTACTGGACACCTGGGGTTTTGCTTGAAAACCTGAAATATGACCATGCATGACTGACTGTCCTCCATGGACAAGTTGATAAGGTGTACCGAGCTAAGCGGTAGCTTCCTCTGCCCTGAGGGATGCAAGCACAATTCCTGTCAGAGAGTGTACATTTTTCTTTAATAAGATTTCATGGACGTTCAGGCCAGTTGACAAAAATAAATAAATACACCATAATAAATAAATGGAATGCCTACTCAAATACAAGTATCCACTCAAAATAACATTTAAGTAAAAATACATCCATATATATATATATAAAAAATATTAGCTCCTGAAAAATTAATTTCAGTTGAGCCCTCTGGTTTGAGGTGTGAATTTGTAAACAGTGACTATTTAAGCTAATACTGCACGACTCTTCGACAGAATTGAGTCACTGTCAGTCACTGTGTGTTTATCCGAATCTAAAAATAAACACACTAAAATTCACCTTCATCCCGTGCCATACGCTGACGGCTTAGTGGGAGAAATTCGGACTGACGCAAATTCAGTCGGGTTTCAATCCTAGCTACCGGACGTCTAGCCACACTGATGAGCTGTGAAACAGTGAAACAGTCTGTCTGTGGATGACAAAAATATATGTTTCATGCTAAACACAATCGTCAGGCCATGATGATTGCATTTATCATCTAACAGACTGTCACCTCTGGGTGTTGACCACTTTTATATTTACATACACTCTATCCCTGATATTGAGTACTTTAACCCATAAATATAGCACTCCTTAAAACTATATTTTATCATGTATTTTCTACATATGATGTGTGTAAGCACATGTGATACCCTGCTCTTGTCAGCTGCCAATCAGGGGAGGTAACACAGTTTTGGTGGCTAAGGCAGTACTGAAACCACTGGTGACATCAGCAGGTTTTGTCACCAGACATGGTATTGTCTTTTTTGTGTAGACATGTCAATCTCTGCATTTTTTTTTATGCAACTGCAAGTCAGATTTTCAACATTGTGCTAAAAGTGTTTGCTTTTGATCATTAAACAATACACAACACCACACTCGTAGCAACTGTTATCAATGGCATAGAATGGAAGGTAAACGGATGTGTTTTACGTCAGAAGTAGCATTGTGTCATGAGCATGATTTTAATTAACTTTGTTTATTTTGGATGTTGTCCTGATCTGAATCGATACCTGTTGAGCTGTGGTCTGGAGACAATGAAGCATGCTTGTGCCTGAAGCATGCCTGAATATATATTTTAGCCAGGTTACCCTGAAGATTTGGCCCTTTAGGATTTATTTTATATATATATATATATATATATATATATATAGTGTGTGTGTGTGTGTATGTGTGTGTGTGTGTGTGTGTGTGTGTGTGCACGCATGTGTGCATGCAGGGGGGGAATATGAAATCTAAATCATCTCTTGAGATACTGTTTTTAATTTCTTGTCCCAGTTTGTTTTAGCAAATGTCACAACATGTTTGTTTCAGTATTGCCATTTTAGATGACACTGACATATTAATAGAAACAATTGTTTTCCTGATTATTCATGCATTTGATAACAAGTTGATAGATAGGTAATGTAATAATAGCGATTTTTTCTCATAATCTCTCACACTAATTAACCTATTGCATTTTAGTAGCTTTATTGGCATGCTTGGGGTGAAATGATTAAAAAGACAGAATCATTGTGATATTATTCTTCTTTCAAATGGGATAAAAATTTCCGAATAATTTTTTATTTCAAATAAAAAATCAATATTAATTGGTGAAAATGAAGTTTTGTAACCATTTATGCTTTTCAGATACAAATTATCCATACAATTTCTTCAACAGCTGATGATTTCTTGAATTATATCAAATCATTCCTGACATATAGTGCCTCTAACTGAACCATCTATATAGAATACATCAATCATCTTTACTTTTGATACAGTCTTACCCAACTTGAAATGGAATGACACATGTGTATCTAGTCTGGCAGACTATCATCATCATCATTCTCCTCCTCCTTCTTTTTCTTCTTCTTTGTACCATGACTATTCAATACTATACAATTTCCTGTTCTTTGTAGCTCTTAGTAAATTTTATCTTTTTTTATCTCTCCTAAGCCTTGTTCTGCCATTCATTTACACAAGTTTACTTGGTAGGTTATACATTGTTTCCCTCTGTACCTTCAGTTTGTCCAGTGAGTATCAAATTTTCCAAGCCCTCTTTCCTCATTATTCACACTAGAAATTTCAACTATTTCTGATGTTAAGAATAAGTGTCCTTTCTGTTTCCATTTTCTCTAAAACTTTGTCATTGCTCACATGGTATCTACAGCATCCTTCTGTAGAACCACATTTCTATTGCTTCAGGTCTCTCCTTCATCTGTAAGGAAACTGATCAGACTTCACTGCCATATAGGAGAACTGATATTACATAATAGTTCAGTACTCTTTTCTTTGTTTCTAATGAAATTTTTCTCTTTATTAATACTTTGCTTAGCTTTTGGAAGGCATTTTTCACTATCTCAATGCACCTTTGGATTTCAGTGTCCCACTTTGCATCCACTGTTAAAACACTTCCCAAATATTTAAATTGTTGTACTTGAATTTTGTCATCTGCATTTTGTAATTTACACGTTGGGCTCTTCCTTTTGCTAACAACCATGCATTCTATTTTTTTTGCAATTGATGTTTAGTTCTTCCTTCTACTTTTCTTTCACTACCAGTTCTAGCAGTTTTCTTTCTATATCTGCTATTAATTAACACAGTATCATCTGCATATCTTATATTATTAAGATTGTGGCTGCCAATAATGAATCCTGGTACAACTTCTAATTCTTTCAGAATTACCTCACTGTATGGGTTGAATAAGTCCAGTGAGAAGTTACATCCTTGTCTTACACTCCTTTCTATTTTTGTATGTTTACTGAATTCATTTTCTATCCGTATGCAGTCAGTTTCATGCTAGTATAGGTTTTGGATTATTCTAATAACCTTCCTAAATATCTCAGCAGCTAGGATTTTATAAAATAGCCCAGAGTGGCAAACATGATTGTGAAGAAGTTATTAATTAGACATAAAAATATTTGTAAATGTGTATTCTATATTAATATTGTAAGAATTTTTAACAAAATAGCAAACTAAGCAACATATAAATATTCAAATACAAAATGTATAATCAAGAACCGCAACAAAAATTTTCATATGAAGAGATCAGACATAAACCAGAATTAGAATAACAAATAAAATAACTTTCAATTATGAACAGCCGTCTCAAGTTATTTGCATTGTTTACTTTTCTTTTAAGTTAATTTATGCATAACATAATGTTGTAACTGTATTATATTATTTTTTTATGAAAACTGAATTTAAAATACACACATACAAACATATTCTACAGGTTTTTATGATAAGTATCTATCTTTATAATAAATTTAGTATAGGAGAAAAGAAACTGAACAGAGTATACACTACACCAAAGGTAGTTTCACCCAAAACTGTAATTACTACAAAACAAAAATATCAACCTGAAAACTTCAGTTAAATTCTAAAATAGCCTTGATTGAACCGTTCATATGGATGTCATGCATCACACCAAACCAATTCAGAAATAACTAAACTGTCAGCTGTATACAACTGCTTTCTAAGATCAATGTTTAAAATAGTTTGTGTGAGTGAAGCCTGATTTAGAGATTAGGCAAACAGATACTACATTTAGTATTTTCTTGCCACCCCATACTGGTGTTATATTAAGCGTTTGGTAATGAGAGAAAGGAATAATGAGGATTAGATTTGAACAATGTTTATTGTTGGCATGTCGTACAGAGTTCCAAAGTTGTAATCGCTTCCTTGCAGAGTCAGAGTCACTTGTTTTGCAGAGTTGGAGCCGCTTGTTTCACGAAGTCAAAGTCACTGGTTTTACAAAGTCACTCACTGGAACAAGAGGGGGGTGCTACCATGGACAGCAATTCCCCGAGAACAGACACACCTCAATGATATTTTCATTTCTGCTCTGTTCCACTTGAGAGATAAAATGTAGTTTTTCTGGCCACAGGCAGATACTATACTTTGAGCCCAGTCTGACTCAAGTAATACAAGCAACCTGGTCAAGGAATGAAAATGTTTCCTTATAGGGAAATGGTTAATATTACCATTATTTTCAGAGAATATAGAAATTACCCAGAGGTTACAGTTATACTTACTTTCTCATATGCTTCTTCAAATACTCTTCTCATTTCTTTGTAAACACTGTCAATATCCGGGGTAGCATCAATTTTATACAGATTCCCAAATCTTTCAAACCATCTTTCCATATCTGGCCAATTTTCCAAGTATGTCATCAGTCTTAAAACAAAATGAATTTTCAATTAAAAGATTTAAGCTTCTAATATAATTCTAAGTATAATCTGCTTTATTATTTTTAGTTTTCATTTTTAAATCAAATAATTGATTATTGATATAAAACTTGTTTATTTATTGAACTAAATAAGTTTATTTAATTGTATATCCTTAGGTTCCATTAAGATCTTGGATCTTCAGCCAGATCTTAAAAAATAAAGCATGATAAATAAGCATAGAATTTTGCATATCGGAGAATTTTTTTTCAAATCAGTATTACCCCAGGCAAGGCAGTAAAACCACTAAGACACAAGGGGTTACCAAGTGTGGAGGAATTAGGAACAGAAACATTAATAATGAACAGAAAGAGAAAAGAACTTCAGGAGGACAGTAGGTGGCAACCTACATTGCATTGAAATTTTTGCAGATTAAAGTTGGCTGGAAAGCATGAAAGGGAGTTCCACAAGTGAGAAGTGCAAGAAGTTACTGGTACATTTAGCCAGCTCAACTGTAAATTAATGAGATCTCAACACCAGTCTAGTACTACGCTTAAAGTCTAGATGCCATAGCGAAGAGCTCATCTGGACAATTACCATGAAAGTATTTATAGAAATGGCACAGAGGCAATCTTACAGCAATGGGAAAGTGACTGAAACCTAGCTGCCAGATATGAACCAATAATATTGCTGATTCTTCTTTGGATCTTATCAAAGAGCTCAAGGAAAATAGCAGGGGCATCAGACCATATGTGGCAGCAATATTCTAAAAATGGATGAATGGTATACTTATAGATATATAAGACAGATACTGAAGAGAAAACTGTTTCACACAACATAGTAAACCAACTTTCTTAGCAGCTGACCTAGTAATGGATTCAATATAGTCTTTCAACTTCATATCAGCAGAGAACATGAGCACGAGAAGGTGCAACAAGTCACTTTCCTGGGGGTTAGCAGCACTCATGCAGATGGAAGGCATAAAGGAGTCTCTCAAATGATTAACAGAGAGAAGTTTAGTTTTGGAGGCATTAAAATGAATAAACAATCTTTTGCCCCAGTTAGCAACAGACTTGAGGTCGTTTTGAACATCGGCTGCCATTTTAACCTTGTCAGACTGATCAGCCTTATTATCAAAGCAGGCACAATTTTGATATGATTATAAATATAATTATTTATTCTTAAGTAATAAATAATTATTTTATTTCAATTATAATACTATTTAATTATATCTAATGAAAAATTTTAGATGGTTTAAGATTCTAGATTTTCATTCTTTGTAAAAGTTTCAAATTATAATGACCCATGTATTGGCAAATTTTATTAAACAAAAAAGAGATCCTACCTAGTTTTATATTCAACATATTATAACACACTCCCATTCCTGGATGTACTAATATCTCGAACAGAGCATGGGTTCAAGACATCCGTATACCGTAAACCAACGTTCACCGGACAGTACCTCAATTTCAACTCCCACCATCCATACTGCATAAAGAAAGGGATCAACCGTTGCTTACAACACCGAGCAAAAATCATAAGTGGCGACCCAGAGACGTTAGATAAGGAATTGGTCAGTATAAGTAGTACCCTACAACGTAACAACTACCCTGGGTACATAGCAGCAACCCCCCAAAACTGGGATAGGCGGGTACAAGAGGAGGAGGAGGAGGACAACAATACTCAGAAAACAGTCTGCCTGCCTTATGTGAAGGGGTTATCAGAGAAAATACAAAGGATCTGCGGTCCATATAACATCAGGACAACCTTCAAAAGTGTGACAACACTTCGCAGATATCTCTCTCGAGTGAGACCCCCCATAGAGGAGAACAGGACTAAAGACTGTGTGTACGCTATCCCATGCAGCTGCGGAAAGGAATATAAAGGAGAGACAGGCCACCCTCTCAAGGTAAGGCTTCAAGAACACCAGAAAGCTGTAACACAAGGGGAAGTAGAAAAATCAGGCGTGGCTGACCACATATGGAGAGAGAAGGGAGATCACTGTCCCCTGTGGGATCAGGTTGAGATCATAGACAGGGAACACCATTGGAAAATTCGTAAACTTAAGGAATCAGCACATATGCTAGGCCACAAAAATCTCCTGAGTCGGCCAAGCATAGAAATAAATACAATATGGGAACCAGTAATAAGGAGTGCCAGAGAAAAGCAATGATAACAAAAAAGTTGCAATATGAGATCTGGTAAAAACATGCAAAATTGCAATATGAGTACTGTTAAAAATGGTTGCTTAAAAATTAGGTTTATAATACTCAGAAATTCATACTCAGATGTCCTCAAGGACACATGGCACAATGGATAAAGGTGTTGGTTAGATCTAGTGACAGACCCAAAGAGTGTGAGTTCAATACCTGGTTCAGGCAGTGGAGAACTTTCAGGAGATAACTGACATCCATCAAACATGGAACTAGTCTACCCCAGTGATCGAAATAAAGGGTTCGGTTCGAAATTCCAACCACCTGAAGAAGGCCGGAGCATACAACGGCCGAAACGCTGTGACAAAAATGGCGACAAAGATGAGGACAATAGTCTGACTAATGTAAATACTGTACATAATACCTCATCTCAGAAATATAGACAGACTCTGATATTTCAACTTATAAAATAATCTGTTGGATGGCTATGTTACCTCTTATTAATAAGTGAATTTAAATAATATGTCACTCTTTTTTTTCATCTTCTTCTCAATAGAGGTGTGTATGTTTTTGTCTATCTTCCAGTTCACAATACTCCCCAGTCTTTTGCACAGAGGTTAGCCTTTGTTCCCTGTTTAAGATCGGGTTTCTGGTTCCTTCTAAAATCTTTTCATTCCCTTTCACAATAGCCCCTTGCATCTTAGCAGCATTCTCACTAATAAACTGATAAAAAAACTGGCTTTTCTTACCTGCATTGGGCATTTTCCTCATCAAATGTTTCTGTTTGCAGAGGAACAATATTCTGAGAATTATTACGCTTACTAACATCCTTCAAAGGTGGAGGATTGAAAAGTATATGATACTTTTCTCCTGTTTCAACTGATTCTACATGAAGGAAAAAAGATTTTCAATTATGTAAATATTGATAAGAACTGAAAAGAAATACAAATTGGGAATACCTATGATTTCCTCTCAAAAATACATTATTATATCAAACATTGAAGCAATTTTATTGGGTACTAGCAAGCTTCGTTCGCTCGCTATCACTTCACAAAGTAAGATATATTGACTACTTGAAATATTTGAAACAAAAATTTTAAATGAACATTTCATTCATAAATTGGCTTGTTATAGTTAAAGAAAGTTTTGCAAATAGATGCCAACTTGTTGAAGGCCAAGTAAAATGCAAATTTCAAACACTTTTCTGCACTATATAAGACAATATTCCTAAACAAAATGATTTTTATATGAAAAACAAAACAATCCCCGAATAAAAGAACAGTAATGCAGGACAACTGAGAAAAATTATACTGAGAGGTTCCCAGCTCTTGGGAACAGTTACCCGAGCCCACAGACTCACTGCACCAGAGAGAGATATCGGTGCCTGCACCAAGGCCAGTGCAACAGATGGTTATGGGGCTTGGGGCAATTTTTGTTCTTAGCTCGGGTGTACATGCTTGGGCTCCCCGCATTAACCTAATGAATAAACTTTTTTAAAATCAATATAAATAAACTTTTTTAAAATCAATATGCAAATTAGTTAAACCTGAAGAATGATATTGCCTAGAAATAGATAATATATAATACAGGTATTGAGCTTTTAGTGTAAAACTTACTCTTTTGGAGTAATTTCATGTCTATTTATCATCTTTCAGTTGTGTCTCTGTCTTTGGGCAGAGTGCACTCAGGGGTTTCTCTGTCAAAGGACAGATTGGCAACTGAAAAAAATTATACTGAGAGGTTCCCAGCTCTGAGCAACAGCTGCCTGGGGCTGCACTCTCTCATGTCACCAGAGGAGGCCATGGTTGAAGTCAATGGCATATTTTATTGAATAAATTTACTCTTTAGTATTTCAAGATATTTTTGTGTAATTTTGGTAAATATATCTGTTAAAATGAGATGTCAGTGTTTTTTTTCATTTTTCCGTAATTTAGATGACAGTTTATCCATCGCACCCCGTAGAGGGTTCATTCTGTCGCACTAAATGCCATAAATGATTTGATATAATTCAGGAAATCCTCTGAAATTAAAATGTTTCCATCACATTTTTTGTAGTTTTCAGATATTTGACTTCAAATTTTGTCTAACCATAACCTTTTCCTAAATTCACAGAAATATATCTTTACATACTCTTGTGATTAAATGAAGATGTTTGTACAAAAGTGTAAGTGGTCATATAGGGTGTTGCAGAGAAAACATGCCATGGTCACTAAAACAAAAATGAAAATTGCAGATAGAAGCTTGTTTAACCCTAGAACACTAACCATCAATTAAAGTTACACCACTACTAACCATGGGTATATCATACCCGATTTTGAAAATATCAAAATATTAAATATAAATCTTTATTTGAAATATTTTACATGCAGACACTTTAAACTTTGTACTTTGAGTTAACATTAATAAGAACTGAAAAACATTATTTAGGTAAGAAAATCAGGTACTGAAAATTGTTATTCAAAATAGGAAAATCTGTGCTGGGTACTATATACTCATGGTTAGTGTTCTAGGGTTAATCTCAGCTGATGAAACATAAATTAGACTTGGATGACAAAATCATACAGCAGTTGGCCACAAGAATTTGGAAATGAGATCTCACAAGCTCTTTTGCTTGATAACCCCATTAACTCCATTTTGGACATGGCTAAAACTTTTGGTATGAATCACTTAACAGCATCAGAAATATTGATAATTTCTATATAAATTGTCAAAGTGAAGAGGATTCTTTTTCAAGATTATTTTCTGCCAATCAAAAAGACAGCATTTGATACCTAAGACAATTTTGGAAAGTAGTTTATTGAGCCGGCCAAAGGATATGTAAGGGCAGCTTAGTCACTATTGGTTACTCTTCTATTTCTGATTTAGTTGTCAGAAAGATATGTAAGTCAGCAGAGCAAATAAGCTCAGCAGCAAATTTAGAAAAGAGTTTTTAAAGTTCTGAGATACCTGTGATCCACAAATAACTCTAGGATAACACACAAAACTGATAATTTTGAGCTTATTTATCTGAAACAAACACACAGAATAAGTTTTCCTTAACACAAATAGCAATTCACTCTCTTCAATTATAATTCTACAAAGCAGTACCAACTTCTGAAAGTTTTTCATAAATTACAATCATTCTGCAACTCCTTCTATTAAACAAATGGATGCTCCTGCTATGTTGACCTATCAGCCTCTGAACAGTCTACAAAATTTGATGACTACATTTTCTCTTCAATGGACCAACTGAGCACTTTGAGAACTTTGCTAATATTTTACACTCTCTACCATGGACTTTTGTAACTTTAGTTACTACTGTAAGTCCTTATTTTCTCATTAGCATTTTCTCTATCTAGCTTAATTTCTTTAGCTGTGCAAAATAATATTTTGAACAACCGTCTTATATCTTCCTTTTCACATAAGATAGTACTGTAAATAAACAATTTCCCCCTGTTTCAATTTCACTGTATATAATAGTAATTTTTTATTGTACACTTAAAGAATTTTTAATTGATATTTTTTTATATTGGAAAATGACCATAATCAGCATTGAAGTTTAGGTACAGCAACTGAAGAAAAAAGCTCATTTACATAACAGAGCAGCTGAAAAGTCATACAGCTACCTGATAATAATTTTCTACATATCGCTTCATTACCTAAAACACCTATAATGGCATTGGGATAGAAAATTCTTCCTCACTCATCATAGTTATCCAACTTGACATTATCAGAGTGTTTGTTTCAATCACTGCAGCATTCCTTAACTGGTCAAAAATTTAAAGATATCCTCAATAGGCAAAACTTTATAGACAGTTTTATTATGCCACAATCAAAGTTGCTTTATCAAAACAGAATTCAAAAACTTCTGGAGCGTAAGATCATAGGAAGTCAAGAAAAATATTTTGATGATTAAAAATATATATACCCGTTATGGCAGAATGTAAACGTAATGTAACAGTGTATGGAAAGAGAAATTAGTGGACTATGTTTGAATTCCGTCCATTATATTTAATTTCACACATATACTAATTCCAATTGTCACTTCTATTCTAACAGTTTCTTTTCTCACACTTCTCACCTGTGGAACTCCCTTCTGAGTTATTGTTTCTCTGCCATGTACAATCTTTAAAAAGTTAAATGCAACATCAATCGCCATCTTCTGTCTTCTTGAATCCTGTTCCATTATTGTCCTTTCCTCACTTCTCCTCACTAAAGTCTTCTTATTCTCTTTCACTCTCTGTAACCCCTGAGTCCTAGTGGCACTATTTCCTTGCTTGTGGTGAAATGATTAAAAAAGTGTTTAGTATTTACTAATTGCAAATCTTGAATTTTTATGATGGATTCAGGGTATGTGCCATCACTGTTTTCATTACAATTCAAGATCAGAGTTTCTTGAGTTTATCTTGAGTTCTTTTTCTTGGAATACTTCAAAGAGGATGTTGATTTTTTGTTCAAGGTAATTTTTATCCCAGCTGTCAATACCTATATCATTGGCATAGCACCTCTCATCATTTATACACTGGCCTCGGAAACTAAAGCAGGAACATTGTTTCCTATTAGTAGATTTATTTGTGATGTGGTATGGAATACTTAAGTCAAATTTGAAATCAAATTTTCTTGAAATTTTTAAGTAAATATTGGAAACTTCATTAATTCTTTAGGCAAGGTATGAATCTCTTCTACTCCCAGCTATGAGTTAAATAGACATGGTTGACAACCAATGGAACTTGGAACAACTTGGAATTCAAAACTGGGTTACATCTCTGGATAAAGTGCATACTACACAGCCATTGAAAAGATTATGGAGTTCCAAAGTAATTTCTGTGGCTGATTGAGGACTCCATAATCTTGACTGAGATGAAATAAAAAAATAACTATTTACTAATTTTAATAAAAAATGCTGAAAAATTTCATACACACCTTATATTACATATAATCAAACAAACAAATGTGACATATATAAGAAATAGGGGTCAAAATAAAGACAAGAAAGTATATTAGAATCTAAGATAAGTAAGCCCAAAGAGGAGAAATATGGCCCTGAGGCCATGAAAAATGAATTGACTTTTATATACAGTATTTGCTTTTTGTAAGCACATTAATGTTATAGAATAGTTTTTATTAACTGAACATCTCTGCCTAATGTGAAATTGGTTTTATATTTTGCTGGTGCTCAACTAGATTTTACTTAAGCCTGAGTGCAGCTAGACCTAAAAAATTAAATTGTCTTTTCTTATGTTGATGAGATATTTTACTTGTTTAGCAGAGTAAATGACAGTACTGAACACTAAAGGACAAAATTATTTATCAAATAGTTAACCTTGAAAAACTTTAAACAATATTGAGTTTATTTTGTTAGTAATAGCCAAGTGTTGCAAAGTATAAACAACACATCTTTGATGTTTTGCACTGCGACAAACAAAAAGAAATTTACTGGACATATTTGACCCTGAAGCCAATTTTTGTTAAAAGATTGTGCTTAATGTAAGCAATGCAAGAATATGAAAAAGTTTGATTCATGGACTTGAATTATTTCATGATCATAACGCATAATCAAGATTGCTTTTTTCCTTTTTATCTAAATTTAAAATGAAATGCTATAGTTCTTAAAAAATGCTTATAACTAGTTTTTAAGTAATTTTTAATTTTACTTTTGTATTTTATTTTCATTTTATCATCTACTCAAATATGGAACTTCTGTAAATATATTAAAGGTGTAAAGTAGAATCTGAATATTTGAAGTATGCCCAAATAGATATTTATTTACACCATAAGTTTTTTTTAAATAATTTCACCCCAAGCAAAGCAACAAAGCTACTGAAACATAAGAAGTTATTGAGTGTGAAAGAATATAAGAAAAAGGAAATATTATTAAGGAGTAAGAACAATAAAAGAACAGGAATTAAGAAGACAAAAGATAACAATTGACATTGAATTTAAATTTTTTAAGTTCAAATTTGACTGTAAGTCAAGAAGCCAGGAAAGAGTTTCACAAATGAGAAGTGTGAGAAAAGAAACTGTTAGCCTAGAACTTACAGTTATATCTAGCCATTTCAATTGTAAAATGATGAGATCTAACAGTCAATCTAGTAATGCACTTAAATTCATAGAGTTTAGATCCCATAGAGGGAAAGTTTCAGAACAATTATTATGAAAGTATTTATAGAAAAGGCAAAGGGAAGCTACATTAAGGTGGTGGATATAATTACTTATTAATCAATTAGATACTTATTAGATTACTTTAATGTATAAAGAAAAAGTATTAATTTCTGAGTCTTCCATGGTAAATTTACATCCCATATCATACATTAGGGCAGGTTGATTTTGGAACCATGGTACTACACTCAATTTGAAAGTTGGGGTTTCACAAAATATTTTTTCCAAATCATTACTGTTTTTTGAGGAAATGAGTTTAAAGATTACATTTAGGTTCAAAATCATAGTGTTGGAATTTCATTCCAGTGATCAGTGAAAGACTTATAGCAGAACCTAATAAAATTTATAATTTACTGAAGCTTTACAAATTGTATATGGACAAGATGCATGGCACAATCACATTATTACTAAATCATTGTCCCATCAAATAAGATCTTCATTTACTTCAAAGGGAAGTTATACTGAACAATTTAGCTATATTATGATGTAATATGTTGTTATACAGTGCAGTAGTTTTAGTGTGATTTTCAATAAACAATGTAAATTTAAAACATTTTGTCTTATAATTTGTGCCCAGCAGTATTAAGATGTTATATATACACTTTTATCTATTTTTGACTTTTATTAATTACTAGCTGGTGTACCCAATAATTCCTGGGAATGTGGATGTTATCCCCAGTTCCTGTTCTCATATCCTAGCTTTGGTTATCTGAAAGCAACAAGTAAGCATCACTAAAAAAGGCTTTTGTGCGTTCACAGAAAATACCCAACCACCACCCCTAGGATTTTGGAGGAAATACCAACAGGTTATACATACCAAAATCATAAAGCAACTTACTTAATAACAGGCAAATTGGTTATCAGAAAGTAACAATTCACAATAAGAAGCCCTGAAAGGACTTTTGTGTGTTCACAGAGAATATAGCCCTTGGGAGGGCTAGAGTTAAAATCCATTTACAATAGATGTACAAATAGACTGACATATAGTTTCACAATAGACCTGAAAATAGATTTATAAATAAAATAACATATAGTTTAACACTGACAAATAGTACAGTTAAACCAGAAACACCTGCTGATTGGGTGTTTCTTATCAAGTTTTCAGGTCCTCTTGATAAACAACATTTTTGGTCTTTCCTTGTGGGGTATAAATAAACAAATGATTGGAATTATTGACTCTTGAACATCCCACATAAAGTTGGCTATGGAAGAAAACTGGTTCTGCAAGGTTATGGCTTAACACATTGAAAAATTGCCCTAAGCTTTGTTAATGCTAACTGCAAAACTCAGTTTCACTGGGAATTGCAGCTACTTGAAATGGAAAGGCATATCCAAGGGAATAAGTGGAATTTTAGGAATAAATACAGCCTCACCACTTGCTTTGCCAGTCAGAAATATCACCACCAAGACTGTTGGCATCATCTTAATTGTAAGTCGTGTGTCATTACAAAGCTTCAATGGATCCAGGTTTCTTAGCAGCATCACTGGTGCCCCAATCTTGAGGTGTAAATTGGGAGGTGAAAGCTATGAATCTAAAATTTGATTTTAGTACTAATCATATCAAACCACCAGCTTTCACACTTAGTGCAATATTGATTTTCTAAAAAAAGTAAAAAATCAACTAGTTCAACTTGACCTAATACAACATGTCACTTTTCTTGACAAAACTACTATTGTTACAGTCTGGGATATTTAAAAACAATAGTGATGAAGATAAAAACAAAAGGTGGTAGGAGGCTGAATGAGGTTGAGCATCTAGACACTTAAATGCCAGAAATTTAAAATTAAAATTAAGTGTCCCTGCATCTTTAGCTTTTCTATCAATAGAATTCATTATCTACTCTGAAGAAGTCATTTTGAAGGATAAAATGTATAACATAGGATTTTTTCCATTTTGCCACTATATTTATTTACATAATTAGATACACTATGCTCTCTGCCTGGTGCTTAATGGCACGTAAGGCCTCTGGTGAGATTTCTCTAATGAAATTGTTCCATGGGATGGAATGATTGGCCCCACACCCAATCTCTGAGGAAAGGTTGATTTTCTATTGGAATTTTCCTTCCCATAGACAACCACATGTTCTCACACTAATGAATAATGAATTGTTTCCACTTGGGTTATGAGAATTCAGAGTTTTCCCCCTCCTATAGTTGCCAACCAAGATTGAAAAGCCTAATATACCCTACTATTTAACCCATAGCTTAGTGGAGAAACAAAGGATTTATACCTTTCCCAAGGATATTTAGACAAAAGTGAATAGAATGAACTTGACTGGAATATAAACTTGGTTTGATGATTTTTCATTTTGAGCGGTGAGTCATTACACCATCCACACTTACAAATTCGATATTATATTTAAGTAATTTTATGAAACTAAAGGAATATATAATCAAATAAAATAAAATTAAACTTAGGAAAAAGCCATTTACCAAATTGTCCAGCTGCTCGCTTAAGGCATAAGTCATCTGGAAGGTCTAGCAAAATGACTGCATCTAAGCCACTATCTGGCTCAGGAGATGGTGGCCGAGGAGTTGGATCTGGAATCAGTTTTGACTTTTTTAATTTCTTATCCTTTGGGCCACTTTTGGGAACAAGTTTTTCCTCTAAAGGAAAAGGTTCAAGTCCAGTTTTCACAGCATCGATACCACTGAGTGATTTTTCCAAAGCTTTCGTCTGAGAATAAGTTACAGGAAATCCATCAAGCACCCAGCCATTTTCTTCGGGGATGTTTCTAGTTGCAAAAAGAAAAGAAGAAAAACTGTATCATAATTCTACAAATAAGGACTTAAATCTGAAATGAAAAACAGTAAAAAAAATACCTGTTTACACTATTTACATTGTTCAGACTGTTGTCCCCAAGGACACATGGCCCAGTGGATAAAAGCGTTGGTTGAAGTAATCCATGTTTAGAATATTGCTGCCATATATGGTCTGGTACCCCTGCTATTTACCTGGAGATCCAAAGAAGAATCAGCAATATTATTGATCCTGATCTAGCAGCTCAGCTTGAGTCGCTTGCCTCTCTGTGCCTCTTTTATAAATACTTTCAAGGTAATTGTTTGGAAGAGCTCTTCGCTATGGTACCTAGACTGTATGAATTTAAGTGCAATACTAGACTGGTGACAAGATTGAATCAATTTACAGTTGTGCTAGCTAGATGTAGCTGTAACTTCTATGCTAATAGTTTCTTTTCTCGCACTTCTTGTTTGTGAAACTCCCTCCTGGCTCCATGCTTTCCAGCCAACTCTAATCTGCAAAAATTTAAATGCAATATCAATTACTATCTACTCTCCTCTTTTTTTTTCTTTTTTTTTTCTATTCATTACTAATGTTACTATTCCTAATTCCTCCACACCCTGTAACCCCTTGTGTATCAGTGGCTGTACTGCCTTGCTTTGGGTGACACCAATTAAAAAAAAAATCACAGTAATTATTCATTACAGTAATAATCTCAGTATTTTTCTGATATTTTAATTTATTATAAACACATTTCTTCTTATATTTTTATGCATCTTTATTCTACAAAAGCATAAATAAACTTCAAGTAGCTGAAAACTTAAATATTTCAAGTGATTTTATAATTTTTTTCAAATACTAGCAGCATAGCCCAGCGTTGCCCGTGCTTGATTCAAAAATCGTACGACTCATACAGCAATCGCTATCACTTGACTTAAAATATTTTTGCCCTTCCTTGCCTTTAAAGGAGTGCCCTTTGCCGTGCTGATGTTGCTTCATGCCTTACTTCTTGCCTATCTCACACTGCAAATTTTTTATAAGCTCTATACCAAAAATTAAATCTGTTACAAAAAAAGAACTAAACAAAATGAACACAAAACAATCAGCTTTAAAAAAGGACTTGTAACTCGAAAAAAACGAATAAAAAAAGAATGTTAACAACAAATATTTTTTCACACCCAACCCAGTTCTGCGGAATCAGAATCAACATTGAGTTTAAGCAAGTGAATGAGCCAATTGGAGTAAATTGCCATGCAGATTTAAATTTTTCCCACTTGTGATGAATGCAGCTATCGATTTTCTTTGCCATGCTAGCACGCTAGTTAACATTTGTGTCAGTCAGCTGTTGGCTCTCACGCTGGCCAATAGAATCTTCCTGCCTATTCGTGGCAGCCAGCTATAGGCTCTCACTCTGGCCAGTAGAAAATGGCTGCAAACTGCATGAAAAATGCTGTAGAAGCATGAAAAAACTCGATTATTTCCACTATCAATGGGAGTTGGGAAATGCAAAGTTGGTCTTTGGTGCAAATCCGTCGAAAATTGCAGCCGTGTATTCGTTACACACACACACACACACACACATCCTGCCTTTTATAGATAGAGATCAGTATTTGATTTTGATAGCAAAAAAATAAACATGCATGTAACTATGATTATAGAGTATATTTAGGCTGATGGATACTTTGTAACTTTCTCTTTTGCACTTATTTTCCATATTTGAATTCATGATGATACAATAGTTTATAGGTGCACCTCTCAAAATCTGTTTGACCAGAACTTGGTAGTTGATCTATCCTATGACCTAGCCCTGGTTGTTTAATGGGGGAAGGACTGGCTTGTAAAATTGAATACACCCAAAACCAAACTAGTAATATTCAACCATCACTGAGCAGACCCTGAACTTGGTGACTATCATGATGGATGGGTGTTTTCTGAAAAAGGCTCTATGTCTTAAATATCTATTGGGACTCAAGCTCACCCCAGACCAAGGGAATCTCATATATACAATCTATTGATAAAGATGCTGTGAAAATGATTGGTTCCTTGTACTACTCCAGTAAGTATCTGACTCCTCCTGCAATACTCTATGATTACAAAAGCCAAAGCAGACCAAAAAATGGAGTATTGCTGTCATATCTGGGCTGGAGCAGCCCAATTATCACTTGCATGTCTTGATAGAGTTCCAAAGCATCTACACGGCCTTGTAGGTAATGAATTATTTTCACCCCCTTTCCCCACAAACAAAACATTGCAAGCTTCTTGCTAATCTATGACTATTTCCATGGCATGTGTTCTGATGAGCTACATTCCTTTGTTCCATCAGCCATGACCTGGGTCCCATCAATCCACGTTCACAAAGATGAATCATCCTCATTCCCTTCATGTTCCATTAGTAAGAAGTAAGTTCTACCCAGGCATCTTCTTCCCAAGAACTTCTGCTTAGTGGTATAGACTCATGGCAGGATGCTTTCCTAATTACAATCTTGACCTCTTCAAGTCTCAGGTTAACTGTTATTGTTCCTATATAACCTCATGAACTATACTTTTCTTATGCTCACAGAACAACATACAGTAACCCTCTACCTTGAATGGCTCTTCGGCCTTGTATTGGGTGAAAATTAGTATAAAAAAATAATGTCTGTGATCTGGGATTGCAAAGGAAATATTTGTTGCAGATTACTTCCACAACACAGAGAATAAATCACTAAGTTCAGATTCAAACATCGGGGGGCAGAAAGAAATGCCGAAAACTCAATTCGCAGGTACAATCTCACAAATCACAATGCACACAACCAGTCAAAAAAATAACTCACTCTCTGACAAATGCAGTGGCCAAAATGCCCAAATTTTTCTCTCCATTCAAAAACACATAACTGCTTTTATCAGCCGAGCATTTTTTTCCATTCATCGACAACTGGGAGAGGATGCCCAATTTTTGCA
This sequence comes from Acanthosepion esculentum, assembly GCA_964036315.1. NCBI lineage: Eukaryota > Metazoa > Mollusca > Cephalopoda > Sepiida > Sepiidae > Acanthosepion > Acanthosepion esculentum. The sequence goes on along the minus strand of OZ038497.1, from coordinate 31,766,671 downwards.
TATCAAAATATTTTTACAGCGACTCCTGCAACAGACTTGTTTTTAATTTACATATTCTGTCTTCAGCATGTCATGCGGAATGCATGCCCTTATTTTTGGTAAGTAATTTTCTTTTTCGACACATTTTCCATCGTAGGATACACACGATGTGCTGTCGCTTGGTTTAACGAGGTAAATCATTGTTTTCTTCGCTATAATATATATACGTTTTCAGTATGTCTTCAACCAATTTTGAGTGATGAAAACCTATTGACAAAAATCAGCTGATGAGTGATATTTTTCAATTTGAATAATTAAAAAAAGTAAGCATTTTAAAAACGTTATTTACCTGATAGCATCAGCAACAACTTCTATCAAAACTTGATCTTCAACATTTTTTCCTTGCTTAAGGCTTTCACATATTTTCTGGCCCAAAATGGCTTTGTTAGACAACTGCAGTAGAAAGGGTTTACAATGTCAGATCAGACAATATCATTATTGTAGTCAGGGCATTGTTATAATTATATATGTAATGAGATAATTATTAAAATTACATCAAAATGTTAAAAATGTGATAAATTATCATTAAAACTGTTAGGAGGACGACCTCCAGTAAACTTGTTTGTGGGTGATAACATTACTTGTAGAACTTTTTAGATATCTACAAAGTTCCATGTTTTTATTGTTAGGTCATAATTACATTTTGATTAAGAATGAAAAATGAAAGAATATAACCATGGTACATCTTTAAATGAGATTAAAATAGTACAAAGATTTTAAATAGTCCACTTATATACAAATATTATTACACAAAATTTATATTCAGTCTGAGTTATGATGTTGAAAGACCTAAGTCCTAAAACTATCAATGAACCCAGTATTAACATCACTGATGACACACCCTAGTGCTTTTTTGCAATGTCTATTAACTTTCTTCATGAATTTGAAATATATATTACTTGAATTTTTTTGCAACTCTGATGCATGTTGAAATCCTCACAGTATTTAATATTGTTAAATTTATCATGAACATTTTTTGTCGAGATTTACAAACTCTATGTTTCATTCAATTTCACAAACTAATTAATGAAATTTAAATAATCTGACTTGTTTGGAAAAATACTTTGACAAAAACCCTACTTCACAGTTTAATAATTTCTTTAATTTAATTTAATTTGATAGGATTTCATGGTAAACAATATTTTTTTTAGAAAATTTGTTATTTTAATTATTAAATTGTTTTTAAAATAGTGGAAGTACTTTATATGTTAAATAATAAAACTTTTATTTTCTCAAAAAAAAATGAATGAAAACTTTTGTACTAATTTACACACCCTGATAAAAACAACTGTACTTTGTACTCCCTTAACTGTTGTTAAGGGAGTACAAAGTACAGTTGTTATACTTCTCCCCAAAATTTAATTTCAATCAATCAAATGTATGCCTATTTTAGAGGGTGTGACTGACTGATGTTATACAATAAAACTTTTAATTTTTCAGAAAAATTGATGAAAATTTATTGTACTGAGCTACACACCCCAGTAAACCAACTGTACTTTGTACCCCATTACTTGTTTGTACTTTTCCTCAAAATTTGGTTTTGATCAGTCAATGAATGATTATTTCAGAGGGTTTGACTGATGAACAGACAGACTAATGGAAGTCACAGAATTTTATATATAGATAGATTCAAAATCAGTTAATTTAATAAATTAAAATCAAATAATATATAAAAAAAGAATGAAGAATATTTTTAAGAGTGTCATTTAAGAATATTTATTAAAAAAAAGATGAAAACAAAATATTCTCTTAGTATTAAGTATAATGTTGCAAACCTTAGCATGTGGAGTTGAGTCCAGAGATTGAGAGACAAAAGTTTTTGATTTGATGTCTTGATGGTTTACTACTGGATTGCTCTCTGATTCTGATGTAATTTGTTCATTCAAAACATCTGAATGAAAAATGAAGAGATGTCTCAATAAAAAATACAAGCCAAAAGAAAAAAGAAGTGTAAAAACAATGAAAAATTAAAGTAAATAGTAGATATATATGATATATTATTTTCCACATGTGACACCTGTGTCTATATGTATATATAGCTTTGTGTATGTCTTTGTAATAAAGTCTTTCTGTGAACAAAGAATGTTGTTATTTTTTTCTTTCAGCCATTCCATTCCATCTATGAAATATCAGTGTTATTATATCATGGATATAATAATGCCCATAATGGGGGAAATTCAAATGGGAGATTAAATCATTCTTCCCTAGTGCTCCTGTTACACTATATTCAATCCTTATGGTAATACTAATGTTAACACTTTCCTTATAAGGAAACATTCAGCATCCTTTGACTGAGCAGACAGTGCTGCTTTTGGAAGGAATTTATAAAATCTTTCTATTACAACAATATTTCAGGAAAATATGTTTCTCAAGTTAATTATCTGTTATCGCTCTTCCAGTATTCATGAGGGCTTTCTTGCTTGCCTTTTGTTTGAGGTAGTGTGGAACATCTGCATCTTGATTAGGTTGTTATTCTCTCTTCAAGTTATATGTGTTACCCATTTTAGCTGTTGCTGCTGTTGAAAGTCATCAAGTGTTGTGATTTCTTTTATCTGGTACAGTTCTTTGTGATTCTGTGACACCAATCCATGAGGTTTCAAGGATGCAGCCTACACACTTCACTCGCTCAAAGACATTTTTCACTATCAATCTAAAAATGTGGTTGTATGCATCTGGCAGTTTATATATTTCTTAATGAATTTGGTGTCATGCATGGCATCCATATGAAAATCTCAATCTAAAAAGTACATGGCTTGAGTTTTGTAGCAGCATGCAGTGTTGGGTGAAACTACCCCTAGCACAGCCTATTCTATGTTCCATTTTCTATACTAAATTTATAGCAACTGACCAATACACCAAGGTATTTGAAGTGTTTAGTTTTTACTAATTCCACATCCTTAATTTTTATGAAGGAGCCAAGGTACATGCCATTAATGTTTACATATCATACTTATTCATTATCTATCGAGCTTTTGAAAGTATATGAATGAACAAAAGAAAACTCAAAGAATTTATAATCTGTTCACAAGATAAAAACTAGGTAAAATCCTTTCATGGAACACAATTCTTTTAAGAAATACATTGAAAATATTTTTAAGCTTCTCCAATACTCTAATGATTTTATATTCAATGTGAAACAGAATGATCATAAAATATTTCAAAATTGAAAAGTGGAACTTTCAGACAATCCCAATTAATCAAAATATACTATTCTACCCACCAATTCTATCACAACTATAATTGCAAAGAATTTATCTAAGCTCAATATAAAATTTCTTAAAACTACTTCTAAAACAATAAAAGGCTTAATTAAACAAAAACAAAACAAAATAATAAGCTAAAACTTGAAGGAAGAACTTACTTTATCACCTGTAATAATTGCCACAAGGAATATGCCAGAGAAACCTCAAGTAATTTAAATAAACAATTATATGAATACAAAAGGGATCTTTTACAAAACAACACACTAAATGCATTAGTTGCTTACTATAATGACTCTGAACATAATTTTGATTCAAAAATGCTACTGTAGTAACAATTTATTAAGATAAAATTGTTTAGAAAATGCTTTAATTGCTGGATCATCCACAGTAAATTTACATCCAGGTTCTTACATTTCAACTTTCTTGCCAAATCTTGTGTTATCATAATGTGGGATATTTAATGACAAAAGTGAAGAAACAAAAAGAAATTAAATGTAATCAGTTAGATTATATGCCTATAATATATATTTAAAAGAAAATAAATTTTTAATTTAAATTTAAAATTCACAGTATCCCCTTTCCTTCATGCACATGGGCAGTCACATCAATATAAACATCACTTTAGTCTGATGAAGTCCTAATGGATGAAATGTGTCATATGAAAAATTTTTCCACTCTGTCAGTTTTGACTTAATAAATTGAATAAACTCTTTGGCCACCAAATAGTTCCTTTAACTTCACAACAATAATAAAATCACATAAAAGAATATAACATTACTTTCAATCAGAAACATCATAATTTTACAGGTCCTTGTTATAAAGAAACAGTGAGAAAAAAGTTTTAAACATTACTCACCTTGTGAAGTGAGATATGATGCAGTTTTTTGCAGTTGAGATGCTGTTTGCTCAGATGAGTTAAAATCTTTTGCTGATGCTTCCAACTTCATAAGACTTGACTAGAAGAATTCAGTAAAAATTATTAAATAGAAAAATGCCAACCCTTAGATTAGAATTATAGAAAGTTTCTCAGTGAATTAATACATAAAGGAGAAAAAGATTTTTTTAGATCTTCTGATAGGATAAAATAAATCATTAGTAAGTAGTCTGTTAAGTAGCAACACATGCTTAAGATACCATTTAAAACAATGCTAAATTTTTATATCTAAAACTTATGAGACAATGCAACTTATAGTAAGTTAAAACTAAAATATTAAGTTAAAACTCAATAGGGAATGGGGAATACATAATCAACTAACTATCCCTACCTCAATTCATATACTCAAATCCAACATGTGCTTTAATACTTTTTAATCTATACTTCTAACTCGTCTGGTTACACTTCAAGATTTTATTTACTAATTTTCTTTTCTCAGTAGGAGTAGATAGGTTCACCTCTCACCCGGTTCATATGCCTTCCTTGTCATTTAAACAGAAGTAATAGTTTATTCCTTGTTTCTTGTTTAAGATGGGGTTTCCAGTTCCACCTTCTTTAGGATGTGGTTTCCAGTTACATCTTCTATAAAAGTGGCTGTCATGACTTTTTGGCGATATGACTAACTGAAGACTATGACAGCTGGTAGGAAGGAGCGCAAACTCTTTGGTAGCACTTAGAAAAGCTGCTATGGCCAACAGTCAAATAATATTGGGGTTCTTGCAGTACCATGTCATGCATGGATAGGTATCCCTGTAAGCACTCCCCATGGGCAACCCTGAGGTCACACTATGCTGTAGTCTTCACCACCTTCAAGCTGGCTTGTATTGCCCTAGATGATCAAAAATGAGTGTTATTCTTGTTTTTTTTTCACCTTAAAAGTTTTATCACATGACTACAATGATTAATAAAAATAAAAACAAAGTAGTTTACAAAAAAATCACCTAAGCCCCTCAACCATCCTTTCTCCAACATTCAAGATTTTTTGAAAAGCAGTATCATTTCTTTTGAAACTTTCTCCAGACATCCAAACTTTCTGTGAAACTAACTTAAACTTCTGAATCTCGTGTGCCGGACAACTCACCAATGTCAACTCAGTACTGCAAAATCAACACTGTCACCTCAACACTGCTGACTCAACAACATGCAAACCATGAAATATTTTCAACAACATTTTAAAAACAAATAAAAGTAATTTATGAAAGATCATTTTTAAAATATAACTTTTTAAAACTGAATAAAATGAATTAAGGATCACTTTTTTTAATAAATGACTTTATTTTTAATTTAAAAAACCTTGGTCATTTAGGGTTTGGTTTGGTTTGGTTTATTTTGTTTTATGGCATATCAACCTCAATGGGTTATTTAATGCGAACAAAATTTTTTATTGCTGGTAATATTTTGTTTTGTCAAAAATCTGTTTCTGGTAATATATTTCCTTCAAAATTGTATTTCTGGTAATAATTTTTTCAAAAAAGTATTGCAAGTAATAGTTAACTATTTGCCCATAGCTGGGACCCTAACAGGTGCTACCACCCCGGGTCAGGGTGGTTGGTCATTTAGAGCCTTTGCCACAATGCCAAAATTTTATGTTGCTGTCTCTTTTACTAAGCTTATGAAATACAAATAAATGGCCTTCATGTTCAAATTTTTCTTTTTCACTTTGAAGAATTTCCATTTTCAGTGTGATGAAAAGTTAAAAAAATTAAACACCAGCCAGTCAAATAGGTTGTTATAACTAATAAATCACAAAGACAATCAGCTGAACATTCAAAATCTCTACAACTCAAAGCTGATCTAAGAGATGTCCACATTATGACAGCCAACACCTGTTGGATAGTATTGTGTTGGCAGTGATGAAATGTCCCCACCACCCATGAATCTCTTCCACTGAATTCTCTGTTCCTGGCTATCCTTCTCTCTTTCAAAAGGATTCCAGGGTCCACATGCATTTACCTCGGTGTCTATGCTCATGAAATCTTCCAATGGCAAGAGAATCATCTCTTTAGTTTCCAGATTGTTTTTATATGTGCTTCCGACTTTTACTATTAAACGTGATTAGTTACCTCTTATTTATTTATCATTCTCCTTCTTCTCAAGACTATTGCTTGTTAGATAGAATATCTGGCAGTATAGATATGGCTCTCTCTCTTTCTCTACATTCATCTACAGATATATTTATGTTTGTTTTAGATAAGAATGGCAACGCTCCAGATGTAGCTTTAGATATCTTGAAGGTGTTTAACAGAGCTCAGCAAGTTGTGTTGAATGGCCATGCTTCTAGATCCATTCACATTAATAGACAGGTACTCCATGGCTCTACCCTTGGATCTATGTGGTTTCTTATCTTCTTCAACAACATTCCTGATAGCATTAGTTCCCAAATTTATACTGATGACACAACTATTTACTCCTGTCTTAATAGTAAGTCCAATTGATCTGACAAGGTAAAATTGGCAACTGCTCTTGAAAATTACCTTCAATTGTTAACTGAGGAAAGAAATGGCTTGTAAATTTTAAAACCTCCAAAAAGAAATGGCTATTAATTATCATAGAGAATCATTTTTTCCTCCTATCAGTATGGCTGATGCTAACCTCCAGTAGAGAAACTCATTGCATCTTCTTGATCTCACATTTTCTCCTGACATGAGGTGGAAATTTTATATTGAATCAATTGCTAGGCCTGCTGCTAGGGAAGTTATCTCACTGTATCATGCCATACAATCTTTCTTGCCAGAATCCATCTTTCACATTTCTACAGGATGAACAGGTTCCCTGTTGTGTCTGTGCAGATGTATACATTACCTACATCAACTCTCTCCACTGCCACCTGTTTTGACATCAACATAGAAAAATATTCAAAACTGTGTAGGAGCCATATTTAACTTGATCAAGTTGTACCTCATAATGTTCAATGGCAATGATGAGAAACTTTGGTGAGCAATCCAGAATATGCAGTGACAGAAAAATTTCATGATTTATAGTTCAAATGAAATTATGAACAGAAATATGTTGATCCATTATTCAAGAATTGATTGCCTATTTTGCATTTTATTTTGTTTTTGTTTTTTAGGTAATTTTTATATCAAGAGATTTTGGGAGTTTATTTTGGAAACTTATATACTGAACCTTTTATAAGCAAACAAATAGAAGAGGGGAAACAGATTATTTTGTCTATGATAAAACGTTTATTAGCACTGAGAATTACCTATGAACTGAACAAATAAATCTTTAAAGGATTTTTATCTTAAACAAGAACACTTACCTCACAGGAGGTATCCATTTCTAGTTCTTTATTTTTATAAGCTTCAATGGTCTCTTTAACTAACACATCAATATTCAGAACTGCAATGTCAAAATCTATGCAAAACATAGCAAATATTAATTTCTGCAAACACAACATAATACTAAGTAATTAAAGTATTCAATTTAAAATTCTTGTTAATCATCCAAAATGCAAGAGATAATATTAATAGACTGTATAGGAAAAAAAGGAAGAAGGGGACTCATTAGTATTGGGGATTGCATCAATTTTGTTATCAAAAGACTGTGAAAAATTCAAGCAAGAATAATAACATGCTAATTATGATAGCCAAATGCTGACAAAAAAATTGTGGGGTAAGAAAACTCCAGAATGTGATGTCAAAGCTAAGACTAAAAAAACTCCATTCTATTGTTCTTGCTTCTTAATAATGTTTTTCTTTTTTCTTGTATTTTCATACTCAGTAACCCCTTGTGACTTAGTGGCTTTACTGCCTTGCATGGGGTGATATGATAAAAAATTCTCACCATTATAATTGTCATCTCCTGCTATGTGTAGTGTGTTAATACTTAATTATTGAGTCAATACAATTTGGAATGCCCTTGAGTTTCCTAACCTGCTCTCTTTTGATAGAATCTCTTGAAATTTATTTGTGTTATAACTTTGAATGGATGGCTATTAATTTTCAGATATTTTTTATCCAAAATTTTCAGTTCATTTGAATTTTTAGTTATAAGATCAGCCCAGAGTCATATAGAATAGAAACTGTAAAATTGGGGGGGGGGGGTCTTTTGAAATTCAAATGCATCACATTATCCAGGCCAAGGAAACCAAATTTAATCATTGTGAATAAAAAAAAGTTCTGTATTTTTCATTTATTAATCCAATATATTTAATTTATTTGTTTAAATGTTATTTTTAATGGATACTCATATTTGAGTAGATGCTGTTTTCATTTATTTATTAAACAGTATATATATATATATATATATATATGAAAATTTACACTTTTGATGGGTAGTATTAAGTTTATGCAATTTAACAGAGAGAGTAGTGAGGAGTGGTGTGAGAGACATGATCAAGTTTAGAGTGGGTTTATTTTAATATTTTTATCTATCATACTTAGTATTTGGGGGGGAGGAGGATCCAGACATTGACCTATTTAATTGGTTAACTTAACGGAAGTGATATATTGAAAGGGAAAGGGGAGAAGAGAGAAAAAAAGAAAAAGAAAAAAGAAAGAAAGAAGGGGAAGTAAAGAGAAAGAAGCTTTAATTAGGTTTTACTATGGAAGAGAAGGGGTGGTATATTTTTAACAATTTATGTAAAAAAACAGATTTTAATGTTTGATAGTAATTTAAATGTTTAAAAAATCCACAAAGAAATTAATTTGATGCTTGATAGCAATTTAAATATTTAACTCTTTTACAAATAATTTAGGGATTTAATATGTGTTAAATAGTATATTTAAAAACACATTCATAGAAAATACATTAAAAAAATTTTTTTTAAATATAACAATTTACTGATAGTAATCTTTTAATATTGTAAATGATTGTTAAGGTAAGATCTCTATCAGTTTGAATCTAATTTATGAATGTAATTTGTGACTATTTTTAGATGGGTAATCTTTTTTACTTAAAGTTTAGGTTTTAAATTAAGGTGGAGTAATATTAGAAGGCAATATTAAAGATTTTGTTTTATCATTCATATATATATATATATATATATATATATATATATATACCACACATACACTTATGTAAATCTGACATATACATACGTTCATTTACATGTGCAAGTACACACATAGGCACATACACATGTATCAATATACACAGGTACCTATGTATATTCATATATCAATACTTACACATATAATTTCAAATATTTACACATATTTAGATTTATATCTATTTAAATTTTTTTTTAAATTTCACAGTTAATGTTTAACATTAGGTGATGACTTAAGTGTTTAAATATTAAAACAAATATTTCTAATTTTAATATTTTACTATCAATATTGATAGTTAAAGAGTAACATATTAAAATTTAAATTATCAATTTAAAATGAAATTACCTCCAGATGCTAAAAGATTTCACTCTCACAATTCTAATTAGAGAATATTAAAAAAGAAAATAAGATAAAATGTTAATAAAAGAAATTTAAGTCCTCCCCTTAGAATACTTTCTATATATATATAATATACATATATATATATATATATATATATATATATATATATATATATATATATTATATATATATAAATATATAAAAATAAAAAAACAGATCTATACCCATAAATACCTATACCTGCATAGGTATTTATATTACTATATTTTACATATATTCACACATATTACATATACGAACTCACAAATACTTACATTTATATATACACATATATACATGCACAGACCACATGCAATCCTATATGCATGACACGATATATATATATATATATATATATATATATATATATATATATATATATATATATACAAACATACCTACCTAAACTTACGAATACAAGTATACATACACACACACATATATATATATTTTACATATGCACCTACAATACATATATACATATATATGCATACATACATCTCTACACAAATGCATATACATATACACATAAAACCACATATCAATGTTCAAGTTCATCTACATATTTGTATACATACAATTATGTGTCCGCATCCATGTGTGCATACAATCATTTCCAAAACCAAAAATAACATAATATTTTCCTTACTATATCATTATTTCTAAATACATTTGGTTAGATTGAGGTGGTTTTTATGTCTACATTTAAAAATTAACTTGTTATGTTGGTTCAGTAATATATCCGGATCTTTATGTTTTAAAATTATGATCTTCTCTTTTATACACAATCTCTGAAATTTATTGGAGTTCTGGCTCTCAAGATGATTTTCCATTTTACTTGTGGGGTTAAGCCGCTCTCCAACAAATCCCAATAATGTTTTGACAGTGCTGTTTGGTGTTTTTTGGATGTATTTGTGAAGGACTGGCAATGGTTATAAAACCGTTGCTTCCAATTTCCCGCCGATATTCCTATATATATCTTTTTCTGTTCAATATTCTCCTTGGGGAAAATTGTAGCTTCATATATCACGTTTTCTGCCATGCATATTCCTTCAACTGGACAATCAGATACTGCCCTGCAATTACAGGTAGATGTTTTCTTTTGGTTTGCATTATGATCCTTTTGTAGTTGATTATAAAATTCTCTCATAATTTTGCTATTGTGAGAGCTAATAATTTTTCCTACATTGCTCATGCAAGAATAACTAATTTTTAAATTCATTTTGTTGAACATCTTTTTCAATAGTTCATTTTTACTAAAATGTTTGTCTATTAGTTTTAGGAAGTATTTCCCTATATTAATACTAGAAAGTCTACAAAAAGGTGAGTTGAACCATATAATCTTCCTTTTCCTATTTTTGGACTGAGTGGATGTGTTATTAATTGATTTATCTATATAATTTAGTGTTTGTTTAAATTTTCTTTTTAATAGGGCTTGATTATATGTCGATTTATTTTGGTTAAAAATGGTTTTACTAGAAGACAGTTTGTTTATTCTTGTATTTACTGTTATATATATATATATATATATATATATAATCACATCACATGTGCTTGACTCTCATACGTCAAATATGATAAGAGAGTCGAATATATCTGTTGATATTAAAAACATGAACCATTTCAGATAATGTCAGGTAAGCAAGCCAGTATATGTATATATTCATTACTGTTAGCAAAAATGTAGAAGAAAAAATGAGAGTAGGAAGTGAAATAGTCTGATACCTTGAATAAGTTTAGAGATGCATGATGTCTTTCCACTGAATACTTTTCCTAAAATGCAAGCACGAATAGGAAATTTAGGAAACACTGGAGGCTCTGGAGGCGGCTATTAAAATAGAGAAAAATACTGTCAGTTATTTTGTTCTTTAACAATAAATTGGTTTTTAGTTTCAAGAAAAACCACATAAACATTGCAAAAAAAGATGTGATAAAAAGTAAATTTAATTTAATTGCTTATTTTATTCTTAGAATAAGGATTAAGGTTACTTTCAATGTATTATTTGCCTAAATAATTTTAAAAAAATAAATTGTCCTGTTTTATATTGATTAGCATCAATAAAATCTAAACAATACATCCAATCAGATACAAATGGCCTTTGTGTGACACTGTAAGAATGCTAATAAATGGAAGAGAGAAAAAAGGCTTAAATTAAATCAAAAGTGAACACAAAAGCAAAGTGAGTCATAGATAGATTGAAGGACATACTGAAAACAAAAAGAAAAAATATACTTTTATTTTTTTTTTTCTCATTTCATGAATAAAGGACCTAATTAGAAGATAGCACTGAAATCCACTTGGGCATCTGGTTAGAGGCCCAAGGGATGATGTGGAGAGAGTGCAGTGATATCTGTGAATCGACCAAGGCTGGCATTTCTGGACCAAGACCACTATGCTAGTTGCAGATAATAATTTTATGGCTATAAGTAGAAGAAGAGAGTAAGGAAATGATTCTATATCACTTGTTGATAGAGGTGAAGGGTATTGTTAAAGAAATAAGATCTCATTGGATACAATGCAGAATTCAAATGTTGAAGCATTCAGTCAGTTGCTAAGATAACAGCCTCCCCCAAAGACAAGGAAAAAATTATAATTATCCAAGATGAGAAATCTGGAAAATATCAAAAACTTTTTATGACAAAGGACATTTCCAAAGATGTGCAGGTGAATTTTAATTAAGAAACAAGTACTTACTAGTCATTTCACCGAGTCAAAGGACTCCGATTGGTGAACAAGAGAGAGTGGGAAAAAACAGTCTATGCCCATTGAGGGGTATTGGTATAAGGTACAAATAAGAGAAGGAGAGAGTAAGTAAGACAGGTCAATGCCCTTCTACCACTGCTCTGTGGAGGAGGGTTTCCCAAATTTTGACATGCAAATTGCTTCCCAGGACACTGTCAGCAGAGAGTTCTAAATGGATATTTGGAAAATATGGAACCCCAGATCACATTGGACCCCACCCAATGTTGGTGAGGGTCCATAAAAGTGTTAGATTGGATGAGAATTGAGAGTAACAGCTGAAGCAGAGATGCGCTTCCATTACACCAAGAGGAGACAATAGCTTCACCGATCCCCATATGACTTGCTGCCATAGAGAACTGCCAACTCATGCCTTGTTCCAGACTATTAAATAAGTTGAGCAGAGTGCCCTAACAAAATTGCAAAGTGGAAGAATTCAAAGTCTCTATATAACACTAGTGGGAGAGAGAGATCATCAGCATTCCATAATTTGCTGCCTGAAGAAGTCCCTGACTTAAAGCTTGAAACCCCAACTCCAAATTGGAAACAAGGAACAGAGTGTCACAAAATTAGGCTACAAGTGAATGGACGTTAGCCTGCATGCTTGTAGATTGTTATACAAAAAAGTGTTCCTGTATAAACCTCAGTTATATAGATCTTGTTAATCCTTTTTTTGTCTTATAACATCATCCTGCCTGAGCAACACCAATCCAATGATATATCATGACAATTTGATCCTTGCCTGCCTTGTGATCAAAACAAACACAACATGAAACAGGGGGAGACTTGGATGAAAGTGACCAGCTCCACAGTTAGCCACAGGATTTGATCACAGACACACTGGTGACTGAGGACAGGACAGCATTGTCATGTAACACAGAGACCAGGACATCCCACAGTGTTATATTTGTGGGTACTTTCACTTTCACTTTAATTCCCAAGGTATTGAGAATATTACCTGTGGCTGAGTACCTAGCTCCACAGAAGACTGAACATCTGACAAGTTTGTTATTTATGATCCTTGAAGTAATGTTCATGCAACAAAACAACCATCAATAAATAAAAACAATTATAACTTAAGAGCCCACATCCTTAAATATATATGAAAATAAACACACATTACACCTAGCTTACATCATGACACTCTTTGCTTATGTCACAATACTCACCAGTTCTATGAAACTCACCAATTGCCTCTAGCTACCCTGAAGATGACTTAAGAAAATAGAAAGTTTGGACCATATTTCCTGTACTTGTCTTCTGAAATGTACTTTGGACAATTTCTGATGGAATTTCCTCCTTGTTGAGAAGGATTATTTGTAAGTTAGAAAAGTCCATCATTAAAATTAATTGACATAAAATGTCTGTCATTTTTAATAGTATTTGCCTTAAAGTACTGCCTAAATACACAAAAGTTTGTTACTGTAGATATAAACAAAGTGGAGATATCTGATGAATTACTTAAAAGTTTATTGATAGCAGGTTCTATAAGTATATGCAGAATGGGGTGATCAACCTATAATCAAAACTAAAGTGTTAATGTATCCATTTAAATTTTTCTGTCTTGGCTATGGCTATTTCACTTACAGCTCCTAATTTGGCAGCCTTGTCTACTCTAGATTAAAATGTTGTTTGTTACACTATCTAGGTTGAGTTGGCAATCATAGTCAGCAGGAAAAGTTCCTAATTCTACATCTTAGGTGGTTCCGCCACTTATTCCCAACTATAGCACCTGCCAATTCCTCATTAGGGTTAGTATTAGCTGGTCAACAAAATCTTTCCCATCCAATAAAAGATATATTAAATTTCCTGTAAACAGTTATCCTAGGGCACAATCAAAGTAGATAGCAAAGCATCATAATTCTCAATGTCTGGATTCTCAACAGATACTTTCTTCCCCAAACAAACAACCGAGAGGTGACCAGTCTTTATGCAGTACCAGCATGCTAGTCTTCTGTCAGAAACAATGTTTGGCACCTTCCAGTCTCCTACATCTAGATATTTGGGAAAGGAGGTAAAAGTTTTCTTGTTAATCATCAGGCCAATCATCACCATTCTCGATACATTCAGTCAGGACTCACAGCCACAGTCTTCCTATATAACAGGAAGAATGCAGTCAAGTGAGACCCTATCACAAAGCCAGGGACTTCAAATTGACACTCTGGTCTGCTTTCAGCTCTAATAGTCAACACAGAAATACTTTATTTCTAAATCTCTAAACTAAACAGTCTTCTGATAGCAGATTGTCTCACATTGAAAAGGATGTACTTTTGATAGCCTGTTGTACCTTTATAGCCAATTCGAACAGGAATTCTATCACATAGCACTTTATTCATTTGAGTCTTACTAATTTTTTTTGTCAGCAACAAAGATCAACACAATTCTTTATTTACAAATCCTCAATTTAGGTTGATCAATCAGCAAACCATCCTCTATTATAATGTTAGTGAACTGCTTAATCTGCTGTATGAATTCCATATCAAATAAACAAGGGGAAGGGGAATTCCAAATGTTGAGAGGAGAACACCCACTTGTCATTCTTGAGTTCACTTCCTGTTTTTTTCTTTTTCTTTTTCTTTCCCTTCATCTGATCTTTTTTATTCTGTTGGTCATTTTTCATCTTATTTTTCGTTTGTTTCTTTCTTGTTATTTTTCTTTTTCTGAATCTCCTTTAGGGGTTTTCTGAATAAGGCCTTATGGCCTTGACAACATCAAAGACAGCCATTCTTTCAAAATGAAACAAAATACTACTTTGTGGTAGTACAAATTGAAGCAAAGAAAAAATGCTCAGCTGTATCAGTCCAGGTAAAGTCCTTAATTAGAAAAAGAAATGTCTTTCCAGGTATAATAATATATCTGCTACAATTATCCAAAATACCAGTCAATTCACACACACATATGTACACACACATCTATATCCTGCAGAAAAAAAAGCCATATATAAATGGCTCTGTGAGTACTTCCATTTTTTCTTTAATATCCAAAGTATGCCAGTAGGAATATTACCTGAACACCTTACAGCCAACAAGCAATCAATCAAAACAATAAAAATAATTTCATAATATACTTTTAAAATTTCTTAAATAACCAAATGAAGGGAAAAATTAAATTTATTTAATAATGAATATTGAAGAATTTAATGTTTCAGGAGTTCCATTTAAGAAAGGTCCTAAATTTTGGTGTAGTATTTTTCTGATAGCAAAAATGTTTAATCTTTCTAACTAAAAATCTTGATAAAGTAGTAAACAAATCATTCAAATATGATAAGTGAAAAAAACAAGTCCAAATGTTTTAATGTTGAGAAAAATTACCCTGTATTGTCTTGGCGTTTGAGTGTCATTAAGATATCCAACATTTTTCAGATGATGAAAATCTTTCCTTTGTATAGATGCTATTGTTGACACAATGTCTTGGCTGAACCATTCTTCAGCCCTCATTAAGTGTAAACCATGTAAAAATATGAATGCCATTTTTCTTTCTTAAAGAAAAAAATTTCTTCTTATTTTCATTTTTTACATATTATATCTGATAAGAATTGAAGAATGAGTTGGATAATTCAGGGTGTGTTAGCAACAGCAACAAAATAAGGAAGAGATTCAAGTATTGAAAAACTGTTGAATATCTTATGCTATATGTCAACATAGCAAGATAAATGTAGGTTTACATAATAGCTACACAATAATTCAACAATAAATTTACTTGAATCATTCCCAAACTCAATATCAATAACTGCCAACATTCTTGAACTGAATGTCCCAAGGAATGTCTCAAGTAGAACATAAATTTTCTATGTGCTGACTATCTATAGCATTTTAGAAAATGGACAAAAATACTTTGATTGGTGACAAGGTAAATTGCCTTGTCATGATAGCAACATAAAAATTTCACTTAAAAACATACAGAACTAGTTTGGATTGCCAAAAAGAAATAATAGACAAAACAGTAAAGAAGAAAATAAATAAAAGAGGTCAAAATTTTTGGCCTCTTTTATTTATTTGAAGATTTAAATAAAAATAATTTTTTGTCCCACTCATGCAGTAAATTATCTGGACACTTATCTACAAAGTTAGGCCCAAGGAACGATTTTCATTGGGCTCAGATTCAGGTTTGCCAGATTATGTGAAGTTAAAAATATATATTAATATATCATAATAGCCATTATCATTGCTTTTGTGGTTCAAGGTGAGTAACACTTACTTCCTTTATGTATCCAAAATTGCAGCTAGCTTAAAAATTTTAGATAGCTAAATTTTTAAGCTAGCTTAAAAGCTGCCCTATCAAGCAGCATTTAAGCTAGCTCCTATGGAGGACTCTTGGTTTGGCCATCATCACAATAGCTAGGGAGGAGTAGATGCAATAAGCATCAATAAACTAAAGAAGAACTCAAAATTGGTCGCTGCATTTAAGTATTGAATTAATGTCTAAGCTTACCTTTTAAAAGTTCAACAATAATTCTTCTGCTGCCACTTAATTTAACAATGATTTGATGTACATAGATCCTTATTTTCCATACAAACAATTATTTTTATTTCATGGGTGACAGAACAGGGGACAGTTTATAACATAAAATTAATATAGTGTAAAGATGGGAAAATAGAATTAGTTATATAGCCAACATTTGACGATGTAGGGAAACATAATAGCTAATTAAGTAAAACCTATATTATGGGATCTATATGAAATTGGAGCTCAATTCTTCCACAAATTCTGAGATTAAAAAGCCCTAGCTCTACTTTATAGTAATTTGGTATTTAATCGCACCCCCCCCCCGCTCCTCATCACGAAGTTGCATTGTGACACAAGGTCAGTTTAATGTGGGGAACTCAAGTGCGTACACTCAGGCTAGGAACAAAAATTACCCAAGCCCCTGCAACAGTCAGTTGCACAGGCCTTGGTGTGAGTACCGATCCCTCTCTCTAATGCAATGAGAGGGTGCAGCCTAGAGCAGTGGTTCCCCAGGGCTGGCACCACTCAGTATAATTCTCTTCAGTTGCAACTCTGTCCTTTGACCGAGCCACCACTGAGCGCACTCTACCAAAGACAGAGACGTAACTGAGAAAATAGTTCTGTTTAGGAATATTGTCTTATATAGTGTTTGAAATTTGCATTTTACTTGACCTTTGTTTGAAATTTGCATTTTACTTGACCTTTGTTTGAAATTTGCATTTTACTTGACCGTTGTTTGAAATTTGCATTTGTTGAAACTTGACTAATGCATGGAAGAATAATGCAACACCAAATGTACTTAGAACAAAATGTATTGAAACAAGAAAGTGTACACAATATTTATATATAGTCTTTTGTATATTCCTGGGAAGACTGTTCCTGGAGAATGTGTTGACTGAGTCGCAGTTGGGCAGAGTCTCTGGTTGAATCTCTTGATTCCTCCCCTCTCTTCCCAGTACCAACCATATTTATATGGTCGGTACTCCACTATGCAAATTAGGTGGATCCTACCACAACAACATTTTACTTGGCCTTCAACAAGTTGGCATCTATTTGTAAAATTTTCCTTAGCTATAGCCAATTTATGACTGAAATGTTCACTTAAAATTTTGGTTTCAAAGATTTCAAGTAGTGAATATATCTTACTTTGCAAAGCAATAGTGAGCAGACAAAGCCCGCTAGTGCGAAATATATCTTTGTTTGTACTAATAAACTTTATATTCATTTTTAATAGGTCAAAAATTGGTGTATATTGAGATAAGAACATTATCCAAAGATAACCATCTGTAAACCTACAGAACACCAAACGTCACATTAAATCCAAAATCATATCTCCTTCACAAGTGTAAACCAAATAACAAATAGTCCTAAACTCCATTCATTTCATAATCACTTTTTTCAAGTTTATGTCTCAGAAAGAAAAGTAGCATTACAACATGCCAAAATTGGCGAATAACATTGTCAACATATCTTATTATTCTATGTGCCATGTCTAGTCAGGATGTGGGCAATTATGGCTTGCCACAATTTCCTGTCCTTTGTAGCTCTTAATAAATTTTGGCTTTTTGTTATCTCTTCTAAGTCTTGCTCTGCCAGCCATTTACTCAAGCTCATTAGGTAGGTTATGAATTGTATTTGCTGTTTTCCTCTGTCCCTTTTGCCTTCAATATGTTCTGTGAGTATCAAATTTTTCAAGCCTTCTTTTCTCATTATGTGCCCTAGAAATTTCAACTATCTCTTTCTAATGTTAAGTATAAATGTCTTTTTTGCTGCTATTTTCTCTAAAACTTTATTGTTGATCACATGTTCTTTTGAAAGGTATCTTTTACTATTCCAATGCACCTTCGGATTTCTGTGTCACACTTTTCATATATAACTTTAAAAATTTAAATAGCAATCTGTAAATTCTTTCAAGATATCTTCTTTTTATTCATTTTTTGTTTTCTAAAATTTAAGGAAAATTTACTAATGCTGTTAAAACAAAAAAATGAAATATTAACTATTTAGGATAGCAAAAGTTAATCTAAAACAATTTAATCAATCTTTTTCTAGTGAATATTTATACTAAAGTCAAACATATGTTATAATGTATATGCTATACTCCGCTTCAAACTCCATCCCATTTTGGTTCAATCAACATCAAAAACATATGGATATATTTTTTTCTTTGGACATGAGAATAGGACCAAAGTCTCATTAAAAAAATTAGGAAACCACTAATAGACTTCACTTCAATGACTTGATAGATATCTTATCTCAGTAAGTACTTAATGCTTAACCCATTTCAATGCATCTTATTAGCTACTTGAGTTCATTTTGCCATGGATAAATTTCCACCTAAATTACTCAAAAATGTAAATAACACTGACATCTCATTTTAACAGACATATTTACCAAAATTACACAAAAATATCTTGAAATACTAAAGAGTAAATTTATTCAGTAAAATCACCACTGGCTTCAACCCCCACCTCCTGACAACTTTGGTATCTCCTGAAACTCTTCTGGACTGTCTCCTTGTATAAGTTGGTGAATGCTGCCATAATCCTTGTCATCAGTTCATCTTTAGTGTTACAAGGAGTTTTGTTGGTCTCTCACTCAAATCCCACACATAATAATCAAGGGGGTTGCAGTCTGAGGAGTTAGGTGACCAGATGTAAGGGTTGGTGTGGTCACAGAAATTTCAGCCTGAATGCCAAACAGTACAGCATTCTGTTTCCAAATTTCTGGCGGAGTGAATTGCATCATGGTATTCTTTTCTCACAGACTGTGCCAAACTGACCCTACTCTACTGTGCAGTTGAGAAAATAAAAAACAAACAATGTGCATACACGAAATTAAATATATAAAATGGCGATAATTTACTCATCGCACCCTGTATACTGTTAAAATTTGTAATGTCTTTTGCAAAGCTTTTCACTATTGTAAAAAATGTGTATAAAAGTAAAACAGATCAATTACCTACTTATGAACAAGAATAGATGACAATTCAGTTGTAGACTGTGATTATATAGAAGTCATTATAAAGATATAATATTTTGAAATGTTCAGCTTCATTCCACAATTAAATGGATTACAATTAATTTTTTTATTCTAAATAATTAGTGCAATTGTTCAAAATAACCAGAATTTACTACCTCAAAAAATATTTAGAATTTTCTACCTCCAAAAAATAAGAATTTGCAACCTCACAAAAAAATTAGAATTTTTAGCCTGAAAAAAAAATTTGAATTTTCTGCCACCAAAAATAATTTTCTGTTTACTTCCTGAACAAAATATAATTGTTGTAAAATTTTATTCTTTTAGTTTTTTTCTATTTTTAATCTCTTGACAGCATGAGTACTGCATAATTGAATTTATTAATAATATTTTGCTTTATAAAACCATCACTCAGTTTTCTATACAGGAGATTTTTAGGTCACCTATGCATCTGATGTTTTGCAGCCAGTATAGTCATAGAAATAAAGTTAACAAACTTGGGAACATCTGGAAACAATGATGATGTCAATAATTGTAATTATAGAAGCTTGTTTATTCAGATCATATTCTAAATCTTTATGTTTTACAAAATGTCATTAACAAGACATTTTCCCATTACATTACATAAAGACACTGTTTTATGACCTTGAGTAAACAAAGCTAAACTTGCTGAATATCTACTGGCAATCATCCTTTGGCTTTTTTATTAATATATAGTCAGTTAGTTGATTCCTTCTGTTCTTTATGAGACTTTCACTTTATCTTCAATTCCAAATAAAATATATATATCAATATATTTGTTATTACTTCAGATCAATGAACTTTCAATAAAGCCTCTTCAACTGAAAAACAGGCATTAGAAGGACTTCCAATAATGCAATTGTTAGTATGACAGCCTGACAATTCATCCTCACTCAATGCATTTTGAATGTGACCTTGTATCAAAGTAGGATGTTTTTCTGATCATATGTAACATAAAACTACTTTTAATAACATCTTTATAGACATATGAAATCTTTTATTAGGAATAGGATGATTTATTTCACATTTAAATTTTGAAAATACTACCAAAATTACCAATTATCTAAGTAAACAGAACTATTTGAACTCAAATAAAAATACCATTTTATACTTATTAAAAGGCTAGAGTCTAGTTCTTATTATATAGCCATAGGTAAAAGATAATGACAAAAATATGATTAAGCAGATATCATTTCACTTCTTTAGCTTGTTGTACTCTATCAGAATTGTTTTTAACTCAAATGGATGTGCTCACTTTAACATCCACAGTTCATATGACAAAAATACACCTTAATTTCATTTGGCACCCACTTCTGGAATATCTAAAAATACCAGTGTCAGAAAATATCTTTTCTGACCAACAGTAATAGTGGTGTCAAGAGAAAAAAACGTCCTTTTGACAGATTATTTTTTACAGTTACGACTGTTAAACTACACCAGTAACATAATTAAACCAGGGAGAAAACTCAATGATAATCTCTTTCCATCATAATTTTCTCTTTCATATATAAGTATCATAAGTAATTAATAGAATGACAATAAACCTAAAGTTACTCACTGTAGGTGGATTCATCAGAGTTAACAGACGAGCAACAATGTGACCAATAATGGAATTATCTTTAGGTTTTATGACATCCTCAGGTAAGCTCCATTCATAACACATATCCTGTAAAACAGAGAAACAAGAAAATTAACCACTATGGCATGATATATTCCAAGGAAAATATTTGTAGTTCTTTGATGAGATTCAAATTTAAATATGAAAATGCATTAGTGTTTGAGTTTTGATAAATACTCTGATCATCTTTGGATGACACAGGTGCAGTTACATGCTATCTCCTGTACACAATTCATTTGATGCACCTACACACCACAAAATATTTTGATCTTTTTCTTTTTCTGAAAGAACCAGGAGGAAAATAATAAAAATTAAATGTGAATTTATCAGATTCAAAACCATTTTGCTGATGCAGTTTATTAGTGTTTTCTTCATAGACATTGTATATTGCCAATAAAAGAAAAAAATCTCACTCCTTGCTTAATTTTCATCTATGAAGTCATGTGAATAAATTATATCATTGCCAGTCTTATTTGTATGTACCGCTTTGATTTCACTCTTAATCATTTTATGTACTTATTCCTTTTTTCTTTCTTCTTTTTTGTCGGTACTAATTCTTCTTTTTCAAATTTTTTTTTCTTTTTTAATTGAAATGAATTTAGTCTACCCACTTTTTGAAAACTTTATTTGAATATTAATTCTTTGAATTTTTTTCTGTCTCATGCAAGTATTGGACATTATCTTTATTCCTGGCTAATAATCGTGGAGTGTTTTGACTTCTTTGCAAAATAAATGGTCATATTAGTACTGCCTCCCCTCCCTCAGCCTTGGGATATAAATTCAAACATAGTATATGGCCAACAAAAGAGGAAAAATGCCACTCTTTGCTTCATTTTTGTATATCGTTACCACTCTTATTTGTATGTATCTTTTTGAATACTGAGGTTTGACAGCTTTCTGGTTGCTGTTCCTGACTGGTAGTTAGGAGCCCAAACTTTTATGTAGCATCTTGAGAGGCTGCTCTGATCAAAAGTTGCATGATATTAAGAACTCTGGAGACTCTTCTGATCCATCTAACTACTGTCCTATCAATCTCCTACCACTCTTCAGCAAAGTCTTTGAGGCCTTAAAATCACCTTACATCACAAGATCTACTCTCTGACAAACAATATAGTTTCCACTTTGCCCAGTTTACTGCTGACATGCTCACGGCCATAACTGAATTTGGATACCAAGCTCTTAATAATAATGGCTAAACTCTAGCTGTTGCTCTAGATATCTCTAAAGTGTTTGATACAGATTGGCATGCCAGCCTTCTTCGTAAGCTTCAGGTATATGGTATTACAGGGCGATTATTTGTTTTAATACAATCATTCCTATCAAACCATGAAATAAAGGTTGTCCTAAACATGTTCTCCTCCAGTTCCTTTCATACAAACGCTGGTGTTCCCCAAGGCTCTATCCTGGTCCTACACTGTTTCTGATCTTCACCAAGGATCTTCCTGATATCATCAGTTCCCAGGCATCTATGCAGACAACACTACTATTTACTCCTGTCTCAGTAGTAAATCCAACATCAATGACAAAGTTAACCTTGCCGCCAGTCTCAAAAAGGACCTCCAATCTGTGGTTGACTGGGGCAGGAAATGGCTTGTAAACTTTAATGCCTCCAAAACGAAATGGCTCTCATTTACCAACCATGGAGAACCCTCCCTGCCTCCTATTAGCACCTTCTTGGTCTCCTGTTTTCCACTGACCTGAGGTGGAACAACTACATTGAATCAATAGATCCACCTACTGCAAAGAAAGTTGCTTCTCTGTGTCACGCCAGAAGGTTTTTCTCGTTTGAGTCCATCCTTCAAATCTACAAATCTACCATCCGCCCTTGCATGGAATTCTGCTGCCATATTTGGTCTGGTGCTCCCACTGTTCATCTTGAGGTCCTAGACAAAATTCAGAGACAAATATGCAATGTGATAGGTCTTGATCTGGCTTCTTGTCTACAGTCACTTTCTCACCAACATGATGTGGCTTCACTCTGTCTTTTCTACAAATATTTTCCTGGCAACTGCTCTGACAAGCTACTTTCACTGGCGCTCCAACTGCATGAATTTAAACGTGCTACTAAGTTGGCATCTCAGTCCCACCCTTTCACTGTCTTTTGTAGTGTCTTCCCTCTAAAGAGTCTATGTTGGACTCTTCCACCTACTATAAGATTAGAAGGCCTTGGGGGAACAGTCAGTTAGATTGAACGCTGGGTCAACCAACACACACTCACTAATCGTGTAATACTCTTCTGTTGTACTTACTATTTAATATAAGATATATCTGTAACACTTGTTTTGTTATCTTTTTAACCATTTACTTGGTCACAACACTGTCAAAACAGTTAAATGTAACTGCCTCTTCTACTCCAACAGCTTCTTCTCTCGCACTTCCGCCAGTAGAACTCCCTTCCTCCTACTTGCTTCCCTGATAGCTATAATCTTCAAATATTCAAATATAATGTCAATCAACATCTTCTGATACCTTGATCCTGATCCCTGTTCTTCTCTATATCCTTTCCTCAAACACCCGTCTTTACTCTTCCTCTCACTCTCTGTAACCCTTGCTAGTGGCACTCCCACCTTGCTTGGGGTGAAATGCTTAAAAAAACCTTTTTTCATCTGTCTTTATCAAAAAGATTAACAATTTATGAATGTTGCAGGGGAAATAATTCATCCAAATTAAAGTTCTGAAATGAACTAATTAACAATTTTAATCTTGTGTTTGCACAAATATGCTTCTCCAATGCACTGGGGTTGTCATCAGAAATGTTTTATAACTGGGATCATCATGGTTTCCAGGTCTTTCAACATCAGACCCTCTTGCTCTGTTGAAATAACCAGAGCTGACTGAACTTTGATTCACATTCCTACAAATGGATACCACTTCATACATCTCCATTTCCACTTTGGTAGATTGATTGGTGGTTCCAAAACTTCATATGTCCTAGTGACATTACCATCAACTAATGGCATTCCTGCATTGAGTGGCCACTCTGTATTTAATTCTAATTACGCTGACGATTAGATTTGGCACCTTATCAAAATATCAATATAATATTAGCATGTATCAAAAGTGTTTTCAATTTTTGGTAATGCTCTGCATGTTCTTTTGTTTTTGTTTTGATGTAATGCTCTACATTTGGTATCTTTTGATGGCACAAGCTTTTCTGAATGTTTCTGGAATATGCTGCTGGTTTGGTTTCTTCTCTACATTGTATTTTAAAGTATTATAATCAACTTCTAGTTATCTACTTGTAAACTTCACTTGAATGGATATGTCACCACACTTAAAAGTTTACAACAGTTTATAGAGATATTGTTTCCTTTCTTCCCATTTCTCAAATACTGCAAGCACTTTGAGACTCAGTCTAAAATAATGCTTTAAAATTGCCAGAACCTCATTACTTGTATCCACCATTATGGCATCTGAAACTAAAGTATGGCTTAATAC
Organism: Acanthosepion esculentum; assembly: GCA_964036315.1. Taxonomy (NCBI): domain Eukaryota; kingdom Metazoa; phylum Mollusca; class Cephalopoda; order Sepiida; family Sepiidae; genus Acanthosepion; species Acanthosepion esculentum. The sequence goes on along the minus strand of OZ038497.1, from coordinate 31,741,878 downwards.
TATTAATGACACAACATATATATATATATATATATATATATATATATATATATATATATATACAGGTTAGTTGATTTACAATCAGCTTAAGAGACACACTGATATGCGTTGAAACATGATTAGCATTGTTTGGAAATTTTTAACGTGATTTTATTTTAATATCCTAATATAAATAATATATATATGTATTATTTATATATATACTATATATATATCAGGTCGTCCCATAAGTTCTGTCCGAATTTTGAATAAAGAAAACAAGTGACCAAATGTTACATTTAATTACAGATTCAATCAACAATGTATTTTCCCTGATTATCTATGACTTCCTTCCTTCTATTAACAAGCTTACTAATTCCATTACTGTAAAATTCTTTTGGCTTTGATTCAAAGAACTCACAAATGTCAGTTTTAACCTCTTCCTGTGTTACAAAAGCTGTTTCTTCCAAATGATTCTGTAAGCCACGAAACAAATGGTAGTCTGAAGGAGCAAGGTCGGGAGAATAAGGTGGATGAGGAATTTTCTCCCAACCAAGTTCTTCGATCTTTTGTGATGTGATTCTTGCTGTGTGTGGTTGCGCATTGTCCTGATGAAACATCACTGGTTTTTGATTCACGAGAGTAGGTCTTTTTTCCCTCAAAGCTTGGTTCAAACACTCTAATTGCTGACAGTATATTTGAGCATTAATTGTTGCATTAGGTGGTAAGAATTCAAAGTGGATTATTCCTTGGCAATTCCACCAGATTGAAAGAAGAACCTTTTGCCCATGAAGTACCCTTCTTGGCTGTGGCTGGGGTCCTTCCCCTTTACCAATCCACTGTCTATGACACATTACATTTTGATAAAAGATCCATTTTTCGTCCCCAGTCACAAGTCTATCCAAAAAAGGTGAAACAAGTTGGCGAGAATGGAGAGAAGAGCAGATGTCAACTCGGGATTTGAGATTGTTTTCAGACAATTCATGAGGCACCAATTTTCCAAGTTTAGGAATTTTTCCAAGTTGTTGAAGATGACGATGAACAGTTGTATGGTTTGAACTGAGAACCACTGCCAATTCCTCAACTGATAAAGCAGGATTTTCTTCAAGGGCTGCTTCAAGAAGCTTTTCATCAAACTCAACTGGATGTCCAGTTCGATCTTCATCTTCATCTTCAAAAGTGAAATCCCCACCTCTAAATTTTGAAAACCATCTTCTGCAAGTTCTTTCATTCACACATTCCTCTCCATAAACTGAGTGAATGTTTCTAGCCGCTTTGGCTGCTGAGTTTCCTTTCTTGAACTCATAAAGCATTATGTGCCTCAAATGATTCTTGGGTACTTCCATGTTAGCAGGGTTTTAATCAAACAAAATTTAATTTTACTGTACTCTGAAATAAAATTTGATCAGTTTAAATGCATCTAAACATAAAAATAATGTTCAGCTCCATTAGACATTATAAAATACTCTTTAAATTACGTTCATTTCAACAAAAAGTTAAAATTCGAACAGAACTTATGGGATGACCTAATATATAAATATATATATATATATAAATATATATATATATGTATATATATATATATTAAATAAGATACATATATTATTTATATTTTATATATATATATATATATATATATATATATATATATTAATTATATTTATATATATATATATTAATTATATTTATATATATATATATTAATTATATTCATATATATATATATATATTAATTATATTTATATATATATTAATTATATTTATATATATATATATTAATTATATTTATATATATATATATTAATTTTATTTATATATATATATATATTAATTATATTGATATATATATATATATATTAATTATATTGATATATATATATATATATTAATTATATTGATATATATATATATATTAATTATATTTATATATATATATATATTAATTATATTGATATATATATATATATTAATTATATTTATATATATATATATATTAATTATATTGATATATATATATATATTAATTATATTTATATATATATATATATTAATTATATATATATATATATATATATTAATTATATTTATATATATATATATTAATTATATTTATATATATATATATTAATTATATATATATATATTTATATATTAATTATATTTATATATATATATATATATTAATTATATTTATATATATATATATTAATTATATTTATATATATATATATATATATATATTAATTATATTTATATATATATATATTAATTATATATATATATATATATTAATTATATATATATATATATATATATATATATATAATGATAATATTAATAATATTGAGATAATCATTCAAAATTATTTTTCACTCTGTATATTAAATATGAAGTTTTTAGAATAAAAGTCTTTAAAAAAATAATTTTACTTTTAATAAACCTATTATTATTATTATTATTATTATTATTATTATTATTATTATTATTATTATTATTATTATTATTATAATAATAATAATAATAATCATCATCATCATCATCATTATTATTATTATTATTATTATTATTATTCCCTTCAATTTCTGTTGTATACACATTTCCTTTTGGGTCCCAACCAGAGACCTAAGTTCAGAAATGGCTTCATGACATTTCCCACTGATCATTTATGTAAAAAAAAAAACAAACAAACTAAGATCACACATTTTACACAGATAAAGCTCTTCATAATGTATGTGCTGTACTTGTGTGTACAATTTTTTGTATTTCTTCTTCTTATTATTATTATTATTATTATTATTATTATAAAAAGAAGAAGTATAAACGATTAGACATAACAGGCTATGACAATATATTCATTGGCATATCTGTTTGAACTATATACCAGGTACGTGGTGCAAACATCATCTGAATGATGTCCAACATAGTCATAAAAGATTTTAAAGAAGGAACTTGCCAACTAATTGATATCATTTGCTAACAGGATTTCAATGTTTCTAAAAAAGAATTTCAAAAATTGTCAAATTATAAAGACCTGCAAATTGAAGTAACACAAATGTAGAAACTTAAAACTACAATTATCCATGTTGCAATAGGGCTATTGGGTATGATAAAGAAAGGTACAGAAAATCATCTGAGTAAAATTATTTCTGATAACACATCAGCAACTCAGAGTGACAAAAGATTACCTTGTGCATATATCATCTGCAAAACCATCTCCATCTAAACAAAATGCCCCCAGTGTGTATAGTTAACTCTCCTACAGTGCCATTTTTACTCATAGATCCTGAAGACCCTGGTAATTAGGCACTTAAAATTTCTCTCTGGCAAGATGATAACACACTCACACACACAGACCAACAGCAACAACAAAACAACACCACCACCTAAAATGCAGATTCTGTGATAAATATCAAGAAACAATTGACCATTTTGTATCACGTTGCACAGCATTAGCACTCACTGAATATAAAACTCAGCATGATAGAGTGATTCAATATCTTCACTGAAAAATATGCAACTTTTAATGAAAGGAAATATTAATAATATAGTAGAGTCATGGTCTTAAGATGTGTAGATATAATAAACTTTAGAGTAAAGTTCTGTAAAAAATGAAAATACATTTGATACGCCCAAATATTCTAGATATTTTCATGAGTCTAAAATAAGGAGTTTGTATTCTAAAAATCCTTCAAATCAAAACCACAAAAGCTAAGTTCACTGCTATGGTTAGTAATTTTTCTCATTTAATAGTTTAAAATTTTAATTGCATTTATTCTTCCAAAATTAAAATCTATTTTAATATAAAAAATTTTTATTCTCACAAAGAATGATTCTGAAAGTTGATTTCAACTGTAGAATTATTTTTTTTTTATATCACTCATGATATTTTCATTACAAGTTTCTGATGTTCACCACATGAAAATGTTGAGTAATTTTGTTTTTATAAAATCAAATATTATAGGAGATATCAGGTGTGTTGTTGCAACAAAATTTAGAATCAAGTTTAATTATTTAAACTAAATCAAATGATAAAAGAAAAAATAGTCAACATTAAATCAAATTGTGGTGTAAACATGAGCATATGTATATGTGTGTGCAAATAAGTATATGTGTGACTGTGCACGTATGAGTTAAAGTATAAGTGTATCATCCATGGTGCTATGGAGGAGGGGCTGGAGTGACTGACACCATACCCCTCATTATCACTTTTTATTGAAACTGAGAATTAAGCAGAAGACTAAATTTGTCTTCTTGGTCTCAATCTATGACAATGCTACGGATCTGAGCTGCTATCATTTTGGCTAAAATCGTTACAACCATGAATTTTAAAAATAAATCAGAAAACTTCATTTTCCATATTTTTTCTGAATCATTAACTTCACTAACTTTATGTTCAGAAACGGATTATAAGTCTCATTTTGGAAAATAATTGATTGATTTTTTTTTCTTTTTTATGGTTTATCAAGACTTTGCAGGTTATTTAAAGCCAGAAAATATTTTAGATTTTAAGAAATTTTGTGGGGAGATAATAATAGTTTAGCATTACAAGTCTTACTAATTAACCCATATAAGGGGTGAAAATGTGGATTCATATTTTTCCCAAGGGTATTTGCATGTAAGAGAATATAATAAACCCAATGGGAATTGGAACTTGGTTCTCCAAATAACAATTCAGAACCATTATCCATTACACCACCCACACATCTGCACCTGGTATTCCCAAGCAGTCACCCATCTAGGTACCGGCCAGGTTTGATGTTGCTTAACTTTGGCAATCATACAAGAACAGGTGATTGAGTGTGATGTGGCTGTAAGCTTTCTGTGAAATAAGTACAAGTAAAAAAGCAAAAAAGCAAAAAAGAAAATATTGTGCATTTAAAATCAAAACAAAAAAGTGTTTACAATAGGATAATAGATATAAAAAATTGTTCATTTTATGATAGGATCAGATAAAAATATAGAATCAGAAATCTGATTTAACCCCTTCATATTTTTGACTTCTGATCTAGCCCTCCAACTTTTTAATTTGTAGTGCCCTGCTTGTATGTTATATCTTTGTTCTTTAAAACACAATAGAGAAGAGTCTAAACAACTTTTCTGGACTCTGACTAAAGCTCATCATACAAAATAATGTTTGTTGTTTCTTTATATCTTACCTTGTACTCTTTAAAGTCTTCTTCATCTAGCAACTGTAATTTTGTCTCTTCTATTTCCTGGTCAGTTTCAGGAAGCTCTCCTACCTGCTCAATTGGTTCATCATACAATGATTGTCCACTAACAAACAAAGCTTTCCATTCTCGCATTACTTTTTGTGTCAGTAAACTCCTATAAATGAAAATGTTAGATCAAAAATAAATTTGAAAATCATAACTCATAAGCTAAAATTGCCATTTTTCAATATATTGGAAATAATTTATAAATAGTATAATTCATAATAAAGTATAATTAATATAGTTCATAAAAAATATGTCAGTTGTGATTTAATTTATATTGTCCCATTTTAAGTAAGTCAGTTTCAAATAATTCATGATCTACTTGTATCTTTCAAAACTTATACAGAAATTTGAAATCTAAAATATAGAGCACCATTACTAATTTCTTCTGCAATAAATTAATTAATTTACAGACTTTTACTCTGAGGCTTATTTTAAGCATTTAAAAAGTGCTTCTCACTTGTGGAACTCCCTTCTGGCTCCATGCTTTCCAGCCAACTTTAATCTCCAAAAATTTAAATACAATGACAATTGTTATCTACTGTCCTCCTGATTGCTCTTTCCTATTTCCTGCTCATTAGTAATGTTTCTGTTCATAATTCTTCCATACTCTGTAATCCATTGTGTCTTAGTGGCTTTACTGCCTTACATGGGGTGATACCAATTAAAAAAACAAAAAAAAACTATCAAGTTGAGTCCAAAGTTTTTAGGATTTTTACTGATGAATTTTGGCAACTTGTATCATCATGTTATATCATTAATTTGATTGTTGTTCAATTGTTGCTGAATTGTTTATTCTTTATTTTTGTTTATAACATATAAACATTAATTGTTTATTCTTTATTTTACAGCTTTCATAATGAGTGGAGAAAAAATTGCAATTAGAACCATTTTACACTACTTGTGTAAAAAAGGACTGAGTACAAGGGAAGAGGCAAAAAGAATTAATGATGTGGGAAATTCAGGAACTGTCAACAAACATGTGGTAAAAAACTGGTTCAGACATTTCAAGAAAGGTGATAGCAGCCCCAAAGACAAACCAAGGTCAAGGAGACCTTCTGTTGTGGAAGATGAATCCTTACTTGAAATGGTTGAACAACAGCCAAGCACAAGCACGTGTACATTGTCAGTAGAACTTGGTCCATCACAAAGCACCATCAATCAACACCTCCATAAGATCAGCCTTGTGAACAGACACTGCTGAGAAGTTCCTCATGAACTGACTAATTTCCAGGGTCAACAACATATAGACATTCGCAAACAACTGCTGGCAAATCCTCAAGAGTCTGTTTTTGGCATCAAATTGTAATTGGGGATGAAAAATGAATCTATTTTCATAATCCTAATAAGAGAAATCAGTGGCTTCATTCTGGTCAAGCTTCAGAACCTGTTGGCAAATGAGGGTTGGCTTGAACAGAAGTTCAAGTCATGTATTTGGTAAAATTTCGAAGAGGTGTTGCACTTTGAGCTTGTCCCAAATGGTCATGCTGTGAATGCTGACCTTTATGCTCAACAAATGCAGTGAGTATATGACACTTTGAAAGCATCCAACATTGGTCAATCAAAGACAGCATGACACTGCCCCAGTACACACTGCCAATAAGAACAAACACAAACTTCAGGAACTTGAGGGTTTGCCTCAACCTGCCTTGCACCATCATCCTGGTATTTTTTCAACTATTTTAGTTTCTTTGGAGCCCAATCTTATAGATCATATGGAACAGCAAAGTCAATAATTTGACACTTGCTACTCTCTTTATGTATAACCATAAACTTAGGTCTTCCTGGTTCATCGACTTGATTTATCTGGACTATGAAAACCATATCATGTGCTTTTTCATATATCTCTGTCAGTTATAAGATATTATAATGGTAATAGTAATATTAGCTGTTTTCTTAGAAGCAAATATTTAGTATTAATTGACCAAGCAGCCAGCGCTACTTTCAGTTGAAATTTATAAAATCTTTCTCAAAAAACAATTTTTCTGTTATTTTGTACACTTCTTTGTGATTCTCTAATGCCAGTCCACAAGGTTTGAAGAAGTGTGGTCTTCATCAAAATCAAGTGGCTTCACTTGTTCAAAACCATTTTTAACCATTGATCTTAGAAATCAGTTGTATACTGATGATAAATTTTGAATGGGTTTGGCACCATATCATGATATTTGTAGTGGACCTAAAAAATGATTGGTTGGAAAATATGTTTTTCTTCCTCCACTCATTTTCCTCACCATGAACATTTACCTCAAGTAGGTGCAAATTTTAGTTTACAACTAAGCCCACACCCTACATCATTGACAGCTGTCATAAACATATAGATAACACAAATTTTCAGTTCAGAAAGGAGAAATCTGCAAGCTACTGAACTTCATGTTGGCAGATGGAAAGAAAGCAGTCACTCATCACTTTTTCCACTCCTTCAATGACCACAGTCAAAAAATGAACTCACTGATTCATGGCATCACCATGGTAACCAGATCAAGAACTGGGAAACCCCATATTAGTGACACCAGTTAAGTACTGTTTCACTGACATTTTTTCTTTCTACTTACTATTTCGCAAATGTAATTAAGAAACAGACATTTCGAACTCTTAACCATGTGAAAACCACCTTTACCTATATACTCAAACACTAATACTGTACACAACTGAATCATATACAGTCAATACAAATACTATCATTTTTGAATAAATGTTATTCTGAATTTGGCTGAACTGAGTTTTGTCTTTGTTTCGAATTGTTGCTTGTAAATGATAAATCTTGTATGTTTAAGGCTTCAGTGCTGACCAGGTGTTCATATCTATATGAAAGTCTCAATCTGATGGGGCTGTTTAAGAACATAATAAGTTTTCAATGTTTTGGGTTTTTGCAATGTTGGATGAAACTAACTCTAGGGCAGCTTATTCTACGTTCAGTTTCCTTATCTCCCATGCAAAATTTGTTATAACTTATTCATAGAGTGAGGTAATGAATAATATAATAATGTATAATGTAGTGAAATACAATTTTAAGTAAATTTTCAAAAAATGATCATTTTAAATATTATATATATATATAGCATAATGAGAGGCCACGTATACTTTCTTGATATGTATATAATATCTGGATAAAATGAATGAAACAAAATTGGGTGTTTTGTTATGAAAGTATTTATTTCTGTGTTTTTGTATATATTTATTATATTTATTTATTTATTTATAAATAAATAAATATATACAAAAACACAGAAATAAATGCTTTCATAACAAAACACCCAATTTTGTTTCATTCATATATATATATATATATATATATATATATATATATATAAATGCTTTGCATGAAATTCACTGTCTGTCCATTTTAAATTAGCTCATTCACTTGAAAAAATTACTGACTTACCGATCTGAAATTGCCCTGAAATCACAAATTCGACAGGCAAAATCAATCATCTGTAGGACAATGCCAAAAGACATTTCATAATGTTTATGGTATATTTCAGCTTTCCTTTCTGCTTTGATTCTTTCATGCAGCTCAATATCCTTTTGTATTTGGTCTTTGTATTGTTCTTTAGCTAACTGAAGAAGCTCCTGAGAAAAGAAATTTGAATTAATGCATTAACAGAATATTCTACAAAATTTCACCAGACATTTTTGTTAATGCTAAAAATGTTAAAAATAGATTGACACATGACACCAAAAAGAGGATCAACACACGTGCTCACGGTCACAGGAATTCTTCCCACATATGGATGTCGGTGTAGACACCACACATGATTAGAAGGACAAATAATGGGCTAATTAAACTGTCCAATCATATTTCTCAGAACCAGATATATTTTTCAGAGAGAATCAAAATCCTGATGGCAGCTCAAAAGCCAGTAGTTGTTCTCCCCTTGGAAAGATTGGTCCATTACTTGCTGACATTCAAAGAAATACCATTCTGCACTACTCAAAAAAAGGCACAGATAAGAAATTTCACTGCCTCCTTCTTCAGCTATGTATTTGCTCTCTATATCACACATTATACATGCTGATGAGAATTCCAGATTTTTACTTCATTTTAATATTTTCTTTTTCTTCTACAAACTTCATTTGCAAAAAACTTCATCTTTATCCTGTCAATAGTTTTGTATTTCAATTGTTTGAATATATAAATTTATTGTTGCAATTTAATCTAAAATATGTGTTTCATTCTGAATATGTATCTATGTATATGTATTGTTCACTTGCACTAACAAACAAGTGTCCACAACAAGCTGTTTCAGTGACTGGACTCACTGTTTTCATGTTTCTATCCTTGTTATCACAACATTTCATTATACAGCTTTCATCGGGTATAATGAAAAAGTTCTCTTTTCAAAAAATGCAACACTGAAATTGAAAGGAGCTCTGGAATAGTGGAAGTTGCCTTACAAAAGCTAAGCAAAGTATAAGGAAACAGGAAAATTTCATTAGAAACAAAGAAAAGATTACTGAACGGGTATGTAATATAAGCTCTTCTATATAGCAGTGAATGCTGGACAATCTCATCACCGTTGAAGTAGAGACCTGAGACAACAGAAATGTGGTTATACAGAAGGATACTGAGAATACCAGGGACTGAAAATGTGAGAAATTGAAAACATAAAGGAAATTTATACATAGCTTCAAAAAGGGATATTTGAATTAAAAAATTCAAATATCCGCATAGTGAGGAAAGAAGGCTTGAAGAATGTGACACACACAGGATATATTGAAGGCAAAAAGGACAGAGAAAAGCAGCACAGCTACATAACAAGCTTGTGTTGGTAGAACAGGGATTAAGATAATAAAAAAATAAACTTTACTAAGAGCTAAAAAGGAGAGGAAATAGTGGAGAGCCAAGATTTTCCACGTCCTGAAGGGAGAAAGCGCATAGAATCACAAAAAGTAGAAAAATTGTAACAAATATACTAATTAGTTCAGTTCGATTCTAGCAACATAAGTCATCTGGTCTAAACAATGTTTGGATAGCTAACGACTCTTGATAAATGACAGATTATTCTTGTTTTTTTTTAACTTACAACTTTTAGGCTCAGAAAAAAGTGAAAATTTTAAAATAACATATTGCTCAAATGATTAAGACAACCTAATAACTTAATATTATCTCTCTCTCTCTCTCTCTCTCTCTCTCTCTCTAAAAAGAAAGAAAAAAGAGAAAAGAAAATATTATGAATTCATTTATAATTAATCATTATATGAGATTTTCTTGTTGCAAATCTTTTTGGGTCATGTTCCCTACAACCATCTTTGAGCATCTGTTGGTTTCCAGAATATTGTACGATCCTACTTTGGGGTTGAATGTATATCTCTACCCCACCACCACTACTACATACACACACACACACACACATATCATGTCTAGTTTTTACATACTTGTGCACCAGTAGCCATCCTTTTCTAACCTCTGTGCTGACCTCATGACCATTCCTTGACCTTTATACACACTGCCACATTTGTGGGGCCTCAAGTGTGTCTATGCCTCCTGCTTAATATCCATATGAATAATCTCTTTAAAAAAAAATGCAATGTTTGGTCAGTGATTTGTTACACATTAGTTACTTTAGAGCATAGGTATAACTTACTTTCAGACATACTGTCCTTAATATTATGATGCATATGGCCGGACAAATGTTAATATTTAGTTCTCATGTATAATACATGCATCTATCTTTTAGACTTAAAAATTTTACAAAAATCCATTGCTAGATCAGCTGCTAAGAAAATTGGTTTACTGTGTTGTGCAAGACAATTTTTCTATACAGAATCTATCTTACATATCTATATGTCTACCATTCACCCATGCTTAGAATATTGCTATCACATATGGTCCAGTGCCCCTGCAATTTACTTTAAGCTCCTTGATAAGATCCAAAGATGAATCAGCAATATTACTGGTCCTGATCTGTCAGCTTGGCTTCAGTCACTTTCCCACAGCCATAAGATTACCTCCCTGTGACATTTCTATAAATACTTTCATGGTAATTGTTCAGATGAGCTCTTCACTATGACCCCTAGACTGTTTTAATTTAAGCACAGTACTAGACTGGTGTCAGTATGTCATCAATTTACAGTTGAGATGGCTAGATGTAGTTGTAAATTCAATGCTAACAGTTTCTTTTCTCACACTTCTCACATATGGAACTCTCATCCGGCTCCATGCTTTCCAGCCAAATTTAACTTAAGTAACCTCTTGTGTTTTAGTGGCTTTATTGCCTTGCTTGGTTTGAGATTGATTAAAAAAATATGCATATCATATACAAATAATTATGGCATATGAAAAATAAAAATAAATTGTTATATATAAGAAATGTGTATGGGTACCTCAATGTGGTGTAATAGCAAGCCTGTCTCACTAGATCAGTTACAACTGAGTAGTGAGTTCAATCCTTACTGGGTGCTCCATACTTTCGGCCTTGTGCCATATCTAAGCTACACTTAGTAAATCATTATAAGAAATGCATATGGGCACTTCGATGTTGTGTAATGCTTAGCAAGCTTGTCTTGCCATATCAGTTACTACTGAATAGTGAGTTTGATCCTGACCTGGATCTCCTTACCTTTGGCCTTGTGTCATATCTATACTTCACTTAGTAAATTACTATATTTGGGAACTTTGACATTATGTAATAGTTTGCAAGCTTGTCTCACTAGATCAATTACAAATTCAATCCTCACTGGGTGCTCCTTAATCTGAGCTTTGTGCCACAACTAAATTATACTTAGTAAATCATTAATGGGCACTTTGACATGGTGTAAGAGTTAGAAAGCTGGTCTCGCTAGATCAATTATGACTGGAAAGCAAGTTCAACCCTCACTGGGTGCTCCATACTTTTGACATTCTTCCACATCTAAGCTACACTTAGTAAATTAATATATAAAAAATGCATAAAAAATTCTACTGTAATCAAACAAATTGCTGACACTAGCTTTATCAATATTTATATATTTTATATATTTTCTTTTATAGACAAATAGTAGGCAGGACCAATAATACTGCTGACTCATCTTTGGATCTTAAAAAGGATAATTCTTAATCGCCAGATATCTTAATTTAAACATTCAGATACTGAAAAACTGTTCACCCAAATTTGTACAATAAAATATTAAACACCTTAATAAACAGTTTCAATGTTCTCTATTCCATAATACCAATTTCTCTTGACCTAAATGATATTATTTCTCAGTTATAAACATTTTTCTTTTTTAAGTAATTAGCTGTCAACCATTAATCACATTTATTATTTAATTTCTTCTATCTACTGCACAGAAGACTATCCATTATGTTGCAAGAACTCTGAGAATATATTTCTTGCAAATTGGTAATATTCAAAATTTAAGTTATGAAATCATTTATATTATTATTAGACATCCATTTATCTTGTGAGATAATGACAGTGACTTGTTTGGTCAGAATTCAGTCCTTTGATAGTGAAACTTGAGTTGTCTCTCCAGGGTGCAGACCTGGATTATGACCTACGAGGTTGTGCCTCTTCTCTCATGGTTGTACCTACAAAGTCGAAAGGAACCCACAACTTGGGTAGTGTTGGCAGCCAACTGCCTCCAGGACTTCATTCTGGATTTTCTGTCTAGATTTACTTCCATAGCTTTTTCTTTATAGGTAGTGACGTTTAAAATTAGGGTTTATTATTATTAAGATTGTACTAGTTTAACTTTTATGCTATTTCATCTAAGATTTTACATATTTCTTCAACTATTTTAATTAAGATACTCAAATGAAGCATAAAATTATTTTTTTTGCAAAGGGGCATAACTTCCATGCTACATTGAATGTTACACAAACCAAGTAAATATTTCTGAAATTGTAATTAGTTATATACCTCTAATTTGAGAAACTATGTTTGAAAAGGAGCAAACAAATATTACATTCATATTTCCCCAAATATATAAAAATATTTCGCCTCTATAAACGGAAAATAACAAGGATCAAAGGGAGATAATTCCATCTTCACTCAAGCGGATTATGCTTATATTTCAATTGCATAGAATCATAATTTATAATAAATTATAAACAAAATTTGAGAACATAAAAAAACTATTAGAATGAAACTGAATAATAATGTACTACACAAAAATACACACATATATATATATATATATGGATATAATTACATTGTTTAAGATTTGCTATATTTAAGGATAAAAATATTTAATATCAGATTATAGCAAATGTAGATAAAAACTAAACATAGAAATCAATATTGCCTGATGATTGGTAGTTTTGTGTCTTAAGTAATTATCCATGTGGCCTAATGATCATATTATATATATATATATATATATATATATATATATATATATATATATATATATATATATATATATATATATATACCCACCCACATGAATATTATCATTTCTAAAAATATAGGATAACTTCAGTTTTTTATTTACTTTCAAAAAGATAATAACAGAGAAAGGTTAAAATGGCCAAATCTTACAGCTTCACGATTCATGGCATCCAGGAATTCTCTTTCTCTTCGTTCTTCATATTGTTTCTCACGTATAATTCTGTTATTAAGAATCACATTCTTCTGGAGTCGTGTCTGTAGGAGCTGCACCACAATCTTTCGCTCCTGTTGTGTTTGCCGCAGACCCCTTTTCACTAAAACTTCATCTCGATGTGCAAGCTGGAAAAAAATCAAATCAAATTTAATGATGATGGGAAATCAGCAAAACAAGAATTTCAATAAACAGAAAGATGATAATATTCAATCGTAATACTGGTTGATCCTTGCAGATTTCATTTCTTCATTCTAGTAGGAAATAAGTCATTATTTTTAACCTGTAGATATTACTGAATTTACAAAATGTATTTTGTTTTAAAAATCAAAATTTTCCTTTTTCTGTACACTAATGTCATTCATCCAATACTGTTAACAGAAACTTCAATGTTTTGCTTTCAATGCCATTGTTCCTGAACCTCTGTTACTGAATTTTCAAAATATTGGCACTTGTCAGTAAATTTTCTTTTTTGCCATTAGAACTTAAATGCCTTGATCCTAAAAGTTGAAAATGACAGATTTCTAATAGAAATAATTCAGCAAGTATTAATATGAATGTATTTTTAGCAAAGTTTAACAAATGTACTCACAAAAAATATTGTATGTCAACAGGACACTTTTCCTCCTGGCACTGCTGTTACTGTATACTCCCTCAGCAATTTTTATTGCTTAAAATGTTATTTTTAGAATTTTAATAAAACCCAAATGTATAAAACTGTATTTATGCATTTCTTTTTTCTCAAGAACTGACAAAAAAATATTAAACATGTATTTCTTAGACTGTTTATTTACAAGAATAATTTTATATTTACAACATTATAGAAATATGTTAAATCATTTTCCCACCACCATAATGTAGCTTCCCTGTGACTTTTCTATAAATACTTTCATGGTAATTGTCCTGACGAACTTTCCTTGACTTTCTTTAAGTTTAATTCCCCATCCCCTCCCTCGTTAGGTGGTTAGTGATGTCAGTTCGCAGGTGGATGCGGGGCGCCTTTCGTTTTGCGTGAGTGTTTTCATATTTGTTGTTGTGTTTGATTGAGTGCTTGTCAGTGTGTGTGCTTGGGATGAATGAATGTTTTATACTATTATAGTCCCGCATTGATTTCGGCCAGTGAACTGGTATTTCTGCCACATTTAGTGATAGTGGGGGGTTTTATTACTAATATTATTTTCTTTAGTTTCTTGTAAATATTTTTGTATCCATATTGTAAATACTCATTGGGGTTAGTTTTTTAGAATTGCTATTTTATTCCCCTCCCCCCACAGACACTGAATTGTAAATATGGGAACTAGTTAGTATTTTCATAGAGACAATGAGGTATTATGGTGAATGTAGTAAGAAAGGTACATATGAATGCGTTGTTTTGGTGTAAGGAATATTGTTTGTACGATTGGGTCAGTGTTTGCGGCTAGCTAAGTTATAGTTAAGACAAAAGAAGACCGTCCTTTTCCCAATCCCCCACTTTGGCCTTGTGCCACATTTCTGTGTATTAAACAGAATAAATATCACTTTCCTCTATGGTACCTAGACTTTATGAATTTAAGTGCAGCACTAGATTGGCAGCTAGGTCTCCTCATTTTACAGTTGAAATGGCTAGATCTAACTGTAAGTTTTATGCTAACAGTTTCTTCTCTTGCACTGCTCACTTGTGGAACTTTCTTCTAGCTTCTTACTTCTCAGTCAACTACACTCTTCAAAAATTCGAACACAATGTCAATTGCAATTTTGTGTCTTTTTGAATCTTGTTCTATTATTCTTCTTTCTACTCAATAACATTTCATCAGTTTCTTTCACTCTCAGTAACCCCTTGCATCTTACTGGTTTTATTGCTTTGTTTTGGATGAAATGATTAAGAACAAAAATTTCACTGGTAAATATGGAGAACTGAAAATACACTAATATAAAAAGTTTTCTTGTGTTTTCAACATTTTTGTTAAAAATATAATCTTTGAAAAAATTACATCCTTAAAATTTATATTGATAAACATTTATAAAATATAAACATTTAATGTTCATTTTTAAGAATGCAGTATTTAATCTAACAAATTTAACAGATAGTGGGAAAATATATTTTACTTTGCTGACTTTTTCTTTTTATCATCTAATTTATGTAAATCTTATACATTAGCTAGCTAGCTAATGAGACAGACAGACACAGATAGATAGATAGATAGATAGATAGATAGATAGATAAAGAGATAGATAGATAGATAGTGGGGTTGGACAAAATAATTGAAACACTTGTTAAATTCAAAGAAAATTTATTTAATATGGAGTTGGTAACCTCCTTTAGCCTCACATATAGCTTTAATACATCTAGGAATGGAATCATACAGCTTCCTGACTTCATCCAGAGGAATTTTCAGCCATTCTTCCATTAACACCTGCTCGAGCCCTTTAAGACACGACTGTGGAGGATAGCGGCTCCTAACTTGTCACTACAAAATGCACCACAAATGTTCAATAATATTGATATCTGGAGCTTGGGGAGGCCACTCCATGTGTTCTAGCTCACTTTCATGCTCTTCATACCAATTATTAACCACTCAAGTGGTATGTATTGGAGCATTATCGTCTAGGAAGATGCAGTCACCATCAGGGAATAAAGTCTGGGCAATTGGATGAACATGATCTCCCAAAATTTTCAGGTCATCTTCGCTGTTGATTCTACCATGCAGGTCAACTATTGGACCGAGACATTTCCATGATATGGTGGCCCAAACTATGACTGATCCATCTCCATGCTTCACTGTTGAAAGAAGGCAGTGAGGGTTGTAAGCTTCTTTGGGCTGCCTCCACACATACTCACCCTGAAGTTGGGAAAAGAGAAAAACTGGACTCGTCTGAAAATATGACTTGCTTCCATTGGTCTGCAGACCAGATATTGTGATCTCTGCACCACTTCAACCTCTTGTGAATGTTGCGAGTAGAGAGAAGATGTTTCTTTACGGCGACTCTTCCACGATATCCAGTCTTATGGAGCTCACGACGAACAGTTTTAGTAGAAACTGAAATATTCAGATGATTATTCAACTCAGCAGTCACTTTGGCCACAGTAGTCTGATGATTTTTTACCACATTGCCTTTCAATACACGTCAGTAAGTTTACAAGTTCGGCCTGAATTGCTACGGTTGCTAGAGGTTTTGCCCTGTTTCTCAAATTGCGTCATAGATTTTGATATGGCAGCTCTTGAAAAACCAAACAGTTCAGCTACCTTAGTGATCGAGGCTCCTGTCATGTAAGCTCCAACAATTTTCCCTTTTCGAACACAGAGAAGTAACGCATTTAGCTTAAATTTTACTAAATTCTAAAAATAAATAAGACAAAGACAGTAAATTGAATAAATAAACGTATTTACAATAAATATAACCTGTAATTATGAAGTTTTAGTTAAAGTTCTTAATATAATAGGTCTTTGAAATATAGGAGTGGAATTTGCAGCTGTTCCAATTATTTTGTCCAACCCCTGTAGATATGAAGAAACTTTGATAGATAGACAGATAATGAAAAACAAACAACACTAAAATAAAAAATGCCAGAATTTACTTTTCTCCTTTATATTTCATTCTCTGATGAAGCTTTAATAAGAGCAAAAGATGAAAGAAATTATATGGGGAGATAAATAATTATAAATTAAATTAAATTCTTTCTCCATAATTAAGATATTAGGTACTCTAGAACAAAAAACAATGCATGGTACCTACCAAAATAGTAGGTATGTGCATCAATTTCAAAAACAGAATTTTAAATCTGAATGCAATTTACCCACTGCAAGTCCTGAGCTCTCTGCTGATCGACAACAACTTTTCGTCTTCTTTTCTCTCTCTCAGCACGGGCGTATTTATCTTCTTCTAGCCGTTTACGTATTTGGCTGATATAGTTCTCATTTGTCTGTATAAAAATGCTTAAAAAGAAATAAACCAATTGAAATACATTATGAGATGCTGCTTATGTCCCTTGCAAAAGATATTTGCAGCTTCATAACATGGGAAAGTATAAACATAAAAGTGACATAAAATCAGAAATGGACTCCATAGTAATTAAATTTATTTATATTTGCAGAAATCTAACAAGGCAAATGTAAGGATTTTATTTGGTGACAAGTATTTACATAAAGTCCTTCAGAGGCCGAAATGTGTCGGCTAATTTCCTTTTGTCTTTATTCAAATTTAACATGGCTGAACTAGCAATCAAGGCACTTTTCAGACATTTTTGTCTCAATGGATTATTTTCTCTTTTAATCAAAGTAGCATTCCCTATGTCAAAATTGTGGTTAGTTTCAGGCATGGTAAATCTTACAATATATCACCATTCTTGGTAGATCTTCTGTTGGCACAATGTAGGATAGTCAGGGACAAAAGTGATGGAAAGAAAAAGAAAAATACAGATAAATTTGGCAAGATTGAAAAAATATTCTTTTAAAAACTTTGAAACTACAAGTGTCTCGTTTTGTGTGTATGTGTAGATGTGGCAACATTAACAAAGCCCAGTCTGATGAAATCCTAATAGACAAAACACATCACAAACACTTTTTTCCAATTTGTCATACTATTTTTCTAAATACTATTTGTTAATATATAAAATTATAGAAAATTATATATCATTATATCACACATATACTTCCATATATATATATATATATATATATATATATATATATATATATATATATATATGTATGTACATAATAGTATTTAATAATTTGCTCTTGAGTCAATCCATACCGTCCGCAGCAGTTAAATTAGTTAAAAAAAAGCTCCAGTATCTACTCCTCATTTTATAACAATTTCTGCATATTTGTCTGTTCAATTGCTTTTGTAATAAATTTTTTAAATTGTAAAAAGACTTTATGGACACCTTGTACATTATATATATATATATATATATATATACACACACACACACATACATATACACAGACACACACACACATCTATATATATATATATATATATATATATATATATATATATAGAGAGAGAGAGAGAGAGAGAGAGAGAGAGGGAGAGGGAGAGGGATGAAATGACTGAAAACAAGATTCTTTCTTTTAAATTTCTGCTATGAATAAATTACAAACAATGATAATGGAAAATTCAGAAATATGACTACACAAAATTTTCATTTTTTAAGCTAGCTAGCTAGATAGATAGATAGCTAGATAGATAGATAGATAGATAGATATTAAGTTGTCAGATAAATTTCCAATGTTATTTGCATTAACATGCAAAATATTTTTACCATAGTGTATTATTTTTTTTTGTTTCTCTATTCCAGATCTACAACTTTTGTTTAGCATATTATATTATTGACTTATTTGTTAAAATCGTTGAGGAAGAATAAGATTAAAATAAATGGAAAAGCAAATGATTTTATCTGACAACCAGATAGATAGAAAGATAGATAGACAGATAGATAGATAAATTTCATTAATTGATTGATTGATACTTCTCACCTGGTCTCTGTCTGTAAAGAATCTGCTGTAGTACTTTTCATTTTCTGGTCAAATTTGCTAATATCTTTTAAAGCTTCCTGAAGAAGGGAAAATGTATCTTTTGTATAAAAAATCCAAATACCGTGAGAAAAAATGATTTTTATTTTCATTTCAATTTTTAAATACTAAAGAGTTAAATTTTAGCGGTTAATATAAGATAACAATCTAAATCAAGTTCTTTATTTGGTGTTTTTTATTTTATCATATCGGTAAGTTAATATAAAATAAGGTTAAAAAGGATTTGTCATAAGTTTTTATTTTTGAAAAATCTTTGATGTAAGGGAAATAAATTTCGTAAAAGTTAGCTCCCTTGAGGATTAAATTAAAATTTTGTCTATACAATTTTTCTTCTGCAATATTAAACTATATGAAGATTTTTTATTTTTCCCTTATGAATTTCTTTTGAATTAACATGAAACTCTCAAAACAGTATTTTTTTAACTTTGACGTAACTTTTAAAAAGTAAAATCAAAACTTGTAATTTTATATTAAAATTATGATTGATTCTTCTAAATTAACCTATGTTAATAGAAATAAATGTATTTTGTTTATTGAAAATACTTTAAGACCTATATGTGTTATGGATTTTAGAGATTTTCAACATACAAGCAACACATTTATATATATACTCATTTGGTACTGACAACTCAGTAATCAGAATATAATTCATCTATAACTTTTACTATTTCATTCTAAACATAGAAGCTAACAAAATCTAAACATAGCCTAAAAATAATATTTTATTGTATTAAAAATTTAATTTTCTCTATGAAACTTTGTTACTTTAAAGAATAAATTTATGCTATATATTTTTTTAATTATTTTGTTGCATTATTTAGTATTGAAGCTATAGCATTTTTTCAGAAAATATTAAATTTTTTTTCATATAGCTCATTATTTTTGCTTTTTAAGATCTCTTATTCTCCTAGAGGCAAATTATTAAATTTCTGATGATTGTCAGATTTTAATATTTTTATTTTTTGACAAACTTATATTGAATCATGAAGTTTATGTAAAAAGTGTTCATTTCTATTGCAAAATACATATAATTTTTTAAAATTTTAATAACTTCCTTTATATTGTGAATTACCAAAATAATTATGAATACCTTGCACTAAGGAATTTTTTATTTAAAAAAACATCTTTGCAAACTTGAGCAATATATAAACTATAATACACATTCTTCAGATCATTTAAAAACTATATGAAAATTTGATATTTCTGTAAACTTTATGCTTTTCAAGATATGGGAAAATAAACAAATTGGATTAATTTTATATTTTCTATGATTATCTAGAGCAGATGGAAAATTACAGATTTTTTTTAATAAAAATGCAGCTGTTTTTGCTATTTCATTTTGAAAAATTTTAACTGGTGTGCAGCTATTAAATTTCCTCATTTTGAAAGGGCCATGTCTCCATTAAAAATGTGTAAAAAAAGGCATTATATATTTGTAATTTTAACATCTGCATTTCTTACCAACTTGTAGTTGCATCAAAAATTTTATGCATTTTTAACCACTTTTTCAAGATATGTATATTTAAAAGATTTCTTTAAAATTCTATTATAAAAATTCACAATTTATTCATTGAAATCTTTTGTTAAATATTTGCATTGATGCAAGAAATATTTTTCTTAATTGCTTAAAATTTAAGCTTAAAATTGAAGGTTTATATGCAAATTATATGCAAATTGAATTTGATATATGAAAAAACAAATTTAATTAACATAACATCTTGTATAATTAATGTAGCTTATTAAACTTTTTGAAAAATTTGTTCCTCAAAAATCTTCCTTTAAAGAAAGAAAAACGTTAATGCAATACCAGCAGAGAATACATATTTCTGTCATTGAGCTTTTATGGCTCAATTACAAATGATGATCATTTCAAATTTGATTTTTTCATATTAATACCTGAAGAATGTTAACTGCTGGATAGTGTGTCAGTTAGTGTTTGAAAACAGATAATTTCATTGATCAGTAGAGGTAAGAAATTAAAATTTTACTCTCAAATTTAAATTTCTTACTTCTGCTGCAGTAATGATTTTAAAGTAATTCTTTTGATTTAACATAAGTATATATTCATCAGATATGCATAAAAGGAAAAAAAGAATTAACAGTTGTAGTGCCTTAATAAACATAGTAGCAGTGGCAGCCCTTAATAAACAAAGTATAAGTAGCAGCCCTTAAACACAGTATCAGTAGTAACCCTGTGGGGAGTATAAAAACATGTGAGCCCTTAAGTAGCTCTCTTTTCTGGGCTTTCCTCTTTTAAACTATCTGACATGAACTTTTCACACTGAAGCAAAAGGAGCTGTGGATGCTTCACACTAAAATACACCAACACAGTAATTCACACTGAAATATATTCATTAACATTTTGTTGTGTATGAATTTGACTTCAAGGAAAAGAAACTCTTGTTTTAAACTTTCCTTTTGTTGACTTTGTTTAATAAATGTTATCTTACATTGCAAATCAATTGGTCTGTAAATTTTGTGCATGTACCTTTTCACTACCATTAATTCACGTATTGTAAAATATTCTCATAAGAAACCTTATACATTTACTTTGAAGTAGCCAACATACTAAACAATGTTTTAATGGCAAACTCAGGAAAAAAACTGCAAGAACTCCTAGACAAAGGGAAAGCAAGAAGAAATGGCTAACCAGCAAGAAGGATAGCCAAAGGTGTGAGCTTATTAAATTTTTTTTATAATTTGTTTATTAATAATCCTTCTTTAAAGAAAGAAAAAAATCCCATTGCCTGCAAACAATAGAAATTTAAGTCATTGCAATTTTATGGCTCAATTACAAATGATGGTTGTTTCTGTTAATGGTTTAATGTAGTCAAATACATTTTTAGATTCAGTGAGATCTGCATGAATTTCAAATTAGAAACATCAGAATCAAGCAGGTACAGAAATTTAATTATCTGGGTAGTTTAATGACAGACAACATAAAATGTGATAGAGATATCCAAAAACACATTGAAATCAATAAAGATGCCTTCCAAAGACTAAGCAAAGTACTAAGAAATAGGAAAGATTCATCAAAAAGAAAGAAAACAGTAAACTGCTCCATTATATCTATCTTCCTCTATGGCATATGAAGAAGACTCAAAGTAATATGCATTTACAGGAAGATATCAAGATTACTAGGGAATGAACATGTGAGAAATGAAGAAGTTTTAAAGAAATGGGAGCTAGAAAGACACTCATAGTTTGAATCAGAAAAAGAAAAGTTAAAATTTCTGGGACACATTATGAGGAAGGATGGCTTGGAAAATTTATTATTCACACTGTGTATTGATGGCAGGAAGTATAGAAAACAGCGAGTAACTTACTTAATGTGTTTGTGTGAATGGATGACAGAGCAGAGACAAAGAGGAATGGTAAAAAGTCAAATGTTGCTTAGTGCTACAAGGGACAGGAAGTTGTGGAGAGCCATGATCACACATGTCCTGAAAGGATGTTGACACATAAATGATGGTGATATATTCAAACACATTTTTAAATAACTTTAGTGACCTAGATACAGATTTTTATTTTTTTTATTACTTGTATAATTTTATAAATCAATTCTTAATTCAATAGTATAATACTATTGACCAGTAACAGCTTATGGCTATTAGTTATAATACAATTGACATAAAGATCATCATCTTGTTACATTCTTCCTAAAACCAGATCTTCTGATTCATGCTACACTAATTTCTACTACTGGCTGGATGTGAATGCTCCAATGACCCAAAACTGAACTAAAATTCTGTCAACTGCGCAAAGCTCCTCACATATCTGCCATTTTTATTCACACACTCAAAGAATGAAATAAGCAATACAATCCAGAATTTCCACCCAATAGCACCCACTCCTGCCTAAAGAAACAAAATAAAAACTGGAACCAATTTGAGCCTAAAAAAAAGACATAAAAGCCCATCAAAAAGACATTCGGAATTGGACAGCATCTTGTCCCGGATTCACAGACTTCATCAGAAAGTGGCTTCCCATTTCCAAGAGACATTGGACTCAGCCAGCTCACCAAAGATCATTGCCCCAATAATTTACAACTCATTCTCCCTCTCTTTCTGTGTGCCTCACCAGATGCCTTTTACAACACTACTTATATCTTTTTCAACAAAAGACATCTACACTGATTTTTCATTTGTTGTATTTTATGTTAATACAATTGTTTATTTCTTTAAGTTTTTGTTGTTTCTTCTTTGTTCTGCTGCCATATGCTTTTTATAACAATCTGGATTTCCCATAAAGAAAAGATATTATGCATTAAAAATTTCATTAAAATGTTACAAACTAAAGTTTTAAATTTATTTGATTTTACTTTTGCTTCTTTCTGTCTTTTTTGTTGCTGTAACTTCTCCAAAGCTTTTACTGTTCGGTTGGGAGGAGTCTTAGGAATATTAACTTTGCAGGACCTGAAATTATAAACAAAATAAATGAAGAAAATACAAATATCTACACAAGGCCTGCTAAAAAGTTGTTGGCCCAATCAAAAAGGGAATTGTTGGAATTACATGTACATTTTATGACTCTTTCAACATGCGAGCAACGCATTTATTTATATAAATATTCATTATACCGTCCTTCAAACTAGATCTCTTTCTGATTCACTCTACGTTAAAACCTGTCAGCTGGATGTGAACACTAAGAAAGTAAAAATAAAAATAAAAATGCCACTCTTTGTACATTACATCCAGCTCACAAAACAAATTCCCATAAAAAAAATATTTATAAATTACAATATAAAAGGAGACAAACACAAATATAAATACTGCTAAAGCAAAAGGCATGAAAACAATTGCTGAGTCATGATCCAACCCATCTGCTTTTAAGGACTCTGCTCACAACACTGAAAGCAGTCATGGTAAGCGAGTAATCTGTCAACATCACCACCAGTGACCTCAGTTACCTGACCCATACACACATCAACTCCAGTCCCTAACAACCCTCCCCATTCTCCAAGTCACTTCTCTCACCCCCAAAAAGACATTCAGCCTTGATCCTCTATATCAGCAATACAAAGAATTTTATCCTAACAATTCTTGTCTTCTTTCCTTTTTGCCTCACTGGCAATACATGTTGTTTCATCTGTTCATGCTACCACACACAATTTCATAGTAGTCAGTTTAATATAATTAATCTATAAGTTTATTATTTCATTCTAGTCATAGACATAGAAGATGACAGAAACGTTATTGTAGGCTAAAAATAATCTTTATTGAATCAAAAATTTAATTTTCTCTATGTTTTCTCTGTTTATGTTATTTTAAAGAGCAAATTTTATGCAAGAATCATGAAACATACATACAATTCCAACAGTTCAACATATGTGGTACATCACTACTCAAGTTTCCTTAACACCTGACCCCTGACCTAACACCAATTTATTTCTTTTTTGCGGGTGTAGTAAAAAGGTTTATGAGAGAAATCCGCACACAGTAGATGAATTAAAAGAGTACATCTCAGAAGTATTTATTGAAATAGATGCAAATTGGAATTTGTGTCATGTTGTGTGTCATAGTGTCCTGGAGAGGTTCGAGGAATGTTGCAATGTTGGAGGAGGACATTAAGAACAATTAAGAGATCAAACTGTGCTAAAAAAATGTAAGTAAAGTGTTAAAGAAATGTACATAAACAGTTTTAAACAAATATGATTTGCAACAAATAAATATAAATGTAATAAAATGTTTTTTTTTTAATATAAAGTGCATACTACTAAGTGTAAGACTACTTTTGGCCCATAACATCAGAAATCATAAGAGATTGTGTTATCTTTGTTTTATTTTAATGTTGATATAAAAGTATTTATTAATAAAATTGCCCATGAGAAATGTTAATATATATTTTAAACCTTAATTTTTATGTTTACCTAAACAGACAAATATTTTTAAGGACTTCAAAAAAGTATTTATTAAAGTACATTGAACAGATGAAAGTTTAAACTAAAGAAAAATACTTAAAACATTCAAAAAGATAAAATTTCAAGAATCTTTTTTAATTATTCAATAAATTATTAGAGTTTCATCACAGGACTAGTTTCACTAAGTTCAACTATTTACTTCAGATATGGTTAACTTATAGTTGACCTAATTTGTCTTCTATTGCTAAGCCCAATTTTTAAAAGCCCAAAAGTAAAATCTTACTGTATTTTCGCCATCATTTCACTTTGGTGCAGGCGTAACTGTCGAGATTTCTCCAGTAGAATCTCTCGTTGTTTTTGCATTTGTATCTTTATTTGTTCCTCACTCAGGAAACGTTCCCTGAAAGCAACCTTCTCCATTTCAATTTGTTTATCATGGAAACGATCGGAAACAGCACTGAGGCTCAGGTCAGTCTGGCGAGGGGTCAATTGCTTCAGGCGCTGCGAAGAAGAACACAAATAAGAATTTGAAATTTTCTTTCATGATATTTCATTTTCAGTTACATTTACATCAACAAACATTTCAAATTTGTGCGTTTGTTCCTTAAAATATTGTGAAAAGGAAAAATTATTTTTATGGTTACAATTTTCAACTTTGCTTCCTTACTCAGCAGATACTATTAAATTCCCAATAAAATTTTGAACTACTTACCTAAATATACAGGGTATCCATAAAGCCACTTTGCAATTTAAAAAATATATTACAAAGGCAATTTGATGAAATATCTTAATCAGATTTATTCTATGTACTCAGTAGTTATCAAAGTTTTTAATCATACTGCATTTGTGCATTTCAAGTATCCTGATGATGAAAGAGGTACAGTTAAATGAACCCTTAACATTTCAAGACCAGTGGATTGGAAGGAATGCTCCAATTCCCTGGCCATCTTGTTCACCAGATATCCCTCTCCTGGACTTCTTTCTATAGGCTAATGTCAAAGATATGTCTCAAACAAAGATATGGGACATCACTGATCTAAAGCAAAAGATCACTGATGCCATTGCCACCATTGATGAGGCTATGCTACAGCAAACATGGCAAGAAATCAAGTACCATCTTGATGTGCTTTGTGCAACTAATGGTGCCATATAGAGGTGTATTAAATTAGTTAGAAAAAAGCTTCAGTATCTACTCATTTTATAACAATTTCCACATATTTGTCTGTTCATTTGCTTTTGTAATAATTTTTTTAAATTGTAAAGAGATTTTATGGACACCCTGTATATTTCATTTTTGAAAGATTTTTTTAATAAAGAAAATTACATTGTGTTGACAGATTTGTCACCATGGTTGATTTTTCTAAATACTATTTGTAATATATAAAATTATAGAAAAATTATATATCATTATATCACACATATACTTGCATATATATATATATATATATATATATATATATATATATATATATACATACATACATACATAGTAGTATTTAATAATTTGCTCTTGAGTCAATCCATACCATCCGCAGCAATTAAATTAGTTAAAAAAAGCTTCAGTATCTACTCCTCATTTTATAACAATTTCCGCATATTTCTCTGTTCATTTGCTTTTGTAATAATGTTTTTGTAAAAAGACTTTATGGACACCTTGTATATACATACATACATACATATATATATATATATATATATATATATATATATATATATATATATATATATATATATAATGTTTTCATGTCACTCTTTTTGTCCTTCAGGACTTTGTAAGACTAAAGTGACATTTACATTGATGCAACCACACATGTGCATGAAGGGTGATAATAGAAGACCTACCAAGAAAGCTGAAATGTTGTAAGAACCTGGACGAAAATTTACTATGGGTGATATAGTGATTAAAGCACTTTCTGTACATTTTCATCTTATTAAATTGCTTTCTCTTTTAATTGGAGTAGCTTTTTTTGAAAAACTTTTTCCACTTTGTCATAGATTTCCCTAAAATTGTTCTTGATATATAAAACTTTATATATTGTTTCCCATATATATATATATATATATATATATATATATGTATGTATGTATATGTATATATATATGTGTGTGTGTGTGTGTGTGTGTAGGCTTCTATATGAAAATTTATATATATATATTATAAAAATTTTATTTTTTATTACTGTTAGTCTTTGGTGTAATAATAATGCTTAATTGTCTAAGTTTTGTTTTTTACATATTCTTTTGAGAGAAGTGTATTTTTAAGAAAGCCATACAATTATTGGAAAAAAATTGTTACACTTCTATATCATTTAGGCTCAGTGCTTAAAAACCACTAAAATTGTTAAGGATTCTTTTTAAGTTTATGGAAAATTATTTTTTCGTATTTTTGGCCAGTGAGAGATATGATCTCAAGCCCTTATGAAAACTTTGATGGAGCCTTCTGTGAGCTTCCTTTTTTGCATAAATAGAACTCCGGTTACCAGATAAAACTAGAAGAAAATTGACATAAAGGAGAAGGAGGAATATGACCTCAAGGAGAAGAAAGCATTTTGGTGAAAAGGCACAAGGTCAGCTGCAGAGAGACTAAAGAATTTTGAAGTTCACAAGCAAAAATTCTCCTATGGTTGGACAATGAAAAAAGAATTTGAAGAAATTTTCTCAAGCATGAACAATGTGAATATAAAAAAGACATTTACAAAATTGTTATATGTCCAAGAGATGCTCATGGGGCAAGTAAAATAGATGTTTTTAAAGTTTTTCTGCTTTCTTGAATTGCTTTCTCTTTTTGTCATTTTTCAAACTGAATCCTTGTGTCTTTTTCTAAATTGTAATCCTTTTTTCTATTTTTGATGGTAATCCTTTTTTTGTAATATATCTGTAAATGGTAACCTGCCTTAATTATTTATAAGGCACAAAAGAGTCTTATATATAAATTTTTGTATTTTTTTTTTTTTTTTTCATATACTGTGATAAATGGCTGCCCTTTAAAATTTTACACAGTTATTTGAATCTTGATTTCACCTTAGACAACTTTCTATTCTTGTTAACTAGGTTCTTGTGTTTGGCACAAGAATTTAGATTTGGTGGGGAGTTAAAATTTTTATAATATAAAGAAATAAAATATTAATAAATAAAAAATATTAATAAATAAAAATTTCAATGACTTATTTTCTGAGGCAAAGTTTCACGGACATAAATATACACATCAAGGATAAGATAAATCTATTTAATTTATTAACAGATATCATAACTAATTTTCTATAAAAATAGATATGATATCTGTTAATAATTAAATAGATTTAGCTTACTTCTGGTGTGCAAATTTGCATCTGAAACTCTGAGTCAGATTATCAGACACTGAACTGTTTTTATCTATGTCAAATTTCATTATGCGGGTCAACATTTTCACAATAAAATTGGTATTAACCAAGCAATATAGAAATTTTCAGAATAGACTTATATTTATGAAAAATATTCCCTCTGAATTTCAGTTTATAATATGTTTTTTATTGGTTAATATATCTACATTAATTTATTTGATGCTGTGAGATTTTATTATGTGACTTGATGATTTTCCATTATATTGAAAATAAATATATATAATAGTACCGTTATTGATATTTCTAATTTCAGGTATATAAAGATTGCCATGGGTTATAAGAAAGATATAGCCTCAAAAGAGAAAAGAAAATACTGCAAAAGTTATTGAGTGATGGGAACACAAAATTGGAAATTGCAAAAAGAGGTTGAACTGAGATTAAAAGAAAATTCAAAAAAGAAATCAAAATCATTAAACAAGATGAGAACAAGAAAAAAATTTAAGAATTGGTTTTAAGATTGTTGCTAAAAGAGATTTGGGAAAAATTAAAAGAGTAAGGGAAGTAGAGTGACCATCAAGAAAATATGTGTAAAAGCTTGTGTTGTCAATGTAAACAGAGAGAAAAGATGCAGATTATTAAGAATATTAGCTAAAAATGCCAGTGTGGTCAGACAACACGATTACCTCCCCTGTCTTATGATTTTATCAGTCACACCATCTTAGCCAAAATGGCTAGTTGCGTTCAATAAAGTCACATTAAGTCAAACTAGACTCTGAGTTTTCATTACAATTTACTGAATGTAATTATGGACAAATACCTTAAACCAAAATGTCTCGACTTGGACTCTGCCGACCCATCTTCTACTGATACCTGGCAATATTGGAAATGATTATTTGAACAATTCTTGCTTGCACAATAGTTCATCCACTCCTATTTCTGATATGGATAGATTTAACCTTCTAATGCAACATGTTTCTATATCCATAGATACAAATATACACAAAACTTACCAGGGTGCCATGGACGTTTTGGATGGAATTTTTGTGAAGAGATGAAAATAATCTTTGCCCATCATGTATTAGCAACTACCCATCAATCCCCTGAAGAAAGGTTAGAACAGTATCTTCAGTACTTAAAAATCGAGACTGCAACTTTCAAGCAACGACAGCAGATCAGGCAAAGGACAAATTTATCAGTGACTCCTTTATAAATGGATTAGAATCAAACTATATCCATTAAAGATTGATGGAAAATAAACAACTAGATTTAGCTACTGCTCACAAGTAGGTACTTACCTTGGAGATGGCAGAAAAGCAATTTTGTTCATATCTACAAACAAGTGTTGCAGAGGCTGCACTAAGTACCCACACTCGTACTAGTCCACCAGTTCAAACGACCCAAACAGGGAAAAAAAGACAGTCCTCTACAACAGACTTCCTCATTTCTGCCTCCACCCACTCCACCAATTCAAAATCTTCTCTCTCCAGAAGACACTGCATACACTGCTAGTGCTGCAGCCAGATGAAAATGTTATTTTTGTGATCTCAAACTATACCCCCAGTCATGTCCAGCCAGAGAAACTAAATGCCACAAGTGTGGAAAAAAGGGACATTTCTCTAAGGTTTGTCAATCAAGTTTTTTATTCACCTGATTTGAATGCTCCTACTGCAACTAGTATTGTATCAACTGCAAATCCTAAATGTCTTTCAAAAGCTTATTAACAGCAAAAATAAATGGGGTAGAAATTAATAATCTAGTCGACACAGGAAGCTCAGAGAGTTTTATTAGTGCTGATATTGCAAAAAGAAACAGATTTAAAATCATACATTGTAATGCCAGGTGACTATGGTGAACACTTCACTATCTTTGCAGGTTAGAGGATACATTTTGGCTCAAACTAACTACACTAACATCAAAATTTTTCATGATGCCAAATCTGTGCTGCAATGTCATACTGGACCACGATTTCCTTTGACAGCATTCTAATTAATCTCCCTTTTGGGGGACCTAAACCAGCATTGAACATCTGTGGCTTGGCTGCTATAAATGTACAATACCCCTCTCTTTTCAAAAACTTAACCAAAAGCTGTAAGCAAAATCAAAAATGAAAAGATAGCAAGATGGAAGATAGAGCTTCCCTGCTTCTCATTTGACATTCTGTATCAGCTGGGAAAGGAAAATGCAATGGCGGACACACTGTCAAGTGTGTGTGGATCAATAAAGAGCACCAAAGATCTACAAAAAGTTCATAATGAACTCTGTCATCCAGGCATCACGGGGATGATGCATGTAGTTCAAAGCCAGAATTTGCCTTTTTTCAGTTGAGAACATGAAATGAATAATAAATGGTTGTCAGATTTGCAATCGAATAAAACCAAGGTTCTACAAACCCAAACCAGGAACCCTAATAAGAGCTACACAGCCATTTGAGAGGCTGGGCATGGAATTTAAGGGCCCTTTTCTATCTAAATCCCAAAGCAAGTATCTACTATCGTTGATAAATATTCGCGATTCCCTTTTGCCTTTACTTGTCAAGATGTAAGTGCAAAAACAGTCATACTCTATCTTTTCTCACTGTTCTCAATATTCAGAACACCAGCTTATATTCATACAGATCGCAGGAGCTGTTTTATGTCCAACCAACTAAGAAAACTCCTATTGGTACAAGGAGTGGCCATAACCAGACTACCCCATACAGCCTACAAGGGAATGGACAGTGTGAGAGATACAATGGCATAATATGGAAGACCATACAGTTAGCATTTGAAAACCAAAACCTTCCAATTAGGCATTTGGAAGACATAATTTGGAAGACATCACCGGCATGGGACAAATCACTAAGGGAAATGTTTGATTGTCTCCTGTCGGGGTGCTGGATGCATGCATAGAGTGGGTTTGTCTTGAGTAATTCTACCTTACTCACAGGAGAATCATGCTTGCTTTGTCGAACATGGTTTCTAAGTAAAACAGTACCTGGCTGTAAAGGCCAAGAAGGGAAGGAGATCTTGGCTGAACTTTACCTTGGAAATTTTAAAGACTTTTCGTGAGGTGTTGCATTAGTTCTTGTACACAATAGTGTTCCTATAGTATGTCCAGGTACTGTTTTACTTAGAAACCCATAGGCTATCGTCACACGCCAGAGAGAAAGGGAAATTTTAACATTTTCTATACAAAATATACCAGTGGCCTGGAGAGTTCAATTCAGTTATATTCAGTTGTATGGATATGAGTTTGTGACCCCGGGTTTCATGTTTTTGCAATCATCAGATAAACTCTATATATATATTTCTCATATAAATGAGAATTTTACCAATTTTATTATGAAAACATTGACTCACAATAGAATTATGGCATGGTGTAAATAGATAGATAGATAGATATATATATATACTTCAATAAGTACTTACATTAAATGAAAGTTTTTACATAAAATTTCATTTTAATATTGTTTTTCATCTATTTGTGAAATAAAGTTAAACATTATTTATATATAATTTCACATTAGACTTTTATTGACAGTGAAGATTTGGTTGACCCTTGTAGTGATATACAAAGATGATCATTAAAAGATCAGGGAGTTTGAAGAATAACCCTTTAATCTAAAACCTAATCTACTACTAATGTACTCCCTCTAAATCAACTTATTAACACTTTCAAAATTTTAGGCACCATTATGGATTTATGTTAACTAAGTTTGAAATGATCATTTCTTTGGAATAGCATCTTTTTAATTAGGATTTTAAATAATATCATTTTAATTAGGATTTCTATAGACATCAACTGCAAGAAACCAGAATGTATGGTTGCTGGAAAAAGGATGAGCCCAAAGTGTGAATAGCAAGTCAGGAATACCAAAATCAAACAAGTGTGTAAATTTAAATATCTGGTAATTGTTTTAACAGATGACAAAAAGTGTGACACTGAAATCTGAATGCATATTTGGGATAGCGAAGAAAGCAATCTAAAAGCTAAGCAGAGTATTAAGAAATAGAAAACTTTCAATAGAAACAAGGAAAAGAGTAGTGAACTGCTACATGATATCTGTCCTCATGTATGACAGTGAGTGCTGGATGATCTTTTCAAAGATGATGAAGAGACTTGAAGCAATAGAAATGTGGTCCTACAGGAGAATGCTGAGAATACCATGGACTGACCATATAAGCAATGACAAAGTTTTGGAGGAAATAGAAACAAAAAGGAAACTAATACTTAACATCAGGAAGGGACATTTGAGGTTGCTGGCATATATAATAAGATTGCTGGCATATATAATAAGAAAGGAGATCTTTGAAAATCTGATACTCACAGGACAGATAGAGGAGAAGACGGACAGAGAAAAATAATGCATCACATTCTTAGTGAGCTTGACTAAAAGGATGGCAGAACAGGGCTTGGGAGAAATAACAGAAAGACAAAGTTTATTAAGAGCTACAAAGGACAGGAAGTTGTGGAGAACCATGATCGCCTATGTCATGAGGGGACAAGGCACATAAAGAAGAAGAAGCCCTTTGTTGCAAAATTTTATACAAAAAATCAAATACTTCTCTGTATATCAAATTTCCAATATGATGAAGCCTTGCAGGAGCAGCAGGCATCATTGTTTCCATTGCTACACTTGTGAGGTTGGCTTTCTTTTTATTATTCAGAGCAATGTAGAGTTGGTACATAAGGTTGGTGGCTGAATTATGCTTCTCAGTCATAATATCTCGAGCTGTATTTGTGTCAAAGTGAAGACCCAACAGATGTAAAGATGGCTCCAGGCGAGTAAAGTTGTTAAGGCGAGCCTCAGCAGTTCTAAAAGTAAATGATTGAGATTTGCATATTGAAATAGTGCAAAGAAGAATATTGAAATGTCTGCCATTTCTGTTTTCACCTTTTCATCATTTGGGCTTATGAGTTCTTAATATTCAACATTCTTGCAGCTATCATAAAAACTACTGAGATTTTCTCAATTGTTCTGTCAGCATTCAAAAATTCAAAATTTTTGACTCACTGTTGTTTTGAGTTTTTTGTCAAGTTCTCATTGACATTCACACTACTGTTTCTAATTAAGAAAAGATATTGGAGGAAGTCACACACTTGATTCAAATACGCAAGATAGTAGAAAACATGAGTCTTTATTTTTAAACTCCAGTCTTCAGACTTTGCTTTCAAATGTCCTGTTATAGAAATTCATTTAGAAGATACTATTGTAAAGGAAATCATTTTTCTTTATAGGAATATATATGAGTGTGGGCTGAAAAGTTCTTAGGGTGACTATGAAGGAGTGATGCTAGAGCTGTGAAATCTTGCGTGCATTAATTTCAACTCTCCTTTTTAATAACTGTATTGTTTCTTTCCAGGTAAACTGACATCTGTGTTTAAAGAAAATGTCAAAAATGAATAGTTGTGACTTCTCTTGAAAATGGACACAATATGGCATCATGGTATTATCAAGTACCTGCAGAAAAAAGGTTTTTATTGTGAAGGACATTCATACTGGCATGGTTGCTACATTAGGGTGTGATGCACCTATATTGTCATATAGGAATAAAGTGTCACTGCCGACACTTGGGTTTGAACACGGATCACCAGAGAGCAAACACAGTCGACCTCATCTTGAAATAATTAGATTACGTGACGGGTAAAGGAAAAATATATATATGGGAATTAGCAGCGTGAGTATTGTCCAAAGGTGTTACTATTATTGTATCTGTGATTTACAAAGTCTCTCTTACAAACAAGCATTACAAAATTTATCAACAATGCAAAAGTGAGCAGCTGAATTTAGGGGGGAGGGAAGAAAGTTTTGAAGATGACCCATGGTCTGAATATCCTGCAGCAGCCACCACTGAGGAAAATGTTGATTATGTTCGCTACATTGTAATGGATGACAGGTAAGTGACTATAAATCAAACAGCCAATGCTATTAGAATATCCTGTGAGAGTGTTGAGAATATTCTGCACAATGAACTTGGCATGACAAAGGTTTCTGCTTGGTGGTTTCCACATCTTCTGAAACCTGATCAAAAGCGCAAAGGCTGAGCAGATCACGAGAAAATCTGACATTGTTTAAGGCAGATCCAACTGGTTTCCTTGAACATTACCTAACCCAAGATGAGTGTTGGGTTCATCACTTTGAGCCAGGCAAAGATACATTATAAACAGTGGAAACACCCCACTCGCCTGCTCTAAAGAATGCCTAGGTTGTTTCATCTACAGAGAAGAAGATGGCCTCAATTCTTTTATGTAAAAGGCATTGTGATTATTGACTATCTTCAAAAGAGCCACACCATCAATGGAGAGTACTATGCCAACTTGGTGATGCAGTTATAAAAGGCTATCAAGAACAAATGCCCAGGAAAACTAACAAATGAAGTCTTCTTTTATCAGGACAATGCTCCAGCACTCAAGTCCTTGGTTCTAATGGCTTCTGTGTGTAACTGTGACTTTGAACTGGTTGATTACTCTCCCTATTCTCCTGATTTGACTATAATCTGTTCCCCAACATGAAAAGCACTTGACTGGGAACCAGTATTGCAGTGATGATAACATCATATCTGCTGT
The DNA here is from genome assembly GCA_964036315.1 of Acanthosepion esculentum. NCBI lineage: Eukaryota > Metazoa > Mollusca > Cephalopoda > Sepiida > Sepiidae > Acanthosepion > Acanthosepion esculentum. The sequence goes on along the minus strand of OZ038497.1, from coordinate 31,706,918 downwards.
TGATGACATTTTTGAACAAGATGAACAATTTTCTTTGAACAGTCAGATGTCAGTTTACATGGAAAGAAACAATGCAGTTATTAACAAGAAGAGCTGAAATCAAAGCACACAAGATTTCACAGCTCGAACTTCACTTCTTTATAGTCAGCCTATGAACTTTTCATCTCACCTTCATCAGCATGATTTCAATTTTAAATGACATATGCAAATGAATTACAATTGTTTCTCAAAGAACACATTTTATATATTTTTGTCTTAATTTCTCAAAAGGAATTATTATTTTTATACACAGATTACTTGGACGAGTATCTTCATCTCAGTTTTTATTATCACACTGTTTTGGTTGTTGCACTCCTGAGCTTTTTTCAAATGTTTGTTATTGTCGTAATATCAAACTGAACACTTTATTTAATCCATAGGGTAGATTGTTCTCATTCAGCTATCCACACTAGAAGATATCCCATATCCATGAATTCTATTTAGTTAATTTATATTTGTGGTGTCAATTGTGTTCTGTGAATTTTTTAATGTTTTAGTTGAATTAATTTTTCAAAACACCTTGATCATATTTAGAAAATTTCAAGTTTTTTCAACAAGATTTATGCAGAAGATACTGGGAATGATCAAATATGTCCAATGCAGTTTGCAAAGCTTTTGCTCTAGATTTCTTTCTGATTGATGCTTCATGGTCAGGAAGATCAATTGCAATTGTTAGGAAGCAGAAACATTCAATGTGCATAATTATATGAATTCAAATAACTAAGCTCAGTAGAAAGATTCATGTTAAAGCATAATGTATCAAAACAAGATTAGCTGAAACTTGAATGAGATATATTTGTATAACTTATATTAAGAAGAGATTAACTAAAAGTTAGATAAAACATATCATATTCAAGCAGTGACGTCTTTATAATCAAGTCATTGTAATGCAGGTTAATGAAACACATATCCCTATTTATTTTCTTTCAAGCAATAACTATTGTATTTAAATTGTTCTAAAGAAATACTGCCTGAAAGTCATATTAGCTAATGTTGAAAACAAAAAAAGTAGAGACATTTTGGCAATGTTTAACATTGGTGCTTGCAAAAAAAACAGTGTTTCAAAAAAATGATTATTCCCTTGACATGGAGATTACTGCACAAACTTTTGACTCTCTCAGCAATGTTTATTTTTATAAGTTTATAAAAATATGTAAACCAAGTATTATGCAATATTTATTATTTACCTTTTATAAAGATTTATTGTTTACCATTTTATAAAGAAATGCATTTAAAAAGAAATATTTTTATTAAAAAATTTATAAAAAATTTACAAAATTACCAAAATATGTAAGAGGAAGAGATGCTCTCAACCTATTTTAGTGAATTTATGTGATGAGAGCAAATGAAAGAAATGGCCAGAAAATGCATTTTTCAAAATTTATTATTACAGTTACTTATCATTATGTGTTTATTTAAATTTTTTTGTTCAAACGTTTTTATAATCTGTCTATATTTCTGAGATGAAGTATTATGTACATTATTTACATTATTCGGACTATTGTCCTCATCTTTGTTGCCATATTTATTACAACATTTTGGCCGTTGTACACTCCAGCCTTCTTCAGGTGGTTGGAATATCGAACTGAACCCTTTATTTCGCTCACTGGGGTAGATTGTTCTAGTTTCACATGCCATGTTTAATGGATGTCAGTTATCAGTTATCTCCTGTTAATTTCCCTCTGAAAGTTCTCCACTGCCTTAACCGGGTATTGAATTCACACTCTTTGGGTCCTGTCACAGGATCTAATTAACGCCTTTATCCACTGTGCCATGTGTCCGTGAGTTCAATACCCGGTTAAGACAGTGGAGAACTTTCAGAGGGAAATTAACAGGAGATAACTGATAACTGACATCCATTAAACATGGCAAGTGGAACTAGAACAGTCTACCCCAGTGAGCGAAATAAAGGGTTCAATTCCATATTCCAACCACCTTCGGAGCATACAATGGCCGAAATGTTGTAATAAATATGGCGACAAAGATGAGGACAATAGTCCAAATAATGTAAATAACATTTTTATAAATTTATGAATAAAAATATTTCTTTTCATTATAGTGGGTTCAAATTTTTTATAATCTTTTAAATGCATGTAATTTAATGTAAAAAGCCATTTTCATATGTTTGGGTTTAATTAAAAAATGTATACAGTAAAAGTGATGTTAAGAAAATAACTATCCTTGTTTGCAGATATGAAGGCTAAATATTTTTATTACAATACTAAAACACTAAGTGATTAAAATGATAATCTTGATAACTAAATAAAACATCAAAAGTTCAAATGCTGACCAATCTCTAAAGGAGAGAAAGGAACTTACGTGCTGTGCGAAAACTGGTCAAAGTCATCTTGAAGCTGGTATTTGTGTAATACTTCCCCAATGAGATAACCAGAAGAAAATGCACTGCAAAAATTGATGCTGTCTGAAAAATATATTCATCTGGCACATTATCAGATAAAATCATAAAACTGTAGTAATAGAAAAATAAATAAATAAAAATAAACAAATAATAACAAGACCAAAATTTCACCTTCTCTAAAAATAGATGTATATTCAGAATTGCTAGGCCATAAAGTCATATTTCAACTAACTAATCAGAAACTGTCCTGACTAGGATGTGAACATCGTAGTCTAGCAAGCAAATCATAAACAAGATTGGTTCTCAATGAGGATATAAAGCCACTAATCATGAGCCAAACAGAAGCCATAGCAGTTTCAAAGTGGATTTCTAGATATGTATATAACAAGATGGAAAGTCAACATAAATCAGAATCAATGAATTAACCTTATCAATTCTCCAATGCTGCAGTCATCATAACATACACAGAACTGAAAATACAATACAGTGTAACCCGGATATAAGAGAGTTGTCGGGACCAGAGAAGAAGTATCTTATATCCGGGTTTCTCTTATATCCGGGTTTGGTCTATTTTGTTTTATTAACACAGGCTCTAATTTGGGACCAGAGAAATCTCTCTTATATCCGGGTTTCTCTTATATCCGGGTTACACTGTACATGTTCAACCCACACAGTCTTGTATAGGCTAATACAATTTCATGCCTCAATGTGATTTCATGTCTCAGTGTGATTTCATGTCTCAGTGTGATTTCATGTCTCAATGTGATTTCATGTCTCAGTGTGATTTCATGTCTCAATGTGATTTCATGTCTCAGTGTGATTTCATGTCTCAGTGTGATTTCAGATATCAATGCAATCTTCTGACATTGGTATGAAGAGTCCAATGAACTGTGAAACTGATTCCTATGTCCATACTGTTATATTAAGTGTATGGTAGCAAGAGAAAGGAATAACATGGATTAGAGTGAAACAACATTTATTGTTGGTAGAAGGTACAGGAATAGCGTGGCTGAGGTCACAGGTGACAGTGGGTGTTGAGAGCCAGTTCTGTGGAACAAATGTTGCTGGGGTTGACTGCGAAGGGAATGTCTTGTAAACAAGTTGCAGTAGGCTGAGGTGACAGCAGGTGATGGGAAGCCAGTTCTGTGGAACAAAGGTCGCTGCATTGATTGTGAAGGGAATGCCTTGTAAACAAGTTGAGGCAGAGCTGTCCTGTGGAGTGAATGTCGCTGGGATCGACTACAAAGGGAATGCCTTATAAGCAAGTCAAGGTAAGCCGAGATGATGGTGGGTGTTGGAAGGCCAGTTCTGTGGAATGGAGGTCACTGCGTAGACTGTGAAGGGAATGTCTTGTAAACAAGTCGAGGTAGAGCTGTTTTGAGTTGAAACTGGATAGCCAAGGTGATAGGTCAAGCCAGGAAGTGGTAACGGTTGTTGAGATGTGTGGTCATGTTGAGCGGTGGCGGTGAAGGCAGTGACAATGACAGTAGCAGTGCTTTGCGTGGTGGCTGGTCTGCAACTCTGTTGTCATACTGGGCCATGACTGTGTCTGGTTATCCTCAGAGCCTGTTTTAAGCAGGTCTGACAGTCCTAAGGGGCACCCCTTCAACCAGCAGGAACATTCACAATTGACCACTGCCAGAGTTCACCTTGTCGACCGAATGTGGTGTGCAGAGCCTACTGTGCAGAAATCGACCTTTGACACTTTGTCCCCTACCCTCATGGTGGTCACATCCAGCCAGCTTGCAGAATGAATCAGAATGAGATCTAATTGCAATGGAGTATAACAATACTATCTATATGTATAAATGCTCTGCCTCCAATATTGAGCATACTACATCTATAAATACACCAAATTTTAAATCACACACACACACATATACATACATACATACATACATACATACATACATACATACATACAGTAGCTGACATACCCAGTAATTCCCCAGTTCTCATTCTCATGTCCTTTCTTCAGTTATCCGAAAGTAACAATTCAAAGTAAGTAGCACTGAAAGGGGATTTTGTGTGTTCACAGAGAATATAGCCTTTAGGAGGGCTAGTGTTAAAATAAATTTACAATAGATGTATAAATAGATTGACATATAGTTTCACAATAGACCTGCAAATAGATTTATATATAGACTTACAAATAGAATAACATATAGATTAACAAAAGATTTACAACACTGACAAATATTACAGTTAAACCATAAACACCTGGGCGTTTTGTATAAAGTTTGTAGAGCCTCTTAATAAACAGCATTTTTGGCCTTTCCATGTGAGGTATAAATAAACAAATGATTGGGATTCCCGACTCTTGAACATCTCACATAAAGTTGGCTTTCGGAGAAAACTGGTTCTGCAAGCTTAAGGCCTACCACACCAAAGAACTGCCCCTGAGTTTTGTTAATGCTGATTGCAATACTCAGTTTCACCAAGAATTGCAGTTGTTTAAACTGGAAATGCATATTCGAGGGAATAAGTGGAATTTTAGAAAAAATACAGCCTCACCACTTACTTTGCCAGTCAGAATTGTCGCTTCCAAGACTGTTGGCATCTTCTTAATAGTAAGTTGTGTGCCACTGCCAAGCTTTGGTGGATCCAGGTTTCTTCGCAGCATCACTCGTGCGCCAATCTTGAGATGCAAATTGTGAGGTGGGAGGCTTTCTGGTGTTAGGCTATTCAAAAATTCTATCATCCAATTAAACTACCATAATAAAAAGTAAAACTTAACAGGGGAAGGGTATATGGCTCATACTGATTAAGGACATTTGAATTTTTTAAGAAGGATGTCTATTTCCACAGCTAGATTTTTTTTTACATAGATGGCATATAGCACAAAAATGTCCTTCAAACAGATTGTTATTCCACAATAACCACAATATTCCTTTTTATGTGTAGGTTGAAATATGAATTTAGGTAAAGTTTCTATTTGCAAATAAGCTCAATTTAAATGTTATTTTACGTTTAAAATGACCAAATAGATTGAGCCAATTTTTTTGTATTTAATAAATTCAAACCTGGCATATTTAATGATGCACATGGAAAAATTTGAAATGAATTAATTCCATATTAAATTAAATGCTAAACACAGTGAATCATGTGCATAATACCCAGCAGCGAGCTGCTATCTAGAGTCCCTAGTGGTCCCATTATAGATTTTTATAAAAGACCAATTAGCCTCATAACAAACTGGATGTTAGTTTAACATGTATACAAAGTTTCATCAATATTGGAGTGGGAAATGATATGACATACCTGTGAATGCTTTTGCTAGAGTTCTTTGTCTGTACAGGTCGAGAACTTAGACTTGCTCAGACAGACAGAAATTATCATTTATATATATAGAGTTCAACATCAAATGGATTGAAAGGTTTAAAAAATAATTCTTCATAAAATGTTTGATTTCAGTTTCATGTTTCATCGCGATTCAGCCCTAATTTCTAAAAAGAAACCCTAAAGAAGTGTAATTATATTTTTAAAGAAACCACATCAAATTATATTTTTGCAATGTAAACACATCCCAGAGATTGTATTCAAGGAAAGATTATGATAAATTAATGTGTTAAATAAAGATTTTATTTAGAAAATAACTTGAGATTCATTTAGATGTTGTCCCCTAAATTTTTAAGATCGAACAAAGACCCATATCTGTCTGGAATTTTAAGCTTTATAAGAGTTGTTATTTCATAACACATGTATCTTAATTTCTAAAAAGTTTGTGAGACCAATTATTTCCCTTGCTTAAACACAGTTAACAGCATTTTGGTAAAACCTGGCAAGCTGCGATCTAGGGGCCCCTAGCAGTCCCATTATAGACTTGTAACAAACTGGATATTAGTTTAACATGTATGGAAAATTTCATCAGTATTGCTTCACAGGTTTAGGCGGAAACTCAACTCAGACAAACAGAGAGAAATTGCCATTTATATATATATATATATATATATATATATATATATATATATATATAAGAGAGCCAAGTTCAAATTCCAGTTGAATCCATTACATTCACTTATGTGCTAATAACCTTGGGAAAGGTATTAATCCTATTCTCTCTCCAGCTATGCGTAAATAGTAGGACAGACTGGGTTCTATAGCTTTGAATGGCAACTGATCAAGGAGAAGGACAACTCTGAATTCAAAACCTGCAGAGGGTTGTTTGGGGATGTTGTGGCATGTAGTGCATCAGTTCTCTATATTCAGCCCTTCAAAATGTGTGGTTGGTTCTGCACAAAGCCTTCACCACTATAATCAAATTATATGTGTTGATGTCTGGTTGTCAGTTCCTAGGAAGTGAGCTGCTTGACCCTCATACATCAAATACGACGGGAGAGTCCACCACATATAGGTATAGATTAGGATAAATCAAACAACCAGATATAAGCAAACATATACGTGCATGTTGGCATAAATAGACAGGCAAGCTAATAAATAATCATCAAATTTATTTATGAGGTGTAAACATAACAGTGCTCAATGTGGTAAACAGAACAAAGACATATATTAACGTAGGTATTTGTATATACAAATTTATTAATATATATACATATATATATATATATACATATATATACATATATATATATATATATATATATATATATATATATATATATATAATAAAGAGAAAGAACAGTAAGATATATAATCTGGTGTTCTTATTAATATTTTTATTTTTACAAAACAGTGCTCAATGCAAAACTACAGAGCATAAATATTATAAATTTACTTATTTAAAAATTTGGTTCCATTGCTATATTTCTAAATAAGTAAATTTATAATATATATAAATATATATAACTCTGTTGGCTTAATAAATATATATATATATATATATATATATATATATATATATATCAAAGTGTAGGAGAACAAACAGTAGGATTACAGCGTTCAAAACATTAATTTAAAAATAGTGCTCAATACATAAAGTAGAGCCATAAATATTTATTTATGTTATGCAGTGTTACATTAGAACATGTACATATCCACTACAAAACCTTTTTTAGACATCTCATCAGGTGGGGAATTATTCCCCACCTGATGAGACGTCTAAAAAAGGTTTTCCCTTTTTTTGACGTTGAAACAAAAATGTACAATTTTGTAGTGGATATGTACATGTTCTAATGTAACACTGCATAAGATAAATAAATAAATAAATATATATATATATATATATATATATATATATATATATATATATATATATACATACATACATACATACATACATACATACATACATATATGTTTAAAGACATTTATGATATGTTTAACTTTCTTTTTATAGATACAAGTATTTAAGCAAATGCTCTGTTTTATAATAAACAGTATTAAATAACATTTACCGGCCTGAATGTTCGAGAAATTTTCATAGAAAATTTTCGTTCTCCGACAGGAATCAAACCTGTATCCTATACGGAACCGTCATTTCGTGTGACGTGCTTTAACCGTTTGGCCACAGAGAAGCGTCTGGTTAGCAAGGTCGATTTTACTATCTTTAAACTTAAATCTTCCATGAATCTCTTCTATTCTTTTCTATGAAAATTTCTTGGACATTCAGGCCGGTAAATGTTATTTAATACTGTTTATTATAAAACAGAGCATTTGCTTAAATACTTGTATCTATAAAAAGAAAGTTAAACATATCATAAATGTCTTTAAATAAATTGTCGGACTTTGTCCAATTCAAAAATATGTGACGTCATTTGTTTACATTTGATACGCTAGAGCAGATATGAATAGAAGAGATTCATGGAAGATTTAAGTTTAAAGATAGTAAAATCGACCTTGCTAACCAGACGCTTCTCTGTGGCCGAACGGTTAAGGCACGTCACGCGAAATGACGGTTCCGTATAGGATACAGGTTCGATTCCTGTCGGAGAACGAAAATTTTCTATGAAAATTTCTCGGACATTCAGGCCGGTAAATGTTATTTAATACTGTTTATTATAAAACAGAGCATTTGCTTAAATACTTGTATCTATAAAAAGAACGTTAAACATATCATAAATGTCTTTAAATAAATTGTTGGAATTTGTCCAATTCAAAAAAAAAAAAATATATATATATATATATATATATATATATCTGTCAGATTAATAACATATCCATTTTAATATATAATATATATATATAATATATATATATATATAGTCACTTTTTTATTTTAAACATACAGGCATCAGACGAAATATGCACTTTTTGAAAGAAAATATGGAGTGGAGGAGGAATACTAGAAAATGTGAAAGGAAGAATACTTGCACATCAGAGCTAGTGGCAGCATCTTACAAAGTTTTGTTCTTGGTAGGTAAATTGAATCTTTTAGATCTTTGTTGAGCAAAAATTGCAATTATGTGTGTGAGAGCTGGTGAGAGCATCTTATGAAAGGTTTCATTGTGTGATTGATAAATGCTTCTCTTCGTAAAAAAAAAAAAATTTATATGTGCGAAGAATCTTGTATTTATCATCCTACACATTTTTGGCATGATATGCTCTGATTGGCTATTCTGCATTCTACAACTTTGTTAAAATTATCCCAAATCTGACTAAACTTTTAATTCCATTGAATTTTAAAAGTCTTAAATTTTAACTATAATGTTTTGGAAATTTTAACTTGGCATGCCTATAGCTTTCATTAGATTTTACTTGCCTTGTAAATTTTATTTTTCTAATAGTGATTTAAATAGTTTAATTTTTCATTGAAATTGGTTTTCAGTTTCAAATTTTACTAATTTTGGTTATGTTTATATGTGATTTTAACACAACTATTGATATGCTGAAGCATAATCATTACCAAAATCAGTCAAATTTGTAACTATAAACTAATCAACAAGTAATATGCTGACATATAAACATTATCAAAATCAGTAAAATTTGCAACTATATATCAATCAACTAGTAATATGGTAATCTATAAACATTACCAATATAAACCAATCCACTAGTGATATGCTGACACTTGAACAATACCAACATCAGTAAAATTTGTAACTATTTACCAGTCAACTAGTGATACGATGACACATAAACATTACCAAAATCAGTAAATTTGTAACTATAAATCAATCAACTATTGATATGCTAAAGTATAAACAATACCAACATCAGTAAAATTTGTAGCTCTAAACCAATCAACTAGTGTTAATGTGTGAGTAGTGTGATGGTTATCAGTATGGAAAGTGATACTAGTAAGTTGAGTTCAAATTCATGCTTAGTCAATTGAATTGACTTTTACACAAATGCTCTTGAGAAAGGCATGAATCCATCTCTTCTCCCCACAGTGTAGACTGGTCTCTCTGGCTTTGGGTAGCAACCAGTCTAGGAAAAGAAAAACTCTAAATTCCAAACTATGGAAGAAGCAACAGGAAACCAGTCAAAGAATATTTTCCAAGAAGTCATGGCAATTCACAGATAGTTAAGTAAATGAATCTGCAGAGAGCCATGATTGCTTATGACATAATAGGACATGACATTAAAAAGAAGAAAAAAGTGATGTGCTCACTACAAGAGAAGAATTAAAGAGATAATACTTAATCAATATTTACTACGGCTTCTTATTTGATGCAATCGTTGCATTAGCGTCATCCATTAAAATTAGGTGCCACTTTATTGAATGCTAGCCACTTAAACATATTCAGAATCATTTATCTTTTATTTTAAATTGCTCTTTAGTAAAGTATTTCTTTTTCATTTTGTAATCTGTGAAAAAAAAAACGCGTAGCGTATAGCCTAGGATAGGCTATTTAGATTTTGTGAAACAGGAGTTGGAATAAAGCAGTTAACTTTTTTAAATGTTTTACATATATTGCTTGAATTATCAAGTAGTAAAATTATTTACTTTGTAATGAAAATAATCAACAATTATTACAACTTAAGAAGCTTTAATAAACTAATTTTACAGGCTGTTAGTGATTTAAATAGTACGCCTTTGTTTCTTTGTTGTGTGCAGGGAGTGTGTCATAGTCCAGGAGAGTTACTTAAGGGCTGGTAACCTTACTTTACAATGGAGCCCCTCAAGGGCAGGCAATCATTATTATTACACACTTATTTTCCCCAAGATTGTTTATAAACATTTTCTTGTCATTCTTTGGTGAATATTCAATCTATAAATACTAATAATAGTGTTGCCAAGTGTTAATGAATATCATTAAATATAATTTTATATACTGTAAGAGTCTATTAACTATAGATTTTGAACTTTACTTCTAAAAGTTAAATTAAGACAATATTTCTCAGTACTATTTCATCATTACTTTTCAGTAGAAAAATTTCACAGTACAACTTTCTATAGAAGAGTTGTTGAAATTATTGTTTTCAAGTCATCCACAAGTATTTTCCTTTTATTTTTTTCATAAAATCAAAATTTCAAAATATTTGGTTTAAAATAATTTTGGATAATTTCTTTTCATTAATAATTGAATGATTTTTTTCTTTTACAAATTGCTGAATGCAAATTTAAATTAAATATTTATAATAACCTTACTATGCTTTTTACTTTTGTAGCTTTATTGATGTTACAAAATTTTTAAACTTCTTGGAAATTGACAGTAATTTTGGAAAATGAAAAAAAATATTTGCAACCAGCTGGATAAATAGCCAAATGGCTGAAATTTTCAAAAAAAGGTTTTATTAATCTGTTATTAATCTGTTAACTATAGCATTCCATTGGTAATTGTGTCTATTGCCACTTGATCGTCTTTTTCCCTTATCAATGGCCATTTTTCTAAATTTTAAGTTGCATCACTGAAATTACATTTAGAAATATGCTTTTTCCTCCAGCAGATGAGTTTTTTCCTGTTCATAAAAAAGAATGGCTAATGGAATGTCCATAGGAGTGGTTCAAATTGGGACTGGGCTACTGATGTCTGGTTAGTGATTTTGAAATTACTAAAATTGTTTAAAGCTAATAGAAACATAAAATATGAAGTAATATGAATATATTTTAATGTATGAATCAAGTCAGTGTGTGTGTGTTCTAAGATATATCAGCTGTTTTCAAGATTATCTGAATTATACTCAAATGAAAACATCAATAAAAAAAGTTGTTGTAAGATATTAATATTTGAACTTAAATATCCTGGACATTTGTAAATTTTTCAAATATTATTACAGTAAGATATTCTCATACATTAGTTCCTGTAGACAGAAATGAACTTCTTGCTTTTCTTTATCCACTTGATTAAATGGCTGCCAGTATAGAGGCTAAGGAGAGAAAAGTAATAAATCTTAAGAATATGTAAAAACAAATCAACAACTTTTATTGGTGCAAAGAGATGTACAATGTACCAATATTTGTGATGGTATATTTTCTATATCAAAAATTGTTATAGTTTTTTGTGTAAGTAAAAATATTTTTATAGTTTGAATTAATTTCATAAAATAAATTAATGTGAATCAATTGAAATAGTATTCAGATTGAAATAACATTGTGAGTGATAAAAAGGACAAGTTTATACACAGTATTACTAGGACTAGAAGAAATCCTTTGAAGAAATTGCTCAAAACTTTTATTCGAATATAAATGTTAATATAATATACAATGCTTGTACTGACTTATCCTAACTTCTGGACCAAAAAGAAGAAAACAGATATATAACCATATTTAATCTAACAACAATAAAATTAGTAAAACTTTCCTTTGGTTGTTCCAACTGTGCACAAGGCTGATTTAAGGTTGACCATGAATATGATACTTATACTTACCCCTGTCTATATTTCTGAGATGAGGTATTGTAACTATTTACATTGTTCAAACTGTTGTCCTTATCTTTATTGTCAGATGAAGGTTGAAGCATACAATGGCCAAAACGTTGTGAATATGACAATAAAGATGAGGACAACAGCCTGAACAATGTAAATAGTGTAAATAGTTATACTTACCTACCCTAACTTCTAGACCAAAAACAAAACGGACATACTGAAGAGACATTGAGAACTTTGTTTCACTAAAGTCACCATAAAAAGAATAAACATCTGCAGTAGAAACTCAGGTTTTTGCATGCTTCTTCTTAATTGTTTACATACAAACATGCACCCACATAAAATATGCATAAACAATACAACCTGTTAACTTCCCCATGTTTTCCAATATCATTTTAAAGTGAGTAATAGTGAATAATGAGCAGTGCAAAATAATCTGATTTGTTCACACCTTTTCCAACATAATTAATGAAAATTTAATACAAGTCATTCAGTTCCATTTGATGTGAATAAATGTAAACACGGAAGATCAAAGCATCAAAAAATGATAACAAAAGATGTCATCCACAGTTAGTGCATAAATTAAACATTGGTTTTACATAAAAGTCTTTTATATTATCTAGGATCAGAACTAGACTTCAGACCCGATTTTAATCTTTCACAATTGTTTATATACCAATCTAATTCCATTAAGATTTTTAATATTAATGTTAAAAAAAAAACACTCCTTAAATCTAAATGAACACTCCTAGATACCAACTTTAGTTTAGCTAAGTAAAGTTCCAGCCTTATTCAACTACTGATCATGCAAGATTGCGTGCCCTCTCCTACAAAAAGTTAACTAAGGTCTGCTCAGCATAGTTGCAATAGAAAGGAAAGTTTGGCACTGTGAATATTGATAAAAATAGCTGTCCTAGCAGAAAAGCAAACTTGGAAACTTGGAATTATCACCAGCTACATTGAAATATTAGATATTTAGATAAGGCTAGTCATATTAGGGATTAATTTGACTTATAATTTGACTATACTTTAAAAATGCTACAATTGTATTTCATTTGCTTGTTAATTGATCCATGTTGACTCCTTTTTTGCTGTTATATACAATTATTATTGCTTTAATATAAGCATGAAATTCGTTTTTATACACAGACCTCTGCAAACAAAGTTATCAGAAATGTTGTATCCATTGCAATATCTGGGTTATAAATGTTATCATTGAAGGGTCACCATTAAAAGTTTAAGTAAAAAGAAATAATTGTCTTTTCCTCTTTATTGACATTTCTTTTGCTACCAATTTGGTGGATCAGAGAAGCTAAAAAAGTAAGAACAACAAAAAAAGATGAAACAAGGAAATATATTTGGTACAAAAATGTTTGCTATATAATGACTAAAAATAAACAAGAAATAATTTTTATAAAGGTACAAAATGTTTGTCATGTAAACGATTAAAAAGGATCAAAGTACAAATGACATTAAGTAAAAAAGAAAACTAAAGTCAGGGAAAAGGATAAAGGGGGTTTTAATTGAGATGGAAGAGTTACACTCAACTGGCACATGTTGAAGCTTTCAACCTGCTGCCGGTTGGAAGTGAGCAAAGAATATCATTGTACATCTATATATTTAACGCAAGGACATAATAGAAAGCACAGGTTATTTAATAATACTACGGTTTTTGTTAATGGTACTAAAAGTTTGTGTTTTTGGTTAGACTTTTGGAGAAAAGATTGCACATGTTTCAAGTTTAAATTATGAGTTAACTCAAAACACAGTGGAAATCATACAAAGGTTATTTAAATAACCAGACAATAAAAATGGTCAGAATAGCTAAGAAGACTATTAGATAGAACAGTGAAAGAATTTCTCTCATTTTGGAAATATTGTTCAAGCCTCTGAAGTTATTGTTGATATGAACCAGGCTTTTTCAAACAGTTAAATTATTGCAATTCACTCCAAGGTTTTCTTTAAGGAAATAGCAATTTTTAATAAATTATTTAATTAATTATTACTAATAATAAATCACTGCCATCCATCAGTATGGCTGATGCTAACCTACAGGAAAGTACCTCATTTTACCTTCTCGGGCTCATGTTCTATGCTGATATGAAGTGGAATGGCTATATTGAATCCATTGCTATGTCAGCTGCTAAGAAAGTTGGTTCACTCTGTTGGGCAAGACAATTTTTCTCTCCAGAATTTATCTGATATATCTGTATGTCTACCATGCTTAGAATATTGCTGCCACATATAGTCTGGTGCTCCTGCTATTTACCTTGAGCATCTTGATAAGAGCCAAAGAAGAATCAGCAATATTACTGGTCTAGATCTGGCAGCTTGGCTCCAGTCACTTTCCCACCGCCGTAAGGTTGCCTCTCTATATCTTTTCTATAAATACTTTCATGGTAATTGTTCGGATAAGCTCTTTGCTATGGTAGCTAGAGTTTTTGAATAAACACAGCATTAGACTAGCGTCGAGATCTCATCAATTTACAGTTAAGCTGGCTAGATGTAAATTCTATGCTAACAGATTCTTCTCTTGCACTTCTCGCTTGTGGAACTCCCTTCCAACTCCATACTTTCCAGCCAACTTTAATCTGGAAAAAATTTAAATGCAACGTCAATTGCTATCTACTGTCCTCCTGATTCTTCTCTTTCTGCTAACGATTACTGTTTCTGTTCCTAATTTTTCAACACCCAAATGCCACTAAAACACAAGGGATTACACTTACAGTACACTATGTCGAAGTTAGCTCCTCCTCATTTCCTTAATCCTTCAACAGGGGTCTCTCTCCCACGAGTATAAATACTGGCTGCCCCTTCTCTCTCTCTCTCTCTCTCTCTCTCTCTCTCTCTCTCTCTCTCTCTCTCTCTCTCTCTCTCTCTCTTTCGACTTAGGCCTTGGGCGGCCATCTCACGTGGAGATGAGGTAAAATCTCTCTTTTCCAACTTAGGCCTTGGGCGGCCATCTCGCGTGGAGATGCAGTAAAATCTCTCTTTTCCAACTTAGGCCTTGGGCGGCCATCTTGCATGGAGATGAGGTAAAATCTCTTTTTCGACTTAGGCCTCGGGCTGCTACCTCGCGCGGAAGTGAGGTAAAAAAAACTTTCTTTTTTTTTTTACTTAGGCCAATATGTGACATCTCACAGATACAGCGTTTCCCATATTCTGGGAACACGCTAAGGACAATACATGTACATACGGACACTCAACACAACACACACACACACACACATAATTTCTCCATACAAACACTCTGTAACTTTTCATGTCTTCGTGTATTAATATATTTGTTTACGCATATATTTGTTTACCCATGTATATCGGTCTTGTTTGTTTTCTTTTGTCTTCTTTGGACTTCATTAATGAACAACACTCCTATGTAGCTGGACCGACTAGCAGGAAATCTTAACCCAGAGATATCTCATCACATCTTCACCCACAGGGTCCGCTACAACTAGTACTGTAATCCCTTGTTTGTACGTGTTTTAGTGGCATTTTTACTGTCTTGCTTGGGGTGATACCGATTAAAAAATAAAAATAAAATATTGTGGAGTAGTGTAGTTACAGTACGTGCTTAAGTACTCTTCAGTACTGTTTTTTCTTTTCTTTTCCTTTTCTTTTTTACATTTGCATTGAATGTTCAGTTTCCGATGCGACGTAATTTTTTAGAAAGTTATTTTGCCAAAATAGGTACAATAAAGAAACGCATCATTCTCTAACCTTCAACTAATCATGACTTTCTACTCAAAAAGGCCAAGAATTTTCCTTTTAAGAAAATTATTCGCTGTATGAAGTTGTTTTAATTTTTTTTTTTTTAATGACTAAACTAAAGTAAACAGTTACTGTCCAAGGTCATCTATATTATGTCGTTTTTCATTGTGTGAAATAAAAAGTGAAACCCTAAAGATCCTTACTAGTAGTAGTAGTAGTTAAGTAGTAGTATAAATGCTAACTTCGTAAAAAACGTTGAAAACCAATATTATTTACTTTTTACTTAATTACTAAAGTCGAAATTTGTCGATTTTTTTTTACCAAATGGAACCAGAAATATTAAGTAGATATCCAATGAAAAAAAGAGTAAAAAACCAAATTAGGTTGCAGACTAAGTAAATTACTCAACAAAGCCGTACGTGAACGATCCTCACGAGTATTCTACTGTTGTGACCTTGTGCCAGACTAAGTCTACTTTTATGAAAAAGAGTTTAATTTTTGAAAATTATTAGTCGAAACGTTAAGAACTTAAAAATAAATTAGCTAAAAATGTGATTGTGATCAACAGTTGTAAACTTCTTTGTTTTTAAATACACAAAAGATTAATAATTAAATCTAAAAATAAATAATCCATAATATTAGAACCGATTTATTAAACTTCCATGCATTAAAGTAACGAATAGTAAAATCGTTATTGTTTTGTTTGATGTTTACTGTCGTAATTTATTTCTACAACTACTACTACTACTACTACTATTACATAACAAGCACGAGCAAAAGGGAAATAAGAAGCACTGAGCTTTTTAATTTTTATTAGTAACTTAGGGCCTGAGAGCACGAAAAAAAAGCCAACATACCGACTTTCTTAGACAGCTTGACATCATCATTAAGCCAATTGCAGAGAATCGCGGTCATAATTCAATTAATCTCAGGTAATTAACACTTTTCTTTTTAATCAAAGGAGTAAATTAAATACCAATATCTAAGCGTTCTCCAGTTACTGTGGCAACAGATATCAACCTTTACTTAATGCTCATTGGACAAAATGTATGACGTCACTGACTATAGAATATATACGATTTATTTAACAGTCCCAAATATGTGCCTCGGTAGCGCAGTAGGCAGCGCGTCAGTCTCATAATCACAATGCTAGAGGAGGAATCTGAAGGTCGTGAGTTCGATCCTCACCCGGGGCATTATTTTTTTTTTTCAAATTTAAGTTTAAAAATATCGTTTTTTTTTAGATATTACCATCTTTAGATGATTTTGAATTTTCTAATTAAGTATTATTGTTTTTTGAAATTTTATCAAAATTTGACTTTTGTCAATGATATTTCAATTTCATAACCAGAATTTGAAAGGTTAAACTTTAAAGAAAATAATTCTTGCCAAATCAAGCTCTGTATGATTTCACTAATATTCTTACTTTTGTTATTTAGATACTTATTAAAAATTTTATAAAAATCTCAAATTCTATATCCACTTTGTCATAGATTTTTCTAAAATTGTTCTGATATATAAAAATTTATATACCCCCATACTTAAAAATTATAATTTTGTTTTCAAAGGTAATTTTCTTATCAATCTAATCAATTCTGTAGTAATAATATCAGAAATAACTTGTTATAATATTTCCTAAATTCCATGGCCAACACAGTTGAAGGAAATGATTTTTGTTGATATAATAAGCTGATAAATTCATATTTCTACCCCATTTAAAACAGTTAATGATTAGTTTTTATATTATTTTATATCAGCACAGAAAGTGGAATCAGTAAGGTGAGTTCAAATTCCAGCATAGTCTGTTGCATTCATTTTGCACTAATGCTCTTGGGAAAGGCATTAATCCATTTATCTGGTTAAGTAGTAGAGTAGACTAGGCTCTCTAGCTTTGAGTGACAACCAGAAAGACTACTCTGAATTCAAAACTGTCAAGAAGACAACAGGAAACCATTCCAATATTTTTCTGAAGTAATCATAGCAATTCACAGATAAAAATGTGCCTGTGGAGAGCCATAGTCACATATACTATGAAAGTATAAAAATACATTTTTATAGTAAAAATACCAGTAATACATTTTTATATAGTAAAATTAGCAACAATACCTATTTATAATAAAATTAACAACAATACATTTTTAAAGCAGAATTATCAACAATAAATTTCATAGCAAAATGACCAACAATACATTTTATCTGTAGTTGAAGCCATTAAACTATGTTCAAAATATTTAAATTTCAGTATTAAATAACCTGTCGCAGCCGCTTTCGGCTGTTTACTAAAGCGGAAGAGAACAGGGCATTTTTCAACCTTGACCTTTCCATCATGATCCCTACACGCTTGTAATTTCGCTGAGAGATGAACTAATTACCTTTTTAAGTTTGCTGTTATTACGAACCTAGTTCTAATACACCTCCAAGTGTTTTACACCGTAAGTTTCGCATACAAAACATCTACTCATTTTTTAGAGAGATTTTTGACATTTTAGTAATGCCATTTTCTGTCGTGAGGCACTCCGAACTTAACACAGCGACTCCTTGCCAAATTCGTGGTCAGTACACTCTCTCTATATATACTTCTGACTTTCGGCATGCCACTCCTACTGGCTGCCCGCACGTCGTCTGCAACCTTTCCCCGTACACACTATTGTTAGTAATTATTACGGGAGGTTACAATTGGACTCAACCTGGCAGACCCGCAACGCCAGCAACCATCTGCAACGACTGGCAGTGATCACCCGCTGACCAGCAGCAATAAACCAGACGACCAGCAAAGCACACCTGCGACGACAAACCAACCTTTCCCGTACACTATTGTTAGTAATTATTTATGGAAAATTTTTCGACACTCACTTCGACTCCAACCGTCGACACGACCGGAGCAGCCGTACTTCAACAACCTCCAACCGGCAACACGACCGGAGCAACCGCATCATCAACCTCCAACCGTCGACACAACCGGAGCAACTGCATCATCAACCTCCAACCGTCGACACGACCGGAACAACCGCATCATCAACGTCCAACTGTCGGCATTACCAATATATATACTATTTTCCTTCATGTAATAAACCCTGCGTAAATCATACACATCTTCGTTCTGTTGTCCATATTGTTTCACCTGGTTAGATCACAAAGTAAAAATGTGGCGGGCTCCTCATGATATCGTCATTTACGACACGGGAGCGCTCGGGCCATCGCCCCCCCCCCCCTCCAGGGTGTCCGCTACAAACCCAAGAAGGTTGATATGCCACTAAACAAAATCAACCAAACCTTTTCATGTGGAAAAAGCTTAAAAGACTATTAATTTGGTCTAAACAAGCTTCCAAAGAACATGGCCTCCGTGAACGAGAAAAATAAAAGAACGAAAGGACAGTTGAAGAACTGGGGAAGAAATTACCAAGAAAGTTAAAAACAATAATATATATATTATATACAGTATATACGTAATTACACATGTGCATACATACACACAAATACTTTTATGTATAAATACTGTATAAGCACCATATGTATTAACTTGCACACACACTAATACTCACACATACTCACTAGAAAAAATTCACTGTTATTAATTCATTCTCAAATTGCCTGCCTTCAAAATCATATTACACCCCTGTGATTCAAACTGTTTACTGACCATGTATACATATTGGAGGTATTTGGATCAAACCAATAAAAAAGTGAAGGAATGCTATTCAGTAGATGTTCCTGCCTGAGTATATACTTATACACTGGATATGTATATTTGTGCATGTATATCTATGAATATACATATCCAAACATGCATCAATAAATCCACAACCTAATATTAATTAACTGAATTTTGAGCTGAAATTATCACTGTATAATATTTGATCAATGTGATTTATATTGATTTTATATGGCTTTCCTGGATAAAAGCTTTAACCCCTAATATGTGTACTTTAGAAAAAATTCTCCCATTTTTTTCACCCATTATAGGCATTATTATATCTATGATATAATAATGTTGTATTTCATTGACAGAATGGAATAACTGAAAAGAAAAGGAATGACAAACATGCTTTGTTCTCTGAGAGAGTTTTAAGATCCTAAGTAGTACATATATTTATATATACATATATACATTTGTCCCACACAGAGAAATTATAACATGTATACAACAACAAGCAGTGTGTGAAGAAAAAGGAGGAAAACTGGAGCTACAGCAGTTTCTCTATGAACCTGGTAAGACCGTGTGAGTTTTCCTGTAAGACGTACCACTATGGCCTAGGGACATCCTTCTCCAGGTTTTACATCGTAATTGCTCTTCATCATTCTATTCTCTGATGTCACTCACCAGCTACCATGTAACCCTCATGACTTATCTCAATGAAAAAGTGATAATCACTTTTTGTATCTCTACACCCACTTTGCTTTGTGACAAGACACATTATCATACTGAAAAATGACTTCATCCTTACCAAACAATTTTCTATCAATGGAATGAGAAAATTACTTGGGATTTCAATGTACACATGTGCATTGATTGTTGAAGCAATGATTGCCATCTCCCGTGGTCCTTCAGATGACATGCAACCACAGATAATGAATGACCTGTTAAATTTACTTGTTTTCTTCAGGCTGGCATTTTTATATGTTTCATTTGAATGGCACCAGACAAAATAAATCCAGTATCATCACCATGGCCAATGCAGATTCTTGATTCATCACTGAATATCACTTTCTTCAAAAAGCATAAACATCATGATTGCTTCTCTTTAGCCCACTTTAACCTCACTTTCTTCTGCTTGTGTGTTAGCGCTGGTTTTCATTTGGGTTTTTTGTATATAAATCCAATTTCGTTCTGCTGATTTCTAACAGTTCTGCCAGTAATACTGACTCCTGATTAGACCCATCTGTTTTACGTTTGTTTTGCTGTGAATTTTCTATTTTCAAAGCATATAGCTTTGAGTTTTCTATCCTGACACTTTGATGTTTTTCATGCCCTACAAGTATATTTTCCTTTTTAACTCATCCCATTTATTTCATATTTGCATCACATTTTAGACATAACTAATGAGGAACAATCAATGTTTTTTGGCACACTTCACTGTGGATTGCCTTCTTGAATGAGATTTATGAATCTTTCCATTGTTTCACTTGACAGCTTATACAAAGGACACTGCAGAGATTGGAAAGATCCTTATTAACAATGTCCTTCATAAACAAAAGCATTGTACTATTTTTTAGTTCACACATTTAGAATATAAATACTGTTCAGTACAAGGCATTCAGAAGTTTGTAATTAAACACAGTATTTTCTTAACTCCAGGAACAACCAATGTCATTTTCTACACTTTATAATGGATTGCCTTCTTGAATGAATTTTATGAACATTGTTTAAATTGACTAATCTTTTATTGGAGGCATATTTCCTTTCAATTAGGTATGCCAGACTACTGTTGATGTCTGCAAGAACTCTCTTTTTACTGTAGACTGATATGTATTTCTAGAATTCTCCAAGTATTTGATTTAGGAATACAAATTACAAAATCATTCCATAATTTTTTCCTCAACATCAGGTTATTCCATATTTTCCTCTACATGGCTTGGAAAAAAATTATACCATTAATTTAAATAATTTAATCTAGTTAGTTTTAAGGTATATTTTATGATTCCAGAATGTTCAGATTTAAATAAAACATGTTTTGCAGCTTATCTGTTATACGTTTATTTACTGCTAAATAAAAATCCTATAACCTCAAGTCCATTATTAACTGGGGCAAAAAATTGCTTGTTAATTTTAATGCCTTCAAAAATTAAACCTTTCTCCATTAATCACTGAAAGACCCCCTTCTGCCTTCCATCAGCATGGCTGATGCTAACCTCCAGGAAAGTGACTTGCTGCACCTTCTTGGGCTCATGTTTTATGGTATTATTGACTGTTATCTCAAGTTTTGTGTGTTAATCAAACACTTTAAAAAAATTAGCAACAATATATGGTGTTTATCATGAAGATTGAGGGCTTTTTTAATGTGCACTTTAAAGTTTATCAAGTGAAATAGAATTAAGAGAATTTATAACTGTACAATTTCAATGTTTTAACTGTAATTTCTTAAATATTACCTCCATTATTTTTATTAACATAACACATTTCCAATGGAGTGTTTGGATTTAAAACCTGAGATTTTCAACAAAACTCTGCAATGCTAATAGTAAAACTAATTGTCCAGAAGTCTTTTCTCTTGTATCATTATCATTACTGTTGTAGGGATACAAAAGGTGATTATCTCCCTTTGGTTGAGATGAAGACACATGGGTCATGTGATGGCTGCTTCTTGACGTCACTTCATAGTGTGATGAAATTGGTCAGTTAGTCAGTTTCCATGAGTCAACTGAGCAGTTGCTTTTTTAGTCTGGGCCCAGGCTGAGGCTAAATCTGCCTCCCCAGTCACATGGTGCAGCTTACAGGCATGTGGCACTGCTTTCCTATGGAAATATCTCTTCACAAGATATAAAAAATATCTCTGGCTCACAGTCCTCAATTTGGGAAAAACCCAGGATTTGCTGTTTCCCCATTTGTGGAATATGTCCTTGCTAGGGACATAGCAAATAAATCTGGCCCACTCAAAGCTGGAATCCTAAATATGACTTTTCCAGAAATACAGAAGAATCTCTGGCAAACATTGGGAATTATTATATGTAAGACTCTCTTTATTCAACCCCTTTTCACTCTGCTTGTTGTGTAGATATGTGTTATATTTTCTCTGCGAGAAACACATATAAATATGTATATATAATTCTGTGTATGACAGGCAGTATAATTCTCTCTCTGAGAACAAAGCATGTTTGTAATTCCATTTCTTTTCAGTTATTCCAGTCCATACAGTGTTATTATATCATGTCTATAAATAATAATGCCCATAATAAAAATGAAAATGGGAGAATAAACCTTTCTTTCATAACTCGCCCATGACCTGAGCCAACCTGCCATGTCATAATATTAATAATATTATTAAATTCAATTACTGTGTTGTTATAATAAATCTTTATTCTTTAATTATACATTACTTTATCTACCTTTCTCCAATAGTCCTTGCTTTAACATGAAATAATTTCACAAATAAAAAGCTGCTGTATATATAATATATAGAAATAATAAATTAAGATCAAAGGAAAGAATCAAAAGAATTTTATATTGTTTTTAATTGCTCTCTTTATTTTTAACCTTAAACAATTATAAAGCATTTTTTTAACTTTCTGACAATCAGAATATTTTTATTCAGAATTTAAAAAATATGACTGTAAACTTGTACACACAAAAAAATAAAAACAATTTTTTGTGTGTGTTTCCAAATATATATGGAAAAAAATGGCCTTTGACCTAGAACATCAGCAAACAGAATGAAAGGAAAAGATTCAGATACTGATTGCTGACTGCCTGTGCCAGTTTATACTAATATGAAAGAAAGGCATGAATTCCAAAAACACTTGCTCTAACAATATGTTGGAGACATCTGGATCAGGCCAATAAACTAATGATGAACTTCTATTCTGTAAGTGTTCCTTTCACTTAAAGCATTGACTTTAAATTTTGTGGGATCAGATTTATGTATTTTCCTTTGTTGCTTTGGATTTATTATGGAGACACTTGCACAAAAAAGGGAGATAATAAATATTTATCTTAAATGAATCAATAGAACTCTTTTCCATCTTCTAGCTCCCCAATCAAGTTTGATCTTCAAAAGTTTAAATGCAATGTCAATCATTATCTTCTGTCTTCTTAATTCCTGTACTTTTATTGTTCTCTCTCCTTCATAATGATTTTTTCTCATTTTCTCACACTCAGTAACCACTTGTGTCTTAGTGACTTTATTAATTTGCTTGGGATGAAATGATTAAAAAGAATTTCCTTCTAAAAATGAGATACATTTACATTCAGTGTTATTATCTTTTACCTTTCTTTGGTAATACTAAAAATAGCTTATATACAATAAAATAGATTTGTAAATATCCTGAAAGTGTACAACTGTTAATGAGTAAAAATTCTTAGACCCATGATAAATAACTGTGAGAATATAGATTTTGATATTTCAACTCCATTATATTGGTATCAGTCTACTATATTAAGAAAAATTGTTTGAACACACTAGGTGATTGTTTGAATCTGCCAATAACTGCTTCTGCATCCAATTCATCGAACAATTCCTTTTCAAGGATGTATTTTCTCAACAAACCTATTCAACTATACAGTGAAGTGATTCTTATAGAATTAGAAGTCCTACATGGATTTATTATTGACAGCCATAATCTTAACACCATAAGATATGCAGCTGACACAGTGTTGATAGCAGATTTATAAAGCAAAATACAAGAACTTCTACAGAAGGTAGTGAAGGAAAACAAGAAAGGACTAAACATCAGTTGCAAGAAGATAGAATGCATGATTGTTAGCAAAAGGAACAGCCTAACTTGCAAATTACAAATTGGAGATAACAGAATCAAGCAAGTACAACAATTTAAATATTGGGAAAGTGCTTTAACAGAGGACAGAATGTGCAACACTGAAATCTGAAGGCAAAAGTGCCATCCAAAAGCTAAGCAAAGTATTAAGAAACAGGAAAAATTCACTAGAATCAAAGAAAAGAGTACTGAACTGTTATGTAATATCAGTCCTCCCATATGGCAGTGAATGCTGGACAATCTCTTCATAGAGGAAGAAGAAACTTAAAGCAACAGAAATATGTTTCTATAGAAGGATGCTGAGAATATCATGGACCGAACATTTGAGCAACAACAAAGTTTTAGAGAAAGTGGAAACAAAAGGACATTTATAATTAACATCAGAAATTACTATGGTACCTGATGATAAAAGATGACTTGGAATATCTGGCACTCACAGGACATACTGAAGGCAAGAGGAGCAGAGGAAAGCCATGCATAACCTACCTAATGAACTTGTGTAAATGGATGGCAGAACAGGGATTAGGAGAGATAGCAAATAGACAAACTCTATTAAGAGCTACAAAGGACAAGAAATTGTTGAGAGCAATGATAGGCGACAATACATAAAAAAAGTGCCAGAATTATGATTAATTTAAACTATATGATTGGTTAATTAAACAGGAGAGATATTTCAGTGTTTATAATTTAAATCCTAAAACTGAAATACATTACTCACAAAGAAAGATTTATTTTCAAATTAGATAAAAGCCATCAATATGATAAAACTAAAAAGGAAATCAGTTCATACAGATGCAGTCCTCTTTTTTGCCTGGCATTTACAATGTCCCAGTTTATATATTTCCTGTTTAGCTGATGTGAAAATCTTTATTAAAATGTATAAATATGATTATATTCACTTGCCTTGATAATCTTAAAAAAAACACAAGGAGTGTACTTCTTCAATTTATAAAACCAATAATTTCCCGTTTTATAGTATTTTAGCTTCAAGCATTTTTGAAAACTAGTGCTTACTTCATACTTTGTGTTGATTTGATATAATTCTTTTAAACACTAAATGTATCACTATTTTCTATTTATTGCTTTAAACACAATTATAAACCACATTAAAAAAAACATTATAAAATTATTTTAAATAACAAAGGAATCATGTTGTCAAAATTCAGAGTGACTCCATCTTTTGACGAGACAATAGCTTATACAATGGACTTAACTTTTGACGCTGCAGAGATTGGAAAGATCCTTATTAACAATGTCCTTCATAAACAAAAGCATTGTACTATTTTTTAGTTCACACATTTAGAATATAAATACTGTTCAGTACAAGTCATTCAGAAGTTTGTAATTAAACACAGTACTTTCTTAACTCTAGGAACAACCAATGTCATTTACCTCACTTTACTGTCGATTGCTTGTTTCACTTGACAGTTCTTTTACTGGAGCCATATTTCCTTTCAATTAGGTATGCCCAATCACTGATTAAACCTACAAGAACTCTCATTTAACTGTGGACTGATTTGCATATCTTGGATTCTGTTGGTATTTCATTTATGAATGCAAATTACAAGATCATTCCATAATTTTTCCTCAACATCAAGCTATTCCATATATTTCTCAACAACAGCTTATACTGTATTTAGTGTCCTCCCCACGAGAGACAGATGTGGCACAAGGCCGGGTTTAAAGTGGGGTACCCGAGCCCGTAGGCTCGGCCAAAAAAAATAGCCCGTAGATCCCGTATAAACGGGATCGGGCCGGTCAACCTCCCCGAACGAGGCTCTGCCCTTCGGCGGAGCCTCGTCCGAGTTCCTCTCTGCCCAAAGGCAGAGAGTTCCCCTCTGCCTCAGAGGCAGAGAGTTCGACCGAATAGCTGAGACGTCCAAAAAGGACTGGGTCTCACTACAACAACAGCTTATACAAGGGACTTAAGTTTTGACACTGCAGAGGTCAAATAAAGCATTCAGAAGTTTGTAATTCCACACAGCATTTTAACTCTTGGCTTATTTTTATGCGATATTGTATCCTCTTGTTTCATTTTAAACATGAATATATAAGATTTTCATGTATTTTTTTGGATTGGGTCATGATTTCGTTATTATATTTTACTTGGTGATGAAAGAATATGTTGCTTTCTTTAGTTCAGGATTGCTACCCCACTCCACCACCATGGCCAGGGTAGAGCTTAAATCTGCCTACCCCACAGCTTACAAGTTTATGGTTTCGTTTCCCTTTGGGAATATATTTTTCCCAAATATAGAAAAATTCCAGCTCACAGCTCACAGTCTTCAATTTTGGGAAAACCCAAGACTCACTGTTTCTCAATCATGGAATATGTCCTCAACAGAGACATAGATAAATCTGGCCTGTTTGAATCTGGAGTCCTAAAAATAGCTTCTCCAGATACAGGGGTATCTCCATATTATATGTAAGATCCTTCATTTTGTTTCTCCTTACACTTTGCTTTGCTGTGTAGATATATGTGATTTTCTCTATGTGGGACATGTGTATATGTATATATAGTTATGTGTATATCTTTTTATATTATATATTAGTATAAAAGTCTCTCTGAGAACAAAGCATGTTTGTCATTCCTTTTTCTTTTCAGCTATTCTGTTCTGTCCGTGATGTATGGTGCAATTATATCATGGATATAATAATGCCCATAATAGGGGAAATATAAAAGGGAGGATAAATCTTTCTCCCATAGCTCTCTCTTATTACAATTTGAAATGCAGGGCCAGATATTCAATAAATCTTTTCAAAATTATTATCAAATCTCATATTTATACTTCTTGGAACAAATGCTAATTCTAACTTTCAAATTTATTATATATATTATATTTAATATAATTATAAAAATATAATTTTAAAATATATATTTTTTTAAATATGTTTTATTTTTTTATTCTTACAATAAAAAAATTAAAGACCTTTACTGTTTTTTAGTTTTTCAACATTAAAAGTATCCAAATATGAAATGTTTTCACATTGTGTAACTTAGTTCCTTTTGGATTGTTAAAAGGTGTAGGACACAAATTCCAAATTTTAAGTTTAATTTTGCTTAGATTTTACAAGAGAACACAAGATCAAGGCATCTGAAGATGTTGATCAGATTGCATATTCTGAATTCCAAACCTACAGACGGTCGTTTAAGGACCTTGTAGCATACAGACTACCAATTCTCTGTATTTGGCTCTTCCAAAATGTGTGGTTGGTTCTGCACAAGCCTTCACCACCATAATCAAATGATATGTGTGAACTGAGCTGCTTGACCTTCATATGTCAAAAACAACAGGAGAGTCAATATATATATATATATACATATATATATATATATATATATATATATATATATATATATATATATATATAAAATAATAACATGTACACCTCTCCCACATACTTGTAACAACAGTGAAATCTTTTGGATGCACCCTTATGAAACTTTATTAAACTTTCAATCTGTCAACTTGTTTCTGACTTTAATATCTACTGACATGTTACAACAGATCTGTTTATCCTTTGAATCTTTATGTTGTCTGTTTAATAAAATCTTGTTTAATGTTGTGATAAATATCTTACTGTTTTTAATTTGTTTTTCACCAATTTCACAAAGTTCATTCACAGCAAGCATAATTACATAAAGTAACAAGCATTCGGAAAACTAATTTTTTCATTATGTCACTTGCTTGCATAAACAACAAGTAAAAAGATCAAGATATATAAGTGATAATGTTTGAGAAAAAGAATTTAATTATGATATTTCCCAACTGCAATCAAATCAAAGTTTAGGCCAAAAGGTTATTTAGGAAAAATAGATCATGTATACATGTTTCTATGTTGTGTTCTCTTGTAAAATCTAAACAAAATTAAACTTAAAATTTGGAATTTGTGTCCTACACCTTTTAACAATCCAAAAGGAACTAAGTTACACAATGTGAAAACATTTCATATTTGGATACTTTTAATGTTGAAAAAATAAAAAACAGAAAAGGTCTTTAATTTTTTTATTGTAAGAATAAAAATAAAAAATAAAACATATTTTAAAAAAATATATATTTTAAAATTATATTTTTATAATTATATTAAATATAATATATATAATAAATTTGAAAGTTAGAATTAGCATTTGTATTTTCTTGTAAGGATGAAAACCTCAATTCCAGCATTTAACCAGGAGGAGACCTCAGGTGCACATTTTTGAATGGGGAGATTAAAAACCACATTCCAGAGGACATCGTGAAGGTAATCACGGAATGAGTACAGTCTGCTTGTTGATAACAGGAAGACGTTCTGTTGGTAGGAGGTTCTTTGCTGGGGGAGGAGTAGAAGGAGATGTTAACAGACACTATGGTATGATCAGAATTGCCAAGAGGGCAGAGCTGCATGGCACAACAAGACTCAGGGATGGAGGTAAAACAGAAATTGAGAAGGGAAGCCTTATCGTCATGGTTACTGGGGAAACATGTATGAAAGTCAACCACTTGTGTGAGGGATTGAGTAATTGAAAAATTAAGGGTTTGTATGCCAGGAAGGACAGTTACAGAGTGTTTAAGCCACTTGGTATGGTGGGCATTATATCACCGAACACAAATATGTGTGCAAATGGATGTAGTGAGATAGCCTTGTCTATCTTATCAAAAATGCTATGCAGTGCACCACAGTCTTTGGAGGATGGAGAGCAATAGAGAAAGAAGAGATAGCATTGAGGAGAGATAGACAGAGACACATCTATGAATGGTCTGGGGAGTCAAGATAGAGTTCCCTAGCCAGATGGTCCCAGCCATGTGGGTTTTAGAGTCCTTCCTAAGGTGAGGAAAGTAACCAGGAATCAAGAAGTCAGAGGAGGGGATTGACAAGTTAAAGTTAGTCTCGCAGAAAGCTAGTATATCAGGAGACTCTTCAATGAGGAATGATTCCACACTGTAAAAGTTGGTTCAAATGCCACAGATATTGGAAAAAGAAATGTTAAAGGGTTTAGGTGATTTTTTTCAGAACTGATTTAGGTTTATTTTTATGATGGTTAATGGTCATGTTGAGATATTTTGATGATAAAAAAGGCCTAAAGTAATAGTAGCAGAAGGTCATCATATGAGACACGGACAGAAAGGAGCTGGTGCAGCGTGCAACATAGTGTGGCCTCAGGGTTGCCTACCGGAGGTGTGTGCAGGGACATCCTTCTATATGCGATATGACACTACAAGCACTCCGATATTATGCAACTGTTGAGCAGAGCAGCCACTCAAGACACTACACAAGAGTTAGGGCTCCTAACTAGGAGTCAGGAACAGCAACCAAAGAACTGTCAACCTGGTACCCTCGGTACGAAGAGATGTTGCCAGATACTGCACATATCAAGGCATTCACAACAGTACTACTATGGAGGCCAGAGAAAAGGAAAAGATCTAGGAACCTCTTCCTAGGAAACAAGGGTGAGCCTCTATACCTGTTCAAAAGAAGTGGGAGGACTATCGACCAGGCAATAGGCAAACCTATCTACTCCTATTACACACACACATACAATAAAAAAGCATACAAGAAGTCCATAAACAATGTGTGTGACAATGAGTTGAAACCAAAATATAAAGTTTCAACTTAGTTTAAGTGCTAACATGCATTTTGTAAAGAAGTCAAAAACGCTCCACAACTGTGAACCAGGAATTGTCCAATGCTAGCATGACTATACTAAAGAACTCATATTCAAACAAAGTTCTCAAAAGAAAAGAAAAAAAGAGGGATAGATTAAATTGATTTCAATTAGAAAGAACAATTTTGAAAACTAAAAGAATTAGTAACAGCAAACAAAAAAAAGGAAGAAAAGAGAAAAAAAATAATAAACAAAAAATGAAAATGTAAATATTAAAACAGAAGTAAAAATGTCCAAATATTTATTGAAAGTCAACTCATAGTTTCATGATTTTTAATCATTCATCAGGATTCTTAACAAGAAATTCACAGTTGAACTTTGATAAGTATTGAATGTTTTTACTTCTATTTTATTAACAACTGTCATGCTAGTCTCATATTGATTACTTTATTAGCAGAAATTCTTTTATATTTTATATAGCTTAAATTACATAATTTTATGTATATTATTTGCTCATATTAATAACTAGCATTTTTATTTTATTATATATATATATATATATATATATACACACACACACACACACATATATATATATGTATATATATATATTTATAAAAATTAGGGGGCTATGGGTGCACATGCACAAACACACACATACAGTATGAAAAAAAAACTTAAACCAATGATAAGTGCATATATAAAGAAACATTTGGAAGTATAAGCAGTAAATTACTGACATCCCCTGATGTGTGGATTGACAGGTCTGTCTACAAAAATCTGGAGTCGTGATGCTGAAGATAACATCAATCAGCTAAGTGACAACCTTTTACTTATATTATATATATATATATATATATATATATATATATATATATATATATATATATATATACACACACTCCAATTCAAAAATTTGTGTCCACCACTGGTAATTTTTTTATTTGGCCCCAAAAGTAGTTGCTTTGTACTTTAAATAAGAGAAAATTAATATACATGGTTTAAAAAAAGTGAGATATGATTTTTTTTATTATTAGAAATTTTATTATGACAAAAAGAAAAAAGCATTTTATGATTAAATTTTGGTGTTGTCAAAATATCCTCCTTTAGCCTTGATTACTGCAAAACAAATTTTTAGCATTTGTTGCAAAAGTTTCTGAAAGTATTAGTGATAACTGATTCCATTCTTTTTTCAATGACTCTAAGATCTTTTAAATTTTTTTCACACTTCTGTCAAGTTTGTCCCATGCTAATTCTGTGGGTAGCTTCAAACTTTTGAACTGTAGTGTGTGTGTATATATATATATATAGCTCCTGAAAAATTAATTTCGGTTGAGCCCTCTGGTTTGAGGTGTGAATTTGTAAACAGTGACTATTTAAGCTAATAACTGCACGACTCTTCGACAGAATTGAGTCACTGTCAGTCACTGTGTGTTTATCCGAATCTAAAAATAAACATGCTAAAATTCACCTTCATCCCGTACCGTATGCTGATGGCTTAGTGGGGGAAGTTCGGACTGACGCAAATTCAGTCAGGTTTCGATCCTAGCTAGAGGCAACCGAACGTCTAGCCACACTGATGAGCTGTGAAACAGCGAAACAGTCTGTCTGTGGATGACAAAAATATATATATATATATATATTTATTCATAGTAGTACTGGCTGCTTGGTCAATGAATACCAAATGTTTTTGTATAAGGAAACAATAGATATTGCCATTGCCATAGTGGGTAATGTAATAGACATCAGTGCATAAAGCAGAATAATTTTTCTGCTGTGATTCACGCTTTTGCCCCGATTTGTGTTTGAAGTAAAAATACCATAAAACTGTTTCCTACATGTTTGAACATGCATAAGCAATGTAAAATCATTTAAAAATTATGCAAAACTCAGTTCATATTAGATCAGAATTACAATTTCTTACAAATAGTTAAAAATCAGTTGATTGGCATAAACAGTGAGGCATAAAAAACAGAATCATCTAATTGAATTCAAATTCTGAGTGAGACTGCTTTCATCCACTTTATACAAATATTCTTGGGAGAAGTATGAATTCAAATCCCTATATGTTGTCCCACTTTCAGACATCTTGACAAACAAGTTTTATCACTAGCATGCCATAATATTGGGTAGAGGAAAGAGTAAGTGAGCAAACCTTTCTTGTATAATTACTTTATCATTCTGGACATTGTAGCAAAAAGCTTTTACAGATATTGTCAACCTTGACAATGGTTTAAATCATCTGACTATGAAAAGAAGACTTTCAGAATAACCTATTTTTTAATATATAGATGAGCTTCTTATAGGATCCAATGGCCAACACACACACACACACACACACACACACACACACACACACATATATATATATATATATAGAGAGAGAGAGAGAGAGAGACAGAGACAGAGAGAGAGAGCGCGCCAGTGCAAGGATCTTGTGGGATTCCACCAAATCTATGATACCCCTACTCTACTACATCTCAATTTTTAATAGGTAGTATTTATAAAATACAAATTTTATTGTAACTGAATTATGTACAATAATGGATCATATGCAATATAGGTGAACAACTCAGCTAGAAAAATTGAAAATAAATACAGTGTATCTAAATACAAATTAGAGATGTCTGTCTGTCTGTCTGTCTCTCTCTCTCTCTCTCTCTCTCTCTATTTTTTTTTTTAATCATATCACCCCAAGCAAGGCCGGAGGCCACTATCACACAAGGGGTTAAAGAAGGGTTGGAGGAAGAGCAGATAGGAGTGGCAAGGGAGGGGATGTGGAGAAAGAGAAAGACAGTGGGTCGATCAAGGCAAGGGGGCCACAAAAAATCCGGAGCGAGAGCAGATAGGAACCCACTTTGCTTTGTGCAAGATTAATCCCAGTCCTGCTTCAATAAAATAACACAGCTATATGTGTGTGTGTGTGTGTGTGTGTGTGTGTGTGTGTGTGTGTTATATATATATATATATATATATATATATATATATATATATAGTTCAAGTGAATGTTGTGAATGCTTTTCTTTTGGTTTATTTAGTTTATCAAACTTTACAACATAAATGCAGCTTATCAACCCTTTTCAGGTTATTTACAGGCAGAAAATATTTTAAGACTGTAGACATTTGGGGGGGGGGTAGACAGTCATGATTTAGTGATACAAGTCTTACTAATTAACTCATAGTTGGAGGAGAAGAGGTGGCTTCATACCTTTCCCAAGGGTATTTGCATGTAAGTGAATATAATGAACACAACTGGAATTGGAACTCTCCGATTAACAATCCCATGTTGTTATCCATTACACCACCTGGTATTCCCAAGCAGACACCCGTCTGAGTACTGACAAGGCTTGACATTGCTTAATTTTGATGATCATACAGAAACTGGTGTTTCAACATGATGTGGTCATATAAATTCAATTGAGTTGTGACAAATGATTTTTATTTTCATTCTTTTTCATCTCTTTTTTTTCTTGAACACAAAATAGGTGTTATCAGAAATAAAAAAAAAATTCCCTTCTACAGTATATGTTAATCTGGAGGTACTGAATTTTACATTCAGTCTTGATTTCCACAATACTGCACAGCATATTCAAAATAAAATATCACTATGAACAAAGTTTTAAGTCAGCAATACATCTTATAATGCCAACAAAGGCATGGCCAGTGTACAGAGACGCATTACTTGAAAAGGCAATATAGTCAATGTAACCTTGAGATACTGTCCACATGACTTGCTTGCCTTTGTACATACCAATATATCTTTGGCTAAAACTCTTGCAAAGAACACACCTGTGTTTGTAGACATGAATAACAGGAAAAAAAGCAGGCAAAAACAAACTGTTTGTAGACAAGAGTAAATTATATTTGTTTAGCTCTTTCTTTCTCTATTTTCCACTTTTGATTAATCATTTTCTTACTTTCTCCTTTGCTTTTTCCCTCTCTTTATTCAATTATTTCTTTATTCCTTTCATTCTTGATTTTCCTGCCTTTTTTTAATGTATGAATGCTTACACCTTTCAAAATGTGAGATCATCCGCAACAATAGTATTATTCACATACTGAGACAGCGCCAACATATAATTTTTTTCTATTTTTCACAATGTCCTGTCAAGAACGATAAACATCCAAAGATCCTATCTAAGATAGTTGACACAGACACTTACAAAGTTTTGTCTGGCAAATGGATAATTTTTAAGGTTCATCAAAATAACCATTAAAACCTATTATCAATGGCATATAAAATTAGTTCACTAAGTTAATAAGTGTTCAGTATTTATACTGTGAGGTCATTCCATACATCATTTGCTATGTTTAAATTCCACTAGCACAATACTCTTTGCTGTGATATCTTCCAGTTTAATATTTGATATTGTTGGTTGAGCAAGTATATACTGGGCAGCCTGATAGTATCTGGATGTCAGAAGAGATTATTACCTAAATGCTTACAATAAAATATAAAGACAGCAAAAGAGAAGTCAAAAGAACATAAACGAAGTTTCTATTTTCTAAAAATAGAACATCCTAAGACGCTATTGTAAGATTAATTGTATGGATTAAATGCCATGCAAGAGTTCTTTCATGTTGGTTGGTTGATTGATTTTGTTTAATGGTATATCAACCTCTATGGGTTATTTAATGCTGAAATCTAAATATTTTGAAGGTAATTTTATGGCTTCAACCACAAATATAATGTATTATTGGTCATTTTGCTGTAAAATGTATTGTTGGTAATTACTTTATCTTATGTATTGCTGGTATTTTTACTATAAATATGTATTTTTATACTTTCATAGAGTTTTCTTTTTGTTAGGGGGTTCACTATTTGCCCATAGTTGGGACCTAACAGTTGCTACCACCCCATGGACCTGGGAACAAGCACAATTAAGAGGTAGTTCCACACTCCTCAAAACCTCCAGTCTCTTGATCAAAAGCCTTGCTGTTATATGTAGTTTATCATCATACCCAGGACTTTTTTTGGTGAGGGAAGCAACCTGGAAGATGGGAGAGTTGGTTCTGTACAGGTCTGACATTGAAGCTTGAGTGAACTCTGTGACAGCCTGCCTGCTGCTTTGAATGTTGTCATGTGGTTCCTTTTAAGCAGTCAGAGTGGATACAATGCTACCAGCATACCAACCAGTTCAATACACAAAGACTGTTTACTTTGATGGTTAATTCTTTTCAACTCACCTGCAAAGATCAAGATCAGTTGAATTGGAAGGCTTGATATTCACTATTTGATAGCTAAAAATTTATATTAAAATTTACAATTGCCTGGATTAAAAAACAAACAAACAGCTGGTCTGGTCTAGTCTGGTCAGCACCCACTTACATCCAAGCATCAGGATCATCATTCTCTCACTATTCCCTTTCTCCCCACTGTTAGCGATGGTGGAGATGGCTGTAAATGAGAGTTTGACAAGGCCATTCACATGAATTTGATGGACAATTCTGTATGACAGAAGCAACTCCCTAGTGCCTCTAAGGAGATTGGCACAACTGGTTGAATCAAGGTCCAGCTTCGTTATGTCAACACAATTGGCGCTGCCCACTTCCACCAGTCTGGCTGTTGAGATCATATAGATCTTTGCCTATTATACCATTGGGGTCTTCAGCAGTTGCTCACATTCAGTCAGGTCCTTCTGCTTTGACCATACTACTATGGGTGGCCCTACAGGAATTTGAACTCCAGACAGTTTCACTCTTGAGATCACTGGGGCAAGTAAGCCTTCTATCATGACAAGCAACAACCATATATATATATATATATATATATATATATATATATATATATATATATATATATATATATATACCAATCCTATGATTGGATATATATATATACACACACACACATATATATACATATATATACTAGCAGCATGGCCCGGCGTTGCCTGTGCTTGATTCAAAAATCGTACGACTCATACAGCAATCGCTATCACTTGACTTAAAATATTTTTGCCCTTCCTTGCCTTTAAAGGAGTGCCCTTTGTCGTGCTGATGTTGCTACATGCCTTACTTCTTGCCTATCTCACACTACAAGTTTTTTCTAAGCTCTATACTAAACATTAAAACTGTTACGAAAAAAGAACTAAACAAAATGAACACAAAACGATCAGCTTTAAAAAAGGACTCGTAACTGGAAAAAACGAACGAAAAAAGAATGTTAACAACAAATACTTTTTCACACCCAACCCAGTTCTGCGGAATCAGAATCAATGTTGAGTTTAAGCAAGCAAATGAGCCAATTGGAGTAAAGTGCCATGAAGATTTAAATTTTTCCCACTTGTGACGAATGCAGCTATCAATTTTTTTTGCATGCTAGTTAACATTTGTGTCAGTCAACTGTTGGCTCTCACGTTGACCAATAGAATCTTCCTGCCTATTCATGGCAGCCAGCTATAGGCTCTCTCTCTGGCCAGTAGAAAATGCCTGCAAACTACATGAAAACTGCTGTAGAAGCATGAAAAAAATCGATTATTTCCACGATCAATGGGAGTTGGGAAATGCAAAGTCGGTCTTACCCTACCCACTAACTTGGAGCATGTGCATGTAAATTTTGGTGCAAATCCGTCAAAAATTGCGGCCGTGCATCGTCCGTGCATTCGTTACACACACACACATCCTGTCTTTTATAGATAGAGATATCCAAGTAGAGGATTGGTGTATATGGAATAAATTCCAATAACCAAAAAATACTATTCTTAAAAGAGTGCTCAATACATAGTAGAGCAAATATAATTTATTCGAAAATTATAACATAAATATGTTATAAAATTTTATAACATATTTATGTTATAATTTTCAAATAAATTATATATATATATATATATATATATATATATATATATATATATATATATATCATGTTTAAGATTAATATGAATAAAAGTTTTTCACTTAGCTGATTGATGTTACCTGCAGCATCCTAACTCCAGAGTTTAATAGATGGACCCATTGATACCCCTGAAGAGTGGACGGACAGGTTCGCCTACAAAACTCTGGAGCCGGGTTGCTGAAGGTAACATCAATCAGCTAAGTGACAAACTTTTACTCATTAATTTTATCAATGCTCTATCTTTGATAACGATTACTTTATTGCCTTAAACGTCTTTTCTCTCAATATCCTATTGACTATCAGCCTTTTTGGCTTCATACTATCTTTGACATTGTTATACTATATTTATATATGTATAAAAACAAACAGCACATTACTTATAAATATCCATAAATACTGACTAGGCTTTTGTATTGGTTTATCAAGAATCTATCTTATTTTACTGCCCATTATCTTTCATTGTGATTGTACTGTGGTTGATAAAATTATTTTTCTTTTCAAGAGATCTGTGCATGCAGCTTAAGCTTAAATAAAATTAGTTCTAATCATTGATGCATAACATTTTGAGCTAATATCTCTGCTAGACTTTATACTTCATTAATTTTCGACTTGACTCTATTCTCTTCATTTATCATAAGCTCAGCTTCAAATGGATCAATAATAGATTTCTTAACATTAGCAACAGATCTCAGCTCTACAGATCTAACTTTTAATTCTCAATAAACTTTGATCTATATACAGATAAGAGGAAATTGTTTAAAAGAATGATAATTACACCTCAACAAATCCTCTGGGATAAAATAGTTACCAGTTACTTTTTTTTACTGGTTGATAAAAATCCCAAATTTGTATAATTGATCCCTTGTCTACTTTTACTATTTATACTTATATATTTCTCTTTCTCTCTCTCTCAAAATCTTTAAGTCTTTCTTCCCTTCTTTCTTTCTTTCCTTCCTTCCTTCCTTGATTTTATTACTCATACTTTCTTTTGTGGGAGAGTTTGTCATCTTCTCCGCTCTGTTTTGTTCATATTTATCAATAAAATATAATCTTACTAGCAGCATGGCCCAGCGTTGCCCGTGCTTGATTCAAAAATCATACGACTCATACAACAATTGCTATCACTTGACTTAAAATATTTTTGCCCTTCTTTGCCTTTAAAGGAGTGCCCTTTGCCATGCTGATGTTGCTACATGCCTTACTTCTTGCCTATCTCACACTGCAAATTTTTTCTAAGCTCTATACTAAACATTAAATCTGTTACGAAAAAAGAACTAAACAAAATGAACACAAAACGATCAGCTTTAAAAAAGGACACGTAATTGGAAAAACCGAACGAAAAAAGAATGTTAACAACAAATACTTTTTCACACCCAACCCAGTTCTGCGGAATCAGAATCAACATTGAGTTTAAGCAAGCAAATGAGCCAATTGGAGTAAAGTGCCATGAAGATTTAAATTTTTCCCACTTGTGACGAATGCAGCTATCAATTTTTTTTGCATGCTAGCATGCTAGTTAACATTTGTGTCAGTCAGCTGTTGGCTCTCACATTGGCCAATAGAATCTTCCTGCCTATTCGTGGCAGCCAGCTATAGGCTCTCACTCTGGCCAGTAGAAAATGGCTGCAAACTACATGAAAACTGCCGTAGAAGCATGAAAAAATTGATTATTTCCACTATCGATGGGAGTTGGGAAATGCAAAGTCGGTTTTGGCCTTTCCGCTAACTTGGAGCATGTGCATGTAAATTTTGGTGCAAATCCATCGAAAATTGCGGCCGTGCATTCGTTACACACACTCACACATTTTGCCTTTTATAGATAGAGATATAATTTACCTGAATACTTGTTATTACAATTAGCTTTCAGAATAACGAACATAATACTTTTTAATCACCCAGCAGCTCAGTAAAATTTAATGAGTTTATTATTGCTTTACAAAATTCCTTCTTGCATCCTGCTATGTGCTGCTTGTAGGCATTCTAATATATTTTAATTATATTAATATCTTTTTAATTATATCAATTCCAATATCTACCAGGTTTTATTATTGGCAGACATAATTTTAACAACATAAAATACGTGAATGTCACTGTTGATAGTAGACTCAGAAAGTAAACTGAAAGAACTCTTAAACTAAGTAGTAAATGAAAGCAAGAGGAAATGACTAAATATTGACTGCAATACAACAGAATGCGTGTTTAGCAGTAAAAGAGACAGTCCAAAGAATGAGAAGCATATTGGGAATTTTAAAATCAACTTGTAATTATCTGAGTAGTACAGTAACAGATGACTTCTAGTGTGACACAGAAATCTGAAAGAGAATATGAACAATGAAAGATGCCTTCCAGGAACTAAGCAAAGTATTAAGAGATAGGAAAATGTCCTTAGAAACCAATAAAAGAGTGTTGAACTGCTATGTAATATGTAATTCTTTATATGGCAGCAGGGCCTATAAGAGAAATTTTGCAAGGTGGTACAAGACCCCTTTGGGCCCTGAGACAGGCAAAGATTTTTCTCAAAACTAAGGATTTGATATTCACTAAATCTACATGTAAACTCACATAAATGCATCATTTCCGTGATCAGATATAACATAATGCAACAAATATATTCAATTAATGCAGCAACATAAATCAGTATTTACTGTTACATTCACCAAACGCCTTTTAGGTTTTGTCATAGAGAAATGCTTTTTTTAATGTTCATAATAATTTCTTTCAAAGGAAAAATAAAAAACAAGCTTAACATTTAACTAGAGTACTAACTAAAATGTGCTTTTCTGGCTTTTTAGTTTGCAAAATTTCTAATAACACTATCAAAATCGATTTTTCTGGCAATGCCAGATTCAATATTCAATCATGCTAGATCAACAAGTCTGGCTTGCGGCATAGTAGACCTCAAATAGGTTTTGATAAGTTTAAGATGACTAAACTTAGCTGCTTGTCCTTGAGGGGGAATGGGTGTTGCATGGTTGATGTGGGCCCATTTTAGTTCTTGAGCCTCGGATCAAAGTACCAGATGGACCCCCTTCTCATAGGCCATGTATGACAGTGAATACTGGACACTCTCAAAGATGAAAAAAACTTGAAGTGACAGAGATTTGGCTCTACCAACAAATGCTGGGAATACCATGGACAGAATATGTGAGCAAGGAAGAAGTTTTATAGAAAATAGGAACTACAAGTAACCTGATACTCTTCAGAAAGAAACAGATGAAATTTCTGGAACACATAATGAAGTGCACAGAGAATTTAACATTCATAAGAAAAAATGAAAGCAAAAGAAGCAAGTTGAAATAGCATGAAACCCAGTTTGTAGCCCATATATTAGCCTGGTGACCCAGTAAAAATTATAAAATTTCTGTGGATCACCTGAAATTTCCCATGGATCATTTTGGCCATGTGACCATAGGTTGAGAAACACTGGTTTAACCTACTCAACAAGTTTGAGTGAATAGATAGCAAAAGAAAAATGACAAAGACAGATGGTAAAGTATCAAAAGTTACAAAAGAGAGAAAGTTGTGGAGAACCATGATCTCCCACATCTTGAACAAGCATGGCACATAAAAGAATAAGAAATGTTATATTGTTTTTTATCTGCAAATTATGAACATGAATGCAATTTGACTTTAACTTTAGAATATCTAATTTTTTTATCTTCTTTTTATACTAAGGTTAACCCAACACAAGGCTCAAGAGCCACTCATTATAGCTTGTTAATGAATGTAAGAGGAGGTAGACAGAGGTAAAAGGAAGGGAAAACTAAGAAAAAATAAAATAAACCATTCTATATAAATTTTGGTCTCTATGAAAAGAGAAAGCAATATATGCTGCATCTAAATAATTTAAAAGCTAATAACACATTTCAGTCTAACACAAAAGCTAGTAACACATTTCAGTCTAACACAAAAGCTAGTAACACATTTCAGTCTAAGTAGGTTCTGGACAAAAGTATATTAATAATACTTGTAACATTAACCATTATAAATAATCTACAAAAATATATATTTTCAGCTAAATTACATTACTGTCTACATGTCACAGTGATTTGTCTAAAATCTATAAATGGCTTCAGACATCTAACAGTAGGAATTCAATAAACTATATTTAAAAATTAAATAAAAAAAAAAAATCTTAATAAAAATATAGAAATAGTTTCTGCTTGTATATTACTTCTAAAACAGTTATACCGATCAGGACAAATAAAGCAAAAACAACCATTTCATTATCACAAGCAAATTTTCAAACTGGATTATTTTAGTTGTTGCATATGTATCTTTTATTCAATCATGACACCATATTTGTTTTAAATTAGACTAATTGCTTTAAAAAAGAATTACAATTGGATAAGTAGGGACTACTGCAGTCATTTGATGTCATTAGCTAACTTGATCTTTGGTTTTATGATTAATTTATTTTAGACATTAGAAGTTACCAGGAGTCTAGTGGTTAATATTTGGAGGTACAGGGGGTCCAGTAGTTAATATTTGTAGGTATAAGTAAGCCAATAGTTAACATTTAGAAGTGTAGGTTAACCATTTGTTAACATCTGGAGACACAGGTGGACTAATGGCAAACATCTGAAGATGTAGGTAAATGAATGTTTAAAATTTGGAGGTGTTAGTAGACAAACTGTTAACATTTGGTGTCACAAGTAGATCAATGTGTAACGGGAGTGAGCTATGGAAAAAAGATTTTTTCTTCCCATTTGTATTTCCCCTGTTAAGAGCATTATCATCTCCATGATATAATAACACCAATATTTCACAGATGGAACGGAATGGCTGAAAGGAAATAGAATAACAAACATGCTTTGTTTTCAGAGAGACTTTTATAGTACTAAGACATACACAAAACTACTCAACCTCGGATTAATTCAAAGTCTGCATAACAGATTGAAGTGTTAAAAACAAGTAAGAGTTTTATTTATTCAGTAAATTTTCACAGGAAAAAAAAAAGAGTAGGAAATTGTTTGGTCAGTTAAATTTTGTCTCTACAAAGAAACATGGAGGATTTAAAAGAAGTAATGGTGGAATTCATGAAACTCCAGCAGAAACAAAATGAACGGTTGGAGGAACAATGATGTTTAGACCAGGAACGCTGTGAAAAACAAAACGAAATGTTTGAAAAAATGTTTTAATTGTTAGTGTTGAAAAAGGAAAAAAAGCAAGGAAATGCAAATTCTTTTTCTCAGGATTTGGTGATAAATTCAGTTGGCAAATTTCAGTACAGTCCTGAGGAGGAGATTGCTTTTGTGGTA
The DNA here is from genome assembly GCA_964036315.1 of Acanthosepion esculentum. Taxonomy (NCBI): domain Eukaryota; kingdom Metazoa; phylum Mollusca; class Cephalopoda; order Sepiida; family Sepiidae; genus Acanthosepion; species Acanthosepion esculentum. Next base: position 31,664,991 of record OZ038497.1, on the reverse strand, counting down.
TATTTTTCGCCATTATGAAGATTGCGGTACATAGTTGGACGAAAATAGAATACATCTGTTGTTTGGAAAATTTGGTCCAAGTGAACACGAAAAGTATGCAAACTACATGCTTCTGAGAAATTCTGGGGAAATATCTTTCTAGAAGACTGTCTTAATTATGGAAAAAGTTTTGGGGAAAAAAAGTCTCTATTGAACACAAGATGGCAGTATTTAAACCTGACAAGAAAAGTGAGGAGGATTATTCGACTTTTGCTGGAATTGTCAATAGAGAGTGTGAACTTACTCCTGATATGTTCAAAGGCTTGATTTTTATACAAGGACTGATGGATCCAGAAGATGGTGATATTTGTCTAAATTAGAACAAAATTCAAAAATCAGTCTGCAATCAGTCATAGAAAAATGCAAACAAATAGAAAGTCTTTGACACAACAAAGATAGAAGAACATGATGTGTCAAAAATTCAGGCAGTTAAACAAAGACAACATAAAGAAAATTTAACCTGTAAAATAAATCCTTGTTATAGCTGTGAACAAATTCATTATTACAAGAAATGTCCATTTAGAAGGAAAGAATTGTGGCAAAAAAGGACATAAGTATACACATTGCAGAAAACCCAAAAGTAAAAAGGGGTCAAAAATGAAAAACACAGTTAACTCAACTACAATGGAAAATAAAGAAATAAAAATGAAAAGAAAGTTTGCAAATGTACAATAAAAAATATTAAGTTTCAATTGGATACCGGTTCAGGTCTGACATTGATAAATGAACAAACTTGGAAAAAAAATTGGCAGACCAGCTTTGACGAAGAAAAGAATTTCTCATGGCATTACAGGAAATAAACTAAATTTTGAAGGAGAATTTTACACAAATGTGACATTTATTGGCAAAACTATAAAATTAAAAGGGTTCATTATGAAACAAACCCAGAACCTGTTCAGTATAGATTGGATTAAGTAATTCGACCTTTTCAACCAACCAATTAATTTGTTCTGCTATAGTGTCAGTGTTAATTTAAACAGTGTGGAAAAATTAAAAAAGAATTAAAGATAAAATTTCCTGAAATTTTTTCTGAGGGTCTTAGCAGGTGCACCAGAACTAAAGTGACATTCAAACTTAAAGAGAATTTGACACCTATTTTTAGGCTGAAAAGAAAAGTACCTTTTGCAGCCGAAACCTCCATTAGTAAAGAATTAGACCGCTTAGAGTAAATAGGCATGTTGAGCAAAATGGACTACAGTGAGTGGGCAAACCCTACCATTTATATGAAAAAGGAAAATAACAAAATTAGGATCTTTACAGATTTTTCTACAGGATTGAATGATTGTTTGGAAACATATAATTACCCTCTGCCAAGTCCTGAAGACATATTCGTGAAATTAAATGGTGGTAAAATATTTTCAAAACTTAATTTGTTTGAGGTGCAGCTCCAGATTCTTGTCGGCAAAAAATGTGTGATGTATTTAACTATAAATATGCATAAGGGTCCGTATAGATTCAACAGACTGCCATTCAGTATAAAGGATGCACCAGGCATTTTCCAGCAAATCATGAGTATGATATTGAATGATATTGACTTTGCAATTGTCTACCTTGACACCATCTTAATTAAGAGTGAAAGCTGAGAACAACATGTTGAACATGTTAGAGAAGTTTTTGAAAACATAAAATGATATGACTTGAAACTTAGTTTGGATAAATGTGAATTTTTTTTATCTAAAATAAAGTATTTGGGTGAGGTTATAGATGCGAAAGGCAGAAAACCAGATCCTTCAAGGTTGAGAGTGATAAAGAACATGCCTCCCCCAACAAATGTGTCAGCACTACAAGCATTCTTGGATCTAACAACTTATTATGGTAATTTTATCCCAAGTATGCCCGTGTTAAGAGTTCCTCTAAAGAGATTATTAGAAAAAGACTCTAAATGGAATGTCAGAGTGTTTTCTGCAAATTAAAAAAATATTAATGTCAGACATAAGTTAGGTGCATTACGATCCAAATAAGGATATTATTGTTGCAAGTGACACTAGTAATTTGGGCTTAGGAGCTGCAATATTACACAAAGAAAGCAACAGCCAAGTAAAAGTGATTGCACAAGCATCGAGGATCCTATTGCCAGCTAAAAAAGGGTACAGCCAAATCAAAAAGAGGCTTTAAGCATAATTTTTGTGGTAAAAAATTCCATCATGGAAGAAGTTTTATGCTTCAAACAGACCACAGACTGTTATTGTCTATTTTTGGTTCAACAAAAGGGATTCCTACACACTGCAAATCAACTTAACAATATTATTAAATTATAATTTTAAGATGGAGTTCCTTTCATCAAAGAGGTTAGTGCATGCAGATGGGTCATCCAGGTTAATCCCCAAACTATGTGAACCATTGGAGGAAACTGTGATAGCAGCCCTAAGAATAGAAATGGAAATAAAAAGCATGCTGTGCAACACCATATGGGAATTACCTGTGACATCTGTGAGGGGATCAGGATCAAAGCAAAAATAGACAAATATATCAGAGAGAAAAAGAAATTATGCTCCAACAGTACAAAAAAGAATGATGGTGAAAAGATTTTTTCTATCTGTGGTGGAATTTTGATACCAGGAGTGCTGCAAAAATGAATATTAACAGACTTCCTTACCAGTCACCCCATTATATTGAGGATGAAAGCTTTAATCAGAAGCTATGTTTTTTGGCCAAATATGGACAGAAAAATAGAAAAAAAATGTAAAATTATGCAGAAGTTGTGTGATGATGGCAAAGGCATCACTGGTGAAATTTACCCCTTGGCCAAAGATGAACAGATGTTACACAATACTGCATACAGATGTTACAGGTCCAATGAAGAGACAATATTATTTAATTGTGGTTGACAGTTTCTTGAAATGGCCAGATGTGATGAAATCTAAAAGTCCTACATGCAATGGTACAATTAAATTTTTGCATTAGCTCTTTGCCAGATTCAGTATCCTGGATACAATGGTGTTGGACAAAGGCACACAATTCATGGCAAAAGAGTTTAAAGACTTTTGTAAAGTTTTTTCAATTGTACACATCACTACCACACTATGTCACCCACAATCTAATGGGCAGGCAGAAAGATTTGTAGACACTTTCAAGCGAGCATTAAAAAAGTCGGATGGAATCAAATCCTTTGACGATATCCTACAATTTTTAGGGTTATATCATATAACACCTAACCCAAGTACTTATTCAGAGTTGTCAATGTATATAATTAAGGATCCCAAAAAGACCATTAAGAAACACCACCACCAAATGAGGAAAAGGTACTTGAAGGATACAAATAACCAGAAGGAAGAACCATGTACTATATTATTCTCCAGAAAAAAAAGAGCTCTTAGAATCATTGAATAAAGAATAAAATCAGTTATCAAACTTATACTTTGAGAAACTTTTGCAGTGAATGCTGTTTCAGCTGTTGTATGCTCCAGCCTTCTTCAGATGACTAGATAAAGAAAAAATGATTATAACTGAAGGAAAACACTGTCATTGTGCCAAAACTAGGGTTACAAACAAAGAAGGTAATGCTTTGTGTTTGGTAGGATATATAGTGTCATCTATCATAAAGTGTTGAATTGTAATGAAACAGTCAATTCTGAGATATACTGTTGTCAACTGAAATCACTACACCCGTCTTTGTGGAAAAAGCAAGCTGCACTGATCAATCAGAAAAAATGCATTATTTAGTGTTGTAACCTAGGGAAAGTTACTGAATAGAATAATCACACAAAGGTTGTTAATGAATGATAATATTCAGGACACAAACAACACATATAAGATTTGCCAGTGGTGCGGAGAAGAAGTAGTCAACTGCTAGAAGTGAGTCAAGTGAATTCCACAAAGAATCTCCAACTGCAGACCAACATACAGTATTTACTACTGTATTTATGTGAATGGGGACATACCCATTATCGTCCATAGGTATGCTACAACATTTAGACTTGCATAATGCCACAAGACCACACATATAGGAAAGAATTTTGGCTCTATGCTTAGAACTCACCATTCCTAACTTCTTCTTTATGTGCCATCTCCCCTAAGGATGTAGGCGATCATAGCTCTCCAAATTTTCTATTTCTTTTGTGTGGACCACCAGTAATGTTACATGGACCCCAGGATCTATATGGACCCCATTTGGGAACCACTGTTTTAAACCATTAGAATGGAATTTTTTTAAATGAGCCATCATAATAATAATTACAAATATATTTGCAAGAAAGTAAAGTTGTAAAACTGCAAATCCCAAGCAATAATTCTAGCAGTATAACATCATATTCTATAATTTCCTGAGATACAAACTATTTTAAAGTGACTTAGGTTTTGTTATATACCATACCTATAAACACTAATGGGTATGTCCCAATCCTCATAAATACGTTGGACACTATTGTAAGTGGGGGGGTAATATGCTGTCTATACTGGCAGCGTGAGCAGTCAGTGCGGGAAGCTTTTGCTGTGTCAAACTCTCTGCCTTCAGGCAGAATGGAACCCAGACAAGGCTATGCTGAAGGGCAGAGTCTCGTCTGAGGAGGTAGACAGATACCTGATCCCGCATATGCGGGTTCTACAGGCAATTTTTGCCCGCACCCACGGGCTCGGATTTCCCCACATTAAATTTGGCTTTGTGCCACATCCTACCCCATGGGGAGGCAGGTAAATATCGTAATATGCTGTCTAAATAGTCCACCACTAGCAGTGGTTTACCTACTTCATGCCGCTGGCAAGTACTTTGTTTATGTCATAAAGATTACCATTTTCATTTCCAACCTCCATTTTGGTTATTCCTCATTCAGTAACCTTTTCTAGGTTACAACAGGTTTTAAATTTTACAATAGATTAGAAATTTTTCTTTTAATGAAAATTATTCAGCCCAAGCAGATGAAGTATTTGATGATTTAATATTTAAAGCAGAAAAGTGGATAATATCCACCATCATTTTCTTGCCAATTAACTCATCTTGTGTGATCTACAAAAAATATGTTACAACATTATTGATTTACAAAACCTGACAGCAAGTTCTAAAGTGGTAATTAATTTTTATTATTTATTCTTTAATTACTGCTTCTGGTTATTTTATATTAATTGTATTTTTCCACATTTTTATTTTTATTATTTCACCCTAAGCAAGGCAATAAAGCCACTAAGTCAAAAGAGGGTTACTCAGTGTTAGAGAATATGAGAAAATCTACTATTAAAGAGAGAGGACAATAAAAGAACAAGAATTAAGAAGACAATTAATGTCATTGCATTTAAATTTTTGAAGATCAAAATTGACTGGGATGCAAGAAGCTGGAAGAGAGTTCCACAAGCATGATAGAAGAAACTGTTAGCATAAAACTTACATTTACATATATAGACATTTCAACTCTAAAAAGATGAAACCTTGTGGCTAATCTAGTTCTGTGCTTAAATTCATAAAGTCTAGGTACAATAGAGGAAAGTTCATCAGAACATCATGAAAGTATTTATAGAATAGACACAGCGAAGCTACATTATGGCAATGGGAAAGGGACTGAAGCTGATATGACAGGTCATGACCAATAACATTGCAGATTCTTGCTTGTATTTTATCAAGAATCTCTAAATATATAGCAGGAGCACCAGACCAGATGCGACAGCAATATTCAAAGCTAGGATAAATGGTAGACTTATAAATATGTAAGATAGATTCTGACGAGAAACATTGTCTAGCACAACAAAGTAAACCAACTTTCTTAGCTGCAGGCTTAGCAATGGATTCAATATACTCTTTCCACTTCATGTCAGCTGAAAAAATTAACCCAAGAAGGTGCAATGAGTCACTCTCCTGGAGGTTAGCATCAGCCATGCTGTTAAAAGGCAGAAAGGTTTTTCTCACATGATTAACAGAGAGTGGATTCATTTTGGAGGCATTAAAGTTAACAAGTCATTCATTACCTCAGTTAACAACAGAATGTAGGTCATTTTGATATCAGCTACCAATTTGACCTTATCAAACTGATCAGACTTACTATTAAGAGAGGAGTAAATACATGTGTCATCAGCATAGATCCTATATTGAAAATTGATGCCATCAGGAAGGTTGTTGGTGAAAATTAAGAACAATATAGGTCCAAGGATAAAGCCCTGGAAGACAACTGCATTAGTACAAAAAGATCTAGAAGAGTGGCCATTCAAGACAACTTTCATTTTGCCATTTGATAAGAAAGACTGAATCAGTTTAAACATTTGTCCAGAAATACAATAACCTTTCAATTTGCAAAGAAAACCAGTATGCCAAACGCTATCAAATCCCTTCAAGATATCCAAAACCCAAGCTTCACCATCCTTATCTAAAGCTTATTTAGAATACAATTTCTGTGTTATATTTAATTTAATAAAAGAAACATTGGCCATGTTTTGAAAGGGATGTGCAGGTAACATAATGGATATTGGTGTGGAAAGTAGACTGTGAGATGAGTTCAAATCTCTGCTTAGTTCACTTTTGCACAGTTGCTTTTGAGAAAGGCAATAATCTATCTCTTCTCTCTCCAATTATGGATTAAATAGCAGGGTAGACTAAACTCTCAAGCCAGCCTAGGAGAAGAGTTGCTTTGAATCCAAAACTGTGGAGAAGGCATCAGGAAATGACTCCACTATATTTCATAAAATGTTATGGCAATTCACAGATAATAAAGAAAAGGAATCTGGGGAGAGCTATGATTGGCTACATTCCTGAATAAAAATGACATTTAAAAAAAAAGTGGAAATTTTTTCTGGAATCCACAGACTTTTTATTTAACTAGAATTTTTTGGCAACTCACTAACATTTTTTGTTGAAATTTACAAACTCTACGTTTTGTTTAATTTTGCAAACTAATCGATAAATTTGAATAAGCTGATTTGTTTGGAAAAATACTTTGACAAAAACTCTACTTTGTGGTTTAATAATTTCTTTAATTTAATTTTGTAGGACTTCATGGTAAACAATATTTTTTAAGAAAACTTACTTTTTTACTTTTTACTTTTTTTCTTAGGATTTCTTATTCTTGAGCATGCAACATACAACTGGCCATGTGTAAATATTTCTTTCTGGAGCTAAATTCCAACTTTTTGAGGCTTTTGGCATTGTAATTTGTTTATAGATCTTGCAAACTCAGGGTGAACTGGAAACTGGATTCTTGTATATAAAAACTTAAAGAAAAGATAAGCAAAAAACAATATTGCAATTTTATTAAATAAGTATTTGTTATTTTAATCATTAAATTGTTTTTTTTAAATAGTGAGAGTATTTTGTATGTTAAATAATAACATTTTTAACTTTTTCAAAAAAATTAATGAAAATTTATTGTACTAAGCTACGCACTTACTGTACTTTGTACCATCTTACCTTTTCCCAAAGATTTGGTTTCAATCAGTCAATGTATGGCTGTTTTAGATGGTGTGATAGATGGATGGACTAACAGAAATCACAGAATTTTATTTGTAAATTCATTTTACTAATCTCTTCAAATGAAGCAAATTGAATATCAAAAGAAAGATAGGCAGTAAATGATCGCCATTAAAAACCTCAAGGAAAAGACAGTAGTTATTCTTTTTACAGGTAATAAATGAATGAAGCTTAAAAAGTGAGCAAATAACTCTTTTTCTTTATAAAAGGTTGTATGTGTATCTGTATAAAATGCTAACATATTTATGAACACAAATGTGTTCACTAGGCATTGATTTTGTTTCCCCAATTGAATTTGTAGGTCAATATAAAAATCTAGCAGTTCAGTAAACTGTGACCTGGCATTAGCATGATACAAGTCTGTTAAACATGTCAAATACTCTGTTAATGTTAATTAAAGTCAAGTGACTTTTAAAAAAATTTTCTGTAATATAACTTGACATAGCTTATAATGTTTTATTTAAAATATTAATAATCTGTGGATATAGTGTTGGTAGGGGTTTTTTTTGCTGGAAACTTTGGAATAAAATGAACTGACTTAAGGTATAAAATAAATAATATATTTTTATTTATTTTCTTTAGAATAATGAGTGAGTCTTTTGATATTCAGTGTCACAAAAGTGTTTGTTTATAAGGTAGATATTGGTAGTATGCTTAGAGAAAGTCCGGAGGTAATAGTTTTTGAAATCAGACCATGATATGGGTAGTAGTAATATTAGAAATAGATCAGTGTCAATCTACTGTGTTTTCCTCGGCCCTGATCAGGGCAGAAATATCATTGGCAAATGACCTATTAAATACTTCTTCACTCATCACACATGACTGGTTTCTCCATGGTCACATCTCTGTTCATTACTCTCATCATATCTTCTGCTTCTAGTTCTGAGGTGTCAGCTTATATCCTTTTGACCAGGCTCTGAGACTCTGGTGCGAACATTGTTTTTAGCTAACATCAAAAGTTTCATTGTGTCAATTTTTTTGAATGGCCAAAATTATTTTATTTTCCAGCATTCCTTTTATTTTTTATAATAGGAGTTATGTATGTTTTTTTTTGTATTTTTCAGTCACAAATAAGTAGGCTGTGATCTTAAACTGCCAGCCTTATTTATCTGGGTTCAGTCTTTTCTTCTTTTTATTCGAGGGTTGCTTTTTGATTAGTTAAGAGAAGTATATATATATATATATATATATATATATATATATATATATATATATATAGCGAGAGAGAGAGAGAGAGAGAGAACAGGGTTTTAAAGGAAAGCACAAATGCTTTATTTTATTTGAATTCTCTTTATTTTTGTTTATATATTTTATTTTTACTGGGACTCACTACAAATCCATATTGCAACAATTGTGTTAATATTCAGAGAGAAACACTTGATTGGTGACAGTGGTTTAATTTTGAAATTGATCAGTCAGGAATTGAGAATCTTAATTAAAAAGAGTTTTACTAATCTTTACCTAACATTTGAAATGTGCATGTGCTTGATACAAAATTTTTCAGAAAGTTTATTAGTCAATGACAGTTTCATTTCATGGATTATGTGAACTTTCATCAAGCTGGTATCTACATAAGTATTGCCTTGACTTGTATTCTTTATGATTTTTTTTTGTTTTTTAGAATGATTGAAAACTTTTGTGCCAACCTAAAACTTTGTCACTTATCGCTGTGAATTCTTCTAAACTACAAAGTAGAGAGATTGAGTAGGAGAAAGAATTAGGGATAGAAAGATTTGAAAACACATGAATTGTTGAATGCAACATATCACTAGAAATAAAACAACAACAACAAAAAAAAACTCATGAATACATGATTCAAAATACTTTGATAAAAACAACAAAAATGAAGATATTAGTCCAAACAATGGGAAAATTAACCATCTCGGAATTTCAGAAAAGATAGCATATTATAAATACTCATGATTCCAAAAGCCCAAATAAAATTCATGACTGATAAATTATGTTAATCTTAACAAATAACATTTCATAGAAACTATTCATATAAAAATAAAGAATAAGAGAAGAGGAGGGGAATATTTCAAGAGGAGGGAGAGAATTTCAGATTTCCTCTTTCCTTTTAGAAATACTTATATAGGCACTAATGAAAATGCCAAGACTCTTACTCAAAATAAAATTTGTAAGGAAACAAAATATCTATTAAAATGATAAAATTATTTTTAAAATATGCAAATTGTACAAAATGCAATAAAGGCCTTGCACAAAATTTCCCTTGTGTGCCATAAACTATCAAGGTAGATGAGCAGTTCTTTGAAATATAAATTTGTTTTCTTTAGAAAACAACAGTTTATGAAAAACAATTTTAACAACAAAGGAATTTTACTTACTTTTGTATAGAAAAACAGTTCATGTAAATCAAATTCTTTCTAACAACAAAAGAATTTTACTGACTTTGAAAAAATTTAAATTCAAAAGATGGAAGTGGGTGAGAAAAGCTAACCTATCTCAGGCAAAGCTAATGTTCTGAGCCTTTTAGACAAAATATTCAGGTTTTTGGAACAGGCATTCTTAAATATGAGATAAAATCTCACAAGTTTAGAAAAGACATTTGAATAAGATAAACTCTTAAGTTTAGAAAAGACATTTGCATATCAAATTTAGAAGATTCATCAACAGCAACAGTAGAAGAAATTTTTCTTGTTTCAGATCATTGCCTTTCTCGCCCAAGTCAAATCTTTTCTTCACCTGATTATAGCCTATTCCTTTTTGACTTTGTAGACAAAATTTCCCCTTTATAAAACAAACAGTTGGTTCCAAATGGATCAAAAACCAACTCCTTAGGAGTCATATACTTTCTATCCATATTGTTCAAAAACCTGAAAATTACTATCCAATCAAATTATGCCCAGTTGCAACTTAAATTTGGTGAGGTTTTGATATGGATCCTCATGCTGTAAATATTTGCCACAGAATGTTTAAAATTATCTGGCAATATCTTGGCAGTTTCTTATAACACCAATCTGGAGCCTCTATTTTTACAAATCTTTATTCTTCTTATTTTTTTTATAAACTACTTGCCTTTATTTTGGCAGTTTTTTATGACATCATTTTGTAGACCCCTTTTATGCACATGAATTTTTATTCATGTTTTTGCACATAAATTTTTATTCATGTTTATAAACCGTCTGTCCTCATTTTGGTGGTTTCTTTTTAAAAGAAATCATGTTAGAAATATTCTAATTTTCTTAAATTAGTTTTTATACAATTTAATATTATCTGTTTTATTAAAAATAATTTTCATACATACTCTGTCTATTACACAATCCATTTACTTTATAATATTTCATTGTACATAAAATATACTAAATGTTGCAATTTCAAATTCAGAATATTTGGGATTCTTGAATAAAATAAAGTCATAGGAAGTCAGAATTTAGTTTTGTTAGGAAAGTCATAAAATGATAAGACATAATTTTGGATAGTTGGTAAGAAAAAATCATAGCCATATTTAGTTTGTAATGAAATAATATCTGAAACTAGTTGTATTTAATTTTAATTATGATAATTAAATAATATTTTAATAAATGATTACCAATAAAATTTAATTTATTAGCAATCATTATTTTATGAATTAAATGATTTTATTGAATAATTTAAAACATTACTTATTTTACTGAGAAATAGTACCTATTTTAAATGAAAACATTATTTTAATTTTATCTCTTACTTTTGTCCCCATCCACAAACTGCAGTCATTTCCTACTCAAAGTGTACTTTCTGACTTTTCTTCCGTTACTTTTTTTTTTTTAAAACTATTTCCGGCTACCATACTGTAGTTTAAATGCACTCATTTTGGGGTTAATATGTTCGGACTTACTTAAAACTTTGTACATTTGTTTTTTATGAAACTTTATTACTTAAAGCAAAATCATCTGAAATAAGATTGATAATCAAATTAATCACATTTTTTTTAATTTTCAGCTCATAAGAATCATTTCAATTTGATATGTAAAAAAAATTAGTTTAAAATAATTTTTTCAGTTTCCTAAACGGTTTAGAAAAAGACGTAGTGCTCAAATTTGATTAATTAAAAAGAAATCGTAGCTTTAAAGGCTTTGGATATTTACCCAGGCCTCACCTCTGAAACGGAATGCGACACAAAGTCAGGCTTAACGTGGGGAACCCGAACGCGTACACTCAGGTCAAGTACAAAAATTGCCCGAGCCCCCGCAACTGTTGGTTGCGCTGGCGACCACGGATTCCCCTCTCTAGTGCAATGAGAGAAATTTTTAGATGTGAACATCATGAAATAATTTTCAGGCTACTTTTTTTTATTTATTTTACTTTAAAGTTTAAAAAGTAAAGGAACCTGAAAATGAAAAAGTTTATGCATAATTCTTCAGTCTTCTTCACCATACAATGCAGTTTTTCTTTTTTTTTTTAATGTTACAAACTGTTTTTATTGAAAACTTCGAACCGGACTTTTTAGATATATTTTTTTTCTTTTAACTACAAATAAACAAATAAAAATAACAAAACACTCTCAACCTATATTTATGCACTATAGTTAGTTACTATGCGTAGCTTAGATATGACACAAGGCTGAAAGTATGGAGCACCGGTCGTAATTGACATGCTTAAATTATTGACTAAAAAAAAGCATTAACTTTTAACAATTGCAAAATGATGGGTGAACTGACAGTACTAATTCAAATACATTTCAGATTAATTTTTCACGAAATTGTTGTATATAATTAGTTTTTTCCGGGTTGGGTGTGGGGATGAATGATGTCATTGGGCCAAACAGACAATGAAATATTTCAATGAAATGTTTAAAAAGGGATAAAGTAAATCTAGAAATAATAACTCCTCTGGTACTCCATAGGTAAAGTTGTTGGTAAATTCTCGCGAGACGAAGCCGAGATCAGGTTAGCAACTAAGCAGCTGAGAGTGTGTCCGTTGCGTACCATGACAACGGACGGTGGCGGCACCCTAAGTCTCCGACCACCAATCGTTTTGTTATTAATTTGATCACTGCCTGTCTCCTTCGCTTATTATTAGTCGCCTTTTTGTGGCTGTCAAATCTGTCATCATCATTGACATTGCCATAAACTAAACAAAAAAATACGTAACATATCTTAACCAATCTCATTAACATTTTACAATAACAGACTTCTTGGGTTAAAAAAATGGTTTTGCACACAAACTTTTCTTCTTACTGAGAGAAAAATGATGGAATTATAAGGAAAGATTTCCAAAATATATCATTCAGTATTGTAATGTGATATATTTTATTTTAACGGATGTTAACTTAAAAAAAAAAACAACCTTTTCTCCTATTTTTTTCTTCATTCAATCAATTTGAAATGGACTTAAAAAACCCTCATACTGCCGACTTTTAATGAAAAGAAAGAAGGAATAGGATTTTAAAAAGTAAAAAAGTCACAAATTCAAAGCAAAATTAAGCTAAACAATAATTTTCAATTCATCAATAGTAAAAACAAAAAATTAAAATACAGTTGTTAACATTTTGCCCTCTTAAAAAAATCGCCTACTTTCAATCTGAATTTAAGAAGATGAAAAGTTGAAAACGAATTTCAGTTGCATTTTCTAAAACTACAAACTAGTAAGCATTGATGAGAAATTTCATTTTAATAAAAAAAAACGGCCCTACAAGCCCATCAGTCACCTGTTTTACTCCGTGTTACGGTGTTATTTAAAACACACCTGACAAGTGTGATACATTGTGTGAAATCTGGGAAAAAACATTTTGAAATATATTTTACCAGCATCACTTATTTCTTTAGAAAGTGATTTAAAATTTTTGTTTTTCAACCTGTCATAATTGTGGCTCAAAAGAGGATCTTCAAGGAAAAATTGTAAATAACACGAAAAACAAAGAAAGAAAGAAACTATGAATAATGTTGAGTGGGTAACATGAACATTAAAGAGAAAAAAGAGGATTTCCCCATAACACGCAAATTTTGACAAGTCGAAAAAAATACTAAAAAAACAATATAACACTCGGATCGCCACTTGAAAGAGATCAGTTGGTTGAAATATGTTTGTTTATTTGAACTTAAGTGGACGTTTAAAACAGAAAATCAAAAATTAAATATTTTTTATAAGCGCGGAAACAAAGAATCATTAATAATTTATAGTTCCTCATTTATTGTTTATTTTTGGATGGTGTTCACTGTTCAGTTTAAGAGACACACTCCAAAAAAAGAAAGAAATATTTAATTTAATTGAAATTAAAAATACTGTTCTAGTTTTGGCTTTGTTTAAAATTTAAAAAATTTGATTTAAACTTTTAAAATCGAACCGAGAATTAATTTTTTTAAGAAAATTAAAACGTGGTTTCCTTCACATTTTTTTTACTTTTGTATTCAACAACCAATCAGTTCATTGTGATATTTAAGAAAACTAACAACAGTGTGATAATAATAATACCAATTATTATTATTATTATTATAACCGAGAAGTTAAGTACCAACACAAAAGTTAATAATACAAATACAGTACTGATAAAAAAAGTGCAGTTGGATGAGTGAATGGTTCATAACAACAGTGTTACTGTAGGAGTTTATTAACAACGAAGATTGAGAAAAAGACCAACCTTTTTAGGTGAGTAGAAAAACTAATTTTAAAAACAAATGAGCAACTGTTTATTTGGGACAATTTTTATACAACTTTTTTTTTTTTAGTTTTAAACTGAAGTTTTTAAGATTAAAAAAAGTTTACTTTTGTTTTCTTTTCGCATATTTATTTCTCAACTGTTGAGAAACTTTTCCTTAAGTTCTTACAAACTGAAAAAGCTAAAACTGAAAAGTTTTACTTTTAGCCTAAAACGTTTTTTAATGCCACTAGTGTTCTTTAAAAGTTGAATTGAAATAATTTTATTTTTAACAACTTTTTTTAAAGAACTCTTAAAAGAATTACGTAATAAAAATTTTAAAATATGTAAAGTCTTTTTTTTTTTACTGTATCTGTACTAATGTAAAATATTTTATTTAAATTAAAAAGTATGAACTTTATAAAATTTTGAATTACTTTTTAAATTTAATATAAAGTTTTCTTTTTGTGTAACGTAACTTTAAATCTAAGTTTGTGAACGGGTTTGAGTTCGTTACGTTGTTTTTAAAAGTAAAAAGTATTATTTTTTTCACATTTAACTTTATTTTTATTTGTAAATTTACTTTCTTGTTCAAACTTTTAAAGTATACTTTAACTTATTTGTTAATATGTTAATTTCAATGGGATAAAAATAAATTAATAAACATTTTCATAGTAGTGCGTAATTGACAAAACAGCTTTAAGTTAAAAAACAGTTGGGTAGCAAAAATTGATAAAGTTTGGATTGGAATAACATTTTCTATGGAATGTACAAAACCTTTTTATTTTTTGCAATTTAGAATCAAATTATATTAAAAAATGCATACTTACTAAAAATTTGAATGTAATTATAGAAGTTTTCCTTGATTAACAATAATAAAGACAAGAGGTTAACTTTTTTTTTTTTTGGTAGAAAGATTTTTGTTTTGTATAAGTTGTTGCTGAAACAAAGAAAAACATCAAAAAATAATGAAAAATAACATTCAAGAAATAAAAAAGGTTACAGCAATGATAGTAACACCGTAAAAATAAAAATTCTAAAAAGTAAAATTATGAATATCTTTTTTTCTTCTTTTAAAAGAAATTTAGTTGTTTTTTTGTTTTTTTTCATTATATCCCTTTTTAAAAATAGGCTGGTTTGTTGCGGTGTCCTCAAAAAATAGGTAAAACAACAGAGAGTATTCTTTTTTAATTTTTTATTTATCGATTTATTGTTTTATGTGTGATCTTTGAAGTTTCTTAAGAGTTGTCATGAAAACATTTTTTTATAGGAAAGTATAAAAAAAAAACAAACAAAAAGCTCAAACTGACCCGGTTTGAAGCTTTGCTTAATGAATGTATTGGTGAGTCGTGAGTGAGATTATTTAAAAAAGGGAACCCCAGTTTCATCTTTTAATTGAAAGTATTCGCATTCCCATTAATAAGCAATTAAAAAATATTTGCAATCATTGATTTCTGGGATCCCTAGTTTTTTACATCAAAATATTTTGTAAGCAGTTTTGTTTAAGGATGAATGGGTTCTTCGTCTCTCACTTCACGTCTTTCTTGTGTTTTAAAGTTTTGAGGAGGTATCGTCATTGTCTGAATTGCATCTTTTTTATCCTTGTTTGTTTAGATCATACACTTTGTTTTCTTTTTCTTTTCTTCTCATCTCATTCATTCTTCGTGTTCCCCTCTTTATCTAATTTTCACTTAAAGACAAACTCTGGCAGGTGCCAGATTAGTTTTACACACTGTTTCACTACTTAGCAACTTTGAAAAAAATCTGTTCGTTTTTTTCTTCTTCTCTTGCCATAGCCATTCATTAACATCCTGATATGTAAATCTTTTTCTCATTAGTTCAGCTTTTATTTCTCATCTGAGAGGAAGCTTGTTCCTTAACTCATGTTTAAAATTTTTTAATACAATTAATTTTGAAGTTCTCTAGCTAGGTCTTGTCACTTTCGTTTTTTGTTTTTCCTCTTTCGTCTGCTCAAACTGTTTTACTTTTTATATTTTTCGCAACTACGTTTATTTTATTTTTTGCATACTTAACTAATTTATTATTCGTCATTCATCTTTGATCTTCTTAATGGTTTATTAAATTATTTTTTTAAACTTTTTTTTTTTTAAAATAACATGCTGTACCAAGCCTTTGCGTAAAAATTTTCGTTAAAAAATCCTTGGAAGACAAAATGTAGCAAAAAGAGTACAGTTCAACTTTCATTTATTTATTTATTGTTTGTTCTAAGAAGAGGTCTTTAAAGAAGCTTAATCAATAATCACACACACAAAAAGTAAAAAATTACAATTGGGTAGTTTCCATAATTAATTTTTTGTGTTTGTCTCAAAAGAATAAAAAATCTTTCTCTGGGTTTTAAAAAATCCCGTAGTCAATTTAAAAATCCCCAAAATCTTAATTTTTTTTTTTTTTTTTTTTACTTATTTATTGCAGATTTAACAAAAAATGATGCGGACAAGATACATTTTTTTGCGTATGCCTACAACGTAGTTCAATTTTTTCAGAGGGCAACAGCTTGAATGCACTTATTAGGCTCAAGGCAAGGCGATACCTAACTTTGGATTCGCCTTGACGTGTCACAAAAAAAAACTTAGACATTTTATTAGTTTTTTTTAATTAAAAAGACTAAAAAGAAGTGAAAATTTAATGAAGCCTGCATGCAAAGTTTAATTTTCTGTTCTGTAGGTAAAACTAAAAAAAAGTCCTTATTTATTTTGAGAATTAAAAAAAGTCAATCAATTAGAAAAAGAAAATCCAATTATCAATGCCTGTATATATTGATCAGGCATTTTTAACGCCTACTCGATCTGAATGTGACAAGATCAAGTTTAAAAAGCGTGACTTCCAAGTGTACGTTGGACCAGAGGTAAAAAAACAGTCCAGCCTCCTCGGTATCCCCCCCACCTTTTGGGGACGCCTTTAGGTGGCCAGTTTGATTTTTTACTTTTAGTTTTGCGTTGTCGGTGTTTTAGACTTTATTTATTTATTTTATACATCATACCATTATTATCTTTGAAGTTTGAAATGAGCAAAGCCAAAGAGGTTTTTTCTTTTTTATCGACACTTTCTAGTTTCTATTATATGTGAAAATAAAGATGAAAATGAAAGATAAAGCATTCATTTCATTAAACAAAGTAAAAAAAAAAAAAACAATAATGAAAATTAATTTTAAAAAATTCAATATCATAATATTGTTAGCTTGTATAAATTTGATATTTTCCTAAATAATGCAATGACGCAATACGAAGAAAAAAAAATCAACATTCAGTATTTATCTTTAACTAAAAAAAAAAAAAATTAATATCGCTTCTCTCGGCCTTTTGGCTTTGAGTCAGTTCCCCGGGGTTGGGATGGCGGTACCATACCCAGTCTAGTATCAATTAAACAGTAGGACGAGACAATCCGTATCCCTTGTGGTGTGCCCAAAGGGTAAGTGCCGATGAGACTGGACTAGACTGGACTGTTTTAAGTTCTATGAACGCATGGGATTTCCATTAAATTTTTGGCCCGTATGTGTTCTATTTTATTGGGCTCAAGGATAACTCCAGCCGCCAGCGTATCCAAAAAGGAAATGACGAGGGAGCTGAACAATTTGTCCTGTGGTCCCATGTACACATGGACTCACACTTTAAGTTTAAAGTTGGCCTTGCCCTTGCATCATGTTTTGTTCGAGTGGGCGTGTGGTATTTTTTATGCTCCACTCCTGAAAAGAACCTTTCCATTATAAATTCTAATGTTTGCGGACAAATTTTAGGAAGTGTGGCAGGCCGATAACTTTTCAGCACCACCTTTTAAGTATCTGACCTGAACCAGGTACTTGCAGTATTTACTTTTTAAAAAAGTATTTTTATTGGTATTATGTCGTGCTGGTGGGCTTTTTATTTAGACAAGAAGATATAATCAATTTTTTTATTTACGTTATTACTAGTCCTTATTCCAGAAATTCAGGCAATTTTAATTTTAATTGGAAATTAAAAGAAAAAAAATGCACTTTACAGGAATTTTAATATTCTTTAATTTCTAAAGGAAATGTCATATTTGTTGATTTGAATGAGTCATTTAGGCCAGTGCGTCTGTTTCTTTTTTTAATTTGCTTTGAAAGTAGTCTGTATTTCATTTTTGAAAAAACTGTGACAATTTCTGATTCAAGAAGATTTTATGACTTACTGCATTGTACTTTTAACGAACCTTTAACTGTTAGTAGAAAATAGTTTTGTAATTGATCACAACTTAACATATCCTTAAACTTCTGATTAAAAAGATTTGTCATCAAAAATCTGTACTTTGATTTAATATTATTTTTACCAATTAACCATGGCACAAGGTAAAATGCTTGAATGTTCATAGTGAATGTAAATATGAACAGGGCCGGATTTAAGAGGTCCCTAGGCTAATTTGAAGGCCCCCTTCATTACATGTTCGTCCTCGCATCTATAAAATATATATTTATATTTATTATGAAAATATATTATAAAGATATATTTTTCAGATGAAGCTACATCAAAAAGCTATATGTATATAAAAAAGATGCATCAAAATGTGAAGGGGGTCCCCCATTGAATTTAAAAGACCCACTTCAACTAGAGGGGCCCAAATACTGTTGTTTCAAATTAGTTCAAAGGAGCCCCATTAAATCTAAAAATAAACAAATCCACCTCTGTTCTTATATCTTTTTTCTTGTTTTCCTTTAAGTTTTATTTGGGGGCCCCTCTGGTCTTGGGGCCCCTCTGGTCTTGGGGCCCTTTGACTGCAGCTCATATTACCATCTGATACAACAGTAGATTAACTATTTTTTCTATTAGTTCTAGATATTTATTAATCATATTGAAAATTGGAAAGGGATAGAGATAAAGATTATGTTGAAGCCCTACCTGCCTTGAAGATAAGTATCTATAATCTTGGCATTTATCCCAATCACTGATGCTGATGGAAAGGAATTATGCAACTATCTTAGCCACTATATTCATTAGTTTTAGTTCTCTGGGACTTATTCAGTTTTTACTTTCTGCCTTTGTCCTCGGTTATATTATGGGTTAATATGTAATGGAGGATAATCTGTTGATACCTTATCCCAACTATGTATGGAGGAAACAATACTATAAAGTTGTATCTGGAAATTTTTATACTTGCTTGTTGAAAGTAAAATATTAATGCATTTATATGCAATTTTTATTATTGAACCAAGAACACAACCATTGAAAAATATACCAGTAAGTGGATCACTTAAGGAAGAGAACAGAAGATATTTTAATTTGTAGTATATATGAAAAAAACAAACATTAAAAATGTATATAAATTAAGATTTAGTAAAATGAACAAATTAGACAGATTCTAATTATAGCAGACATTATTAAAACATATTCTATTGAATTTCAGACAATATAAAATCTGTTTATTGACAATTATTAAGATATGATGTCTTTGTTTATTGACAGTTATTATATCTCTACATACAAATTAATATAAAATTTAATTAACTTAAAATTTATGGAGAAAGATAAAATTTACACAGCAAATAAATATTTTTATGAAATTATTAATCTTTTATGCCCTTCAAGTAACATGCTTTAGAATAGAGCCAAACATTTTTCTGTTAAATATTTATGTTTAATTTTGTGTTTGATATTATTTCTCTGTGTCATATATAAATAAAACAACATATTAAGTAGCCAGTCTGAGTAAAAGTCCGAGTTGAAGTAATAAAAGGAGTCCTTAAGAAATTCAAGTTTAGTCTAGCCTATTTCCAGTCATATGAAAATCATCTTGATAAGACAAAACTGGACAAAAAAAAAAAAGAATTTGCAAAAATCACCTCATCAATTTCTTGATTATAAAAATGTATTTACACTTTATCTTTCTTATTTTCCTTTACTTTTTCATTGTGGATGTGTTGAATATTTTTACAAAGCCAAATTTTTGCCATCAACCTTCCACAAACTCATTAATGCTCTCTGTCCTATTTTTAGAATGGTGGGATACAAGTTATAGGTAGTATAATTAATATTTTTATTTTAATTTTATAATTAATCCTAGATTTTACAGTGAGCATTAAATGGGTTACAGGAAGACATAGAGTAGGTACTTGTGTTTAGGAAAATGGAAACAAAAGGATACTTATACTTACCATCACAAATATAAAGTGTAAATTTCTAGGGCACATAATGAGGAAAGATAGCCTAGAAAATTTGACACTCCTAGGATATAAAGTTAAAGTTTAATAGAGTTAAACAGCACATAACTTTCCTAACAAGCTTGTATAAATGGTTAGCAGAATAGGAATTAGGAGAGATAGCAAACAAAACAAAATTTACTAAAAGCTACAAAGGATAGGAAATTGTGGAGAGCCATGATTGCCCCCATTCTGAAGGGACATGACACATAGGAGATGGCAACTTTTGTTATGTTGAAGTAATTATCAAAAACTGGATGTTGTCATTATGGTAGACAAGATTTTGTTGGCTAAAAGCTGGTATTTGGTGTGGTGGGTCACTAGAATACAAATTAAAATATATACATATCATATAAGTGATGTCATATGTAAAACAGTTTCCTAACTGTAATGGAAAAGAATTTATCAAATATATATATATATATATATATATATATATATATATATATATAGTAATATTTTACCACCTCATGTGTACACGACATAGCATTCACTGCAAGGAGAGACTCAAAATATTCGAAGCAATGATTATATAATAGAAACAACATACATTAAACAAAGAATTTAATCACCACAAAAGAAAAACAAGTTTGCAGGGATTTTTATATGAAAATGAATGGTTGTATGTTCAATGTCCTTAATTTTTTTCAACCCAGCTAAAGACCAAGCTTAGTTGAGGAGGCAACCAAAACCTCTATGGTTTGTCTTATTGTCAACCTCTATGGTTTGTCTTAAGACAACCCAGTTAGTTATTAATGAGTTAAATGTAAGCTAAATTTGTTTGTTCATTGTACTTAGATTTTACTATGTTGCATCCAAATCAACTAAATGCTAAGATAATAAACACAACATTAATTTGGGTTTACTCCATTTAAAAAAAAAATATTTTTCATATACTAATATGCATCATTTTTGCAACATAATCTGTTTCTTCTCTCATTTTGTAATTGATTTGAAATGTTTTTAATAGCTTTGTTTTATAGTACTTTTTAAAAAAAATGTTATTTCTTCATTGTAGCTTTTTATTCATTAGTATTGACTCTTTCTGTAATTTATTTCTATCCACCACTGTATCATTTGATAAAATTATTACCAACTTCTGAAACAAAGAATGATTACATTGTTTTTCCGATCACTAAAATCTTAACCTGTTCAAGTCTAGGGTTAACCATTATCTTCCCCATCTGTCCACATAAACTCTGCCTCTTGCTCGAGTGGCTCCCGGGCCTTGTATGGAGTGAACCTCATTGTAAGAAAAAAATACTTGAAACAAGGCATTGTAAATGTTTTTTCATTCATTATTTTTCAAGTAAAGTAATTAAAAAAAAAAATTAGTCAAATTTTAACAATTCTTTGATGGTTGGAAATATGCATTATTTTCCAATATGGACTTTTTATTTTGTAAATGGTTTTAAGCAACAATTGAAAAAACAAAAAATAACTTATTAATCCTAACTTGAGTTTGAATTTGATGTATTTTCTTAAACCTTTTTATTTCTCTTTCTTACAATTTTTATACACTGCTATGGCTAGTACAGTGTAACCCGGATATAAGAGACCCGGGTATAAGAGAAACTCTGATATAAGAGAGATTTTCTCTGGTCCCAAATTAGAGCCTGCGTTAATGTATATAAAATAGACCAAGCCCGGATATAAGAGCAACCCGGATATAAGAGACTTCTTCTCCGGTCCCAGCAACTCTCTTATATCCGGGTTGCACTGTATATGACAAAAAATCACTGCTTCTTCTTAATTCTTTGATTACTTGTACGCTCTATATGTCTCTGTAAGTGGGCTACAAACAATTTTAATTGGATTTTCTTGAAATCTACCACAAATGTGTATCTTAGTAATATCTGACATTCACTTTCTGATTTCAAAACTAGTTTGTTAATTATCAACTTTCAGATCACTTCTTCATTATCATGTAAAGAAACATGGCTCCAATTATAGACTTACATTTTGTACATGCTATAAAAATTTCACATAAATGAAATTAAATCCTACAGATTTTACTAGACCTATTGTACTTTTATAACTACATTGGGTCTTTATAAAAGAAATGAATAATGATACTGTTGTAATCTTATTTATTTTAAAGCATATAAATGTATTTTTAGAGTATATTTAAAATATCGGTTCTGAAAAGATGAATTACAAATTGTTATGATGTATGTTTAATTCTCGTTGTGAGCTAAATTCTTACATTTCCTAGGAAATTGTTGAGGAAATGAGAATTGCAAGATGATTACTCTTTTCCCATACATCCGAACAAATATTAGTACACTATTAGCTTGTTTACTGAATAAAAAATGATTTTATTATAACTATGTTCTATATTCTGTAAGTAGAATATATAAATGATTATTTTAGATACTGAGTAAGTCTTCCACAAACTTATAATAAAATGACTGCGCTTTTTCTCAGAATTTTAATTTAAAAATAAGAGATTAAAAAAAATTACAAAATATCCTCTTAAAATTTTAACCATAGTTTGTTCTTTTATTGTCATTTTTATAAATATTTATATAAAACAAATATGCATTATGTGAATGGATTTTTATTTTATCACTTTATCACTTGTATGACATGAAATTGATATAAAAAAAACTTGGTTTTGGTTGTTTATGTACTCAAATATATTCCTTCTATAGTTTAATGTTGAAATTTAATTTGTTATTTCAATCATACATTTAAAATAGTTATTGTTTTCTGTTCTTAAATGGTTAGATGAAAAATTTATTGAAAGTCATATTTTTTATGAATAATTTAATGATTGTCTATAAATTATTAACAGTTATTAAATAAAAGAACAT
The DNA here is from genome assembly GCA_964036315.1 of Acanthosepion esculentum. Taxonomy (NCBI): domain Eukaryota; kingdom Metazoa; phylum Mollusca; class Cephalopoda; order Sepiida; family Sepiidae; genus Acanthosepion; species Acanthosepion esculentum. Next base: position 31,642,009 of record OZ038497.1, on the reverse strand, counting down.
GAAAAAAGAAATTATCATAGGTTATCATTAGTTTATCTATTTTGTGTTCTAATGATTATGTATGAGTAGGTGCTACAACATTTTTCAGCTTGACCCTTAAAAATAATTTGTAACCAATCTGTTTGGTGATTTGTTCAGATTTTGGGCTGATAACTTTTCAGTACTCCCACATGCATTAATATGTGTGTGTATATATCTCAATTTGCATCAAGCAAGATGATAATGCCACTAAGAAGCAAGGGGCTACTGGAAGTGAAAGAGAATGAATAAACTTTAAAAAGAACTTGAAATCCAATTCCAAACAGGAAACAAGGGATAAACCTATTCTTGTTCAAAAGATCAGGGAGGAGTGTGAACCTATTTACTCTTATTAGCTAAACATTTAGGTATGCTGGCTGCCAAAATTCCAAATTAAAGCTGAGCCTCTCTGTATTTTTAAGGATTCTGATGCAAAGCGGCAACTGGCACTTACTGTATTCTCCACTAACATTTTTCATTGTTTTATACAGAAGACTGATTCCAGCCATAAAACCATCATCAGTTTGAAAAAGTCTCTTCCTAGAAGGAAATGTCACTTATAATTTTCTATTTTGTCATTCATTTACATTTCACATTTAGCTTTTGTTTCACATATGATAAGTTGTGTTGAACTAATCCTCCAAGCAATGAAATCTTGTCTCCAATGATATATCATCTATTAGAATATGAATATAATGGTACAGATGTTATACCAACAACTATCAGGTTTGCATGGATCAAATATTAAATTTAAAATATTGTGTGTGTGTGTGTGTGTGTGTGTGTGTGTATATATATATATAATATGTGTGTGTACACACACACACACACACACACACACACACACACACACACACACACACACATATATATATGTATGTATGTATGTATGTATATACTTGTGTATCATATGACTTTTGAAGCTAATTTTAAGGGGATCACATCATAAACAAGATATAAAATTAGCATATGTACTGCTGTCCCTGGGTACGCCATTGACTAAACTATATTTCCATTTAGCTTCAAAATTAGGTCCTCAGAGGTTGCATGATACACGTGTATATGGGTGTATATATATATATATATATATATAATATATATATATATATATATATATATATATATATACATACATACACACACACACACACACACAGTGAGGAAAAAGTCACACACCATAGGGGTTGAAGAGGTCCTGTTAAGTAGCCATCGAGATCACCAGACTTCACACCCTTGGATCTTTTTTCTGTGGAGTCATTTGAAATCAGTTGTTTATCAGATGTACCAAAGAAATATTGAGGGACTTAAAGAATTAAATATGAATGCAGTAAAATGACAGGGGAAACTTACCAATGTTTTAATGAATCATGCAAACACAATTGAAATCTGTTTTGAAAAAGGACATTTTGAATAGCACATATAACAGTTGAATAACTAGTAAATAAAATTTTTATATGTAATTATACTTTTAATAAATTATCCCTATGGTGTACAACTTTTGCCTCTCCCTGTATAATGTGTATGCTAAAAATAAAAGTTTTTGGAGACCAAGAAGTGAAATATGAAATGTATACACTATTCCACATATTCATTCTGCAGTTCCATACACTTAGCACATCATTTCTCAAATTTTATTTTATTTTTTTATTTTTTATTTTTTTTGCACTTCCAATATTATTCTGCTGCTGCCATTACTTTTGGTTAGATCAAAAATTTCTTCCGTTTCAAAGGAAGTTTTAGAAACCGGAAATAATAAAATGGAGCAAAATCTGGTAAGTAGGATGCCTAGTCTATGTACTCAATCTCTAACTTCTTCAAAATATCCATTATCTTGTCAGGCTTGTTAACAAGTCTATTGTCCTGCTAAAAGAGAATATGTTCCTACAATTTTCATGGCTGTTTTCTTTAAATACCTCCTTTGAATACATTGACTGCCAACCACAAAATAACTTGTGGTTGGTAGTTTTTATTACGACACTGACAATTTATTTTGGTTTTGTGGGTTTTGAAATCAAAGCTACAACTATGAGTTCTTTCATTGTTTTAAATGCAGATAAATGGTACATGGTGTCTGAGACAAGAATGCAAAATCATACTGGCAACGAAAAATGAACTCTTTTGAAAAATATAATGCATAAATGAAGCATGTGAAAAATTTTTATTGCCTAAGTTGGCTATTATAAAGTTGGTATTTGAAGTCTGATTTCATAATTGACCTCTGGTAGCCAACTTGTTAATCAGTATAGCAAGTATACAGCAATAAGTGAGCCATCTGAAGATAGTCGTCAAAATACTCAAAACTCTATACCTATAATCTTCCCCTGTTTGCTTTTGGATCTTGATTTCTTTGGCCATGGAGATCCTGTGGTCTACCACTGCATGTTGTTTTGTTTCCATATCTAAGCGATATAAACATGTTTAATCAATGGTGACAAGTTATTCCTAATAATCACTAGATCTTTGAAAATATTGCAATATCAGATGGAAGTGTTCAATTTCAATTGTTTCTGGTTGACAATAAAACATTTTGTCACTCACTTGGCTGACATCTTCTGCGTATCCAACTGTTATACACCAAACATGTTTCCTGCATATCTCTAGTGACCTCAGCAATTCTTTTGACAAAAATTCATCAATTTGCCAAAATTAGGTCATGTACATGATCAACAATTTCAGAAAATATTTCAGATGGTGTCAAATTTTGGGTCTCAAAATTTCCATGCTGGAAGTTTGTACATCACTTTTTTACAGTTGAGTATAATAGGCACTTGTCATCAAATCTTTGTCTCACACACTCATGGATTTTTTAAAAAATTTCTTCTACAGGAACTTCATAATGTCCTAGAGCTTAACACTTGATCTGCACTTTCCATTAGTATAGTTCAGTTAATGATCTGAAAGAAATTGACAATAAGCTTCAGAATGCTGCAAATTGGTATTTTATAATATAAATGAACACTCTTTCCAGATACAGTAATAAAATAATGCTCAAATCTTGAAGTTGGTCAGACTGAGAACTTTTCAGCACCTCTTTGTATATATTTTGTTTCTTTCCTATAAAAGTTTCTTTTTCAAGGTTTTAAACATTTTTTAATATAGCATTTATCTTATTAAACAAAGCAACATATACCATCAATAGCAGTGTAGATTTTAGAATTAGACTAGAATTACTAAAAGAAAATATTTTTATTTTATGTGATTTTCATATTTTTGTTTAATTTATAAAGATATTTCTTTGTTTAAAAGTACTATAACATCTCCTTTTGTGTGTCATGTCCCTTCAGAATATACTGTTTTCCTCTGACCTTGCTTTTAATATATCTTGTGAGTATCAAATTTTGTAAGCCCTCCTCATTATATAAAAATTTCAACTTTCTCTTTCTGATGTTAAGTATAAGTGTCTTTTTTGCTTCCATTTTCTCTAAAATTCTGTTGTTGCTCACACGTTTGGTCCATGGTATTCTCAGCATTCTTCTATAAAACCACTATAAGTAATCACTCAAATTAATAAAAATGTATTGCCTATTTATTTTAATAATTCCTAATAGTGGTATCACACGTTATATAGATAGCTAGTTATGTAGGAACCCTGTGTTGAACAGGAGGCTAAATCTGACCTAACATCAGATTTTTTTAACATTTTTTAGTTGGCCATTTTCAGCACATAAAAAAAAAATTAACAACCTCAAATAGATTAAAAGTATCAGGGTAAGATAACATTGTATGTCACTAGTATTCTCCAAAGATTTAAGTTAAAAAGAAAGATGAAAAACAAACTTTATTGTCATTGCTTAACACTTTTTTTGTATTTTTTTACAGGATTTTTCTATTAATATATAGAAGCTTGTTTTTAATGTATATTTTGTGGAATTAAAAAAAAAACCTGCTTTATAAAAATTACATGATCTTACTAACTGGATTTAGTGTTTTTATTTTATTTATTATTTTTGTACTAACTTGTCTCTAGTTGGCTCCACAGACTTTCTACTCTGACCTTTTTCACCTGATTGGATTCAGTATGTCCATTGTCATATGCTGATCTGCTGCCACTTCTCATTAACAGGTTTCAACAAGTTTCAACTTCATGTTTGGATGAGTAATTATGTCTGACACTCTACAGACAAAAAACACTGCCTAGACTGTCAGAAATCAAACTTGGCAGCAACACACGCACACAGTTAACCTTTAAGAAAAGTTAGCAAGGCATTTAGTATCAAATGTGGGAGAACATACAAAATACAATCAGGAATGTCTTGAGAAAAATGAGAAATATTAATTAAAAATAAAGCAAGTTTTTCATATTTAAAGACACTTTTATCAATGCCTATAATATTGTTTTGTTTCAAATGTTGAATCGGCTATTTTCCATTTCTGTTATGTCTTTTGTATTTTTGTTTATGGAAACAAATCTTTTAACCTTTTCCATAAAATTATTGTTTCACCAAATTCTTCTTTCATCAAAATTTGAATTTAAACAAAATCTGTTTTAACACTTCTAGAGTTTTTAAAATTAGTTTTTGCACAGAATAATCACCTGGCAGCCTCTGTAAAGGCTTAAGTCTAGCATATCCTCTTGGTTTCATACATAGCTCATTCAATGAAAATAGTTCATGGTGAGATTAGCCATTTCCTTATATGGAAACATTTGGCATTCATTGGCCAAACTGTTAGTGTTGCTGTCAGTTGAAGTCTATAAAATCTTTCTCTTAAAACTATTTTTCTGGAAAATAAGTTCAAGTTTAGTATCTGTTATTTATATTTTCTAGTATAGATAAGACTTCTTTACTAGACTTTTGTTTGAAGTAGTGGGGAAAGTCACCATCTTGATTATGCCATTGTTTATTCTTTGAGTTTCATGCACTATTCATTTTAGTTGTTGTTACTGTTGAAAGTTTTCAAAGTGATGTGGTTTCTGTTATTTGTTAAAGTTGTTTTTATGGTTCTGTAGCACCAGTTGATGTGATCTAATGAAGAATGGTCCTCTCTAAGACCTACAGGTTTCATTTATCTGGAGCCATTTTTAATTTTTCAATTGAGAAAACAGTTGTGTACAGTTGTCATTTCTGAATGCGCTAGATACCATGCATGACATCCATATGAGAGTCTAGGGCTGATGAGGTTCATTAAGAACATGACTTTAGTTCTTAGGATAATGTTTTTTTGTATTATCCTGCAATTTTAGACAAACACAGCACAGCCTATTCTATATTTCATACACTGAGGTATTTGAAGTGTTTAGTATTTATTACTTCTACATTTTGAATTTTTATGATGGATTCAGAGTATATGCCATCATTCCAATTCTGTATCATAGTTTCTGTTTTGGAAAGGTTTATATTGTCTTATTTCTTTGAACACTTGGGAGAAAATGTTGATTTTTTTTTTTTTTTTTTTTTTTCTCCTCCAATTTTATCCCAATTATGAATATTTATGTCATCTGCATAGACCACTCATCATCAGTACACTGAAAATATGGAAAAAAGCAGTTGTAATAATTATAAATAGAATTTGTAAAATTTATATTGTTATATACAGACGGCTGCAGAAGTAGGTATACTGTAAGTACAGTACTGTGTGAATTAATTGGGACAGTGACTTCAATAAAATAGAGAAATTACATATCAAATTATGTTCATTTTTTCTAAAAAGCTTTACTTAACCGTTCTAAAATGTCACAAATCAGTATTTTATATGCCTGCCTCTACTTTTAATGATCATTTGGACAAGTTTTAGCATAGATTCAGCCAGTTTCAGACAGATGTTGCCCAATTCTTCATTGTCATACCCTATCTGAATGACTGCACAGATTAGCTTCTCCATGGTGGTATAGTTGTGTTTTATCAGTCATTGCTTCACAATACTCCACAAGTTTTCAATGGGGTTCAGGTTGGAGGAATTTCCTGGCCAGTCAACGCTTTTACACCCTCATTTTGAAAATTATTTTGCATTGTTTTTTCTTAATGTATGGCAGGTGGCATTATCTTGCTGAAACACCAACTCCATCTGTGTAAAATTATTCCATTGTTGGGAGAATATGGACTTTGAAAAGATGATTCATATTTTGTGCTATTCATCACCCCCTCAATTAATCTCTCTCTACTTAACCCATTTGCACCAAAACTGTCCAGAACATTTTCTTGGGAAAATATTTTGGCTTTTGCTCAATATGGTCATCTCTTATGGGTTCACCTTTGCTACTTTGTACAAAGCAAGATCGATGACCTCTCACTTCAAAGTGCATTTCATCTGAGAACAACACTTTTTTCCCAATATTCCACCATCCAATCTTTGATATTTTTGTCAATTAGAGTTGTTTATCCTTCATTCTTCCTGTCAAAAGCTGTTTTTTGTGGTTTTCTGGCTGGTCACTCTATTTCAAGTAGCCATCTCCTGACAGATTCCACTAAGCATTGCTTCATCTCTTTTGGTCGTTTTCCTTTTTCTTCTGCAACTTTCCTTTCTCAAAACCTTATTGTGACGCAATAGAGCCTGCTTCTCATAATGCATTCAACACTGGACTTGCTTATCTGGAGACTTTGGACTATTTGATGCACAGATTTGTTTGAATGTTCATGGAACACAATAACCTGTGCATGCTTTCTAGGAGTTATATCCATTTTTACTTTACCTGTTGAAAGAAAATAATAAAGTTAGTTTTGAAATCAGAAGCAGTAACTGGAAAAGCATAAAAATCATCTTACAAGCAAAACAATATAAATCACACAATTCTTAACCAAATACAAAGTTTAATCACAAATAAATTCTAAAATATTCAAAATTATTTCAAGTGTTATAACAAAAGTGTGCACTATAATGGCTTCATTGTGATTAGGAGTCATTAAATTATTGTGTTGCTGTCCAAAGATGGTATAAAAGGAAAATTAAAAGTACTGTATTATACCAGTAGTGATAGGTTTGTATAATCAATACATTTTGTGTGAATGTTTTGTTTGCATTACTGTATAACTATTATTGCACATTCAACAAATGTATTGTATTCCAGAATCCCCAAATTAAGATGTGTTCTTTTGAGTCCACTTGAGTTTATTTCTCTATAACACAGAATATAATAAGCAAATACAAGATGTCATTCCTAACACAGATAATAGTCAGAATATTGATTGTTTCATTCTGATTCCTAGCAAAAACTAAGAGATAGCAAATATACTGGTCAGACCAACCCATTCACCCACAGCATCATACATGACACAAGCAATTTCATGTTATATGCAGGGTTGCTCTATTGTATTGTTAGCCTTATGGCTAGCCAATAAAGTTATTCATCACTTAAATGGCTGTCAGATGTCCATTATAGCATGTACAAATGCAGTTCTGAGTTCAAGCTGGTATGTCTTTCTGTGCAAATGTGATCTGTCAATGAGATACATTGTGGTTACATAAAAGGCTCATTTGACCAGACAAAGTGTTTTTGCTATTATATTAATCACTGCATTGTTTGACTGTCTCTTTCTAGCTTTTATCACTTGTTAGACGCCTCTGTTAAACATCTTGTAATTTTATTTTTGTCTTCAAAACTATTGCTGATTCTATTCAGTAGCCCAGGAAAACAAGCCAATCTTTTTTTCCTACTTAAATTTGATGATTTAATTGTTGGCTCATCTTTTTTTATGATAAGTGTTTGTCTTAGCTTTATTGATTGCATTTTAATTCAAGCAAACTTTTAATTTGTTTTGGCAATTATTTTCTCGATAAATAAAGCTTTTATACAGATTCATTGCCAGCTTTTGAAAAAACATTTACATCTTGGTCAATATGTTCACCTAATATGCAGTTGAGAGTTAAATTCTGGTTTTAAAATACTGTTGCATTTTACCTGTGTATGAATGGCAGATTTGTTTTTGCTTACTAGAGAATTGTTATATAGAAAGATAGATGAACACTAGTATGAGTTGTTAACTGAAAGCTAAAACTAAATCAGTGGCCAGTAAATAAAGTCTATTTTAATTGATGCATTATCTCAGCATTTACAGCAATGTCATATTAGAATGATTGATTCTGTCTTGGTTTTCAAAATCAACCTGTTGTACTTGAGGATTTCTTTGGAGCACACATAAACCTGAATAATTTATTAATCTTTAATTCAAACTGACAAAATTTAATTTAACTTACTTGTATCATGGTTATGTTTATTATTGTCAGATATGTATATAAATTATGTTGTTTTTTAATCTTTCACAACAAAAATCCATGAATACAATGTGTTATGCAATATGTTTCTCTGGATCAAACTGATCATCAACTCTAAGGAAATTTACTCTACTCTTAATTTATCTTTATATTCTGATATTTTCAGCTTAGTAGCAGCAGTTTGAAAATCAGATTACATTACCTTTTGACACTGGATTCTGACCTTTAACCCATTGCCGAGAATTTGTTAATATATATATATTGACTTAACTCTAGCTTTGATTTCATCTTTATTTCACAAGATGTATTATAAGTTTCAACTACTTAGCATTAAGATTTGAATTTGTAATTGTTACTAAGTTTTTCAATGCTCTGCCTCTAAACTTTTAGGTTAACCTGTGAATCGGATAAATGTGAATTTATTTTTTTTAAATATTACTAAACAGTATAAGTTTATTTCTGGACTAAATGTACTTGCTGGCCCCCGAAAGAACCCTCCCTGCGTGGCTTTTGGCAGTGTCCCTTCATAAAGCTGACCTTACAAAAGCCAGAGAACATGCTAAAATAATCCGTTTCAAATGACTGGAAATATGCCATTGGCATTGACTAATGAAAAATGCATCTAATTGAATCATGTCCTTAGTGACTTGGTGCATTATGATGCTTCTCTAATACTTTGCATCCATGTTTACTTCTTCCTCTGCTGGAAGAGGCATTATATGTGTATGTTGGCATTAGTTGACTGTTAATATGATGTTGATTAATTAATGCATTTATAAGCCAAGCTTTACAGGATATGTAATCTGTATTATCAGCAATGAAGACTTTGCATTAGCATGTCACTTATCTGCAGAAAATTTTATATATATATATATATATATATATTGCGTGTGCGTGCATGCACTTTCCTTAAATAGGCTAAAAAGGGCATTTGCTTACTTCGTGGCCGAGTGGTGGGGCATGTCAGATTGGACTGTGGTTTCCTGTGCAGGTTTGATCCCTGCCAGAGGACACATTTTGTTTACTTACATTTCAGTGAATGCATGTGCAGACTGATGATAGATATTACACACTGTTTAATAAATAAATAAAAATAGGGCATCGGTTTCAGATAAGTGTCTGTTATAATAATAATAATAATAAATATATATTTATATAAATATATATTTATATAAATATATATTTATATAAATATATATTTATATATATATATATATATATATAAATATATATATAAATAAATAAATATATATATATATATATATAAATAAATATATATATATATAAATAAATATATATATATAAATAAATATATATATATATATATATATATATATATAAATATATATATATATATAAATATATATATATATATATATATATATATATATATATAGATGAGGAAAAATTTTTCATCTGATGTGTTTTGTATTTTAGGACTTCAGTGGACTAAAGTGATATTTATGTTGATGCAACTACACATATGCATGAAGGAGAGGGGACACTGAAATTTTAAACTTTTTCTGGTATATAAGAATTAATATATCATTTTATACCATTTTTATATATATACACACACATACATATATATATATATCTATTTTTACCTTTCCTGGAAAATCTTTCAATTTTCTAAATTTATGCCTTCTATTTCTGATTATATTAACTTTATTATTATTTTTAAATACTTTTAAGAAATAATTTCATAGTGAAGATATTTTATATACATATTGATATTTTTTTATTTGTACCCTCTGTTTCATAATAAAAAGTACAAGTATTTTAGTCCATGCCTGGTAAAGCTTTGACCTCCTACAATCTGACAGTAAACATATATCGTTCTTGTATTTAAATAATAGGGATATTATAGATTTTATAAGTTTTATTAAATTGAGTTCTTCAGAGCAGGGAGTTTAACAATAAGTTATAAATCATAATCATTGCAATCATTCTTCTACAAAGTCTTATTTAGTGTCTATGATGCCTCTTCTTTCTAATTTATGCTTTAACCATTGTGCTTTTCTAGTGGCAAAGCAAATTATTTGCTTTACTGTCTATAAACATATTACATTTTTTGTAAAGTTGACTAGTTTCAATTTCTAAATATTTAACCATTTGTATTCTTTCTAGTTTTGATCCGAAATGTTTACCATCCAAATGGTAAGCTATTTATTTGTTCCCTTTTTGTAGTCCAGGTACGAGGAACATGCAAATTGCAACTACCTGTTGAGACAGATTTCTCTTGTTTTTTTTTTTATTCTTATTGGTTTGTGTATATGTTAGTAGTATTGTAAACAAAGAAAAAAACTGAAATAATTAATGAATCTAAACTAAAAATGATGGCTGGCATCACTTTCTTAGATTTAACATGATAGTATTCATTTCTTCAAAAAAGTCAGAAAAAAAAAGATGAAAGGAGTGACAAAAAATAATATTTATTTTGTACTTTTATTGTTTTTTCTTTTCCATCTTTTCATTTATGAAAGTTAATTTTCCCCCTTTAAAGCAGTGCATCTCTCCTATGATAGTAAATGTGTAATTTCATTGTTGTATTTTGTATAATTTCTCTGCTTGTATTTTCAATTAATATTTTTTTTCAAATTTTAATTAGTTTGATGACCTTAATTGCCCCTGTACTTATTAACTTTTTATATAATTAAATTGTTTCCTGCTAGAAGGAAATTTGTTTCTTGCAACTGATTTCAGTCAATGAGCTCTTATGATCTCAGATTATAATTTTAAGCTAGAAGACTCTTAATCTTATCACATGTAATCATGGCCTCAGATCTTCATTTAGATCAGTGTTTAAGAATATTAATCATTTAACCAAACTAGAAATAGTCTACTTTTAATCAATATTGAATTAAGATTGAAAATTAAACAGAATTTAATGGAAGCATCTATATTAATTTTTAAAATTATAACCTTATGAAAAAGTCATCTGCAAATACAAACAAAAGGAAATGTTTATTAACTGTAATATTAACTTTTTTATTTTTAACACAAGTTTTGTGTGTTAACAGTACAAAAGGGAATTTTTCTTAAGATAACATGGCCCATATCATATTATAATTGTACATGTGCCTCCCATTGTCAGTTTGCATGACCATTACACCTTGTCAATAACTCATAAATAATAGACTATTCCATTTTGCTCCCATGGAAAGAGGAGAAAATACATTACTTGGTTTCAATGAGAAAATGAAAGAAAGAATGGAAGATAAGTGGAGAGAGAGAATCAGATTAAGCAGATAAAAACAGATACTACACTTTGATCTTAGCTAAATGGCCAAGATCAATGGCAATAGCAATAAAAGCAACATTTTTCAGATGCACAGTATCCAATCGTGGAAACCGAGTAAGGTAGTCGCCAAAAATCCATTTACCATAAATGAAATAACATCATCTACTGAATTATTTTAAAGTTATTATTTAGTTAAATCAGTTATTTAAATTATTATCAAACAGTGGAAACCAAGTAAGGCAACTGCCAAAAATCCAATTATCATAAATGAAATATCATTTACTGAATTATTTTCAAATTATTATTAAGATAAATGTTTGTAAGACAGAGATTTGGCTAGAAAGAAAGATGAAACTGTTTAATATCTCCTGCCAATACGTCATAAATATTGGACTATTCCATTTGAATTGCTTAGAAAAACAAGACATACACTACTTGGTTTCAGTGAGAAAATGAAAGAAAGAAGGGAAGATAGAATTGTTTAACAGCTGTTTCAGTAAAATGAAAAAGTTTTAATTTCAAATCTTTTCATTTGTACCCACTTCTTAAAATAATGACTAGTATTTATATTCATGATTGTTATTGCAATATTTTGTTAAAGTTGTTAAGCTCAAATATTTAACAATGGGATAGAGGAGTTTCTATGGATATTTTATTGTTGTAAAACTCCCCATGAGCTTATTTAATCATTAGCTTAAGAATTAAGTAAGATTCATCAGAAAATTCAAATAGGAAAACCATGAAATTTTCATAGGTCTCTCTAGTAGGTATGAATTTATGAGAACATCATATATTCAGATTATAATTTTTAAAATTCCATGAATTTAATCTATGAATATCTTTCATCAATGATTTATATTACTATTTTTATCTTATTAAAGAATTTACTTGTAAAAGAGTGTAACAGGAAAAAGTGGTTAGATTTTCATCTGGTATGTCAACATTTTTACCCCCCCCCCATTTATTGGAGCAATATTTGGGTGGCATAATGGTTATCTGTGCAGAAGGTGGAATTGATGAGCTGATTTCAAATTCTGGCCTTGTATGTTGTGTTCACTTTTACACTAATATCTTTTTGAAAGGCATAAATTTTTCTTCTCCCACAACTATGGGTTAAATAGATTGGACTCTTTAGCCAGTTTAGGAGAAGGACAACTCTGAATTCAAAATCATGGCAAAGGCAACAGCAAACCACTCTATTATTTTCCCATAAAGTAATGGTAATTCACAGATAAAGAGAAGGAATCTGAAAAGTCATGATTCTCTATGTCCTTGAAGGGACATGGCATATATATATATATATATTCAGTAAATTTTACAGATCCACATTCCAATATTTTTCAATATGGGATTTGAGGCATTTTCGTATGAAGGGAATTTATAAGGTATTACCTAAAATTTATCTTTCTTGACTAGTCTGTATCAGAACCAACCCTGGGCAAAATGAATAACACTATGATTAGAAAGATACATTCACTACAAGAATTTTTACACTTTTTCTGTAATTAATTAATCTGTGCTTTTTATTTAATCCAAGTTCATGCAGTTTATGCTACTACATTCTATTTCAAATATCACTCCAATATTAAAGGATAAAATTAGGTTTACAAAATTCATATTTTTATTGTTACTTTTGGACAAGGATAAGCATTTTTGGAACTATTCTTTTCTCTTATGAACATTTTTAATTATCACCTTGTTATAAAACAAATGCTGTCAAGGGAAACTTCTTTTTTGCCATTTAATTGCCTAAAACCTGTGCTACTTATATAAGTAAGACAAATAGAGTTACACACACACACACACACACACACACACACACACATATATATATATATATATATATATATATATATATAACATTTCAATGTTTTTTTAATTCTTAGTTAATGAGAGCAAGTCTCTTCAGGAATTATTAAATTTACCAAATATTAGTCATGCTTGCCCTGGTTGAATAGTTGTCCATTAAATTGCTAAAGTGAAGTTAAAATATTTATCCATTTCATTTTTTTTTTTCATAGAAGTCCTGTGTGTGTGTGTACATATACATGCACACACACTTGCAAAAGTTTCAAGGAAGTGAGTTAAAAAATCAAAAACAAAAATCATAATGTTTTCTACTGAGCATTCAGACTCTGCATTTGAAAATAAAAAAAAACAACATGGTGGGGATGCACTTTCTTACATATATGTGTTAGTCCTGGGTATGATGATAAACTACATCTGGCAGCAAGGCCTCTGATCAGGAGCGAGGAGGTTTTGAGTCTTAATTACTGTTATTCTGGGATGGTACCACCTGTTTGAGTACCATTCATGGGAAAATAGTGAACACCCAAACAAAAACAAAGCATTATGAAAGTGTAAAAATACCAGCAATAAATTTTTATATAAAAAAAAAAAAAAAATGACTAACAATATATATTTATGCACAATGGCCAACAATTTATTTTATTGAAAGTTGAAGGCATAAAAGTGCATTTAAAATCTATTTAGTTGAAACCATAAAATTGTGTTTAGATTTCAGCATTAAATAACCCATGGAAGTTGATATGCCATTAAGCAAAATCAGCCAGCCAACATATATGTGTGCATATATAATAAACAAATAATATAAAATGTCCAAAGTTATCTTCCCAACTCTGAATTCCATAAAACTGGTGTTTGCTCATCGAGGGGCTAGATAGTTATATGCACACACATTACATGACAGCCTCCCTTTTCTGCTCATATTCAGTTTTTGTAGCCATTTTGTGCTCCTCCTTGGATTTATGTATTTTTTTTCCTTTTTTTATTTTCTTTTTTAAGAATTCTCTTGTTTGAATTTTGATTCATCTTTTGTTGGACAACTGGATGTGTATATCATAAAGTTTTCCTGTATTACACAAAGGAGTGTACTTTATATAATTTGAATATTTTTCTCTGCTTGTTATCATATGATAGAGTAAGCAACCGGGGCAATTTGCACTCCTCATTTGAACAATGATTTCCTTATTCCATTCTATAGTTGCTATAGCTCAAAGATTTGTTGATTCCTATAAAAATTAATTTGAATAAGTTTAGGTTATTTTCCTCACTTTTGAATGGGAACATTTTTCTTGATTAAGTTAATTTGTATGAAACGGAATATGCTTAATGATATTGTCATTGATGAAATAACTGCATAAGTCAGTGTGCTGAATTTTTTAAAATTCTCTTTCTCGGCTGGTTCTATTACTGAAGAAAAATCTTTTTTTTTCATTTTCTTCTCATGTTACCATTATATTAATATTAGATTCATTTGTTGTAGTACTTAAGCTATTTGATTGACTATCACTTAAACTGTCCGAAAAATGCATGCCAAGTGATGAATTTATCAGAATGCCCACTTCATCATCATTGCTGCAATCTGTAGTTGAATATGGTTCTGAATGAATATCATAAAGAATAGGTGTAATATTAAAATCTTTGCTCATTATCCAGTTTAGAAAAAGAGAAAATGTGTAATGCAATTTGTCATGTAATTTTTTACTCAATACTTGCATTTTATCTCAGTTGTGTGTTAATTTGTATATCTGTCTAAAAACAACTAAATCTTTACATCTGATAGTCAAACAAAATATATAAAGATTCAAAAGTATAGTGGGATATGCAATGATCCATTAATTTTTGAATGACTTGTATCACAATTTTATCTTTACATTTTAATAAGGGAAGTTTTTTTTCTTTTAATTATTATTATATAAATATATGCAAATGTTAATACTGTTCCTAAAAGCTACAAACTGATGTACTTCAAAGAGACTCTGATTTCAAAAGCTGAGTTATTCTTTGATCACCAATATGCTACACACAATGCAAAAGGTTAGATATTTGGTGTACTTAAAAACTAACTGCTTTGTTGTCGACAAATGTTTATAAATTTATATATTTATTGCATTAGTTTTGTGACTGAATTCAAAGTAGTCTTATACAATTTCAAATGTCTCTTTCCTGCAAAACCTAAAATCATTTAGACACCAATATTCAGAAAACTTAAAACGATTACTTGGTTATGTATTTTAGTGTATCATTTTACTTACAATTATTGCCATGTGACGCAAACAATAGTGCATTATTTAAACAACAATAATTAATCAACATTTTTATAGCCATCTGTCGCTTATTTTCTTGCCAGTGAAGACTATTTATGATTACATAAGTAGCAAAGTGTCGTTTTAAGTAATACAGTATTCCTGAGTATGACAATAAACTACATCTGGTGGCAAGACCTCTGATTGGGATACTGGAGGTTTTGAGTGGCATTGGATCACCTTTTAATTGCTGTTGTTTCCAGGTCCACTCTGACCCAGGACATTAGCATCAGTTAGGATCCCGTCTATGGGCAAATAGTGGACCTCCCCTCCAAAAATCAAAACACTATGAATGTATAAAAATACATATAGTAAAATTACCAGCAATACATGAACAAAAAAAAAACCCCAAACAACCAACATGAAAGAATTCTTTCATGACATTAATCTATATAATAGCCTACAATTTCTTAAAGAAATCAAATTGTATTTCAAAATATAACTTCAACAAAACTACAACATAAAACACACATATTACTGCATCTAGTAGTTGAGCTTACAGAAACGTGTATATGCACAAAAGCTGAGTATCATCTATCATGTACTCAATTGTAAAAGCAGAATAACATATATTTTTATTACTTCAAAGCTCACAAGAAAGTTAAATTTTGGCATTAAATGACCCATAAAGAGTTGATATGCCATTAAACAAAACAAACAAAAGTAACACAGTTAATCATAATAAATGCTGAATGATTATTCTTTTTAATTGTGCATTCAAATTAAAAACCAGTTACAAACATAGTGTAAGGAAAAAGATATTTTGTTTACTTACAAATTCATTAAATGCAATTTGCATCTGTAATCAGTGTTTGTTTTTTTGTCAAGATTTAGTTCCAAGTATGACGTCACAATCCCACCCTCAGTCACCAAGCAAGTCTGTGGTCGATCCTTACAGCCAGCTTTGGAGTTGGTTGCCCCAATCCTCAATCCCACCCTGCTCACATTGTGTTTGTTTTAGATCACAGGGCAGTCAAAGGCCAAGTCATATACTCAGCGTCGCTGATCCTCCGGTAGCTTTGGTGAGATGATGTCACAAGAAACAAAGAGACAGCTGTGTAACACAGCAACTTTATATCAAAGTTTCATACAATGAACATTCTACTCATTAAATTAACAACATACAAATTTTCAGCACCTTCTCTCCTTCATACCCCATGACAATATGTTTAGCTACACTTGGTAAAGTGGTAGAAGGCTGAAGTCTGTAGCAAGGCAGGAGTCTTAAGTTCTTTCTGCAGGAACTGTGCACAGTTTGGCAAAGCAGATCTTGAACCAACTGGCAATATGTCTCTTGCAAACAGCACCTAGAGCTGTCTGGTTCCTTCTTGTCTCTCACCTCACTCATCTGTATTTATGGACCCTATGGTGCATGAAGTGGTTGGGAAATTGATTGCTTGACCAAATTTGGCGAGATCCTTCCCCCCAAAGAGTGGTAGTGGCAGAATATCGATCCGTCCAACTCCTTCCATCTTACATGGGTGCCTCTCACCATCACTGCCTTGAAGGATGCAGGCAATTTCTCCACCTTCCTTGAAATTTTACCTGGGCCTTTACCTCTCTCTTTGTCTCCTGATCAAACCTATTCCCAGAGGCTAGGCATGGTCTAACCCAAATTGCAAAATTCAATTATCATCCAAAATTTCCATCAGCAAGGAATTCTTATTGTGTCCTTGTGGGGGTCGGTTACATCTGGGATTTGTCACCTGTCACTTTCCCTCGCCAGCTCTTTGATCAACAAGTGACAAAAATAAAATAATTTTTTTTTTAATAAATTTTATCACATCTTAAGCAGACAAAAAAGAAATATCACTAATTCCATTCCTCTTTTCCTTTGGAAACATGTGCATCTTAAAATCCAAGTCTTATCAACTAACCAAATTTTGGCTAGAGACTTGCTGTTAGCGTTCATGAGTGACCTTCTCATTATGCACTTTGTTCAGCAAGTGGCCCACTTACACTTTCTCATTCCCTTGTTGGCACTTGAGGTCATTAAAATATAATCTATTCTTGCATATGTGGGGTCAATTGGACACTTAAGAAAATACCATCACTTAATATTAATTTGACCAAAAACAGATGGCTTCTGCACTAACCAGCATATCAACCTCAGGGTGGGTAGAAAAAAGAAAACAAATATCCTTTTCTTTCATTTTCCTTGTTTTGTTATCAGTATACTTTCAGTCTATTGAAAAATAGCACTTCTTTTCTTGTTTTCCAGTTTATTTTTTAAAGCCTTTTTTTCCAATTTACCAGCGCCTTCGTAATAGTGTCACACAAGTACAGTCAAAATTGCATTTTTTTTTATTAATCACAGAACATATACAACATTATCCTTAGTCATTAGTTAAATGAAAAAAAAAATAGATTCTGTAAGTAAATTTGAATAAAAAGTAGAGAAAAGTATGTCATAAAACTTGGCAAGAGGTATTTCTAGACACTATCATAAAAATCACATAATGGTAGAAATGGCCTCTGAAAATCTGATTAATAAAGTCCTTAAAAGGATGCTACTATTGCTATTTTTATTACTATATTTTAAATTAAATTTTAGAATATTTAACAGTTCATATGTCACATGCACAAAAGTATAATAAAGCTGTTGAAAAAGTTAATTGAACACTATAGTGGGTGTTTATCATTTTTCTAAAGTATTTTACCATCGAGTAGCAACTATTTCCTATACTTGAAATTTGTTTGTAATGTATTTTTGATTAGATAAAAACCATCAGCTTTGTTAGAGCTTAGTGAAGTGTATAGTTTTACTCTATGCTCCATTGATGTAATTTTTGTTCTGTAACCATGCATTTATATAAAAGAAAATACAGTAGTATATTGGGGAACTCAATAAGTACAGAATATACTGGTCAAAGCTAGAAAAATGAATATGTCTGAAGGCTAAATTTGTTGATATTTTTCATCATTTAAGATTTAATTACTTTTACATATGAAATGAAAAGTAAACCTTCAGTTTCTTATATTAATTGAACTATACATAGATAAAATAAAACTATTAGTCTCTGGTGAATTCACTGGCAAAAATCATGCTTTTAAAGTTTCACTAAAAATAAACATGGTATAAAAACTATTTGATTAGCAGTTCTTGATTTAATAAAAAAAAAATAAATAAATAAACCAGTTTTCACCAACAAATGTGCGAGCTTATTCCATGGCATTACTTTTTCTAGCATCTCTATGTACCACCAGAAATCATGGCTTTCCACAGTTTCCTGTCTTTTGTTGCTCTAATCCAGTGGTTCCCAAACAGTGTGGCATGCCTCATAGGTGCAGCAAAAGAGGATAGCAGATGAGGTGGAATGATTGAAAGACAAAGACAAAGAAACAGTTTCAAAAAATTCATATACTAAAAATAAATATGATTTCAAAATTTAAAGTATTATTATGGATTACTTGTAATTGCATGCACGAGTCCCAGTATAAATAGTTATAAATAATTATTGACTGATTTTATCATTGTGATATTTTTGCATTATATCAAGTATTAAGTATATAGAAACCAGGGTGAACAAATTGGAGGAGAGAGTTATCAATGATAATGTTTTGACTTGAATCCTCGGTTATCTCCCTTTAACCCTCTCTGTTTTGTATTTTTAAATGTAGTTTTTATCACATAAAATTTGGTGAGGCATGAGCAAATTTTCATTCCGAAAATGCAATCCCAAAGAAAAAAAGCTTGGGAACCACTGCTCTAATATATACTTGTTTCATTACAAACCCCTCATTATGATATTTCTTTCCACATTCATTTATGCAAACTTGTCAAGTAGGTTTTTTTTTTTTTTTTTTTTTTTTTGCAGCATTCTGTCTTACAGTTGACAGTGCTCTTTGTATTCATTTAATGCCTTGTCTAACAGTTCTTCTCAATCTGTCCTCAACTCAGTGTTGCCTGTATAGCATATGTTATTAAGATTATGCCCACTGATAATAGATTTTTGTAGATCTTCTAATTCTCTTGGAATCTTCTTGCTGTACAGATTAAAGTGATCAAGTGACAAAATACATCCTTGTCTTAATCATCTTTCTATTTTTGTGAACTCACTCTCTATCTACATGCAAACTATTTGTCCCCAGTTCAGGTTATAGATTATTTCTCTATCCTTTCCATGTAGATCAGGCTTTGCTAACATTTCAAGAAATTTTTTGTGATTTTTGTGTAAGCTATGAAATGAAGGTATAGATCTATCTTCATTTCTAAGGCTACCTTTTAATAGAAAATTACATTTTCGTGTTCCAGTGTTTTGAACAATGCCACATTTGTCTTCTCCAATTTCCAGTTTAATTCTTCTACAAGCTTTATTTATTAGCACTAATTATTAGTTTTGCTATGTGGCTCATCAAGCTGATTATTCACTGGATTTGGCATTTGTTTGCAGCTGGTTTCTTTGGCAGTGCTATGACGATTGATTGGCAAAATACCAGAGGAACTAAGTCAATCATATTTTTTGTTTATCTCTTCAGTAACTTTATCACTACCCAAATTATACAAGACTATCTGCATCTCTAAGAATTTTTTTTTCTAGTTTTTTTACTTTGTTCCTCTTTATCTTAGCCAGTCATATCCTCAGATTTTAGTATGTTTTGTTCTTCATGCTTGTATTATTGGTTTTTCTTCTCTATTGTTATAGAAGAGCTTTATTATCTTACATACACATTCCACCATTGTAGTAGCTTTTCTTTTTCCATTGTAATCATTCTCTCTTCAGATTTTAGACAGCCTACGGAAGGGCATGTTTTCTGTCCTGCTATTTTTGATCTTTTTGTGCATATCTGCTACATCCTCTGTCCTGCAGTTTTTCAAATTCTTGACATTTTTAACTAAGCCATTTCTCTTTTTGCTTGTTTAAACTTATTTTTCTTGTTTTATTTATTTTTATTTAAACTCTAATATCTTGCATTATTTTTTTTGTCTGTTGTCTCTCTTTCATAAGGCTGGACATTTCTAACATAGATCATAGGTTAACAGCTTTTTTGACAAAATGATTAAAACAGTAACATCATGTGACAAAAAGGAGTACAGATATGTAATATGAGCTGCGTATTTGGATCTGTTTAGTCACCTGAGGAAATTTAGAAGCTAGATATTTATCTAGCTTATTCTGATACAGGGCCACAATAATTGGAGTCTGTATGGGTAAAACTAACTAGCAATGGTTTATAAAACTGACTAACCAAAGAAAATAGTAATGTCAGAATCTACAAGAGAAACTGGTAGGATAACTTTTTAAAAATTTTTTAGTTACATTATTGACACTGTTTGACGAGGCAAGAATTTACATTTTAATTCATCTATAATTAAAAATTTAACAAAATTGTTAGAATAAATCTTCGAAGATCATTTCTTGAAAAATGATCTTATTGTTTCTGAGTTCTTAATGTCAAATAAGCATAAAGTTGCTGGTATCTCTAAATATTTTCTTTAAATAATCTGATGACTTATTTTGTCAGCTCTTTATCATTATTATTATTATTATTTTTAGATAATTTAAAATTTTCATTTTGTGAAAAGGTTGTTAACTGTCAGACAAATATGTCCATATTTTATCTCGTGTCCTTTCAAAATTAACATGTTCTTTCAACATATATAATATACCAGGGTTGTATTCCTATAAGCCTAATAACTAAAATTAGCTTTAAATCAATCTTCTCATATTGTGTAGATATTCAGAACTGATATTTTTCTATCCTGAAAAATATTTCTTTATTTTATATTGTATTAGATAAACTACACTGTAAGATTTTATTTTGCAAGTCAATGTTTTCACATTAAAATTGGTATTAACAAACAGATGTTAGTAAAAATTTTCAGGATTATATCTTGTGGATTGCAGCATATAATAGTTATCCTTAACATTAATAAGAACTTGTTTGGGGTGATGATAGGTTTTCTTTTGCAAAGAAACAAAGGGCAATATAATTTTTTATTTATAGATATATCCAAAAGCTATTTGCCATAGAAATATATTTGATTAACATATCCCATATATGAATTTTATTAATATGGGTTTCTTGAAATATAACCTTCATTCATTGGTTTTGTTAACTATTCTACTGTTTTGAATTTAACATTTCTTGTAGCAGTTTTTATTACTTCACAGATATCATCTTTGCTTGAATATTGTTTTCCATTCCTTATATATTTCTTTTAATGATGGATCACATGTTTCCTATTGGATTAATATCTGAAGAGGCTGGGGACCATTCCATTTTATTTTGATGCCTTTGGAATCTTTTTCTTTTTTTTTTTTTTTTTTTAAGGTAAGAAATTGTCGACTTTGTTCAACAAAAAGTAGTATTATTTTGCAGTACTATATTTCTTAGCTTAAATGTACTTGAATGGACTTGGACCACTCAAAAATATTTTGTCCAAGAACATACAATAACTTTCTGCATTTATCTTGGTACCACCATCAACTTTTAATTTTACTACTTATAATAATACTAGGCCAAAATATTATTCCACCTTTCCATTGTTGTCTTAGTAATATTAGTTGACTATTTCCACGAAGAACTAACCTATTGCTTATCTATCAGGGCCATCCAATGTAGCTCTACATTTATCACTAAAATTATTGTTGACAAATCAGTTTTCATGTACTTCTTTGTCTTAGATAAACTTTTCTGTTTGTGATATTATCTAAAAAAATGTTTGGTTGCATTCATGTTTTTAGCCAAACTATGTTCTTAATATTCTGTATCTTTTCTCTTTTCTTCACAACACCAGCTTCATTTTTCTTTTTAGTCAATCTGCTTTTCTTGCTTATTAACCTTTTTGAATTTTCTCAAGTTTCTTTTCATTTAATTCTTGAAGGCAGTTTTTTTTCTTGTTTTTGCCAATGTTTTCATTTTCTTTTTATTGTTCTCTGATCAACCTTTTCATAGTTTCCAACATTATAGTCCTCATCACTCAATAACTTGTTTCTCTTTTAAGGTTATATCTTTCTAACAACCAATAAAAATATTTATATAAGTTCTTGTAGTGAATATAGAAGTGAGTCAGAGTGGCTTGCATCTGGTGCAAAGGAAAATAAGTTCCTTACCTCAATACATGACACATAGCAGCAAAAATGGCATGAATCTCCCCCCTCCCCTTTAGATTATTCCAGAAGTGAATGATTCTGTAACGGCTTTTATACAGCTTAGCGTGGTTTGACCAATAGCAATTTGTGTTCTGATTGGTTGAACTGGAGGATGACATTTGACTATATGACTGAATATGAAATGAAGAATGCTGATTAGAGCGTTTTTTGTTTTTTTTTCATGTTGGTGACATGTGCACAAATTCAAGAACTGTCTTGTGAAGGAGTATTGGGTGTTGTAAGAGTGGCATCAAAGGAATAGAACCTCATTTAACTACAGTTCTGATGAGCTGTTCTCCTTAGTGCTTCAACTGCATGAATTTAAGCATACTACTAGATTAGCAACTGTTCACTGTTTTACTACCTAAATGCAATTATTAGTTCAATTGTAATAGTTTTTCTCACCTGTGCAGATCACTACGAATTTCTTGCTTCCCTGCCACCTACAATGTCAACTGCCATCTTCTGTCTTCTAAATCCTGTTCCTTTATTTTTCTCTTCACTTCTCATTAGAGTCTCATTCTCTTTCACTCTCTGTAACCCCCTGCTACCTAGTAGCATTATTGCCTTGTTTTGGGTGAAATGATTAAAAGAATAAAAAAATAAATTGACAACTGCACTATTAAATACATTAAATATGATTGATATTATTATATACATTCATTTACAAAATGTTGAATGTTCAAGTTGCATAATAAAATCTCATATTACCAAATAAGTTATTGTAAATATATTTCTAATAAAAATGATTATTATAAGCTGAAATTCACATGGCATAAAGTACATACTGAAAATTTTACAAATATTAGTTGGTTAATACCAATTTTATTGTGAAAACATAAAAATGAGTGACATATTATCGTGTTAACGGATCAAATTTTGACATAGTAATTTCATTTTATCAGATCCATTTTAAACATAATAAAATAATGCTTTTATGTTATATCATTAAGGTATAAATATAGTAAGGATGATAATTTTAAAGTAATTATTACTGTTGCACAGACCAATTAAAAGTTCAGTTTCTATATTGAAAAAGTAAGCTATTCAGTTTCATTTGTATTGAAATAGAAATAATATTAAAATAAAAATAAAAAAAACGGCATCTCTTCATATCTATAGTATAAGTTAAGAGGAGTTTTGAGTAGTAGTTATAGATTTCCATGAATTTTTATATTAACATTGTCCAAAGTCTTCATAGATTTTCCCAATTATCAAATTACTTTTAAGATTCTGATAAATGATATTTTAAATGTCTAATCTGTAAATTTTTGGAATATATAATTCCAGTATAATTGTTGAGCCTTATTTTCCCTAATATATGGTCCACATTTTACTTCCTATCACTCCTGTGAGTTTTTTTGTTTTTTTTTAATGTATTTAGAAAATGAAAAAAAAAAAAATTGATTAGAATAATAAAATATGACTACATATACAGAAAAAGTACATTTATTTATAATCAATAGTAGAGGGGATTACATTGAATTTTTTTCTTCTTTTTAAGTGAAATATTTTCACTATTCTTATTGTTTTATTTTATATGATAGAAAAGTTATGGTATTAATAACAATTATTATATAGGCTTGTCGGGTTAACCCCTCCTAATTTTCGAAACTGCTACTAGGGGGAGACTCTCCAGACTATAAATACTCTGCCATATTTTTTCTCACTCTCTTCTTACCATATCCACTTATTCGTCAACATGTAAATCTCTTGCAGAGAATGCACTTCCCTTTGGGAAACGCATGACCTAACTACACACGTACGTATGCACATTTGCCCATTTCACATACTTTGAATCCATTCTTTTGTTACATACATCATTGTCTTTGTCACTTGTAACCTTTCTTGTTAATACATTATCATTTGTTTATACACATATATGGGTTCTTGTCATTTCTTTATGTGGACTCACATCCCGAGTCCTCCATTTTTTGTTGTGGGTATTTCAGGAAACGGTATGCTGTTCTCAATTTCAAACACCAACATTACTAACAACCGAAACAAGTTGGGAAATGCATAACCACCTGCAACAGGCTATATAGATATATGCAAACAAGTTTAAAAACTGTACATTTATATAAAAACAATATTCAGTCATAAGTATATACATGGCATATTACTAAACATTCTTTGCTAAAGTAATACTCATTTATCAAATATTTTTTCAATTTGTTTTTATATAAATGACAAAAATGAGTATTCTTTGCAAATAACCAGCTATACTTTTCTCTGATAGACTCTATAAAATATAAATAATTTGTACAAAGACTTTAATAAACCTTAAAAGCAGGGAATAATATATCATAGATGAGTGTTGTTGGTTCTAACCCAAATAGTAATGACTCTTAAAAACACTCCCACCTTCTCAAAATTTATACACAAATCCTACAGATTCATGCTGGGATTTTTTTCTAACCAATAAAAATGGGTAACTTCTCTGTTTCATCTGCCATATTTTGTTCTTTCTTCAGAAAAGTCAGAATGCTACAATCACTTGACTATTCTTTGTGAACTTTTTGCCATATTACTTTTGCTTTGCCTAGTTTTGACTTGCATATGTGTTGTTTGCTTAGTGTTGTTTTGTTTTGTTCTTTTTCTTTTCTTGTTGTTTATTAAAAACTTTTGCCAATTACACTTAGCCATGCTTAATTACTCCACATAGATTCTTTGTCAAGAATGTTTGCTTGTGCATGAAATCTAACTGTTGATTGTAAATGACTGTCTTCATTCTTTAGTTCCATGTAAGTGTACAATTAGATTGTACAAAGGATTACAAAAAACAAAGGAGTCTTTCAAGATATAAATCAACACTAAAATATTTTTAGCTAACATACCAAAAATACTCTGATATAAAATTGAAACTTTAAATCATTATAGAGTCAGTAATATTAATTTTATATATTCTTTTTCAGATTAATATACTTATCTTCTGATAGAATTTGATATAAATGGAATGTAATTTTAAAGACTTGGACATGCATTATAAAGCAATGGCTAACAAGCTAATTTTTCAAATTTGATTATGAAAATTTACCATTTGCAATAATAATATTCATTCAATGTTATTCTGCATTTTGTTTTGTAAATTAATCCCTGAAGACCTTTAAAATGGAATGATTTTTTTTATTATTTCACCCCAAGCAAGGCAAAAAAGCCACTAAGACACAATGGGTTGAATGTGAAAGAATAAAGAAAATCATTATTAAGCAAGAACAATAAAAGAGGAATCAAGAAGTCAGTAGATTTACACATTGATGTCATTGTAATGTGGTTCTGCTGATGAATACTGAAAATATTATGGATACAACATGTGAGCAATAAGGAAGTCTTAAGGAAAATACAAACAAGGAAACTTACAATCAGAAAGAGACGGTTGACATTTCTGGGATTCATCGTGTGGATGTTTAACACTCACATTGAAGGCAATAGAAGCAAAAAGAAACCAATTAACTTATTTAATGAGTGTGTGAATGGATGGCAGAACAGTGACAAAGAGGAATGATAAAGGCTCAAAAATGACTTAGAGCAACAGAAGGTAAGAAGTTGTGAGCAGCCATGAGTAGTATCCACATCCTGAATGGACTTGGCATATTTAAGAATTTTTTTAATTAGTTTCTGAAAAATATAATCTAATAGCTTCATAAACTTATTAATAATCTATGTTGACTACACTTAATCATTTGCATTTTATACTTACTCTTTTTGGGGGATTATATATATTTTGCTATATAAAGCAAAAGGATGTATTACTTTCATGTAACATTTACAAATTACTCAGGTAGCCAAATATTAAACTTTCCAACATTGGTTTTAATTTTTGACACCCCCTCCTTTATTGGTGGAGTTGAAAAAATGATGCAGATAGTGGAAATTAGTTATTAAAACCTGATTTTATAGGTAAACAACATTTAATTAAAAGATTCTAAATACTCTTTAAATATTTTAATAATCACTTTACTAAAAGAACTAAGGCATACCTCAACCTATTAAAAAGGTAAAAAATGTGTGAAATTTTATTCTTTTCATTGTATGAGATTCAGTGGTTAGCTAGGGTGAGGTGTAGGGGCCAGTCCGCCCCAGGTCACACTTTTGGGCCACTGTGAGTTTTCAGAAAATAAAAAAAAATAGCATAATTTTAATAATTTTTGCAAAAAAAAAAAAAAAGCAGCGATAAGGAAGAAGATGGGATTCAGATGAAGCCAATTTGTCTTTGATATGGCTGGTGCAAAGTCAACCAGCCAGTGAGCAATAAAAAAAATTGTCTCCAAAATGCACTGCACGCTTGGTGGGCAAAAGGTGTGAAAAAATTTTAACATTCTTAAGGGGTTTGATGTGGGGTTGGATTAAGTGAATTTAGTGAATCTAATTTTTTCATACCTATGTGAAAAGTCCAGACTTTGGCATCAGTTATTTGATTATGAATTTTCATGTCTGTGAACTGTTAGTGAAAAAAAATTAAATAAGTGAACCAATTGTTTTTAGCTTTAATATGGATATAAAATCATTACTTTTCATAAATTATAAAATAGACAAATAAATTGAAATAATTCCAATGCTTTAAGAATATCACATGTATTCCAATTTTTTGCAGAAATATTGAACAGAAATTTAAAAGAAAATTGAAAATTAATACATTTTTTAAGTGCAGAAACTTTATTTAAAGTCCAAGAATGGACATTTTTTTTCAGTTTACAAGTTTTAACAGTAATACAACAATACAATGTTTTATTTTTTTGTTTTAGATAGTTGAAGTTTTATTAAACAAAAAATAGACTAAGAATTAAAAAATAGTATTTATTTTGGTTTTTAAATTTTATTGGATTTTTAAATTCTTAGTCTACTACTTCATTAACTTCAACTATGTAAAACAAAATAATTTAAAAAGACGTTGCATTTTTTTTTACATTGTTAAAAGAAAAAAGGAACCGTGCCATTTATGACTCCTGACTTGTTAAAATTGAAATAAATATTAAACAACTGATAAATTATGAATTAAAATTACAGTGTTTTTTCTCTTTTTTTTTTTTTTTTTTTTTTTTAATTAAATCAGAGGGTATATAAACAAAAACAAGTTATCTTTCTTTTTTAACATCGTAAAAAGATTTTAAAGTTTTCCCAATTTAGAAAAAGTAACGTCTTCGTTTTTTTACATATCCCCAGTTTTGTTTTTTAAAAAATAAATAAACACAATTGTAATTTTATTATTTTTATTTCATAATTTATCAGTGAGGAATTATAAATACCACGTTAACAGAAACATGGAAAAAACCCTGGCATCATACGGGCATTAGATTCTGAGAAATGTATAATAATATTAAAAATTGATGGGTATCCTATAACTTTAAGGGGTTAAATGTGCATTGTAATATTGTATTCCTTCTGGGGAGGGGTGGCAAGCTTGATGGTCGCCCTCAATGACAAAAACTCTAGCTACGCCACTGATGAAATTATGATGTTGCTATGAACTTGAGTTTTGCTACAAGTTATTTAACTGCATATGTGTAGTTGTATTTTTTGTGAGTGTATGAAAATGTCATTGAAATAATGAATTTGTATTGAAATAAATTTGTCTTCAAAGATACATCTATCTATCTATCTCTCTATCTATCTATCTATCTATAATATATATATATATATTAAAGAAGTATTTGACAAGATTTATAATGCAAAAACTTTTGTAAGTCGGCCATACAAACAGTGGTACAAATTGACTTATTAAAAAGAGCTCACATGCATAATACAATGAAGAACTGAATAGAAGAGAATAAGATATTATCAGATGCATATTGATTTATAAAATTGACAAATAAAGCCATTATTCATCTATTGAATCTAGTTATCAATCTGATAATTTGTTTTTCTCGGCCTTATCTGTATTCATTATTAAATATCTCTCTTAATGCATGAAAACACCGGTTCCTCATATGGACAAAGAAGTTAAGCAACGCTAAGCCAGGTCACTACCTAGAGGGGTGACTGCTTGGGAATATCAGGTGCTGTAAACTTGGATGTGCAGGTGATGTAATAGAGAACAGCTTGTAATTTGAAATCTGAGAGCCAAGTTCCAATTCCAGTTTTGTTCATTATATTTACTTATGCTCAAATACCTTTGGGGAAAGTTATGAAGCCACTTCCTCTCACCCCAACCATGGGTTAATTAGCAGGAATTGTATCAGTAAATTATTATCACCCCAAAATTCTTTCAATCTAAAAAATATTTTCAACTTTTTAAGGTTGATAAGCTGTAAAAAAACAAATCAATCTATATTAATGAAATAAGCACATTTTAAAAATAAATCTCAATTGTATTTAAGAGATGTATATCAGAGTAGTATTACCAATTTCACTTTGTCATAAATTATCTTCAAATAGGTTGGACTGAATGCAGTTTTTCTTTACTTTTGGCCTTTTTAGCATGCATATTATTTTGTCTTACATCCAATAGATCCTGTACCCTGCTAAGAATTCTTTTAGTTTTAGTTATGAAGTAACTAACTTAATTCATTTAGAGAATTTATATTGAATTTTTCTGCCTTTTTAAAACCAGAAGTTTTGTTAATTCTTGTACAGTGCTTTTACATTTAATTAGTTTGATAACTCTAGATTTTCAGTTGCTCTTTTTATTTCTATAGGCTTTCCAGGGTTTTGAGTCAGAACTTTAGACTTTGATTTAAATCTGAAATCTTGCTAAATATATAGGATTATCATAGCAAAATATTTTTACTTGAATATAAAAGAATATTGTTCATAGATATGTATATAGATAATATGCCACCAATTTAGCTCTTGCAGTCAATTTATATTTCGTGACAGGAATAAGTATTGGTTTTATGTTGGGATAAAATAGTGCTTTTTATTCACTTTGCTGTCAGTGGCTGCATTTGATCTGTATGATCAGTTATGATGTTTACATTACAATATCCACGTTACAGGGTGAGGCAAAAGTCACACCATAGGGGTTAATTAATTATGATTTAAATGTCTAATTTGTTTTGATATTTTCTTACTTTGTGGAGCCATTTGAAATCAGTTGTTTATCCGGCACACCGAAGAAATTTTGTGGAACTTAAAGAATTAAATATGAATGCAGTAAAATGACAGAGGAAATCTCAATATGTTAATTAATTATGCAGAATTATAACAGAATTGAAATGCACTTTGAAAAAGTAGGACATTTTGAACAGCACATATAACAATTAAATAACTAGTAAATAAAATTTTCATACGTAATTAATTATACTTTTAATAAATTATTCTTATGGTGCATGACTTTGGCCTCACCCTGTATATAATATATAAAAAACACTGAATGACAAAATGGAAAATAAGCTCCTATGTTGTGTGTTTTGTCCTTTTGAAAGACAAAACACATAACATAAGAATTTATAAATTCTTCAGGATTTAAATGAAGGACAAAACATGTAACAGGATTTTTTCCATTATGCCATTCAATTACCCATTATTAGTTATATATACACACACTATATAATACACTATAACTGGCTAAAACAGGAATTATTAAGTTTAGCTTTGTACTACATAAGGTTTCAAATATATGACACTCAATCAGAATTTAAATTAATACAGTTGTAATGATATTTGAGACTAATTACTGGTATTTAATGCTGATGTGATTCGATTTACTATATATACTTGTGTATAACCCAACTTCATGTATAGTATGATCCCTGAATTTTTTTTTGCATGAAAAAATTTACTTGTATATACTGCAACCAGTCACTGAACATGCATTATTTTAACTTCTTCCTAAAAATTACCTATGTATAGTGTGAGCCCCTGTTTTTGGCATAAAAAACTGAATCATAAAAACTCAAACTATACGCAAGTATATACAGTAATCTATATTTGTATTCTTTTCTTTTCTTCATTTTTAACAGAAATTTCATCTTGTGCAAATTATTAGACAATGTTTCTTATATCAAAGTTGGCTGAACTTATTTTTTATTTCAGCCATGATCTCGAGATTTTATTCCCACTCTATATTTTTATGACACACTGCTTGCATGCCTTCTCATTGATTTATTTAAATTGTACAGCAAAATGATTCCAAGGGAATTAGATTATATACCAGGATTTATTCTTCATGGACATAGCCTTAACAACTCTCGTTATATACAGATGATACTGCTGAAAGCAGATTCAGAAAGAAAACTGAAAAAAGAACTATTAGATAAGGTAATCAAAGAAAGCAACAAGGAAAAGACTAAACATTAATCATAAGATGGAGTGTATGATTTTGAGCAAAGGGAACAACGATGGGAGTGCCGTATCAGAGATGTTAAAATAATGCAGGTGTCAAAATCCTACCTGGTAGTAACAAGAAGAGTAATTCAAAAATCTGAATATGCAGAAGAACAGTGAAAGATATTTTTTGGAAACTGAGCAAGATTTCAAGCAATCAGAAAAGATGAGGGTCATTCAGAAAGTTCTAAGCCTCACCCAGAAAGAAGAGCCATAGCTGAACATTTTTGTTGTGGTAACACACTACCACTTCTTATAAAACTAGAAAATGTCTGTGTGGAGAAATAAAAAGAAAACGGCCACCAGCGAGTAAATTCGAGCTCTCCCAACTGGTAATCCAACCTCTAGTCGTTCCTTCTTGAGTTCTGTCTCAAAATCGCACAAACAGACTTTTCCAGCCGCCAACTGTGAACGTCACTCCAAGCCTTTTTTCAACTGGGAAAAACTAGGTGCTTTTATATTTGTCCATATACCCATAATCCCTTGCGTCTTCATGCGATCCCATAATTCATTGCGTCTCTGTCCCATAATGCATTGCATATTCATTGCATAAAAAGGCAATGCAAGTCCCCCCTTATTCTTTTACGTTATCTGGCCGAGGACGGATTACGGCAGAGTGGTAAGTGTTTTTTTTCTCCTTCATTTCAACTGCAGTAGCCTTACATGCTAAGCAAATACGGGCTCTTTTTTGGCGGAGAAAAGGCAAGTCGCAACCAGTTGTGCTCATCCCAGGTTCTGCCTCATCATGTTTGCCACAGTCTGTCTTAATTTCTGTGCAGGTGAGGCCCACACAAATTTGAGAGGTGTACAACAAATTTAAAAATAGATAAAATGGAGGACTGAGCATTCATAAACTATCTGGAAATTAAAAGTATGACACCCAAGGAAATCCATGAGATCATGGTACAGACACTTGTTGAGGACTCTCCTTCCTATGCAACTGTGAAAAGGTGGGCATTTGAATTCAAGCAAAGCAGGGACAGCACAGATGATCCAAAAATCTCAACCACTGATGAACAAGTCCATAAGCATTAGTTCTGGTTCTGTCCATACTGTTTTAACTGAGATCTTGAGAATGAGAAAGCTGTCTCGGGATGGGTCCCAAGAATGCTAACATTAGAACAGAAGCTGAAAAGGGTTGACATTTCCATGACACTTCTGACTCACTTCCAAGCTGACTCTGAGAATTTCCACCACAGATTAGTAACTGAAGATGAAACCTGGATTCACCACTTCAAACCTGAATCAAAGATTCAAAGCAAACAATGGAAACACTCTAGTTCTCCATCCTGTGGAATTTTAAACAGGCATCAATGACAATGTGATGGCTTCTTTTCTTTTGGGGGGGGGGGGTGTTCCTAATACGTAATCATGATAGACTACCTAGAAAAGGGAAAAATTATTCATGGACAATACTATACATCAAAATTAAGACAACTGAAAGAAGCAGTCAAGTCAAAACACTGAGGGTAGGTGTGCTCTTGACCTAGGATAATGCATCCATTCACATTGTTCAGGTTGCAGAGGCTGAAGCAGCCAAATGTGGCTTTGAATTGCTACCCTATCCTCCTTACTCACCAGACTTAGCTCCATCTGACTTCTTCCTGTTTCTTAACCTCAAATCCCACCTGCATGGTCACCATTTTGGAAACAATGATTAGATCATATGTGCTGCATAGAAGTTTTTGGAGGAGCAGGATGCCACCTTCTTCATTGATGGGATTGCAATGCTTAAGCATCATTGGACCAAGTGCATGATGTTAAAAAAAAAAATTGAAAAATATTGAAAAACTGTCTTGTTTCTCCAACTCCTTCTGGATGAGGCTTATAACTTCTTGAAAAACCCTTGTAACATTAGAAACAAAGAAAAGAATTTCCAGCATTCTTATAGTGAATGTTGAAAGATTTTTACACAAATAAAGAGAAAACTTAAAGTATCAAAGATGCGAATCTACTGTAAAATTGCGACAAATGAAGAAATTTTAAGACAAATAGAAGAGCTTCAAACAACCCATTACTAACATCCAGAAAGAAGTAGCTGCAATTTTGAGGAGATATAAGTAAATAAGACTTGGCTAAGGCAAGACTGAGGAAACTAGCTAGCATCCCACTTGAAAAGTTTAAGCAAATGGCAGAACAAGTACCACAAAGAAGAGAAAGTCGGGGTTGTAAAGTCATGCTGAAGGCAACTACAAACAGAAGTCTGTAGAGAACCATGATCACTTCACATCCTGAAGGAACAGGACACAATGAAACCACTGGCATGATAGACAATAAGAAAGAAAAAAAAAAAATGTATAATAGTGTGTGTGTGTGTGTGTGTGTGTGTATATATATATATATATATATAATGTGTTTGTATGTAAGATACAGTAACTAATTGCATGCAAACTTGCTTATTCTTTATTAACTGCATCAAATGGAATCGGGTTTCTATTTCACTTTCATTTCTCTCTTTCTTTTTGCAGCATTTTATTTTAAGGGGATTAGAATTTTGTTTATTCTATGATGTGAAAGATGAGAATTTCTTTAAATTAGTTAATTTACTTGGATTTTCTATATTGTCTGGCATTGAGGATGCACCTCAATTTTGACTTGCAAAATCTGAAGGGGAAGAAAAAATTAGGTTTATATCTACATCTTTAACTTTTAGAGCTTAAGGTCAAATTTTATTACTTATTTTGTGGATGGAGGGTTAGTGAATAATATCTTTGGGAAATTTTGTAATTAAAACAAATCTTTGAAAAAAAAAAAAAAAAAAGAATAATTTGATTATCTATGATTAAACATTTTATTTTGGCTGTTGCCAATTGCATGGGCACTTTATTTAATGAAGTAGAGAGAAAACAAAATTCTTTTATTGCTGATTACTGAAGCCTAATCATGGTTGCAACACGTATATCACTTACACGTGCTGCCTTTAGCACAGGAAAAAAAAGAGTTACTCAAGTGTACTGAGGAGAAAGAAAACATTAAAATATATTTTGCCAACAGCTGCTGTTTTAACACTGAAATAGCTACAAGCTGTTAGTAAAATGTCTATTTTTGCTTCAGACAAAAACAGTAACAGGTTATAGAGAAAAAAGAAAATGTTCAGTTGATGAGGGATTTTATTTTCATTTCCAATGTTTACAAGATCTTTTATGCTTATTATATTTTCAACCACATGTTTGAACAAACTTCTTTTTATTTCTTACTATGATATTCCTTTTATTTCTTTTAGTTTTAACTGCTGCTTATCAACTGGAATCTTTGTTTATTTCATTTTATTTGCAGTCATTGTCATTTGTAGAAAGATGGGTAAGAATATAATTCTTTAAAGGTATTTTCAATTTGGTAGTGATTATTCAAAACCTGTCAAGATGATTTAGTTTTAGAAGTTCATAACTTATCCTTTAATCCCAACAATAGCTAAGAAAATAATTTAACACATATGAAGTGCATTCAAAAAGTATCTGACTTTATTTTTTCTCACCAAAACTAATGCCACGTGGGCAAAATCCTTTGGGTTGGAGGTGATGCCACCCTTCTTGCACATGCATGAAAATTTTCATGCCAGTTTTCTGCATCAGTCTCTGTCTCTAGAGTACATATGTGTAGTGTGCACTCATCAGATTTTCATGCACGATGACTGAACACATCAAGCAGAGATATTGCATTGTTTTGCTAAAAGCTTGATGATACTGAACCTCAAACCATCCAGAAGATTCAGAAAGCAATGAGTGGATCAATGAGTGGTACAACTGCTTCAAACATGGTTGCACCTCAGTGGAGAGTGAGGCATGCTGAGGCAAGTCATCCACATGCTGAAACAAGGAGCCAATTGAGAATGTTCGATGAATAGTCATGGAAGACCATTGTGTAACAATCCAGGAAATTGCCTACAAAGTGGTAATAAGTACAGGATCAGTTTAAGCCTTTTTAACAGAGGATTTGAGTGTTGGTGAAATTTTCCCACTCATTCTGCCCATATGATCCAAGCTTTCCTGGTCAAGAACAACACTTGCTCCCTACTCTTACGACTTGCCACCATGTGACTTTTGACTCTTCCCTAATCTGAAAACCTTGCTGAAAGGGGAACAACTTGAGTCACTAGAAGAAATTATGAGAAAAGTGTAGCAGAGCTCCATAGCATTTCAGAGAAGGTGATTGGCAGAACAGCTGGAAAAAGTATGAAAACTCCCAAGGGGAGTATTTTATTTTAAAGGTGATTAAATAAAATTTGTGAAATTGATTTTTGTTTCTGCCCAATGGTCGGATACTTTTTGAACACACCTTGTATATAGTAGAAAAGCATCACATATACTTCCATTTAGGCTGATGTTAAGTGTATAACATACAATGTTATATGCATATATTGGTGAATCTGTGGTGATGTTGATAATTACTTATAGTTACAATTAATATTGTAAATAAACTCCCAATAATTGTGGTAAAATTAAAACTACGATTAACATTTTTACAAAATGGTGAACCGTCCTGGGTGTGACGATAAACTACATTCGCATCCTGGGTAAGACGATAAACTATATCCAGCCGCAAGGCCTCTGATCAGGAGGTTTTGAGGAGTGTCGAACCACCTCGTAATTGCTGATGTTCCCAGGTCCACCCTGACCTGGGGTACTAGCACCTGTTAGGATCCCAACTATGGGCAAATAGTTAACCCCGAAACTGAGGTAAAAACACTACGAAAGTGTAAAAATAGATTTTAATGTCAGAAATACTTTTAAAAAATATTACCAGCAATAAATTTTTGAAGAAAAAAAAATATTACCAGCAATACATTTTTGAAAAATATATTACCAACAATGTTTAAAAAAAATAAATATTACTAGCAATACATTTTTGAAAAAACTATTACCAGCAATACATTTTTGAAGGAAAAATGTTATCATAAATAGATTTTTGACAAAACATTACCAGCAATAAAAATTGTCAGCCACAGAGGTTGATATGCTGTAAAACAAACCAAACCAAACAAAATGGTGAAAGTCTATACATTTTAGTAAATATCATTATTCAGAGTTTGCTAGAGAAAAGGAAGTATGTCTTCAAGAAGCTGCCACTTAGTTGTTGATTCTTCTGATCTCTAGCCACTTTGCTTATCTCTTTAGGGGGGGAGGTGTCACTTAGCATAGATTTGTGTACACAAGCAGCCTTTGAGTTGATTGACCAAAACCTGTTGCAGAGGCTTGTATTTAGGTTTTCAGGTAATCAGGCAGGTATTTGAATTCACTTTAAACAACAATGATTGGTTGAAAATTCTTTCATACCTTGTGATTAGTTTTGTACTTTATCTACCTTCATATATGTAGTAAATAGAAAGTTAAAATTTATCATCCAACTCGATTTCTTCTTACTGTAGATTTTTGACATGCCTCCAAAATCTTTAGGTGCTGTTTTAATTATTAAATTTTGATAGTGCTACAAATCTGTTACACCAGCTGTTGACTTTAACAACTGTCTCATCTCTCTTAATGACACTTTACAAACTGTTACAGTTTATGGTAAATATATAAATGACTTATTTACATTAAATGTATCGTTTTGGTTTTGTTTTTTATTTATCCAATCTAGTATATACATTTACAAAACTAACAGTCTGAATGCAAATTTATATAAGGTCGGTTTCTAAAAGAAAAGTTTGTCTTTGAGACTTTTTGACAGAATCTGCATATATACTTAGACAAATTTTCATTTGTGGTTTGGAAAAGGATGTAAAGCAATTTGGTATTTTCTTTCTTTTTTTAAAATTAGAATCTGATGAAAAATAACTAATAATAATAATATTATAATAATAATAATATCATCATATGTTACTGTATATACTTGAGTATAGTGCAAGATTTTATATATATATATTAAAAATAGCGGGTCGCACTCTACGCAGGTAATTTTTTTTTTTTTTTTTTTAAGAAGTTGAAAATCATGCATTTTCAGTGACCAGTTACACTATACACAGGTAAATTACTTCTGGATTTTTTAAAATCCTCCTCAAGCAAGGTGTGGATGTGACTAGTACACAGAGGGTTACAGAGTGAATGTGAGAGAAAAGACTAGGTATAGGGGGATTGAGGGAAGGATAAAAGATAAATGGAGTTCAAGTCAACAGAAGGTGGTTGAGGTTGCATTAAAACCTTTGAAGATTGTAGTTATCAGGGAAGCAAGTAAGCAGAAGAGAGTTCCACAGGTGGGAAGTGCAAGAAAAGAAACTATTGGAGTAGAAATAACAGTTACATTTAACTATTTCAACAGTAAAAGGGTGGGACTTAGATGCCAATCTAGTAGCATGCTTAAATTCATGTAGTTGGGGTACCAGGGGAAAAAAGCTTGACAGAACAATTGCCATGAAAATATTTGTAGGAATGACAGAAGGAAGCCACATCATATCTGTGAGAAAGTGACTGAAGTCGAGATTCTGAGTCAGGATGGATTACATTGTAGAACCCTCTTTGGATCTTGTCAAGAACCTCAAGATGAACAGCAGAAGCACCAGACCAGATATAGCAATAGTATTCAATGCAAGGATAAATGGTAGATTTGTAAATGTGCAAGATAGACTAGAAAAATTTGGCATGACACAATGAACCAACTTTCCTTGCCATAGATGCAGCTATTGATTCAATGTAGTCATTTCATTTCAAGTCAGTTGAAAATGTGAAGCCAAGAAGGCACAGTGAGACACTTTCCTGGAGTGAAGCAGCAGTCATGCTGATGGTGGGCAGAGAAGTTTCTTTATGGTGGTTAAATGAGAGCAGTTTAGTTTTGAAGGTATTAAAATTTACAAGCCATTTCCAGCCGCAGTTAACCATTGATTGGAGGTCATTTTCAAGAGCAGCGGCCAGTTAACTTTATCAGTTCTAATGGATTTGCTCTGAAGACAAGAGTAAATGGTAGTGTCATCTGCATCTTGAGAGCTGATGACATTGAGATCATTGATGAAGATCTGAAACAGCGTAGAACCCAGTATAGAGCTTTGGGGGGGACAAAGATCTGGAAGCGAGCCTGTTCAGGATGACCTTCATTTCATGATTTGATAGGTATGACTGGATTAAATCAATTGTCCTTTAATACTGTAGTCCTGAAGCTTACATATATATGACCAGCATGCTAGACCATGTCAAATGCTTTGAGATCTAGAGCCACTGCATGAGCTTCAACATTATTATCAAGAGGTTGATATATATATTCAGTTATGGCTTTAAGCACATTAGCGGTAGACCAGGAAAATCAGAATCCATATTATTTATCAGAGTGAGAGAAAAAGATGTTTAACCACTTCAGCAGTGATTAAAGCCTCAAATACGTTGCCAAAAATCAGTTGGAGACTAATAGAGCAATAGTTAGAGGGGTCATAAGGTTCTCCAGAGTTCTTAAAAACAGAAACTACAGAGGAAGAATTCCAACAAGTTGGAAAACAGGAAGCAGTGAGGCAATAGTTGTAGAATTTGAAGATAACTGGGGCCATTTCGGGAGCACATTTCTTTAGGATGACGGCTGGTATCCCTTCACTTCCACTTGCCTTATGGGAGTCTAATTTAGATGTCTGAGGCCAGTGGTGTGTGTGTGTGTGTGTGTATATATATATATATATATATATATATATATATATATATCTCACTTGGTATAGCCTCAGTTCTTGGGGGGGAAATCAGGTATGGGTACTCCAGATGAGTCAAGTGTTGAATTGAAGAGAATTTCCGAGCAAAGCATTCCACCTTATCTGCAGTAGACGTCAGGATAGCGAGTTGATTGAATAGGGGAGGGATTGAGGATTTGCTCTTGCAGAGCTGCCAATAATCTTTGGAACTGAACTTGTGAGATGCTGTACATTGTTTCATTCTATCAACAAACAGTAACATTGCTTCATTGAGGATATGCTTGCACTCATTATGAGCAAAGACAAAGAGTTGTCTGTTGCAATCAGACATGTTGCTCTGGTACGGACAGAAGAAGCGATTCCTGTGGGCCATAACGGTTGAGCATGCAGGTGAGAACCAAGGAGATGAATGTGGTTTAACTTGGTATTTCCTTGCTGGAATGAAAGCATAGATGCCGGATTTCACCCAGGAACAGGATGATAAAAATGTTCTTTCCATGGGATGTCACAAAGCAAATCATGGAACAAGTCCCAATCTGCTCCTTGATAAAAGGATATTCTGTTGATAGGAGGTTCTTGGCTGATGGGAGAGCAGAAGGAGATGTTTACAGACACTACTGCATGATCAGAATTGCTAAGGGGTCTGAGTTGTGTAGTATGTTTAGGATTGGGTTAAAATTCATGGGTTGTACTATACATGAAGCCAGCTTATACACAAGAATATATGGTATGTTACTAAGCATGATCTAGTTCAGTATACAGTTTTTTTTTAAAAATCTTTACAAAAAAATTCAATATCCATTATACAAACATATATTTATGAGACATCCACTTATCATCAATAATTTATCAGCTGCTTTAAGCTACATGTTATTTTACAATACTCGTCAAGTGTAAAAAGAAACATTGGCAAAACTATACAGTAATATCCTGTTCTTCTTTATGCACCATGTCCCTTCCACAGCTTCCTGTCTCTTGTTGCTCTAAACATTCTTGAACTATTTACCATTGCTTTTTGACCCTGCTCAGTCATCCATTCACATAAACTTATTAGGTCAGTTACTCACTGCTTCTCACTGTCTCTCCTTCAATATGATCTTTGAGTTCCAAACCCTCTTTCCTCATAATGTGTCCCTAAAATTTCAACTATCTCCTTTTGATTATAAGTTTCCTCATAGTTTTTATTTTCCTTAAAACCTCCTTTTTGCTTGCATTTTTGACTGTCAAGATGTGTTAAAAACACCTTTAAGTAAGAAATTCAATTTAGTTTTTGATCATCAAATTTATCCCTATTGCCAGAGAAATTAATTTGTTGGTACAGAGTGAGATCGTAATAGAGTAGTAGTAAAGTCAGTGGGCAA
Organism: Acanthosepion esculentum; assembly: GCA_964036315.1. Lineage (NCBI taxonomy): Eukaryota > Metazoa > Mollusca > Cephalopoda > Sepiida > Sepiidae > Acanthosepion > Acanthosepion esculentum. The sequence goes on along the minus strand of OZ038497.1, from coordinate 31,602,167 downwards.
CAAGAAAACCTGAAATATTGCCTATGTATCTCCTTTCTTTTGTGTGATGTCCCTTGAAGACATGGAAAATCATGGCTCTACACAACTTCCTTTCTTTTGTTGCTTTAAGTAACTGTTGACGCTTTGTTTCCTTTGTTCCTGTTCTGCTATCTATTCACACAAACTTAAATAGGTTAATTGCTGTATCCCTCTGCTTCAGTATATCTTGTGAGTGTTAAATTTTACAATCCCTCTTTACTCATAATGTGCCACCATAAGTTTCAATTGTCTCTTCTTGATTTTTATGTCTTTCTAGTTCACATTTTCTTTAGAACTTTCTTCTTGCTCACATCTGTTTGAAGACATTTCTGTTGCTTCAATTCTCTTTATTTGTAAGGAGATAGTCCAGTATTCAATGCCATAAAGGAGGATAGATATGACTTAACTGTTCCGCATTCTTTTCTTTGCTTCTAATGACATAGAAAAATAGTAAGCTATCTAATTTGGGCATTAAGTATTTTGTTAATCAAAGAACACTGATTGGTTATCTGCTTTGCTTGTCTATTGTTCAAAACAGCTATATAATACATTTAAAAAACAATTCCTGATATAACTTAAGATCATAGTTCCTACATTGAAATGTTGATTTCATTATTCACTTTTATTTATTCTTAATAATACTTGATTCTTTTTTAGCAATGTTTTTAACAATTCATTGCTTTTACTGAAATTTGATTTCATTAGTTTAATTATCATTATCCTGTAATGATAATAAAATAATTCAGTGAATATCACTCAGTTATATACATTAAAAATGATTTTTTTTTCATATAAAAAAGTTTATTTTACATATAGCAAATTACTATGACATGTATGATGGCTGTTGACTCATTAAACAAGTATGACCATTGCTGACAAGTTTGATCAATATTTTTAGTTCTCGTGAAAATGACAATGGTTCTTGAAGCCAACAAGTGACTTGCAATGCTTGTTGAAGATGTGGCAAACTAAGTTGTCCTGTACAGGGCCTGGCCTATTTTGTAAATTCTATTCAGATTGTTTGTGGCTTTTGATGAGACTGGCGGTTTCTGCAGGTTATCTGACACGCCTCACATTTTAAGTTATTTCCAGCAAAGTACTGATTGTAATTTATTAAAGGTCTAACAATATGACTTTTCGTGTAGTTAATGAGACCTGCATTGGAGAGGCTTACACTGCCACATTCATCACATGTAATGGATTGCTGGATCAATGATTTCATCCTTTCCTAGCTGTACTCTTGACATTTGCCCAACTCATTTCATGTCCTAGGAAGATCCCAGTGCCTTCATGAATTGTACACCTCCACTTATTTTGATCACAAGCAGCAGTTTCCCACTCTGGATCTTCTATATGGCAGGCTGCAAGAGACTCTTTTAAACAGTCATTGAAGCACATTCTATATTTATTCTAGGTCCGAGTGTTATAGAGCAACTCACTGTAGAGCACTTGTGTGGATATTCTGTTGTTGTCAAGGCAAATAACATGGCTATTATAACTTAGTATGATTTGTATTTAGTATTGATTAATACATGCCAGATAGAATCTTGTTATTAAACCAAGAGTACATTCCTCAAATGTGACCATTCCGAGGAAGCTCAATGTCTCCTATTTGAGAGATAACCAAGTGTGTAATGAGTTTGAGGATTGCTTGGACAAGGCTGACTGTGAAAACACATGGCCAGCTTTTAAATAATATGTTTATGGTTATTATAGCTACATGTATACATATGTAATACAGAACTAGTGGCAGGGCTTAAGCAGCAGCAGCAGTTGGATATGAAAACCTCAAACATAGAAATTAAAATAAAAAAAAATTCTCCCTGTGCTTAGGGATCAATGCACATCTGGCAAAAATGAATAAAAATGTTGAATAAATGCAATATCGATTTCTAACTAATCAGGCTTTCTTGCTTCTTTTTACTAACCTAGAAAATCAGCTAGTTTGATCCATCTGGGATGCATATAAATGAGATACCTTTTATTCTAACTGCCAGTGATCATTAAAATTTACAACTTCTGCGTGGACAGGCTCTAACTTGGATCTAATTCCACAAAACCTGATACAGTAGCTATTAATGTAGGTTATTTGTTTATTTATTGTTCTGTTGAGCATAAAAGGCTAAACAGAAAATCTACTGAACATGACAAAATTTTAAAATTAAAAAATACAACTAATTGTATAGAAAATGATTACATACTTTTATTAATCCTAGCAAAAATTTTAAAATGAATATTCTCATGACACCATTAAAACTGAGCTGAATTCTTAACCCTTTTCTAAAAAAAGAAATTAAAGATGTATTTTCAAGAATTATATAAATTTAACTATTTTACTTACAATTGTTCTGCCTTCAGAGTATGCATCCATCCCTAAAGACAGCCAGATAAATACCTTAAGGCAATTAAGACTGAAGATGAAGTCCTGTTCATCAGAAGGTTTATCAAAAGTCAAAAGAGTAAAACTAGAAAAAAATTACAGATATAAGACTAGTTAGTCTGAATAACAAACAAAAGTTTAAGGAATATAACAAAAGCAGCCAGAGGCTTGAACATAGAAATAAGATCATTTATCTAAATGGGCAAAGAGATAGTGAATACTTTGTTTACATGAAATATATATATATGTGTGTGTGTGTGTGTGTGTGTGTGTGTAAAGTTTGTTACAGAAAAGCATTTCGATGATGCAGTGAATTCACAAAAAGGGAGAAAGTTACATGAGAGCTATATTTGGGGACAATGTGTAAACAAATAAGTGTTGAAAAGGATTCTTCATACAGAGATACAGACATAAAATAAACTTATAAAAGATGTGTACATTAAACAAATGCTCAAATAATGACATGACAATAAAGTAGACCAAAGTAAAGAAAAAAGACTTTAAAAGTTACATACTGGTGATGGTAATATTAGGAGTAAGATAGGAGGATGAGAAAACTAAGAACCACAGGCTTGGGCTCATGCTGTTACTGTGTGAGTTCCGGTGATATCTAAGTGCTAACTGGAAGTGGTCAAAAACCATGTCTAACCTAAAAAGTATCTAAACTAAAAAAGGGGACAAAAGGGAAAACAATGCAGTTTTTGTACTGTGGTAACACAACAGGAATATTGATAATTTTATTATTGCATGACTTGTAAAAAAGTTATTCTTGGTGCCATATAACAGGAGTGGCTAAACTTACTAAATCTAAGAGCCATATACAATAAAATGCAGATGATTGAGAGCTGCAAGACATGAACAAAATTTATACATTCGTTTTTGTTACATACACATTTTGTTACAAAATTTTTATATAAATATTACGAAATGCATGTCTGCAGTAATATTCATGTATGCAGTTTTTTAAACTGTTAATTTGTCTTGCTTTCAGTAATCACAAAGTGCACATATATATATACCAAATGTTTTCAAAATTTTGATTGATGATTGATTTAATTATAATGAGCTTATTTGATATGGTAATGAACTATGGGAACTCTTAATGAAAATGTGCAAAATTGCATTTCAGTAAAATAAAAGTATATATGTACATGACGTAAGTGCCATCCCCTTACCCATGACCTCAGTCTTCTGACAGTCCTCTATAACCCTTGCTGACTGGAAATTTCTTTAATCCCTTTGCCTGCTCCCATTCCTTTTCTCAACACTAAAGAACAATGCCTCACTCAGATCTAGCATTAAAATTATGATTTAAATTCTTAAATATTTTTACCAATCATGAACATTAAAGTTACGTTTTAATCCAATGGGGTCTCAATTCATACCCACTAAATAATTATAAAAAACTTGAAGTTTTTCTTATTTACCTTCTACATTAAATGTGATAGAAAAAGGAGATCATCCCACATATATCCACAAGCCGCATATTAAAGATCAAAGAGCCACATATGGCTCACAAGCTGCTATTTGGCCACCCCCGCCATGTAATAATAACCTTTTCTGTTTCTAGCAATTTTAATAATTTCAGATATTAAGATTTGTATACTGAAGTGTCATTGTGAGATATTAGCTTTTCCGTTTTACTCTGAGTACATTAATTTTAAATGTATAAGATTAGCTAAAAAAAATTAAGACTTTCTGTTTTGGTTTAAAGTCATTTTTCTCAGGTGATTTTTTTTGTAAAACGTTTACCAACATGATATGAGGATTTAAACTTCAGATTATTACTTCACTATTAGCTATCATTCAGAATGTAAAGTAATCATTTGGTTCCTAATTACTTTCAGCACATTATTTTACCTCTTATGTCTATTGCCAACATGTTGCTTTCCCAGGTGGCTGGTTAATTGGCAAACCACTACATATTCTTTCTACATATGTTTAATTCATCAATCATTAAACAAATATCTTCTGTTGATTTTTGTCTTTTACTTATCTCTCTCTTCCCATCACTGATGAGTGTTTGTGATAACCAAGAGTTGCTTCAGTTTGTGTGCGCATAGCCTAGTTACTGAGTATTTATCTTACTTATATACTTTTGAAACATTTCACATGACAACTGTTAACTCTGAAGTAAAATCAAGCAAAAAGGACAAGATAAAATAGCTTTGAGTTGTTGCCAATGTGTCTAAACCAGGGGTTCTCAATGATGGGGAAATTCCCTCTTTATCTTTTTTTACAGAATTTTTTTTATTGAATTACAATACTGTGGCATGCTACTGAACTTTTTGTTTATTGAAGTATGCTGAAGCTTATTTATTTAATAATCAGTTATGAATTAAAACAAATTACTGTACATGTATTCAAGTTTAAAAATCCATCAACATTTTCTATTGCTATTTATAAAACTACTCTATAAAAATAATGTAAATGTATATGTACTAATATGGAAAGGAATGAAGATTTTCAATAATATATGCTTATTATTTGGAATGCATCTTTTGTGTCGGACAATCTTGGGAAGGGATGACATTTTGACATATAGTGAAAAGGAGGATGCATTGAGTAAAAAGACTGAGAACCACCGGAAGCAATGGAACTATTTGAACATTTGTGAGGAAAAGTGAGTGAATAAAAACGTAGTTGGCAATGGCAAAGTTTTGGAGAAAATAGATAACAAAAAGGACACTTATACTTAACATCAGAGAAACAGTTGAAATTCCTAGTGAACATAATGAAGAAAGAGGGCTTAGAAAATTGGACACTAACAGGACATATTAAAAGCAAGAGAAACAGAGGAAAGCAGCAAATAATCTACCTAATGAATTTGTGTAAATGGTTGGCAGAACAGGGATTAGGAGAGATAAAAAGAAAGACAAAGTTTACTAAGCTACAAATGACAGAAAATTGTGGAGATCACCCACATCCTGAGGAAACACAGCACATAGAAGTCCTTTTAAAGTTCTTGTATTATATTTTCTGTAACAATCCTACTTTGTGATGAAAAATTTAGTTCACAATCTGTATCTTATTGTTTATGTGATTATTATGTGCACAGTTTGTTTTTAAATGTACACTTCGACAAGTGTTATAAAAATAGACAAATCTACAGATGTTTCTGCTTTGTACATATCAAAATATATTAGCTATGTTTGTAACATTATTAAATTTCATTTGAATATGTATCCTTGTCCTTGAAGAAATATTTAATTTTTCATAATCACAGTAATACTTAAGTTTGTCAAATTTGTCAAATAAAAAAGGATAAAAAAACAAAAAAAAAAACAATTGTACAGTTTGGAGGTCATGACAATTTGATTCTTTTAAAGCTAGCAATTAGATATTTCCATAAGGTTCTGTAACTTGAAATGCATCAAGTATCTTAATTGTATATTTTCCCCTTCCATGTTTTTAATCCAAATAATAATTAGCTATGTTGATATATGTATTGCTTGGATAATATAGATTTTACAAGTAGAAAGTAATAGGAAAAAGCTTTTTAAAGTAAATTTTCTCACTTGGCTGTAGAAGTGTACCTAATCAGTTGTCAGGATTGAATAATTTATATGCCTGTCTATTTGAGCTATGCAAGTTCTACTAGTTACACCCAAATTAAGCATAAATTACTCTGTTCAATGAATAAAACATAACAATTGTTTAACAATAAATAATATATTTAAATACTTTTTTCTTTCTCACTGTTGTAACTTAGGGAAGGTTACTGAATAAAATAATCACATGAAGGTTGGTAATGAACGATAATACTTAGGACAAGAACAACACATATAAGATTTGTCAGAGGCATGTAGAAGTAGTAGTGAACTGCTAGAAGTGAGTCAAGTGAATTCCACGATGAATCTCCAACTGCAGAACAACATACAGTATTTACTACTGTATTTATGTGAATGGGGACATACCCATTATTGTCCGTAGGTATGCTTCAACACTCACTTTAAAAGTTTATAAGTTAAATAATAACTACCTTTTCTAGGAATGATAGAGAAGGCATTGGTAGCATACAAAGAATATTGGTAATATAAGTATCCTGTTCTAGAGTAAAAATAAGTTAATGTCCAAAAATGATAGATATGACATATTAGTTAAATAGGTAATGATACTCAAAAAATAAAGTAGATAAAATATTATAAACAGCTTTTAACAAAGAATTTGAAAGAATGTATGCAAAATTGATTGATTATTAGATCATGGAACAATCCTGCTTTATATTTACAAAAAGAAGTGATCATTTGGTTATAGTAAGTTGGATTAGTACCAAAGCACTATGCAAATTGGTCTTCCTCAGTAGTAATATGTACAAAATTAAAAGATTGTAACCTTTAATGTACTATCATTATTATAAACATTAAAAAAATCAAAAAAACTTTGTACTTTTTTAAATATTTTTTTTTGATAATGATCAGATCCTACCAATAAACAAGCATTCCATTTTTGACAAGTTATACAGTGTAAGACACAATAGGATTAGAAAATTCAAAGACACTGATCTTCATTAAACTTTTTTTAATGTTTAAAGAAAGAAAAAAAATCTTGGTTTTTGGTAACAACCATAAATTTATATAAAATTTTTTCTGAAGGAATGATTTGAAAAACATTTATTATAAAAATGGAGTAGTACAGAAAAAATATGGTAGTAGATAAAACTGAATGTTATAAAGTATTCTGAGATATTCTACAAATATAAGAAACAAATACATATTTTTTATAATGGATCACCTTGCTTGGGAATAATGAGCAAAATATATTTACTTTTTATACAATTCTGTACACCTGTAGCTATTTAGTAACAAGAAAATGAATGATTTTTTAATTTCAATTTTTTTTTTTTTTTTTTTTTTTTTTTTCTGGTAATTTCATTTTTTTTATTATTGTTCTGGCAATAGTCCTTTTTTCGGGGGGGGGATATGTATTTTGCAATTTTCATTTTTATTTCATCTTGGAAAGCATATTCTCATGTTTTTTTTCCATCCCCATATCCTTTAAATTCACAAATTGCCAGTCTTCCCTTATTCTATTGCTACTTCGAGGAGTTGGTTAGCAAAAATACTGTTCAACTCAAGTATTTAGATTCTCATCTGAAGAAATGAGCTAAACAGACCAGAAAAATTCAGCATCTTTGGATATTGTCCTAGAAGACAATCTTAGAATGACATTTACAAAGGATTAATCTCTCTTTTGAGAAAAATGTAAGGTTTAACCGTGTAGCCTTCAACACGCTCAAAATCACTGGCTCTCAAAGTATCATGGTCTGTGGTCAAAGTTTCACTGTTTGTATGATTTCCTGCATTATTTGCAATGATGCCATCACCTATTATGGTAGAGTATACTTGGAATGGGTTATGGCAGGTCACACATTGAGAGCTGATATTTACAGGGCAGGTTTGGGTGAGTTGAATGCTAAAAGGTTAAGGCACCAAAACTGCAATAAGTAGGTGGTTCCTGCTGCCAAATTGGTAAAACAAGAAAGAAAATGAAGATAATCTCTTGAAAAACAACATTTATAAATTAAAAAAGTTGTCACCATGGGGATAAAAGTGAAATAAAACAATGTTCTGATATACTTTTATATGTTAGGCTTATGGCCCCCATTACATTGAAACACTATTTCTTGTACAACTGCCAAACTTAAGCAATGTCAAGCCTGGTCAGTACCTAGATGGGTGACTGCTTGGGAATACCAGATGCTGTAAGCTTGGACGTGTGGTTGGTGTAATGGATAATGGCTCGGAATTGTTAACCAGAGAACTAAGTTCCAATTCAAGATTTGTTATATTCACTTATGTGCAAAATACCCTTGCAAAAGGTATAAATCAGCTTTTCTCCTCAGCTATGGGTTAATTATTAAAACTTGTATTACTTTATCATTATCTCCATAAAAAATTTTTTTAAATCTAAAAATATTTTCTGACTTTAAATAAACTGCAAAAGGTTGTTAAATCATAAAAAAACAAATCAATCAATTTTGTATGTTAAAATAGATTTTTGAAATGTGGTATTTTATAAATTTTATAATTCTACTTCTATGTTTCTAACCAGTATTCACAAATATATTCATCTTAATTTTTGGCTATGTAGTCCTTAACATTTTAGCACAGACTTCATTTATCTTTATTGGGTGTTGGAAGAATTGATAGCTGAAATAGTCAGTCTCTAACACCAATCTACAACCCAAATAAAAACATTTCAAAACTTTTCACTTTATATAATCATGAAATTTATACCACACTTTCTGACATATAACAGATGTAGCATATTTAATTCTGGGGTCATCTAGAGGTCATTTTGATTAACAGAAATGTGTGAGACAACTCAAATTGTTGGTCTAAACAAAACCATATTTTTTTAGGTTATATGTACAGGGTGATTTGATTTGATTTTCTTATTTTTTAAATTTTTATTTTTTTAGGGAAATTATGCATTATAATGTTAATTTTGTGATACATATAAGACTGTAGTAATATATATTATATAAGGTGCTTAAACTAATACATGGGCATATCTATCTTATTACAGTGTAACCCGGATATAAGAGAAATTTTCTCTGGTCCCAAATTAGAGCCTGTGTTAATAAAACAAAATAGACCAAACCTGGATATAAGAGACTTCTTCTCCGGTCCCGACAACTCACTTATATCCGGGTTACACTGTATAAACATTATTTTAGTAGGTGTACATGTTTCAATAGACATCCATTTTTTTTTTTTTTTTTTTTTCCTTTTTTCCTTTACATAAAGTGAAATTAACATCTACCAGCTTGGACATTGAAAGTCTTATTAAAGAAAATATCTCTCTTGGCAGAAATCAAACCTGCATTGTCTCTTTTTCTGGGAAAGCACATTATATTTATGTGTGTCGTTATGAACATATATAAAATATTACATAATATTCTGATCCTTTGTTCTGAGAACAATTCTTTTTCGGTGATAATATTCAGTTTGAGATATTAAGATTTAAGATATGAAAATTTATTATTTTGTGTCCTAAAATGTCTTTGTTTTTCCTTTTAAAATTACCATGTAATAAAAGTAAATTCTTTGTCCTATTTAATAAATTTAAAAAAAAATGTCATGATGTTCACATTAAAGAGTTTTTAGTATTTCACTCATCTTGCCATGTTACCATTCTTTGTCTCTAGTCTTTTTTTAGTCTGGATTACATAAACTCAATATTGGTCAATTTTTGTTGAACATCTGTTATGACCCAACAATGTGTAAATTATACCCTGTTACCATCAGTGAACATTATTGTTTATTTTTGTTAAGAATATATTAAATGAAAATATATATCAGACAGCATTTATCAATGTCTGAGACATCTGTGACCTGAATCCTCTTTCATTCATATGTATTGATCTGTACAGTGATGTCACCTGCTACCATTGGCACAAAGTAACTTTTCTTTTTTTTTTTTTTTTTTTTTCAAGTCATTCATCAATGATCAGTATGATTACGTAGAATTCATTCATACTTGATAAAGGAAAATTGATGAATCCTATTTTGTAGCTCATCTTTTATATTTAAATTTATTTTGAATATGAATTGAAAGTAAGCTTCATTTTTTTTCTTTTTTTTTTCTTTTTTTAAAAAAAAAATGGGGACTACAAAAATATATATACTTGTAACATTTTAAATCTATTTGTTCGGTAATGCTAATGTTCTTCTGGAGTTTGTACAAAATCTCTTACCTATGATTATTAATGATGTTTTGTGCTGGCACTGAATCAAAATGGATTGTAACATGCAGAAATCTATTAACCCTTTCAACTTAGATTACTTTGGTCATTTACTTTAAGTAACCTTGAAAGGTAATGAGGAGGTAAGTTATTTATATTTTCTGATGCTTAGTAATCATTTTATTTACTGTTCTATGTACTTTCAGTTTTAAATTGATTAGTATTGCTGGAAAATAGTATTATTTTATTTATAAGAGTTGATTTAATTTATAATGTTCAGTTTTACTAGTACTGAGGTTTCCAGGGATGAAACTTTAATCACATATTTTTAAAATCAAATTTAAACTTATGTACTTAACTTTTTCTGATTTCATTAAACTGGATGCTGCAGTGCATGACCCCAACAAGGATGCAGGTATTAGTCAAAGTCAGAAAGAATACTGTTCTGACCAGTTATAAAAATTATATTTTCCTTGAGGACTGATGAAATGAAACCTTGTGCCAGATTTGATTTAATCTTAATAAGTAATAGCATTAGCCTAAATAAATGATTAACTTTCTCATTTTGTAAATTTGGAGCAAAAATCTTATAGTATCTGTCTATATTTCTGAGATGAGGTATTATGTACATTGTCCTCATCTTTGTCGCCATATTTATTACAACGTTTCAGCCGTTGTACGTGCTGGCCTTCTTCAGATGGCTGGAATGTCGAACTGAACCCTTTATTTCACTCACTGGGGTAGATTGTTCTAGTTCCACGTGCCATGTTTAATGGATGTCAGTTATCAGTTATCTCCTGTTAATTTTTCCCTCTGAAAGTTCTCCACTGCCTTAACCGGGTATTGAACTCATACTCTTTGGGTCCTGTCACTGGATCTAACCAACGCCTTTATCCACTGTGCCTTGAGGACATCTGTGTATGAATTTCTGGGTATTATAAACCTAATGTCTTCAGCAACCATTTTTACCAGTGCTCATATTGCAATTTTTGCTGTTATCATTACATGTATTTACCAGAGCTCATATTGCAACTTTGTTATTATCCCTTTTCTCTGGCACTCCTTATTACTGGTTCCCATATTGTATTCATTTCTATGCTTGGTTGGCTCAGGAGATTTTTGTGGCCTAGCATATGTGCTGATTCCTTAAGTTTACAAATTTTCCAATGGTGTTCCTTGTCTATGATCTCAACCTGATCCCACAGAGGGCGGTGATCTCCTTTCTCTCTCCATATGTGGTCAGCCACGTCTGATTTTTCCACTTCCCCTCATGTTACAGCTTTCTGGTGTTCTTGAGGCCTCACCTTAAGGAGGCAGCCTGTCTCTCCTTTATATTTCTTTCCGCAGCTGCACGGGATAGCGTACACACAGTCTTTAGTCATGTTCTCCTCTATGGGGGGTCTTACTCAGGAGAGATATCTGCGAAGTGTTGTCAAACTTTTGAAATAAAGGGTTCAGTTCAACATTCCAACCACCTGAAGAAGGTTGGAGCATACAATGGCCAAAACGTTGTAATAAATATGGTGACAAAGATGAAGACAATAGTCCGAATAATGTAAATAATGTAATCTTATAGTAGTAATCAATTTTTTTAAGTGCATTTTTATAGTTTAGTAGAAACAGTTGGTGTTTGGCTATTATTATTTTGATAATTATAACTTTACTTTTATGATTATTTCATAAAAAACTATAATTTAAGTAAGAAAAAAATTATTAATGTTCTGCTATGCTAAAATTTTTACCCTAAAATTTCAAGCTTCTAAAAGGTACCATTAATTAAGCTATTTTTTTCAATAATAATGAGAAATTAGTCTTTTTAATGTTTATTATCAGAAAGTTAATGGTTGTTGGTTATTTTATATTTTTAACTAAAGTAGTATGGTTGTTATGCCTCCCTGGAGGAACTTTTGTAAAGATGCAAATGCACATAACTTAAATAATAATAAAAAAAAAAGACATTAATAGAGGCTGATAGTAAAATGTGCAGTCAGCAAGATTTATTCCAGTACAGTGATTTCATAGGCAGCTAATGTTTTTTTTCTAAAGTGGACAACATTGGGAATATTCTTTTATTATATATCCAATATCTTCTAAATAAGTTTTTAAGATAATGTTTTGCTTTGTAATTTGAAGACCTCATTGTGTCAAATCAACAAGGGTTTGAACATCACCGACACAGATTTTTTTTCAAATCTGATACATTTATAGAGCTTCATGATACGAATTGAATAGTACCTATTTTACATATCTAGGTGAAAGGACTCCTGAGATGTGACCCTTTGACCTTTGCCAAAAAGATGAATTTTGGAAAATAGTCACAAAGTTTAAGTATCAATATCGCAGTTGTTGTTTTTTTGTTTTGTTTTTTCACTTACAAAGCTAAATTATATACCATTTTTAAAGTACTTGGATACATCTAAAAGGTGATCTATTTATAGTTTTGTTTAAAGGTCAAATAAAATAATTTGACCTTAAACTTTGACTTTTAATTTCTCAAAAAGTATAACTTAAATTTATTGTCAATTTAAAAAAAAAAAAATTATCTACCTTATGACAAGATATGTGAAAGTTTTTGTGGTGGGCTTTTGACTGTGGTCTAAGTTAGAAGGGTTTTACTGAGTTTGGCCAAATTCCAAATGGCGGATTTTGCTATTTGCTATTATGTTAACATTTTCATATCTACCAATATGGTCAAGTTGTATATCTTTAGAAAGCTCTTTGAATGTTGATTAATATTCACATAACAACTATAATCATAAAATCAACAGAATTTGTGTTATTTGTGGTTAAATGTTGACAAATTTGATGGAAAATAAATAACATTATTTTTGGTTTTGTTTAAATTTTTATTATACAAGAAATAGATTTTTATATGAAAAAGTGAATAATGAAAATAATTATTTAAAAAAGTTTCATGAATTAATGTTAAGATAACATAAAATACAAAAATATGCAACATTGCTAATGGCTAACAAATTTTTGTTGACATTTGATATTGTACACTAAATTCACAAAACAATCAAATTTTCTGGGTTTTTTTTATATTTAAAAAATTAAGTTTTGAGCTGAAAAAGTGATACATTGAAATGAATATTTAAAAAAAGATTCTTAGCATCTGCAAAGATAAACAAGCAAACTTATTTTTCTGTTTGTTGGAATACATGTTTAAATAGAAAAAATTTGAATATGCAAACCATTTTTTCACTCAAATTTTTTGTGATGATTAACCTTGATTGTATCTTTTATTTAAGGTTATTTCAAGAAATTCTCTTTGAAGCTTTTTCCATCTCAATTTTCAAAAGTTTATAACTTCTTCCAGTGTCAGTTATTGGATTAACTAAACTAAGAATATCAGAATAATTTAAAATGAATATATCTGGATGTAATGGATAACAGAAAGATGGGGAAGAGCCCTTTGGTTGTAAAAATGTCAATCTTAACATAAGATATGCAGATGACATAGTGTTGATAACAAACATAGAAAGGAAACCACAAGAACTCCTACAGAAAGTAGTGAAGGAAAGCATGAAGAAAGGACTAAACCTTAACTGCAAGAAGATAAAATGCATGATTATTAGCAAAAGAAACAGCCCAACATGCAAATTACAAATTGGAGACACCAAAATCAAACAAGTACAACAAATATCTTGGAAGTGTTTTGACAGAGGATGGAAAGTGATACGCTGAAATCTGAAGGTACATTGGGATAGCGAATGGTGCTTTCTAAAATCTAAGCAAAGTATTAAGAAACAGGAAAATTTCATTAGAAACCAAGAAAAGAATACTGAACTATTATATAATACCAGTCATCCTATATGGAAGTGAAGTCTGGACAATCTCCTCACAGATGAAGAGACTTGAAACAACAGAATGTTGTTCTATAGAAGGATGCTGAAATTACCATGGACTGAACATGTAAGCAAAGATAGTTTTAAAGAAAATGGAAACAAAAAGTAACCTTATACTAACCATCACAAAGAGATAGTTGAAATTTATATGGCACATAATGAGTTAAAAAGACTTGGAGAATGTTATACTCACAGGAGATATTGAAGGCAAGATGGATAGAAAAAAACAACACATAACCTTTCTAGCAAACTTGATTAAATGGATGGCAGAACAAGAATTAGGAGAGATAACAAAAAAGGAACATTTGTTAAGACTTACAAAGGACAGGGAATTATGGAGAGCCATTATCCTCAAAGTCCTTGAGGGACACAGAAGAATTGGTTTTTATTACAAATGTACAGATACAATGTTTGAGGATATCTTAAAACAAAATTTTTAAAACAGAATATTTCCAATGAAATGTACTAGCTCTGCATTGAATAGAAACTACAAAGTTTAAAATTATAATAATAATTTCTTTTTTGTAACTACAATAGCAAAAATATTACTATAAAGTAAATGATGAGTTAACAAATGCCTTCTCTTTTTCTTTTTTTTCATTTCACCCCAAGCAAGGAAATAAAGTCACTAAGACACAAAAGGTTACTGAGTGTGAGAAAATAAGGAAAAAAAAACTGTTAAGGAGAGAGAACAAACAAAAGGAATTAAGACAGGAGATAATCCTTGACATTGCATTAAAATATTTGAAAATCAAATTTGACTGGAAAGTGAGAAACTAGAAGAGAGTTCCACAAGCAAGAAGTGTGGTAGAATAAAATGTTAGTATAAAACGTAGTTACATCTAGCCATTTCACCTCTAAAATAATGAGAACTTGCTGCCAATCTAGTCCAAGAAGGCACAATGAGTTATTCTCCTGGAGCATTTGACTGATAAGTCTTGCAAAAAGTAACCATGCTATTTATCAGATATCTAATTTTCTTTAAAAAAAAAAAAAAAAAAAAAAAAAAAAAATCTTCAGTTGGAGACTGAAAAAAATTAGTCTGAATGTCTATTGAAATCATCATGCAACCTTTTGTCTTCTGGGTTCTTAATATGGATACTAGTCATAATTCTCAACTTATATTTGGTTACCAACTATTCAATATGTGGTATTTGTGTAAAAGCAAACAGTAGCCATATGCAGACTGATTTGTAATCATTACCAATGTATATAGTCAGTGTACATGAATCTTGTCAAACAAAACCTTATATTGTGACCTGGGTAATATAGCGTAACAACCTTCACTGAAGTAAATCCCTCTCCCTCCCTCTCTAGTATTGTTTCACTAACAACACATGTTACATAAATATGCTATATCAAAGTTGTTTACAATAAACTAGGGAATTCAACATGAAGAATAGAAATTATACAAGACTATAATGTATTTTTTTTCTCTGTAAATATCTATGAATTGCCATGACTGTTCTAAGAAAGGCAGTTGAGTGGTTTCTCATTGTCTTATCCACAATTTTAAATTAAAAATTGTCACTTTTCTTGACTGGTTGTCCTACCAAGGCTATAAAGCACAGTCTGCTCCACTTTTTTACCCATATCTTGAAGCAAGACAAGAAATGGATTCTTGCACTTTTCAAGAACATTAGTGCAAAGTAAATGCAGCAGTCTCTGATGGAATTTGAACTTTGCCTGCCAAGTCCATTTACTACACCAATCACTGTTACACCCTCTACACATTAAAAACTGTCTTTAGTAAATAATAAATTATTGTGAATATAAAATATAAATCCAAAGACAACAGAATTAACCAACGTTGAACTCGGATTAAATTTGATTATAATATGAAAATCATAATCATCAATCCCATGATTGGGTGTGGTCATAGGATAACTGCACAGCTGCCCAGCAGATCAGTTCCCTCCACATAATTGGGTTGAAAGCAGGAAAGGTATTTATGCATAGTGTTTATAGGGCTAGTAGCTGCTGTCCCCTAACTTGAAAACTTGCCTTGGTCACAGATACAAGGCTTTTTTTTTTTTTTTGCTTTTATTTTTTTTTTTCTCCTCCAATCAGGGGAATCAACTACACTGCCCATTCACTTCAACCTAGGAAGCCGTCATCTCTGCAATGGCTGCATACATAACTATGGAGCCCAGTCTACCTCATTGTGCTAGTTGACCCCTACAAGAAGATTTTGTTTTTAATCAGTCTGGATATCTAGCCACCATTCTCTTCTGAAAAGCATGGTAGGGGAGCCAGTTTAATCACTGATGACCTAATGTGGCATCTAATCCTGGGTTACATGGTATTAGTTGCTCTTGTTGAGTAGCCTAACATAAATATGAAAAATACTCCTATACACACACACACACACACACACACACCTCTCTCTCTCTCTCTCTATATATATATATATATATATATATATATATATATATATATACACACACACACACACACAAACACAAACACAAGTGTTTGCACTGCACTACTTGGTGAAGGAATCTGCACAAGCGGACAACAGCTGGACAATTGATTCAACAATCAAGTTCACAGACCGAAGGCGATCCATATATTAGTGGTTTTGGTTGTCAGCCAAGGACTTGGAGAGGAGATTGGCACCACCAAGTTATCTACAAGCCCACAGAAAGGATTATATATATATATATATATATATATATATATATATATATATTTTTATTCTCGTGGAGCTATGTAAAGTACCAGGTTGAGTTCTGGCGCGGGCTAGCTGGCCTTGATGAGGGGGGAAAGGAGTCTCTCTGAGCATTGGTTAGCAATCCTTTTAGTGTTGCTTTCACAATAAAAATGCTTCAGATGGGAAGGAAAACTCATGAAAGCTTAACCTGGTCATTATATTGCATGCGTCCACTGAGAGGCATGTACTGGCTGGTATTGACTGTAATCCGGAGAGGTTAAACTCTGCGATAATAACACATCAGGACTGTCATTTGGAGTTTCCATGGCAAGTCTTTTGCACCGTTACATTGTTATCAACAGATCCAAAAACTGTGGATGGTCCTACACAAGCCTTCACCACTTTAAATAAATCAGTGTTGGTTTTATGACACCTACATCTAATTAGTTCCACACAATTCAACAATAACAATGGCTGGCTGAAGCCCTAAAAGGCAAGCAAAACTCAATAAAAGTTAACTGCTGTAGTACAGGCCAATGGCAATAAGGGCTCTGCAATATTAAGTGAAGGGGTTTGGCCCAGCAGGTGTCCCATGCAAGAATAAAGCACCATCAAGCAGTAAGCATCATTTGACTGCATGAAACACAAAAGCAAAATAGAACAGCTAACAGTGTTCCTGCTGCACTTGCATGCAATACTTTCGCCTGTACTGTTTGTGGTCTTTTGTGCAATTCTCAAGCCGGCCTCAAAAGTCATGCTCATCATAGGCATGCAGATAATTAGTAGGTGGTTGTCAGAACCTCATACGTCAAACTCAACAGGAGAGTCCATCATATATATATATATATATATATATGCATATTTTTATACATGGTAAACATTCACTGATGGAATAATGTAATTAGTAAGTAAAAAAAGGTAAGCTTGAAATTTAATGAACCTTGTCTCAGATCAAATAATGGGTGCTAGGAGAAATAAAATTTATTATATGGTAGTTTCATTTACTGCTTCAGTGACGTTTTATGGCTTTGTATTGATGTTCTTATGCTTTTAACATAGAAAAAAGTGCCTATAAACCAGCATTTAAGCTTACACTAAATATAGTCTCTAGATAAACTAGACATACACTTGTGGTTGTAATTGATTGATGGGTTTGTTTTCTACAGCTTATCCATCCATTGCAATTATTTAAAACCAGAAAATATTCTTTATATTGTAAAAATATTTTTTTCTTTTTTTTAGATAATAATGGTTTAGTTATAGAAGTCTTACTAGTTAACCCATAGCTGGAGGGAGAAGAGGTAGATTCATACCTTTCCCAAGAGTATTTGTGCATAAGTAACAAAACCAACAGGAATTGGAACTCTGCTCTTCAATTAACAATTTCAAGCCATTATCCATTACAGTACCCACACATCCATGCTTACAACACCTTGTATTCCCAAGTGGAAACACGCTTAGATACTGACCAGGGTCAACATTGCTTGACTTTGGTAATTATATGGGAGCCGGTGTTTCAATATAATGTGTTTTTTTTTGCTTTGTGGTAGTAAGAATGGCTGATGTTGAAAAAGCATTAAACAAAAATAAAATAAAATAAAGCCTGTCTAATGCTCCTGAAAAATATTCCAAATATTTTACATTTAATACCAACTGATATTTATCCTTCTAAAACTACAAAGCTCACCAAAAATGGTGAAAGCACTTTTTTAGCATCAACTCTACACACATTTTGTTAAATTTCTCATGTTTTTATTTTTTTTAAATATTTTAATATATTTTGACTGAAATTACAAAATGAATTTACAAATATTATTAAAATGTCCTGAAACTGTTGTAATGGTAATTTTAGCCATTTCCTTATAAGGAAGCCTTCAGCATTTATTGACAGAACAGTCAGTGCTACTTTCTGATTGAAATTTACAAAATCCTTCTCTTAAAACAATTTTTCAGGAAAATAGGTTTTCACAAGTTGAGTAACTGTTATTACTCCTTCCTGCATTGATAAGCACTTCCTTCCTAACCTTTTAGTAAGTAATGTTGAATGTCAACATCATGATTGTCATTATTTTTTGTTTGAGTTACATGTGCTATCCATTTTAGTTGTTGCAGTTGTTGAATTTCCTCAAGATATTTCTGTTATTTGGTGTAGAGTTGACAAAAATGACATGAAAACATGTTAAATTCCACTATGCATATGATGCAGCATACATATAGCATCCAAATATACACTGTTGTCTAAAAAAAAATTCACTATTTTCTAATTTAGAATTTTTACATTTCTCAAAGTTCATGTTGATTTAGAACTCTAGCAATCTGAACTATAGATTAGTAAACTAGTGTTGAATAAAAAAATCTTCAAAAGTTTCAATCACTGCATATATGAAAATAAACATGCATATTAATGAGTATTTTGTTAGTATAGCTTTAGTATTTTAGTTTCTAAGCTCTTCATACTCAAGAATTTACACTTATAACAAGCAATGTCCTGGCATGAAAAAATAAATTACAAATTTTATACAAAAGATTTTTTATTTGAAATATAACTTTGTATTGTACATTTAAAATAATTTTAATGCTTATTTATACAAGCTAATTCTAGCTATTTTGTTATAAGTTTGCCACAAAGCAGTAATAGTGGACGAACAAGCAAGTGTTCTATGCAAGTCAATGCTTTTACACTAAAATTGGCAGTATATTTTTTAGGATATATTTAGTTAGTATGTACTTTGTGAATTTCAGCTTATGTCTCTTTTATTGAAAATATTT
>OZ038497.1:31517809-31577809 GCA_964036315.1 Acanthosepion esculentum | reverse complement strand
TGGTTTAAAAGCATAGAAATGAACTAATTCACATTGACCAATTCATGCATACTGTAAGTATATATGATGTTACATAGCCAGCATCATGGTCTTTTGGTCTCTTACCTGAGAGCAAAATATATCTTTTTAGTTTTCACCTTACTATTTAGAATTTCAACTCTGATTTCTTGTACTTACACAAACAAAAAGAAAGCTTGTTAAGATAAGATTTCATGAAAAATTACTATATGATAGGTGCAAAAAAATTTCTATTTTTACCAATTTTATTGACTAAGAATATAGATAAAATTAAAGACCAGTGACTGTCATTATAAACCTTTACTATTAATAATAATACAACTGTGAATCTCTCTATTCCATCTGTCCGTTACACCCTCTAAAATAGCCATACATTGACCAATCAAAACCAAATTTTGGGGAGAAGTGCAAACAGCTAAGAGAGTACAAAGTACAATTGGGCTTACTATGGTGCATAGCTTAGTACAATAAATTGTCATTAATTTGAAGGCAAAAAAATAAGTTTTATTATTTAACATACAAAATACTCTCACTATTTTAAAAACAATTTAATGATTAAAATAACAAATACTTATTTAACAAAAATGAAATATCTTTTTAAGTTTTTATATATATTTCATTCTGGTAAAATATAATGGCACACTAGTAGCACTGTAAATATAAACACAGTAAGTAGAGTAGAGTTTGTAAATTTTGACAAAAAATGTTTGCAATAACTTTAATAATACCAAATATTGTGATGATTTCAACAAATGTTAGTGTGTTGCAAAGAATTCTAGTATGTGAGGATTTTTTTTTCTTTTTTTATGCACTCAATAGATATAGAGCTATAATATTTAATAGATTAAGAACAATTCAAATAATCTATCTGGTTAACCAACTCAAGCATTTTGCATGAAAACACACATCAGGGCTGGCCAGATGCTTGATAAATATGATAGATTTATTTCATCTGTCCCTGATGAGCATTTTGATACAAAACTTGGCTAACTGGGTAAGTGACTTGAACTTTTCTTAATTTACTAAAAAAAGCTTTACTAAATAAATCTTTGAAAAATCAACAGTTTTTCTTTCAAATTTTCTTGTTTGAGATTGGACTTTAAATTGACTGATGTAATGGAATAACCTGTCACCCCCATGAGTGACTACAGAGACTAGTTGGGATCTGTTGAGTATGACTCAAACTTATACGAGAACTACCGATCTTCTAATAGTAGCACGCACTACTGGATTGACTTGCAACAACCTTGTGCATAACTGTTACCTTTATGTTAAGTAGCTACTATTAACTTGATAAAAACTGTAACCATTGCACGTTGAAGAATTGTAGTTAACAAGTGTCATTTAGCCATTACTTTGAATTGAACTTAGTTTTGTAGGCTGTCACATTAGTACTGATCTAATTTCTGCTCTGATAAGCATCTTTGGTTGCTGTTGCTAATGGATACCTGTTTTTACATAAACATATATTAATTGTAATAAAGATAATATTAGTAAAGAACAAAATTGATCACAATTTGTTATCATGTGTAAGCACTCTCCTTTGTTTGTTCAATGAATAACCTGTTACAGTGACTAAATTGTGTTTCATATACATGCATTAATAGTGTTAAATAATCAGCAAATTGCCAATAAAAAATCATTTAATTCTTTTGTGGTGAAAGACTGGAAACTATTGTTGTGTGCATGTATAAGTTTAAGTGTATTTTTCTAATATCTTGATTTCTTGGAAATAAAGTTTATGATGTGGAGTGTTTGTTTATGAAGGCTTTTCAGTTTTATCTTTTATTTTCTTCATCTCCCTATATTTCTGAGATAAGGTATTGTAATTATTTACATTGTTTGAACTGTTGTCCTCTTCTTTATTGCCATATTCACAACATTTTGGCTGTTGTATGCTTCAGGCTTCTTTAGGTGATATTAGTTGGAATTCCAAGCCCAAATCTTTTAGATTGGGGTAGATTTCATATGCCATTTTTGGATATCTCAGTTTCAGTTAACTCTCCTTGGTAACTCTCCACATTTTTGCTTCCTCTACTGTGGCCAGGTATTGAACTCACAATTCTTTCAGTCAAGTCACTTTTGGTTCACACAACCAATGGCCTGGTGGATAAAAGTGTTGGTTGAGAGATATTCAAGAAGGTATGGCATGTGGAATTAGAACAATCTACCCTCATGAACTAAAAAAAGGGTTCAATTTGAAATTTCAACTAATATCACCTGAAGAAGGCCAGAGTGTACAATATGGCAATAAAGATGAGGACAGCTGTCCAAATGATGTAAATAGTTTAAATACTTTTATTTTTTCTCATAGATTTTTTTTTTCTATTAGTTACATTTTAGTACTAGGTGTTGTGTTTCATGGAAATATTAGTTTAATTGGTGCTCTTAGTAGTGTTCCTCACTTGTATTACTTTTTTTTCTTTTAGAATTTTTCTGTTAATAAATTGAAGACAAAAGGAATTTGGTTATTACAAAAATGACTATCTTGAAAGAAATGTGCTTTAGTCATGATTTTATGTTAATTTTCAATTTAGCTTTCAATTATATAGCACCATAGTTTGAAGTCTTACATTTGAGCTATTACAAAATCATTTTCTATACATATAAACAAGAATTTAACAGCATATACTGAGAATGCAGTTGAATATCTCTTCCACTTGGTTATATTTTGTGCAAATATTTTATTTGCACTGTTTACATGTGGACTATTATCCTCATTTTTGTTATCACATTTCAGCTGTTGTGCCCTTCGACTTTCACCAGGTGTATTTTGATTCAGGTAACCTACAGGGAATTTTGAACTGAACCTTTTAATTAATCTATAGGGTAGATTGTTCTCATTTCACTGCAAAGATATCTCCAGACATCGGCAGTGGACAATCAACCCCAGTAGATTAAATAAAGGTTTCAGTTCAAAATTCCCCATAGGTTACGCTGATTGACATAAACCTGATGAAGGTCAGAGGGCACAATAGCCAAAATGCTGTGATAACAACAACAAAGATGAGGACAATAGCCCATATTTAAATAGTTTAAATAATAACTCCTCACCCCAGAAATTCAAACAGAAATTATCAAATATTTTTATTTAAATTCAGTCAATGCTTTTTTGTTTTAAAATCCAAATGTGCCTCAAGTAAAATTATTTCCAAAATAAACTCATTAGTTTAACTTAAGTTCTATGAATACACATGCTAGCTCCATGACTCAAATATACTGTCTGGAGTCACCCACTTTTGTGTAACATTACTTGTTCTAATAGAATGAGTCATAACAAAAAGTGTCCTTTATACTTTTACTAGCTTATGTAGATTAAATTTATAAAAATAGTTTTAAAAAATAACAAATAGTTCAAATATTTGTGATTGTTTAAATTCAGAGCCTATAGTTTTTTCTTCTGCATTTCTCATATTACTAGTGTATAACTAACGATGCAATCTAATGAAAACATATCATTAGTCATGAAAAATCAAATGCAGCTTAAGAAAAAGTTTGCTTTTGTTATATATTCTTATACTGTTCTGTTTTCTTAAAATATTTGACTATTCTGCTAACATATCCTCTACAGTTCTCTTCCTCCATATCTTATGGAAGGTCTTTAGGTTAATAATTTTATGTACTCATTGTTACATTTTTCTAGATCCTTAGCCACTGCTAATCCTAATTCTCAATACACATATGAAATGTCACAAATCTCTCGCGGCTCTATTGCTATTTCAATAGAAAGTGTTCAGATGAACTACATTCCTTAGTTCTGCCAGTTCTAACCTTCATGGCTAAGACCGCCCATGTCACATACATTGTAGTGAATTACCCTCATTCCCTTTGTATTCCATTGGTGAGATGTAAATTCCACTCAAGCAGCTTTTTCCCATCAACTGCTGCTTTGTGGAACCGACTCCCAAGAGGATGCTTCCTCAATCCCTACAATCTTAATCTGTTCAAGTCTAGGGTTAATGGCTATCTTCCCCATATATCCCCATAAACTGTGCCTGTTACTCTATAGGCTACAGTCACATCACATTGAAACACTGGTTCCTGTACAATCACTAAAGTTAAGCGACGTTGAGCCTGGTCATTAACTAGATGAGTGACCACTTGGGAATACCAGATGTTGTAAGCTTGGTTGTGTGAGTGGTGTAATGGATAATGGCTCGGAATTGTTAATCAAAGAGCCGAGTTCCAATTCAGTTGGGTTCATTATATTCACTTACATGCAAATATCCTTGGGAAAGGTATGAATCCACCTCTTCTCCCCCCAGCTATATGTTAATTAGTAAAACTTGTATCACTAAAATCATTATTATCTCCCCCACCAGAAAAAAAAAAACATTCTTACAATCTAAAGATATTTTCTGGCTTTAAATAACTGCAAAGGATTGATAAGCCATAGAAAACTGCAGTCAAAAATCTTACTCTCTACCTCAAGTGGATCTTGGGCCTTGTACAGGGTGAACATCATTGTAAAAAAACAAAAAAAACATTTTTATCACTGTTCTCTATGAAGCATGGTCTCTAATTCTTCCCTCATTACTCATATATGACTACTGTTGAACTTTTTTCCACAATGCATCCTTGAGACTCACTGATAATGCATATGAATAGTGTTACAAGTTCACTCATTCACTATGATTTTTATATAATGTGTACAGAAGCTTCCAACACCCACAGTTTTATTTTTTAACTAGAGACTAAATATTACAAGAGAAAACTTGCAAAAACAATGCTGGAAACCTTTGCATACACTTAATATATTCATTAAATTCACTTTCTGTAAGTACATAGATATATTCACTGCATTAGATTCATAATTTTATAAATATGTGCATGTATTCGTTTTATGATCTTGGTCTTGACTTAAGAGTGATTTATTATCTAATGATTTCCAATATGACTTTCTTGCCTACAATTTTAAGTAGCTATGTGCTTAACAAGTTTTACAAAACTAGTACTTGGTTACATGTCAGGCCAGGATTTAATGTAGATTGACTCATAGACATTGTTCGTTCAGCAACATTTATCCAGAATTCTTACTTGTAAAGTTTGTATTAAATGTTTTATATGAATGTCTTTGTGCAGTGATCTTGACAGTGAACAAGTTTTTCTTGCTTAATATCTACTTCATCCCTTCTATTCATATACATGTATCATTTACAGCACTTAAAGACTACTTGTACAGGTTGTTATGGTCGAGATTATTTTTAATATAAACTTGTGTTAACAGATTGCAACAGCTATTAGGGAGATATGATTAAATATACTTTGTTTAAAAACATTTAATTCAGTATTATTATTGTTTAGGTAATAAGCATTATAACATAGCACAAATAGCTATATTGTGGGAAAAAGAATTTTTGGCTATATACACATTTTTTACATATTTATGGTTATTTTTTTTAACTTTTCAAAAATGACATTCTTGTACATGTAGTTATGGATAATATTATACATTAACTACTAATTTTTTTAATTAATTACTATTTGTGCTTCATTAACAGCTATCTGCTGACATGTTAAAATTTTGGAATAATGCAATAATAAAAGTTTTACCTCGCTGAATGATATTTCTGGGGAAGATTATAAACTGGATGAAATTATTGTACACTGTGGCAGGTTTATTAGACAAGTCAATATTTCACAATAAAATTGGTATCAACCAATATCTATCTGTCTATCTATCTATCTATCTCTCTATCTCTCTCTCTATCTATCTATCTCTCTATCTATCTATCTCTCTATCTCTCTATCTATCTATCTATCTCTCTATCTATCTCTCTATATACCTACCTATCGTTGATAATAACTATCCTTATATCTATCGTTGATAATAACTATCCTTACATCTATCGTTGGCAATAACTATCCTTACATCTATTGTTGGCAATAACTATACTAATAGCTATCCATCTTTGGTAATATGTATCTATATACCTATTTATTCTTGGTAATATTCCGTCCCGGGTAAGATGATAAACTGCCTCTGTTCAGGAGGTTTTGAGGAGTGTGAAACCACCTCTTAATTGCTGGTGTTTCCAGATCCACCCTGACCCAGGGTGGTAGCACCTGTTAGGGTCCCAACTATAGGCAAATAGTTAACTCCTAAACTTGGGTCAAAATACTATGAAAGTGTAAAAATAGGTTTTAATACCAGAAATACTTTGTAAAAAAAATTATTACTAGCAATACATTTTTGAAAAAAAAAAAATTTACCAGCAATACATTTAAGATGAAAATACCAGCAATAAAAATTTTGTTGGCATTAAATAACCCATTGAGGTTGATATGCCGTAAACCAAACCAACCTTGGTAATATCTATCCATCCTTGGTAATAACTATCCTTATATCTATCTATCCTTGGTAATATTTATCCTTATTAAAAATATTGATAACTTGTTTTGATAGTTTGCATGATAAAACTTGACACTAAGTGTAATATAATTTTTTATTTATAAATTCAAATGATACAAACTATAGAAATGTATTTATAACCCACTAGTCTGTATAGCTGAATAAATTATTTTACATGTTAATAAGCTGCTTGACATTCAATAACCTACATTCTTTCTTTCATTGCTTTTGTTAACTTTTCTACTATTTCATCTTGTAAAAATTTAATTTTCAATAATTAATTTTTGTGCAAAATATAAAAATTAAATTTACAATAAGTAAATTTTTTTTTTGTGCAAAATAAAAAAATAAAATAAAAATTTCTTGAAGGAATGGGAGAAGAATGAACAACTGCTTTCTTATCCTGAATATTAAAAAAGGCACAAACAATAAGAAAAACTCAAAACTACCTTGTGAAATTTGAAAGTTACAAACATTTATTAAACTGATAACAAAGTACAAATTTTATAAAATTAACTTGCACAAAAATTTCCTTCCATGACCCTTAAAGACAAGATAACATTACAATATTAGAGAAACAATTGGTTCTAAAAGATTCACAATACAAATTTTTTCAAATCATGACAGAAAAAAAAAAAAAAAAAAACTTTGTGAAGGAGAAACAAGATAAGTGAAAAAATCCATGTGCTTTTTTTACATGAATCCCAAGATGGGTTAACAATCTTTTGTAATTTCTTTGTTTTTGAAGTTTCCCTTTCATGGTTGGCCTGAGGGTGCTCTTTGATGTTGTTCTTTTTTGTTGGCATAGTTTTTAAGAATGCTGAGACTTCTCTGCTATTTTCTCTGCTGGCAACTTTCATATGAGGAAGCCTAAAATTCTTTCCACAGACAGCTTCACCTGCTTCGTATCTGACGACCATTCGTTGCACGTGACGTCAATCACTTCTAACCACCCTCTCCCGTAGCCAGCAGGCTCCATTTCTTCAGTCGTCTAACACTTTTCTGATGCTGTCCACCTTCTTTCCACTTTTGGCTTCTATCCACTGACCCATGTTCTTAAATATCCTCGGGAGTGAACGGACCTTGACTTTAAATTTATGTTGAAAGCCACCCTTTTCATTAGACAATAAATTTGAGGGTAATATATTTTTTTCTGAATTTGAAAGACAGCCTACCATGACAGTTATTTTTGGCGGTCTGTTTCAAAGCCAATTCTAAATAAAAAAAATTTAAACACAAAATAATAATTTTTAATAAACCGCCTGGATTTCTTTAATACACTTCTCTCAAAAGTAAGTGTATAAAACACACTCAGATCTATTTAATATTTATTTGCTCATACTTTTTAATCAATTATTATTTTTAATTATTTTATACTACTAATAAAAAATGTTTATAAACTTACAACAATTTTTATTGCTTCCTAGAAATGTTCTTTATTTGAATATTGTTTTCCATTTTCATCTACATCTCTTTTAATGATGGGCAACAGATTTTCCATTCAGTTAATACGTGATGAGTGGAATTTCTTTAATTTTGTATCATTGTAAACTTATTTGGCCAGGTGGGTGGGTAATTGTCAGCTTTGCATAATGGGAAAGAACATTGTCTTGTATGAATATACTTTTAATGCTTCTTAGTTATAACCTGTACTATTGAAACAATGTCTTATCTAAGAACTTAAAACAATTCCCTGCAAAGTTATTGATGATATCAAGATATATCATCAATAACTTTGAAGGGACTTCTAATGTCACTGCTTACAATACTAGTCCATACATTACTCCATTTTCTCCCTTTTTTTCTTTTCTAAATTGTGTAGGTTGGCTATTTCCATGAAGAACCCAATCTCTAACTATCAAGTTTGTCCAATATAGCTCTACATTCATCAGTAAAAATCACTGTTGAGAAATCAGTTTTCATGTACTTCTTTGCCCTACTTATGTTTATCTCTGATGTTTGCTTAAAGTTGGTTATTTAGTTACTTTCATGACTTTAGCCAATGTTCTTAATATTCTGTATCTTTTCTCTCTCTTTACATTTGCAACCCCACCTACTTCAAATATTTTCTTGCTAATCAGCTTATGATCATATGCTGAAAACACTGCTTTTCATTCAATTACCAAAATGAAGCAGCATTGAGCCTGGTCAGTACTTAGTACTACAGGACACCAAGTACTGTAAACTACCTCCTACATTTCTAAATATGTTTCAACTTTAAATAACCCATAAAGAGTTGATAAGCTGAAAAAAAAAAACAATCTTGTTTTCTCAAAATCACTTTTTGTAATATTCTTAAAGCCAATTATTTTTTTGTATTTATCTTAGCAATGCTTTCAATTTTTGTTTTGATTGTTCTATGATCTCTGGTCAACTTCCTGTTGTGTTGTCATCACTAAATAACTTTGTTTCTCTTTTGAGGCTATATTTATATTAGGACTCTTGGTTATATTTCTATGTCTGAAATCAAAAATAATTTTTTATAACAATACTATTATATATATTTATTTGTGCTATAATGAATAACCTATGAATTGCATAATAAAATATCACACCACCAAATAAGTTATTGAAATATTTCTAATAAAACATAATCTGAAATTTACACATTAATATATCCTGAAAATGTTTCTCCCATCAGTTGGTTAATAATTTTATTTTGAAAACATTGACAAACAGATATAGTGTATTGTGAAGATGCAGTAATTTTATAAAATTTGTTGACTATTTTTCTTGTACAAGTCAGTGATTTAAAAATTTTTTTTAATAGTCACCTTTTATAAGGCCTGGGGCCACTCAAGGTAGAGAGTTATGTTAGAAGGCCATTTGTATGTATAGATGAGGGAGATAACAATTAATCCTAGCCTTGAATAGGTTAAGATTGAAGTGATCGGGGAAACATCCTATTATGAGTCGATTCCAGACAGCAGTGGTTCTCAAGAAGCTGTCATCAATGGAATATGGAGAGAATGTGAGTGGTTTACTGCTATGTAAGTGCTGCTATGGTGTGTAGTCTATCCAAGCACTTTCTATGGAAGTAGCAGTAGAGCAGCAAGAGGCTTGCCACATCCCGCCTGTGGGAAAGGGGTTGAAGAGTGGAGAATAATTCGTCACCTGTGAGGTCTTGGCAGCTCTTGCCCAGATATGGCAACTGTACTCCATTTTTGGCCTGATCTAGCTCTTGTAAAGATAGGGGATAGCAGTAGGAGTCAGGTAGTTACTAGAGTGCTACAGGGAGCTGACCATTTTAACTGCATCCTTAGCAACATATTGTATGTATGAGTTCCACTTGGTTGGGTGTGAGTTTGAGGCCCAACAGTCTTTCAAGGCATGGTGCTTCCCTGAGAGGAACTCCATCTTGATTGGTGGTAGTTCAGGGTCAGATCGGCAATGATGGAACATAACTAGTTTGGTCTTCAAGGCATTGAATGTAACCAGTCAGTTTTTACCCCATTGAGTAGTTTGTGCAAGATCAGAGGAGAGATTAGTCGGCAATCTCTGGAGAGTTCTAGAGGTGCACTCGTATATAGTCATATCATTGGCATAGATGTTTATAAATGATCTGAGTATATTCTTAGGCAGATCAATTATATAGATCAAAAAGAGCGTTGGTCCAAGGAGTGACCCCTGTGGGACACCTGTGTTGACCGCTAGGGCACCGGAGGACTGTCCATTAATAACTACCTTCAGGAACTTACCTGTTAGGAAGGATTTTATAATCACAAAGCCCTTTCCAGTGATTCCATAACTGGAGAGCTTGTGTAGTAAAACTTTATGCTGCACCTTGTCAAAGGCTTTTGAGATATCTAGTATTATGGTCCTCCAGGTGTGTTTGTCATGAAGAGCTTCACTGATTTTGTGAGTGATGGTAGTTAAGATATTGGCAGTGGATCAGGCTGATTGAAACCCATACTGCTTGTCACTGAAGAGATTGTTCTTTTCCAGGTGCTCAATGACCTGCTTATTGATTATGACCTCAAAAAGTTTACTGATGATACTGATAGTTCTATACGGGGAGGGGGAAGATTGTATGCCCACAATCTTGAAAACCAGGCATATGCTTGGCACTTTCCACAGGTTTAGGAAGGAATTCTCCTTCAAGCAGCAGTTGAATAACTTTGCTAGGATTGGAAATAATTCCAGATTAATATTCTTAAGGACAATCACTGGAATTTTGTCTGGGCCAGTGGCTTTCTTAGAGTCAAGGCCTTTGGTAAATCTAGAAATTTCTCATTCTGTGATGGTAATATTACCGAGATTGTGCTCAGTGAGATTTGGGAACTTGGGGAGAGGATGGTCTTTGTCATCTAATGTTGAGTTAGAAGCAAAGATGTTCGCCTTATCTATCAAGAAGGATATGACCTCGGGACCATTTATAATTGTGGGCACAGCCACTTTACCTCTATTCATGATTTGGTTGGTGATCTTCCAGAATTCATGGGATCCAATTTATTTCTTTTCAACCTTGGTCTGGATTGCTCATACATAACTGCCCTTGGCATTTTCTAGACCTTTTTTACAGTAATTGCAGGCAGTTCTGAATTCAGTGAAGACTGAACTACATTTCTCCTTGTGATAGATACTGAAGTAGTGGTTTCGGTGGATTATTGCTGCAACACAGTCAGGGGTGAACCAGGTTGGCTGTTTGGTTTTTGCTGGAATTATTTGGGAGGTATAAAACTCTCCATTCCAGAAAGGATCCAATTGGTGACAAGGGCAGCAGTTTTGGATGCTTGAAGAAAGTTGGGAGGGGAGCTTCCACCATGTAGCATCAAAAGCTGTCCCAGTGTGCTTTTGCATAGTGAAAAACCATTCCATGGAATGGTACATCACAGGATGCCTTAGGTTTGGCATTGATCTGGATACTAATAAGGGGATGGTCTGATGTGCCTAGTGGTAATAGAACTTTTACTAAGCATTTATCAGGTAGGAGGCTAGGAAGAGATTGAGGAGGTTCGCCTGATGACATGTGTCCAGGACCCGGGTAGGTTCTCTGATGATCTGTGTTAGTTCATAGGCTATGGAAAAGTCTCTGCAATATCTACCTTCAAAATCTGTTGGAGTGGACGAGCCATTCTTTATGGTGGATATTAAAGTCACTGCAGATATGAAAGCGAGCCAAGAGGAATTGAGTGAGGGTATTATCAATTTTTTCTGATATACAGTCAAAGATTACCGTCCCTTTGTTCTGAGGGCAATAGAGAGCAAAGACGAATGTGGTACTAAGGATAAGTGCCATGTAGAAGCACACATGAGAGATCAGGTTCCTCATTTGTTTTTGTCTCTGACACAGGGAAACTCGTCCTTGATGTAGGCTTCTAATCCGTGGCTGTGGTGTTTTAGAAGGTTGTATTTAGCCATAAGAAGGGAGTAGCCCGAGACTATGAACTCCACTAG
This sequence comes from Acanthosepion esculentum, assembly GCA_964036315.1. Lineage (NCBI taxonomy): Eukaryota > Metazoa > Mollusca > Cephalopoda > Sepiida > Sepiidae > Acanthosepion > Acanthosepion esculentum. The sequence goes on along the minus strand of OZ038497.1, from coordinate 31,566,042 downwards.
TTCACTTTAAGCATTGATACCAGTTTCAGAAAGTAACAGGATGTCTGGTTGAGTCTGAAGAAGATAGTGTTCCACTTATGGAAAGTTGGAATATAGATCCCCTCATTTTGGTGTTGGAGATGGTATACATGGAGTCTACTTTGTTGTTGTTTTTTTTTAGGTTGGGTTTGCTAGTTTTGTTCATCTGTATTTTGACTGGTTTCATGTGTGTATTAGTAGTTTGAAAACTAGTGGGCAGTGAGACAGACACTTGCAGGAGTTGCAAGTATAAATACCTTGGAGAGAATTATCCAGAGATACAGCCTTAACAGTACTTTTCATCATGGCATCAAGAGGCCCTACCAGAAACTACGGCATAGTCCAGAGACCATTCACAAAATGGCAATACAATAATCCCAATATTATACACCTGCTGATAGGACAGCCTCCTTTGAAGTTAGTCAGGGATTCAAACCTTTGAGTATCAAGCAGATAATGCCAAAATCCATAAAAGGTTTACTTCCAGCACCTTTGATGAAGAGACAGTTGACCAAAGAAAGAAGATATATGCGTAATGTTGCATCTGCCCAGAAGTCATCCTGTTTTTGAGTATGGGTTCTAATTATCCTTGTTAAATAAAAATATAAATTTTAAGCGTTGTTATCCAATTAAATTGAGTTCAGATTTAAAGCTTCTATTGTTCCACTGTATAACTGTTATATACTGCACCTATGAACACTAATGGGTATGTCCCAATCCTCATAAATATATTGGACACTATTGTAAGTGGGGGTAATATACTGTCTAACTAGTCCCCCACTAGCAGTGGTTTACCTACTTCATGCCACTGGTAAGTATTGTATTTTGTTGATGTTATAAAGATTACCAGTTCATTTCCAACCTCCGTTTTGGTTATTCCTCTTTCAGTAACCCTTCCTAGGCTACAATAATATCATTAGAAAATATTAAATTGGCTGTAACGACTGAAAATAGAATCAGCTCCTTAAATTCTAGTTTCGTATTCCTGTTTTAATTGGGGATCTGCTTTCAGCTAGCCAAACTACTTTTGATATTTAGGCCTTTTCTACTTTTATTATTTCACTGCAAAAAAAAAAAAAGATAAATCTTTCTATAGATAGGTATAATGCATACTTTTTTCTTCTTTTATGTGCATATCCTTTTAGAATATGGGCGATCTTGACACTCCACAACTTCCCATTTTGTTACTCTAAGTAATTTCGCCCTTTTATCACTCCTGTTTGTTGTTGTCCTCCTCCTGCCATCCATTTATTCAAACTTATGTAGGTTGCTCACAATTTCCCTTTGTTTCTCTTGGTTTCAATTCGCCATGTGAGTCTTAAATTCTTCATGCATTCTTTCTTCATTGAGCACCCTAAAAATGTTAGCCATCTCCTTTTTATTATAAGCAGTAGTTTCTTTGTATTTTTTATTCCTTTTAAAACTTTCTTATTTGCATGCTCTGCCAGTGATATTCTAAGCATTAATTGATAGAACCACATCTGTCACTTTGTTTCATTGTAATTTTTGAGGAAATTGTCTAACATTTACATCCATATAGAAAATTAACACTTTCTGCTTTGTTTCTAAGGCCATTTTATAATTATTTTATACTTTCTTTAGTTTCTGTGCAAATTGAGATTTTTTTTTTTTTTTAATACATTTGTATTTGGAAGAAAAGTTTTCTTAAATAAGTGAAGATTGATTTTTGCTTTCCTGGGGAAAAATCTAGGAAACCATATATCAATTAGAAATGATTTTCATTCAGTAAAGGATTATGTGAAAAGAAGGAAGTTTTGTTAGATGACATAAAGCTTTGTGTATTGCTATATTAATAAGGAAGTGTAGAAGCAATAACTATTAAATCTACAAGAGAAAATTTGCATCCTGCAAGCAGCTGTTTGAGAACATCTGGGTTTCTTTTTTTCTAATTTATTCTAAAAAATTTTTTAACATTTTGTGTTTCTCTTCAAAGTATTATTTTCAGTATTGTGAAAATCCCATGTGAGTTTTTAATTTTTATTAACAATTAAAGAAATTCTACCTTTAAGGTCGTTTTTTAAATTTCAATAGTAGAGAAAGAAATTTGTGCTAATCATAAACCTGCATGGTGCACACACACACACACACACACACACACACACACACACACACACACACACATCATAGGTTTCTAAGGCATATAATTTAACACTCTTTCTATTTCCTATTTTTTGATAGCTTCAAACCTCAGGCTACAATTGTTGGGCTGTCAGACTGTGGTGAAATCTATTGAAATGAAGCTTAGAAACAAACACTGTACAAGATATTGGGTTGTTTAGAAACTATACAATATAATCTCCATGAAGTCTGTTTCAAATCAAAGGTTTGCATGATTGTAGTAAAAGCCAAATGTGACAAAAGTACCCAACATGATTTTAACAATTTTTTTTTTTTTTTGTTGCTATCCATGGAATGTCATATAATAGTTATGGGTGTTTTTGGCAGTTACATCAGCCCACTTTGCACTTGTATATAGTACACTTTGGGTAGCGATAGTCTAGTTTGAATGAAGTATTTCCCTTGTATGTTATACCATACTCTTGCCTGTCTGGTTTCATTAACATGTTCATATACATTGCACCACTTCTTGTCATTTGTAATGATGAAGTCCATCTATGCATGAGAAATCAAAGACCTACATATAACCAGAAATTAATTTTATTTCTCAATGAATACAGTAACCAATTTCTAAATTTAGAGACTTTGCTGATTGCAACTAAATGATTTGGGATAGTAGGGTAAATACAGTTGAACTGTTGTATTATTTCTTAGTTGGTCAAATGTGGTTTGATTTACTGATCTATTTCTAATGGTCATCCACTCTAAGACATATCCAATGTCTCAAATTTCCTTTGCTGGACCTTGGACTACTCAAAAGTTACCATACTTTTCAGAGCTCCTCCTCTGAAATGAGATACACCTCACATTCCTACAAACATCTTGTTTGCTTACATATCGTTTTTCTCTTTTTTTTCTCTCTCTTTTTTTTTCTCTCTTTTTTTTCTCTTTTTTTTTCTCTCTTTTTTTTCTCTCTTTTTTTTCTCTCTTTTTTTTCTCTCTTTTTTTTCTCTCTTTTTTTTCTCTCTTTTTTTTCTCTCTTTTTTTTCTCTTTTTTTTCTCTCTTTTTTTTCTCTCTTTTTTTTCTCTCTTTTTTTTCTCTCTTTTTTTTCTCTCTTTTTTTTCTCTCTTTTTTTTCTCTCTTTTTTTTCTCTCTTTTTTTTCTCTCTTTTTTTTCTCTCTTTTTTTTCTCTCTTTTTTTTCTCTCTTTTTTTTTCTCTCTTTTTTTTCTCTCTTTTTTTTCTCTCTTTTTTTTCTCTCTTTTTTTTCTCTCTTTTTTTTCTCTCTTTTTTTTCTCTCTTTTTTTTCTCTCTTTTTTTTCTCTCTTTTTTTCTCTTTTTTCTCTCTTTTTTTTCTCTTTTTTTCTCTCTTTTTTTTCTCTTTTTTCTCTCTCTTTTTTTTCTTTTTTTCTCTCTTTTTTTCTCTTTTTTTCTCTCTTTTCTCTTTTTTTTCTCTCTTTTTTTTCTCTCTTTTTTTTCTCTCTTTTTTTTCTCTCTTTTTTTTCTCTCTTTTTTTTCTCTCTTTTTTTTCTCTCTTTTTTTCTCTCTTTTTTTTCTCTCTTTTTTTTCTCTCTTTTTTTTCTCTCTTTTTTTTCTCTCTTTTTTTTCTCTCTTTTTTTCTCTCTTTTTTTTCTCTCTTTTTTTTCTCTCTTTTTTTTCTCTCTTTTTTTTCTCTCTTTTTTTTCTCTCTTTTTTTTCTCTCTTTTTTTCTCTCTTTTTTCTCTCTTTTTTTTCTCTCTTTTTTTTCTCTCTTTTTTTTTCTCTCTTTTTTTTCTCTCTTTTTTTTCTCTCTTTTTTTTCTCTCTTTTTTCTCTCTTTTTTTTCTCTTTTTTTTCTCTTTTTTTTCTCTCTTTTTTTCTCTCTTTTTTTCTCTCTTTTTTTCTCTTTTTTCTCTCTCTTTTTTCTCTTTTTTTTCTCTTTTTTTTCTTTTTCTTTTTTCTCTTTTTTTCTTTTTCTTTTTTTTCTTTTTTTCTCTTTTTTTCTTTTTTTTCTTTCTTTTTTTTTCTCTTTTTCTTTTTTTTTCTCTTTTTCTTTTTTTTTCTCTTTTTCTTTTTTTTTCTCTTTTTCTTTTTTTTTCTCTTTTTCTTTTTTTCCTCTTTTTTTCTTTTTTTCCTCTTTTTTTCTTTTTTTCCTCTTTTTTTTCCTCTTTTTTTTTTCTTTTTTTTCTTCTTTCTATTAGTTCACCCGAAACAAGGTGATAATGCCACTGAAACACAAGGGTTTAGTGAGGTGAAAGAAGATGAGAAAATGTTAGTGAGGAGAAAGGACAATAAAAGAACAGGTTTCAGGAAGACAGAAGATGGCAATTGATGTTGCATTTAAATTTTTGAAGATTTTAGGAAAACAAAAAATTATATATTATATTTAACCAGTTGTAGATTACAGACAGATTTGAACCAAGCTCAACAATACAACATTAATTAAAAGCAACTCAACTTTGAAGCAAGAAGGTCAGAAAGAAAGAGAAAGTAACTTGCCTAATGAGTTTGCATAAATAGATGGCAATAACAGGGAGTGGGAAGATAAACATTGCTGAGAGCATCAAAGACATTGTGGATGGAACAGGGTAAATACCTTCATGGAGTCATCATAATACATGAAACATCATTTAGTGACTTTAGGTATACTACTATATCTGTAGTATTCCTGTCCTTTTGAAAATTGGGATTCTGGTACAATGAGTTAGCAGTCTGTATTCATGTAAGTAAAATATAAGCAAAGATTTGTTCAGTTAATCCAACATAGAAATGTCATGATAGTGTAGTGTGTGTCTAACTGCAGATCATGCCAGAAAAGACTATGCACTCAATGTTACACCAGACCATAAAGGGAATCCGATGTAAAATTGATTTTAGGTAACTTCTGAGCTGCCAAGTGTAGATTCACATGAACAGACCAGCTTCAACTGGGTTGCAAGTGTAAGAAAAGCCACATGGCAGTGATAGATATAAAAACACCTACCATAGTGGTAATAAAGCAGAGTACTTTAGCCAAGAATGTAAGGTCCACATTTTGGATGAGTGGCCTGTGGCTGTTCTCACACACACTGGATGTATTGAATAAAACACAATGTCAAATATGAGAGAGTAATTTTAGTGTTATTAGTCATGACAACTTCATTACAGTAGTTTCCACATATTGCTTTCCTTGCTCTTTTCCATAGATCATTATGATGATAGGATCCTTTTGGGACTGGGGAAGAAAGCCAGTTTCCCAGAAAGCTGCTATATGTGAAAATTGGATGTAAAATACTGAAGTTTGTAGACTTTGCCAGAAATTCCATTGCGGCCAGGATCCTTGTTGTTCTTGAGTTTCATACTTGCTTTATGCAGTTCTGCAAGGAATGGACTTACATTATGGTTCTTAATATTTTTTTCTTAATCATTTCACCCCAAGAAAAGTAATATAGCTGCACAAGCGGCTATTGGGAGTGAAAGAAAATAAAGAGAGAGAAGAATAAAAGAACAGGAATTGAGAAAACAGAAGATAATGATTGACATTGCATTTAAATTTTTGAAGATCAACGTTGGCTGGGAAACAAGAAGCCAGAAGAAAGTTTCCCAAGTGATAAGTGGGATTGAAGAAACTGTTAAATTTAAGTTACTTCTAGCCATTTCAAATTTAAAATGATGAGATCTAATCTAATACTGTGCTCAAATTCATAAAGTGTAACTACCATAGAGGATAGATCATCAAAACAATTACCATGAAAGTATTTATAGAAAAGGCACTGGGAAGCTAGGTTACGGCAGTGGGAAAGTAACTGAAACTGAGATGCCAGGTCAAGACAAATAACACTGCAGATTCTTCTTTGTATTTTATTAAGAATCTCTAAATATATAGAAGCACAAAACCAGATGTGGAAGCAATATTCGAAGCATGGATGCATGGTAGACTTATAAGTATGTAAGATAGGCTAGTACAAATCTATCTGCAAAATTTGGGTCAGTTGAGTTAATGGTGTTCTGTAGTTCACTGTGGTACTCAACCCAATAATCAGTAATTTAGTATGCCAAGTTTTAACTTGCCTTTCAGGTACTCCAAATAGAGAAGAAGCAGTGTTAACATTCAATATAGAAAACCAATAACTTATAAGTTAATAAGTATTTTTATCAGTATTCTTTGTTATTCATGTAAACTAGAAAACGAGGTACAAAAATCAAATATGACCTGGCCCTGCTAGTTTTGGTATTTCATAACAGATCTAATGACAAGAACTAATGTCACTTTCTACAAATTCATAAGCCTCCTTTGTAGCAAAACATTGACCCTCTACAGCAGTGGTTCCCAAATGGTGTGGCATGCCTCATAGGTGTGGTGGAAGAGGATAACAGTTGGGGCGGAATGATTAAAAGACAAAGATTTAGAAGCAGTTTCAAAAAATTCATATGCCAAAAATAAATATGATTTTAAAAATTTAAAATATTATTATGGATTACTTGTAATTGCATGCATGAGTCCCAGTATAAATAGTTATAAATAATTAATGACCAATTTTATAATTGTGATATATTTACATTACATCAAGTATTAAGAATATAGTTACTAGGGTCTGAAAATTGGAGTTATCAATGATAATGTTCTGACTTCAAATCCATCGTTATCACCCTTTATTATTTTTATTTTTAAATGTACTTTTTATCACATACAATTTGGTGAGACACAAGCAAATTTTAATTCCGAAAATGCGTCCCAGAGAAAAAAAAAAGTTTGGGAACCACTGCTCTTCAGTCTGGAGGATTGAGGCTTTTCATAATCATAAGAGGATTCTTGGAATTGCATAGAATGACCACATCATGCTCTCTCTCCATCCCCCTCCCTCCATGATCCATAATGCAAACTTCATCATCATTGTGTGCAGGATCATCACCTGCCAACTCATGTGGGTCAGTAATATCATCAGGATGTCAGATCATCTTCCACACTGAGATCTTGTGTGGTGAGTTGAGGGAAACTGTTTGAAAAGTCAAAGGGTGGGAAAATAGTTCAAAGATCACTTGATGGTAGCACTTAAGCCATATAGTGTGATGCCTAATTAAATATAAAATCTGGTTGCTGAATGATAAACTTGGCATGTGATAATCCACCATGATGCTGAGACATGAATCTAGGAGCACCAAAGTCAGTTGTATGGCTAGAGACATGAAAGATTTTGTAGTTTCACAAGTCTCAGTGACTGCATCTCCTGTTCAACTTGTGAGGATGCAATGTGCTTTTGGCTTCAGAAACCATGTACATAGTCTAAGATTAAAAAAAAAAGGAAGGTTATAGAAATCTCTTATATAAGGGATTAAGTGTTGAGTTAATTCTTTTGGCAATATATATATATATATATATATATATATATATATATATATATATATACATATATATATATATGTGTGTCTGTGTGTGCTACCCAGAAAGAAGAGGGAAGCCATTTTGTAGTGAAGGTGACCAGAGTGAAAAAGGTGAATCCAGAAGGAGTTTACCATTAAGGATGTATGTAAAGGTTGATGAGTCTTAAACTATACTAATTGCTTAAAAGAAATCAATATTTTAAAATCTTTTTTTTATGCTTTGATGCAAGTCAAATTGATGATTGTTAAAACTAAAATGAATATTTTCTCTGAAATGAAAACATTTATGAACATTTACAATATTGGTATGTGTTAAACATATTTAGTTTTTTAATTAACTCTTTATAGAATAGTTAAAATTCAAAATACAGTTTCTCCTGTTCCATTGTTTCTAGCTATTTTTTAACCAGTTGTTCAATTCTCTAGCAAAACTATTTGGGTTTTAAGGCAAAAAACTTACAGCATCACTTTTCCCTAGAATTTTCAGCTATCTCTTTCCTACGTTAAGTGTCCATTTTGTTTCCATTTTTTCTAAAACTTTGTCATTGTCATTGCTCACATGGTCGGTTCATTGTACTCTCAGAATCCTTTTATAGAACCATATTTCTGTTGCTTCAAGTTTTATCTTCGTCTATGAGATTTTCCCACATTTGCTTTCATATAGGAAGACTGGACTGATATTGCTTAACATTTCAGTACTCTTTTCTTCATTCGCCTGTGGAACTCCCTTATTCCTGTTTCCCTGACAAATATAATTTCCAACTATTTAAGTGTAACGTCAATCGACATCTCCAGTTGCCTTGATCTATCCACTTCCCTTCTCCACATCCTTTCCCCTTTCATTCCTATCTGCTCTCACTCCAAATCTTCTGTATGAAATTTTTCTCTTTCTTAATACTTAGATTTTGGAAGGCATCTTTCATTATCCTAATGTACCTTTGGATTTCAGTGTTACACTTTTCATCCTCTGTTAAAACACTTCCCTGATATTTAAATTGTTGTACTTGTTTGATTTTGGCATCTCAAATTTGTAATTTGCGTGTTGGACTGTTCATTTTGATGACAACCATGCATTCAGTCTTCCTGCAATTAATGTTTAGTCCACCTTGCTTTCCATCACTACTTTCAGTGGGAGTTTTTGTAGTTTCATTTGTGTTTCTGCTATCAACTCTGAGTTCTAAGCTTCTTTAAATAAGACTGAAAGAAATTAAACAAGATATTTCATCAAAATTCTAAAAGAAAGTCATAAAGGATATCAATTCTGTATTTCATTTTTTTTCCCTTGCCAGCCTGAATCTCTCATATATATATATATATATATATATATATATATATATATATATATATATATATATATATAGTGTGTGTGTGTAAAAAAAAAAAAAATTCAGATAGTGTATATCTATAAAAGGTTGATAGGAATAAAGACAACAGGAAAACTTACCTTAGCTGACGCTCTTTATCCTCTGAAGGAATTTATCAAGGCAAATGCAAGAATTTTATTTTGTAACAAGCATTTATATACAAGAGCAAATATATTATTGGTTTTTCAAAAATTTTAAATTTAATAAATATTCATAAAAAAATTCAAGAATATCATTTACTCACTTTCATTTTATAGACATTGAGTTGTCACTTGGCATCCTCCATTGCTTGCCTGACTTTTTGGCATAAATACACACTTCACTTTGAAACTGCGAGACTGAGTCTTGTATCATGCAAAAGAAGTCTTGTTCGTAAATTTGCAATAGTTAGCACTGTTCAATTTAACTCATTTACTGACTTTGAATGGTCCAATAATGATTTGGTTGACAATTACAGCCCATATCATAACACTACCACCTCCTTGTTGCCTTTTTTTAGTCACAGGCATATGTGAATTGGATAAATTCCATCCTTTGGCCTATCCATGTCTCTCAAATGTCACTCAAGATTCATCCATGAAAATTACTTTAGAAAAGTCAATTTTGGCCCAATTTTGATGCTTTAAAATATTTGCTTTAGTAGGAGGAGATTGCCTAGAAGAATTTTTTACAGATCTCAATTCATATACATCTTTTGTCCTTCTTGACTCCCTCAATTCTAGTCTTTTCAAAGATCAAAAGTGGTTGTTTCACTATAACTTGCTTTAATTTACATTCATCTCGAGGTAGCAAGTTCTGAATGCCTTTTCGTTTGCTTCAAGTCCTCAACTTATATTTTCAACAGCTTTCTTTATTGTTCGATGATCTCTGCAAAGATCCTTTGATATCTCCAATGTGGACATTCCCTCATTCAACAACTTTATTTTCTGTTTTTCAGCAGTTATCAGATCCTTCTCTTTACCCATGTTTCAACATATGGACAAAAAGAAAAAATTGTTTTTATTATATTTCAGAGGTCTTAAGCTAATATTAGTTTAATCTGCATACTAACTTCAGTCAGTCCATTTTTTCATAAATTTCAAATAACTCAAAAAATAACAATTAAAAATGGCAGAAAATTTAAATATTTTAATAAGGGTGGAAATGGATGACTTTAAATTTGACAAATATTGGCTCAGAACTCTTTGAGTTATTGAGGTTTATTTGATTTGCATAACAACTTCAGACAGGCTGTATTTCTGCTTATTCAGCCTTTAGTTTTTCTTTGGTAAAATTTGAAAATATTTTCTGTTGTTACTCTATTTCTAAAATTTTCATATGAAAAATTCTTCCTTGAAAATTTTATAATTGTTTACCTTGTTTCACAAACTAAGCTTCAATGTTGTTATATGCTTTGTCTAGCATATATAGCAGGATATTTGAGAAAACATGGTTGTATTTTTAATTCTATACTGGGCAGCCACATGATTATTTGACCTTCATACAAGGCTTTAATTAAAGTTAAAATAAATATAAGAAATTATAAAGGAAACATTGTCCTCTAAGATATTACATCAGAGCTTTTTCTTCCATAAGCACTATGTGGTATCAATTTCAAATATCTGCTTGTCGACCCATTTCAAGATGAAACCTCTTAACTTTATGCAACTTGTTTAATTAAAACATGACCAAGTAAATATTGTAATAAAGGCTGATAAGAAATCAAAGATTAGTGTATTCTATATATTGTTTAGTAATTTTACCAACTGTTTCACAAATTAAGAAAGGAAAGAGTTTATATTTGGATTTTCTTGCACTTGTTTATTTCAGTAGTTTAATCTCTTGTGTTTGTCAATATTTCTTGACATTTTAATTAGTTTCTTAAGCTTGTCTCCAGATAGACTCTCCTTCCCAATCTGTGTTGATTTATTCTGTCTCTGTGTTCCTACTTCATTTCTGAGAACCTATATTCAGGGATTCACTTGGTACAGTCTTGAGTAGGTAGGTGGATGTCATGAGACAGTTTTGCTACTTTTCTTGATAGACTAACAGACCAGCTCTTCTCTTTGGCCAGTGAGAAATCCAACTTTCTCCTGTACACCCTCTGCCCATTTCTCCATTACTATGTACAGCTCATAACTCACCTACAGGGGACTCAAAACTACTCTGCCCATTCTAATTGTGACTTTGCTAACATAAACCCATAATTAGATCTCCTGAAACTTCTAAGTGGTACTTGATCCCCAAAGTTTTCATTTCCTTATCTATTTTCTCTATTTCCTTCCAGTCAACAGGTGTCTGCTTTGGGGATCTTACTTCATAGATTTTGTCTGCATAGTCGCAAAAGAATTACCACCCTTTGGATCCCGATAAAATCATTTACAGTTCACTTTGCTTTGAAATTTGAGAATAAGATTGTTACTGATAAATTTAGATTTTATATGATTTAATCAAAACCTTAATGAGTCTTTACAATACCAACCAGCCAAAAAAAAACATTCATTATTTATCTTCACATCACTTACTGAGCCATGTTTAGCTTTAAGTTCTGAGCAACTACATTGTGATGTATAATGCGAAAAAGTTCATTCATATTTAAAATAAGAATTAGTCATTTTTAATAATATCTCCCAATGACAGATTATTAAAATAGTTTTTTTTTCTGTTGTGGTACTTTGATATTTTCAAAATCCTTTTCAGCATTATTTACAATATTTGTAAATAATATATTTCTTTGAATAAATAATGCTTCTCTTTATTTTATCTCTCCAAGTATAAATGAGTGACAACAACACATCCAATGCATTTGAATTGAATTTTTGCTGTCAATAGCAACCTCAGTTTAAATAATGTTATACTGTACCTATGGACTATAATAGTTATATCCCAATCCATATAAATACAGTAGAATATACTGTATGTTGTAATCACTTGGAATTTCACTGGGATTCACCTTGATTCATTTCTAGCTCACCACAAGCAGTCGATTACTTACTACATGCTGCTGGTGAAATTTGTATGTTGTTCCTATTATAAATATTATTGTTCCATTTCCAACCTTTGTTTTGGTTATTCTTATTCAGTAATTTTTCCTCAGTTACAACCAATAGTCACACTGTTTTAGATACCAGCTTTAACTACGCAACTTATAACTGAAGACCCAACAATTATATTGGGTAAATCATAGATACTAAAGTAATTCTTCTTCTATGATCTTACAAATAAGACAACAAAAATGAAACTAACAAAACAGCTTTAAGTCTCTTCTTCTTACCAACTACTCATGTCATTTCACTTTAAAGGATTGATTAAAAATTGATTTTTTTTTATTAATCAATTGAAGCCAGTTTGAATGTAATAAACTTATGATATCATCTCCTTCCCAACCATTATTTATTCATTTTTTCATTTTTTTTTCAATTTAGAACATTTTACAGCATTACTCTCACCCCTGATTAACCTTGGTTGAAAATATTTTAATAATTAAGTAAAATAAATTTTGTATGCATTATTATTCTATCATACACATTTTGTCTTACTCACACATTTCAGTCCCAGTATCTACTGGCCTTCTTTAGATGTCTGTCATTCTATTTGATAATTTATTTGATTCATTCATTCTACAAGGGTTGATTATTCACATTCCTCTTTGCATCCCTAAGGGATATTTCATAAGTTAAAATCCATGAGTATTATTCACCATTGTGTTGCTTGACCATTTCTTCCACTGAAACAGTATATGAATTTTCAGCACTACCAGTCCCAGAGATTGAACCAACTATGTTTTAACCAAAGCTTTTATCCACATGCTGTCTTTAGATCTGGAGGTTAAGAGTGTAATGACAGACACCTGAAGAAGACTGGAGGGTACAACAACAGAAATGCTGTTAGTACTAAAACCAAGATGAGCATATTGGTCTGAATACTAAAGCATATAATAAATTTCTTACTTTCTTTTTTTATTTTTTAAAGTTTTGTTGAAGAGTGTTGTTAGAAATTTTTAGGTTACCAAATATTGCCAGTATCTGATGGATATACAATGGTTGAAATATGACTATAACACCCAAAATGATGACACTAGTCTAATAGATTTGTGTATAATTAGATAAGACCATCTTTCTTGTAGAACTGATTATACTTTAATGTTACATCTTTTTAATGTGTGCTTTTTAAAAAAATTTTTTTTTTTTTAATTATAAATAAGCATTATATTTTTGCAGAATTAAAAATGCATTTGTTCATTGTCTTTGTTAATTTCTTCACATTTTTGGCTTGGGTTCATTCTAACAGAGGATAAAAAGCCTAGTATTTTATTAGAGAAAGGTTTGTAATTTTTAATAATATTCACGTTTTTGGCCAAATTTCTAAACAAAGATTGTTAATCTTAAATTATTTATCACAATGCTGACTTGTTTATTGGGAGTAAAAGATTTTGCCAACAAATATAGCCTACATTCAATTTTACAACACTTTGTAAATTTAATAAACTGGTGTTTTTGTTACTTTGCTTGAAATTTATCTGACAAGAGAAGAATACCAAGTGACTCCTTGCTGAATCCAAAACAAACATTTTTCTTTTCTTTTTGTTTCCATTTTCTCTAAAACTTAATTTCTTTGTATTAACACTAATATATCCAAATTTATATTTCAGTTATCTTTATATAATATTGGATGAGCCATAAAATTTGCTATTTTAGTTGTAAGTTTATTCAGAGACATCACTTTTTTTATTGTTACAGCCATCAGATTTTAACTAAGCTCATCTGTTTGATGTCCTGATTGTAAAGAACTTTTTAGATTAATTGGTTGATGAAAATTATCTGTTTTCTGTGACCACTCCTTATTTATTTCTATTTTCACAAAGGCATCATTTTTGGGTCATGGAGTTTTATTAAACACTCCCAAAAAATGAATATATCCTTTTTTATGTATTTTAATAACAAAGCATATTTTCAAAAACATTAATTAAAAAAAAGTCTTTTTTTTTATGAGTGCATATTATTGGGCTATTAATATTAATTATTCACTATGCCTAACAGCATAAACAAACATGGCTAAGTAGTTTTTATATAAAGTCATATATTCATAACTTTTACATACAAAGTGACTGCATTTTATAGCTGATTTTAGGTTTGACATAGATTTGCTAAAAAAATGAGCATACCATGATGAAAAAATATGCCAAACTTAGTAAAAACTAAGTATTATCATCAAAATCTTTGTTATTGTTAAGAGGAAAGATCAAAAGATTTTTTGATTATTAATTTATATTTTTTTAATCCTTTTTAAAGCATTTAAAATTTTGGTTAGAAATCTTGTTTTTCTTGCATCAGTGGGTGGGACTAAAAATTAGTATAGGAAATTTTAGCATCATTTTACAGTGAAATTCCTGAAAAAGTCAAATAATTGTCAAATTTTAATGAAATTTTCAAGACTTATTCACAAGTGAATGATATTATTTTAGAAATGTTTCTTTTTTAGAGAATCTTGTTTGCATTTTACATCTATTACACCCCCCCCCACACACACACACACACTTTAATTTTATGAAATTTCAAGAAATTCATTTTTGTACTGTTTAATGTTTATATTAGTTATATACAGAATTCTTTGGATATTTTAAATTATCAATTTTTTTTTTTTTTTTTTTTTTTTTTGTAAAACAGGACACCCAATTAATGAAAATCTGCTCTGAACTGTAAAATAAAAAATGCAATAAAACTAAGACATTATTTAATTAGAAAAGCTTTTAATTGCTTTTATGAATAAGTTATATTATGGACTATTTTCTTAAGGAAAAATTTTCTATGAATAATGAATTTTTGCAAGAAATGTTATTATTTTATTTTTATTTTTTTTTTTACATTTTAATTACAATAATTTATAAAATTTTAAATATTTTACATTTCTGTATTAATTTGTAGTGATTAGGTGATATTGTTATTAAGTAAAAGCTATATTTCTTCTTTTATGTGCCGTGTCCCTTCAGGACATAGGCGATCTTGGCTTTCCAATTCTTCCTGTCCCTTGTAGCTCTCAAAAAGTTTTTTGTTATTTCTCCCAGACCCTGTTCTGCCATCCACTTGCATAAGCCCGTTAAGTGTGTCATGCATTGCTTTCCCTTGTCCCTCTTTCCTTCTATCTGCCCTGTATCAGATTTTCCAAGCCCTCCTTTCTCATTACATGTCCCAGAAATTTCAGCTGCCTCTTCTTGATGTTAAGTATAAGTTTCATCTTTGTTTGTATCCTCTCCAAAACCTCATCGTTGCCCACATGTTCGGTCCATGTATCCTTAGCATCCTTTGTAGAATCACACCTCTGTTGCATCGAGTCTTTTCATCTTTGAGGAGAGCATCCAAGATTCATAGCTGTAAAAGAGGACAGATATCATGTAGCATTTCAGTACTCTTTTCTTTTTTTCCAATGAAACTCTCCTGTCTCGTAATACTGCCTAGCTTTTGGAATGTGTCTTTGGCTATCTCAACATGTCTTTGAATCTCTGCATTGCACTTTCTGTCCTCTGACAGAACACTTTCCAGATATTTAAATTTCTGCACCTGCTTGATTTTAGTGTCCTCGACCAGTAAATTGCATATCAGGCTCATTTTTTTCCTGATGACCATACATTCTAGCCTATGCTTTGTCCTTCTCCTACACTACCTTCTGTAGGAGGTTTTGTATTTTTCTTTCCATGTCTGCTATCAGCACTGTGTCATCTGCATATCTAATGTTGTTAAGATTGTGACTACCAATGATGAATCCTGATAGGATTTCCAGTTCTCTCAGAATTGCCTCACTGTATAGGTTGAATAAGTCTGGTAAGAAGACACATCCTTGCCTTATGGCCCTTTCTATTTTTGTATATCTGCTGAACTCATTTATCATAGCTTTATGCAGGCTGTTTGCTGCCAGTAGAGGTTTCTGATTATTCTAATGTCTTTCCCAAATATGTCAAGGTTGCTGAGCAGCTCTAACAGATCTTTGTGGCGTACTTTATGAATGCCTTTGTGCAGTCTATAAAACACAATTGTATTGCTCTTTCTGATAACAATGTGAGCATCAATATCGCGTTTCTTGTTCCGGTGTCTTTAACGAACACTCACTGTTCTTGTCCTATCTCTGGCCTGATTCTGCTGTGCACTTTATTCATCAGAATATGGATGATGAGTTTTGTTATGTGGCTCATTAGGCTGAGTGTTCGTTGGAGTTCACATTCATTTGTGCCTGTTTTTTTAGGCAGTGCTATGAAAATAGATCTGTTTAGATCTTCTGGTATATCCCCACTGTTGTAGATTTCATTTATTATTTCCATAATCTTGTCTATGCCAAAATTATTTAAGGCTGTCAGCATCTCTATTACAATTCTGTCTGGCCCTGCCATCTTATTTCTGTTCAATTTGGCCAGTGCAGCTTCTATTTTGGTTTTTAGAATTTCAGGCCCATTCATAGAATTCTGTGTATTGCCAGTTATTCTCTTTCATTGTGGAAGAGTTCTCCAATATATTCATTCCAGTGCTGAACAATTTTTTCCTTTTCTAATATGAGCATTCCATCCTTGGATTTTATGCAGCCTGTTGACAAGCATGTCTTCTCTCCTGTTAGTTCACTTATTTGTTTATCTATATCTCCCTTGTGGTAATCAATTTCTCTATTTCTACACATTTTTTTTGTTTAGCCACTCTTCTTTAACCTGCCTGCATTTGGTCCTTATTTCATTGTGTAGTTTTCTCTATTCTATTCTGTATCTTGGCAAAGTTTTCCATCTCCTTTGCATCATATGGAGAATCTCAGCAGTGATCCATTCATTTTATCTTCTTTGTCCATTCTGCTTTAGGATGATATCATTTGCTGATGTCACTAAAGCTTTTCTTAGTATGTCCCATTTTGAGATTCTATTTCCAATTTGTCCCTCATATCTTCTTTTCACACTGTCCATATATTTTTCCTTCAGGTTTGGGTCACTCAGGAGTTTGTGGTATTGCAATTTGGTTGCTTCATTAGGCTTCTTCACTTTCTGTAGTTTTACTCTTAGTTTACATATAACAGAGCGATGGTCGCTTCCGCATTCAACACTTCAGTAGGTTTTGCAGTGAACCATTGCATTCCTGAATCTTTTGTTGATAGTTATGTAGTCAATTTGGTTTTTAGTTTCTCCTCCTGGGCTTCTCCATGTCCATAATCATCTTGAATGTTCTTGGAACCATGTGTTGGCTATTATCTGGTCATTGGCTGTGCACCATTGGACCAATTTTTCTCCATGTTCATTGCAGGTTCCTAGTCTGAATTTGCCAGCTATCTCCCTTGCCCTCTCCCTGCCTACTTTGGTGTTCAGGTCTCCCATGATAATTATGACGTCTTGTGATTTGCAGTGAGCCTTGGCATTGTCTAGCATAGAGTAGAAAGATTCGATTTCTTCTTCCTTACTTTGTGCTCTTGGTAGATATACTATTATGATAGCTATGTTGAAAGGCTTTTCTTTCAGATTGACTACAAGAATTCTTTTGGATAATTGGTAGTATCCCAGAATGCATTTCCTGAATTCTTGATCTAGTATCAATCCTACTCCTTTGTTTTTCTCTCCACCTGCATATATAATCCTGTGATTGTCCCTGACAAAAACTCCGTTGTTTGGCCACCTAGTTTCACATACACTTAAGATGTTGATTTTTAGTCAACTCATCTCCTGGTTTACATTTTCTAACTGGTCACAGTTGTTCAACATCCTATTTACTAATCATAATTAGAAAATCTTACTACACTTCAGCAACCTCCCTTCCCCAATATTTAAAAATTTTTTTTTTTTTTTTTTTTATGTATAAACTTGCTGATTTTTGTAAATATGGATGTCTATACATGACATTATCAGAAAATAAAAGTGATGATAACAAGGGTAAATTTAAAGTCAAATACCAAAATTCAATAAAACATTAGATTATCTAGAATATTTTCATAAATTTTAAAGATTACTGCATAGCTAAATTGTATGTAAAAGGTGCTCACATTATATTCCTCAAGTAACTTTTAAGCTTCTGATTGTCAGTCAAGCTGTCAACTTGTCAACATCTGAAATAAACACCTACTTCCATGTTAAAAAATGCATTTCTTTGTTATTTTAAACTAAAAAGAATATTTCTTTCAAATCAAATTAATTAGAAATTTAACTCCAGTAATATTTCTCAAATAAAGTTTCCTAAAAGTATATTTTATTTTTGAAAGATTTTTTTAATAAAGTGAGTTACATTGGGGTGACAGATGGCTAAAAATGGCACTAAAATCAGTGATTTTTAACAATTAACAATTAAATTAAAAAAAAATAGAAACTTTTCCAGTCAATTTAATTTAGTTTTGAAATACAGCAAAGTATTTTGCTTATTAGAAATATTAAATTTAATCTATTAGCTTGAAATTAAAACTAAAATAAAAGCTTCAAGAAAGATTTTTTATTTTCAAAAATTAATTTTAAATTTTAGGTATTGTGAATCTGTGGAGGTACATATCTTATATATAAAGTACAGTGTATGTGTGTCCAAGCAACTCCTCTGCTCCCACCAGTTTGATTTCAATGATTCATAGCTCTTTCAAAAGCCCTAGAAAAGTTAAGCGCAAGGAATAAGTTTTGTTGAGCTCAGATTCAGGTTGCCAGATTATGTGAGGTTAAAAATATATATTAATATATTATCATTGCTTTCATGGTTCAAGGGGAGTAACTCTTTTCCTTTTGTATTCAAAATTGCAGTGCACATTTTATTATAAACTAGCTTAAAAGCTGCCTATCAGGTGGCATTTAAGCTAGCTCCTGTGGAGGACTCTTGGTTTGGCCATCATCGCAATAGCTAGGGAGGAGTAGATGCAATAGGTGTCGGTAAACTACAGAAGAACTCAAAATTGATCACAGCATTTAAGTATTGAATTAATGTTTAAGCTTGCCTTTTAAAAGTTCAACGATAATTCTTCTGCTGTCACTTAATTTAAAGACAATTTGATGTACGTAGATCCTTATTTTCCATACAAACAATTATTTTTATTTCATGGTGATAGAACAGGGGTCAATTTATAAGATAAGAAGAGTTAAAGAAACATAATAGCTAATTAAGTAAAACCTATATTATGGAGTCTATATGAATAAATATGAAATTGGAGCACAATTATCCAACAAATTCTAGGGTTAAAAAGTCCCAACTCTATTTTATAGTAATTTGTATTTACTCAACTGCCATGAGGTCAGGTTGTAACACAAGGTCAGTTTAATGTGGGAAGCCTGAGCGCTGTACACCTGGGCTAGGAACAAAAATTTGTTTGTCTCTTTGGTACAATGAAAGGGCATGGCCTTCGGCAGCTGTTCCCAATACCTCACAGTATAAGTTTCCTCAGTTGCGACTCTGTCTTTTGACAGACACGCAACTGAAAGATGATAAGTAATGTGTTACAAACCACTCATGAGAGTAATTTACACAACTTTATAGTAATTTATATGCAGTGTTTACTCATTCCCCCCCACGAGAATGAGATGTGACACAAGGTCTTTTTAAAGTGGGGACCCGAGTGCGTGACAAAAATTGCCCACAGCCGTGGTTGTGCTGGCCTCGGTGCGAGCACCGATCCCTCCCTCTTGTGCAATGGGAGGGCTCTGCCTCAGGCAGCTGTTCCCCAGGGCTGGGCACCTCTCAGTATTATTTTCTCAGTTGCCCCTCTGCCTTCGACAGAGAAGCCCCTGAGTGCACTCTGTCCAAGGACAGACACGCAACAGAGAGATGATAAATAATGCACAAATTACTTATAGTAATTTATATGCTAAAAGCTCAATATCTGGATTATATATTATTTACTTCTAGGTGATGTCGCTCTTCAGGTTTAACTAATTTGCATATTGATTTTAAAAAAGTATATTTCATTAATTAACTGTCCTTCATTAGTGTTTTTTTATTCAAGGATTGTTTTGATTTTTATATCAAAAATAGTTCTGTTTAGGAATATAGTCTTATATAGTGCATAAAAGTGTTTGAAATTTGCATTTTACTTGACCTTCAACAAGTTGGCATCTATTTTTTGTAATACTTTCCTTAACAAGCCAATTTATGAATGAAATGTTCATTTAAAATTTTTGTTTCAAATATTTCAAGTAGTGAATATATCTTACTTTGCGAAGTGATAGCGAGCAGGCAAAGCCTGCTAGTATTAAATAAAATCCTTTCACTTCATGCAAGAAAATAAAGCCACTAAGATGCAAAGGGTCACAGTGAATGAATGAGAAAAAGAAAACCTTAAGGAGAGAGAACAATAAAAGAACAGGAATTAAGAACCTGGAAGTGAGTTCCTCAAGCAAGAAGTGCAAGAGAAGAAACTGTTAGCATAGAACTTATGGTTACATCTATCCATTTCAATTGTAAAATGATCTTGCCTCTAATCTAGTAGTATATTTACATTCATAAAGTCTAGGTACTAAAAAGAAAAGCTCATTAGAACAATTACCATGAAAATATTTATAGAAAAGGCACAGGATGCTACATTATGCCAGTTGGACTGAAGCCATGATGCCATGTCAGGACCAATAACATTACAGATACTGCTTTGTATTTTATCAAGAATCTCTAAATATATAGCAGGAGCACCAGACTAGATATTCAATGCATAATCAAATGGTAGTTATGTGTTGTTAAAAAAAAAAAGAATCCTTTATCTAGAGATTGATATGTAAATCTCAGTCGTCCTGGGTGTGATGATAAACTACATCCATGTCCTGGGTAAGACGATATATTATGTCCAACAGCAAGGCCTCTGATCAGGAGATTTTGAGGAGTGTGGAACCACCTCTTAATTGCTGGTGTTCCCAGGTCCACCCTGACCCGGGGTGGTAGCACCTGTTAGGGTCCCAGCTATGGACAAATAGTTAACACCCAAACTTGTGTAAAAATAGGTTTTAATATCAGAAATACTTTGTAATAAAAAAAAATTATTACCAGCAATAATTTTTGAAGGAAAAATTATTATCAGCAATAAATAAAATTTACAGTGAAACATATACTGTTAGTGTGTAGGTTTTGATCTAGTGCAAACAAAATATTACCAAGTGAGTAATTTAAAAAAAAAAACTTTTTACGAAACTAAAACCATCCAACATTGTAAATTTCCTAAAAGAACTTGGATTGTACTCAAAAATATGAGTAATTGAAAAATGGTTAATATATATATATATGTATACATACACATCTTTTTTACCAAACTATCGCTATGAATCTATTTCAAAAATTTTGTTAGCATTAAATTGACTCACTGAGATTGATATGCCATAAAACAAAACAACCAACCAACATGGAAATCTCAGATATTCTTACAGTATTCTAATCTCTAGCACTGTATGATAAAACTAGTTATTCTTACACCTGACCAACTGACTTGAGAAGTCGTTTTCTTATTTAATTATACTAGCTGTACCTATGGAAATTCTACAGCTTTTATAACATTGATTTTTAGTTTAAATTATGACTGTAAGTACTGTTTACATGACATCAAAATTGACATCAGAAATAAATTACTTTTGACAGGAAGTTCTTAAACACCAGGTGGAAGAGGGGGATCTGAAAGATAGATTTACTTATCCAAAATATTTACAACTGCTTATGCTTCTAAATATTCATTTAATATATATATATATATATATATATATATATATATATATATATATATATTCAATGAAAATATAGTCATTTTATAATATACATGTAAATGTTCTAATAAAGTCTGTGGGAATTGCTAATAAAATTACAGTTAATCATGAACATGCAGGTACATATAAATTATTTTTTCACTACCATAGTTAAATTCAAGGAAAATCTTTAGAACTACAACAGTACATCTTCATTTGTGTTCTTTATAAATGTCATACCTGGTAGAGGAATATCCAGTTATGTGTCATGCATGATACATGCTTAGGCGATCGTATATCTTTCGATACATGACTGACAAGGCAGATTTTTCCTGCAGTAGGTTGCTATTTCTTTCTGCAGTAGACCAGTTGCCATCCAAGGCTATAGAACATGGTCTGTCCTGCTATTTACCTATAGTTGGGGGGGAGAAGAGGATTCATACCTTTCCCAAGGGTATTAGCAAATAACTGAATGTAATGGATTTGACTGGAATTCGAACTCAGCTCTGATTCCACAATCCGAGCCGCTAAAGGCAATATGGCACTCATAAATTACATTGTAAATTAAATTTGAATATATCAGATTTTGAAACAAATAAATTATAAATTAAACAATGAATATTTAAAAAAAAAAAAAAAAATCAATTACAATTATATTTAAATATAGAAATGAGTAAAACCTACAAAAACAATTCTTTGTAAAATGTTTAGCAGCAATTTTCAGTTTTCATTTAAAATAAGGAGCAAGATAAATTGCTTAGCAAGGGTTATAGATTTTTAGACCTTATATCTTATACATCAGGTATATTTCAAACCTAAATTTATACAGAGGGTTGCCTAATCCTGAATACCATTTAATGTTCAACTTTATATGAATAAAAACTCCAAAAAGTGCCTTTTTTTCAAGTTAGGTTTAGAAAGATAAACAAACTAAGTAGATGCTATACAATGCTATATACATGGAATAGGTAGACAGAAGTAGGGACTTAAAATCATGAATGGTGTATTTCTGTCTGGTACTTCAGGAGTTTAAGGGTCTACTCTGTTTGCAATAGAAATTCATAGTAAATCCAGACCCCAGAAGTAGCCAACCTAAAATTAGTTTCTAACACTGCTACGGTTATGTATTATATATATTTTATAGTTGAGGGTTACTAGTATCCCATAAGACCCAACTTTATGTGAAGAAACCCTTACAAGTGTTTTTTAAAGTTTACCCCTGTAGCAGGAAACTGTTTCTTCTCTAGCACAGAAACTGGAACAACACTCACAAGGGACTCTCTTGTTTAGTACACGCAGTAACACACCACTCTGATTTGCTTACTGTCCTCCCAATGAACACTTGCAACTTTTATATGTTTTTCAGAAAAAAAAGATTTTTAGACATTATATATTATATAGGGTGACCCAAAAAAACGGGAACTTTTTAACAATCCAATAAAACCAAGAGTGATGGAAGAAAAATATTTAATTCATAGTAATTGAAACCTTAAAACATGCCATTTAAGAAACAATGATGGAATTTTCATTTTTAAAAAATTATGTCCTGTAGATGGCTTCCTCCTGTACGAATGCATTCTTGAAATCTGCTGTTGAGACCCCTATTTACTGATGCAACATCTCAGCTGGGATATTGTGAATTTCATTCTTGTTACTAAAATGGCAAAATGTTTACTTGCTCAAGGTCACTGTCTCGCAGTGTTGCCACTTGCTCATGTCTGGCAATACGCACTTCAAAAATTCCCGTTTTTTGGGATCACCCTATACATTAGGTATATTTCAAACTTAAAAAATCCAGAAAATTAGCATCTTGTGCATGTTGTCAGCCTTGGTCTAGCTCAATGGCACATGCGCCATGTCATTCCAGTGTCAATACTTGTACAGTTCACCTTGCCCACAATTTGCTCATCTTATGCGCAAATTTAGGCTATGCCACTCTGGCCCTCTTGGACCTCCCAGGTAATTCTCCAGCACAACACCAAAAATATGCACAAACAGATTGTATCATAGGTACCACCATGGACTTTAAAAAAAAAATCCAAAAAATGTATTTTAAATAATTTATATGCCTTTGAACTTAAATTTCAGTTCTATTTGAAAGATAATAGCCTAAAGCTAATCCAAATTAAAAGAAAAATGAATTTCTGTTTATAAATAAATTTTTAGGCATTTTTAAAACATTGGTACATTTTTGTTGTCATTCATTGACTCCTTGAGCTGCCATTGTGTACGAAGAATGTAAACAATTTTAAAATTCACTTTAAAATCCAATGTTTGTCCAAGAGATTTGTTTTGAAGTCTATTAGTGAATTTGAGATGTAATTTTCTGGATTTTCTAAAAGTAATGCTTACATTTTTACTTAAAAATAAAAAAATAAAAATGGAAACATTTTATTTACACATGGTAGCCAATGAGGTCAAAGGAGAAAATAGAAATGCTGTAATTCTGCCCCCTGTCTGAAAAAGCACATGATATAGTAAAAAAGAAATACAGAAGAGCAGCAGTGCAATAATCAAGAGTTTTTTGTTTTTATATTTAAAGATACATTTTCTTTAATCAATAGTTTAAAAATATAATTTTTTTACTCTATATGCTTTTATTAAACTTAGTAACTTAGTAATGAATAAATTTGAAGGTATTAATGTGCTACCAAAACAAAAATATAGCGTAACTGTAATTTAAATTTGTGTTAGATTAATAATGTAAAAAAAACAAACATTTATTCTAAGTAAATTTTAGAAAAATTACAGTAAAGCACATTTTTTATACAAATGAAATAGTTTTGTTGTAATTCTGAAAATTTTCTTAGTGGCAAGGGAGAACAAATTATGTCACAAAAAATAAGACAAATATTTGATCTCGTCAATTTACAGTTGAGCTGGCTAGATGTAGCTGTAAGTTCTATGCTAACAGTTTCTTTTCTTGTACTTCTCACTTGTGTAATTCCCTTCCAGCTCTCCATGCTTTCCAGCCAACTTTAATATACAAAAATTGACATGCAGTCTCAATTGCTGTCTACTGTCCTGATTACTCTTTTCTCTTCCCACTCATTATTAATGTTTCTGTTCCTAATTCTTCCACACCCTGTAACCCCCTTGTGTCTTAATGGATTTACTGTCTTGCATGGGGTGATACCAGTTTAAAAAAAAAAAATCATAGAGTTCCTAATATCCCATAAGACCCACCTTTATATGAAGAAACCTTTAAGACCCCTTTCACCAAAAATGTACTCAAACAATGTATTTTTATACAAAGATGGATTATGCCTCATTAAGGACTTAAAGAATTAGGTCAATGTTTAATTAAATAAATTAATAGGGCTTCATATTTAAAAATGTTTATTTGTTTTTATAATTTTAACAACTGAATATGTTTTACTTAATAATTTTGCATTGTTTACTTGTCCTTGAAAGGCATCACCAACATTTAACTTATATAGACACAATAATATTATAGATAATTTAAAGGTCAATGAATGTGTAGGCCACCTTTTAACTGTGTATACTATACTTTCTAGAGGAGAGTATATTCTGATTAATTTACTTTGTTGATAATACATAGATGGGGTTAAATAAACACTGGCTCAGCTACTGAGATGATTCAATTAGTTATGTTGTCTGACTGTAGAGAACATGTAGAGACAAATAGCAAGAGAATATATTTGGAATCAGGAAGGAAAATATTTGCTATCCAGTCTTATGTTTAGTCTTAACTTTCTGACAATTGCACCCAATTCATCAGAAACTTTGAGCTACTTGTTCTTTAGAATTAATTAATGTTTAAATGCAAGTACCAGACAATTACTTCAGTTTTTATTTGTATCTAACTTCATTTCAGGTTAAATATCAGGGATGATAAAATTGATTTTTTTTTATGTTTTTTTTAATGGTGTAACTTGAAAAAAATCTCCAAAGTTTGATGCTAATATGAAAGATGATGTTTTTATGTTAGCATATAATAAGAGCTTTGACCTAGTTTTTTAGCAGTTTCAGGATCTTTTTAAAGTTTTGTTAATTTAATTTTTTTTTTATATAATTAAAATTAATTGGGAAATAGATGAAAATAATTTCAGTTTGTGTCCATTAAGTTTGTAGCTGACTTTAAATCTCTAAAATGCAATGTCATCATTGCATGTGTATCTATCCCAAGCTGGTTTCATGGATATTTGTTGTACTTGATCAACTTAGATACATGATCACATTTATGGAGTGTTCTGTGATAAACACATTACTACCAATTTTATTCACTAAAATGATGGCACAGAAAATTCTGGAAGCAGAAGAAATGAAATAATAATGATGGTTGTATTTGAATGCTAGCTGCATTTGAAACCAGTATGTCATTAGAAGCAAAGAAAAGAGTGCCGAACTTCTATATAATATCTGTTTTCCTATATGACACTGAATGCTGGAAAATCTCAAAGAAGAGACTTGAAGCAACAGATCTGGTTCTACTGATGAATGCTAAAGGTACCATGGACAATGCTTGTGGGAAACAAGGATGTTTGAAAAAATAGAAACTACAAAGAAACTAATAGTTACAATCAGAAAAATCATTTCTGAGATGCATAATGAGGAAAAGAGACTTGAAGAATTTAAGTAAGAGGCTATATTAAAGGCAAGAGAAGCAGAATGAAGCAGCAAAGTAACCTACTTAACAGGTTTGAATAAATAGCAGAACATGGACAAAAAATAGATAAGTGACTTAGAGCAACAAAATACAAGAAGTTGTGAATAGCCAAGATTGCTCCTGATCAGTATCATCCCGAAGGGACATGGCACAAAATTAAGAAGATACTTAGACAACATTTCAGTTTTTCTTGTTGCCCACTGACCTTACTGTTACTTCATTACTCTCTCACTTAGCTTTATCTATATTCTGTACTAACAAACTAAATATGTGAGAGTAAGGGAAAATTGTGATCATTAACTATATTTTCACTATTTACATTATTCAGACTATTGTCCTCATCTTTGTCGCCATATTTATTACAACGTTTCGACCATCGTACGCTCCGGCCTTCTTCAGGTGGTTGGAATGTCGAACTGAACCGTTTATTTCGCTCACTGGGGTAAACTGTTCTAGTTCCATGTGCCATGTTTAATGGATGTCAGTTATCAGTTATCTCCTGTTAATTCCCCTCTCCAAGTTCTCCACTGCCTTAACCAGGTATTGAACTCACACTCTTTGGGTCCTGTTACTGGATCTAACTAATGCCTTTATCCACTGTGCCATGTGTCCTCATCTCAGAAATATAAACAGATAATGAACTATATTTTGTAATTCTTTCTTAAGGTATTTTTATCAAGTTTTCACATTTAAGCTGCATGTTATACATTGAAAATTAAGACAAATTAATTATCAATTGTGAATTAAGGTAAACATTACATGCAAAATTAGAGCAATTATATAATGTTTTCTCACACTTCTTGCTTGTCTAACTTCTTTCTGACTTTCAGCCTACTTTAATCTCCAAAAATTAAAATGCAATGTCAATCGCTAACTACTATCCTCCTAATTATTCTTTTCCCTTGGTGCTCATTTGTAATGTTTTTGTTCCTAATTCTTCCACACTCAGTAACCCTTTGTGGTTTTATTGCCTTGCGTGGTGTGAAACCAATTAAAAAAAAAAAAAGGGCTTGCATGATGAACTTGTTAGATCTTCCACTATGGTGAATATTCCAAGAAAATGATTTAATATACTCAAGCTATCATGTAGATTCTTTTCATCATGGTAAAAACAAAGTATAATCAGAAAAGTGAATTCTCTTCAGAAAAAATTGTTAATTTGAGTTAATGGTGTGACAAAAAAAAAAAAAACTCAACAAATCTTGAGAATTTATACATTTCTGTTTTTTTTTCTTCTCTCTTTGCTTTGCTTTTCTGAAAACATTTAATTACATATCTGTTTTTTCATTTTGCTTCTTAGTTTTATGTTCATTTCTAATTTTCTGATTTTTGTTTCCAGTTTGTTTCCATGGCCTTTACTTTTATCATTTTTCTCTCATTCTTTCTACTTCTCCACTGTAATTGATTCCTCCATCACTGTAATCCCTTCTTTCATGAAACTCTCTTTTAATCCTTTCTTTCAATGCTTTCTTTTGTGTCCTAACGACTTTCTATTTTCTATTTCACACCCTCCTTATGCAGGCTGCAAGACTTATTTCAGCTTTCTTTCAGATCAGGAAATCCCACTTCCTGGCAGTTGAATGTCAGAAGTCATGTCTTGGTGCAAACAATCGTTAATTATTTTTTCCTCCTAGCTGATGTTTGTGAGCATCCAGCAGATGACCATCTTTAATTGGGATTGTAGTTTAAGATGTCAGGAATCCATTTATAGACTGCATCAACAATATCCTACTTTCGCCAGAGCAAGGAGGTTTCTTCATATCAGTAGTGAAGAGCTTGACAACTTAATCCGTGACTTTCTTTTTTTAAAGATTACTGGGAAAGACCACCAAGCAAAATATAGACGTTAATTTGAGTTTTGTTTTGCTAAACAATCATTAGGATTCTACAGGAACATTTTCTCATAACTTAGTTTTTGAATTTGCCGAATTAAAATTCAGGAATTTATTGCTTTGCATTATGGATGTCAGAAAATATAGCAAAACGTCTCCAAGTTCTAATCACCACTAATATCCATTTATATGAAAAACATTGCAGAAGTTTGAATTTTACTGTGCCTGTATCATCACCACTCATTTTGACAGTTTTATTTTTTTTTGTTAACAGTATTTCAGGATAAAACATGAAAAATGCGGATGATGTTGCACAAGCCTCCAATGCATTACTTTTATAAAAGAAATTATCATACTCTGAAATGAAGAATCATTCTATAAGTTGAACATAAATGATATTAAGCTTTATTCTTCTATGCGTCACATCTCTTTAAGTGGTCATGGCTCTCGACAACTTTCTATCCTTTGTATCTCTTAGCAGTTTTCTCCTTTTGCTAAGCACCCCCCACCTTTTCTGCAGTTCATTCACACAAGCTCATGAGTTAAATAGCTTGCTGCCTTCCCCAGTCTTTCTTGCTCTCAATATGCCTTGTGAGGGTTATGTTTTCCAAGCTCTCTTTTCTCATTGTGTCCAAAAGATTTCTTATTTAGAGACAATTACAGAAAAAGTTATATTCTTATTTTATAGTGCAAATAATTTTGCTTTATGTTCTCATGTAGTTTTAGCCACTTACAACTGTTTTTGTTTTTTAGCCAGAAGCAACAGAATGAAAAACATAATAATGTAGATGAAATTGATATATTTTTGGATATAAAAATTTTTTAAATAATACACAAATATTAACGTTTTCTGATAATTTCTTTAAATTTCAACCAAATAAATAAGGTTCAGATCAAATAACATTATCTCATTTTAAAATATAAAAAATGAAACTTTGAACTCTGTCTGTTCAGGCTTATGGCCACATCATGTTGAAACAACGGTTCTCCTATGATCACCAAAGTTAAGCAACATCAAGCCTGATCAGTACCAGGTACTGTAAGCTTGAATGTGCGGGTGGCGTAATGGATAACTGCTCAGAATTGGAGATCGAAGAGCCAAATTCGAATACCAGAAAGGTTTGTTATATTCACTTACATGCAAATACTCTTGGAAAAAGTACGAATCTACCTCTTCTCCTCCCAACTATGGGTTAATTAGTAGGACTTGTATCAGTAAAATTATTGTCTCCAAAAATTTCTTACAATCTAAAAATATCTTATGGCTTTAAATAACCTGCAAAGGATTGATAAGCTGTAAAAAAAACCCAAATCAATCTATCATAACTGCTGACTCAAATTACTTAGCAATGAGAATATTTATTTTTATGAAAAGTGATACCAAATAAATTGCTTAAGGAATTTCTAGTACAGTATAAGCAAAATCTAAAATGAGGGTAAATTCTATCAATATATTGATCAGAAATGATTCTATAGCACTTTTATATGTACTCTTTTTTTCCCCAAGAACTAGTAATTTGGCATTGGCTTGGCATGATTGTTTTTACACATGGATTTATGATCCATATTTGTGCTCTCCTGAATAAGCTCTCTCTTATTTCACTAGTGTTTGACTTGTAGTAATTAACTTTAGCTGATAGCTTAGTTTTGTGCACAGGTTTATTTTAAGACCAGCTATAGGTAAAATAAACACTGAACTTGATACTTGTAGTGTTTTCGCTTCCTTTTGTTTTTTTACCTGCCTAACTAGACTGATTAGGAATTATAAGATACTTCTTGCTTTTAAAATATAAACTGTCTGTACACACACACACACACACATCTATATAGGGTTATTCAAAAAGAATGAACTGATTTTATGACATATTGTTTCAGTCCTCAAGCAGTGTCATGGAATGAATCAGTGACCATTTGAAAGAGGTGTTTTCTAAGTTTTGAATGACTGCCACATGGGTGCTGTAGTCACATTGTGAGACAGGAAATAAAAGTTGATTGTGAGTAGAATACTTGTGACTTGGCTGGAGTTTTCTATTGCTTTTTCTTATTAAAATATTACGTGATGAAATTGGTTCATTCTTTTTGAATAACCCTGTGTGTGTGTGTGTGTGTATATATATTTTTTTTTCTAATACTAAGCTAAAAGAAACACCAATTGCAAGAAGATGGTTGCATGGTTGTTTGCAAAAGGAAGAGCCCAACATGCAAATTACAAATTGGAGATACTGAAATCAGATAAGTAGAACATAAATATCTGGGAAGTGTCATCCTGGGTATGATGATAAATTACATCTGGCAGCAAGGCCTCTGATCAGGAGATTGCGGGGTTTTGAGGAGTATGGTACCACCTCTTAATTGCTGTTGTTCCCAGGTCTACTCTGACCCAGGCTGTTAGAACTTGTTAGCGTCCCAGCTATGGCCAAATAGTGGACCCCCAAACAAAAACAAAACACAATGAAAGTATGAAAGTACAGTTTTATAGTAAGATTACAAATAGTACCTATTTATTGTAGATTCACCAACAACACATTTTATAGCAAAATGACCAACAATGTTTATTTGTAGTTGAAGCCATAAAATTGTGTTTAAAATATTTACATTTCAGCATTAAATAACCCAGAGGTTGATGTGCCACTAAACAAAATCAATCAACATAAAAGAACTCTTTTGTGACATTAATTCATATAATATTCTACAATTTCTTAAAGAAATCAAATTATATTTCAAAATTTAACTTCAACAAAACAACATAAAACACATATCCCTACCTCTAGTAATTATGTCTGCACAAATATGTATATGCACAAATGCTGAGTATCATCTACCATGTATTCAATTGTGAAAGCAGAATAATATATCATATTTTTATTACTTCAAAGCTCCCAAAGAAATTAAATTTCAGTATTAAATGATCCATAAGGAGATGATATGCCATTAAGCAAACAAATTAAGTGTGTTAACAGAAGACAGTGCAACTCAGAATTCTGAAGGTGCATTGGGATAGAAAAAGATGCCTTCCAAAAGTTAAGCAAAGTATTAAGAGAAAGATTTCATTAGAAACAAAGAAAAGAATACCGAACTGTTATGTAATATCAGTCCTCCTATATGGCAGTGAACACTGTACAATATCCTTGCAGATGAAGAAAAGACTTCAGCAAACCAAATGTGGTTCTATAGAAGATTACAAGTCTCTTCTTCATCTCTGAGGAGATTGTCCAGTATTCACTGCCATATAGTAGGACTGATATTACATAATAGTTCAGTGCTCTTTTCTTTGTTTCTTATATTTTTCTGTTTCTTAATACTTTGCTCAGCTTTGGAAGGCATCTTTTGCTATTCCAACGCACTTCTGGATTTCATCCTCCATTTATATGATTCACAGATCTTCTACTTAATACCAACCCACTTGTGGTGGGTGATCTCTCCCATAAGAGGGAGATTCTCACTTTGGACAGCACTCACCACAAGACGTCATGTCTAAACTTTTGGCCAAGTAAGTGTATGTATGATTTTGCCCATCCTAAATGTAAGCTATGCAATGTTTTTATCCAAGTAATTTAAAAAAAAAAAATACACCATAGATAATGATATTTGGTTGGTAGCTTTTAGTCATATACACTTTTATTATAGTAAATAAAGATTTAAAAAATATGATAAAATCCAGTAGAAAAATAAGTCCTCTTTATTGCCTTTTTATTTTGAATTAAAATGTCTTTTTGTTTATTTTTTTTTTTTTTATATATGTAAATAAGTTTTCAACTCTATTTCTACTCAGTGGAATTTTTAAATGCAGAAAGGAAGTCTTTTTATATAACATTTAAATAGTTGCACATGAAAAATTTCAAGATAAATTACATTTGAATACTGAAACAGAGCATGTGTAAAAACAAAGAAACTTTGATGAAACATGCAGTAGTTTGGAATTTATAAAATGTTTGATAATTCTGGAATGAGTTGTAATTGGAGACACCAGAAATTTTGTTATTCAAATTATAAGTTCCAATATCTTTTGAGACTTATGGAATTCAAGCTAATTCCTGTAGAGTCTCATGATAAAAACAAGATTGCTAACTGAAATATTTGAACTGCAAAGAGCACTATGCATATCAAATTATTTTTATAATTACAAGGAATTTCTTGATCTGGGGAAACTGTAACAAAAAACTTATTAAATTAATTTACATATTTGAAAATTTATATTCTAATTATTTCATAGTAAATTTTAAGAAAAAAAATATTTAAATAATATTTGTATGCTGGACATATTTATTTTTTTCTAAAT
Source organism: Acanthosepion esculentum (assembly GCA_964036315.1). Classification (NCBI taxonomy): domain Eukaryota; kingdom Metazoa; phylum Mollusca; class Cephalopoda; order Sepiida; family Sepiidae; genus Acanthosepion; species Acanthosepion esculentum. The sequence goes on along the minus strand of OZ038497.1, from coordinate 31,533,880 downwards.
CCATGATCTTGAAAAAGCCACCGAGTTAACTGGATACACCATTTGAATTCTAAATTCACATGCAAACACATGTGTAATTTATTGCAAGTGCGAGAAGGAATTCAACTCAAATTTCTGAAAATAATCTCTACCAAGGAAACTGCAATAGCTGACTCCTACAAAACTTTGCCTAAAATATTTAAAGCAGTCAATACATACTCACTATTATTTGAAATTGCCTGATTATTTCAAAATAAGAGTTTTTATTAACATTACATGGAGAATCATTTAAATAAAACCAGTTTTTCTGCTATTAAATGTATACATAAAAAGTCATACAGCATACATTGGTCCATTTCATTAAATTAATAATATAACTAATTATTTGATGTAAATTTTTTTGAATTACATAAAAGAAATAATGAAACTGATTTCTTGATTACCCCATTTCCATGAATAAATAGAATCGGTGATTGCTACATTATCTCTTGCTGTAGTTCTGTGATTTAAGAATTGGACTAAAGATCGAAGCAACTGTGATTAAATCTCACCATTAAAACATAGAAATTATGTTCTATTCTTTCATGCCTGTCCTTTAAACTGTACTTGCAAATACTTCTAATCTCTGAGCAGTCCTGGGTATGACAATAAACTACATCTGGCAGCAAGGCCTCTGATTGGGAGATTGAAGGTTTTGAGGAGCATGAAACCATCTCTTAATTGCTGTGCACCTCTTAAGGTCCCGGCTATGGGAAAATAGTGACCCCCAACCTCCCAAACAAAAACAAAACATGTCTATATTTCTGACATGAGATAACTATTTCATTGTTCAGCCTGTTGTCCACATCTTTATTGGCATATTCACAAGATTTTGCCTGTTGTATGCTCTGTCCTTCTTCCTATAGCTCAGTGGATAAAATGGTTGGTTGAGTGATGCAAAAGTGACTTGACCCATAAAGTTTGAGAGGGAACAAAAACTTGGAGAGTTGGGTTACCAAAGGGAATTAACTGAAACTGAAATATCTAAAAGCATGGTACATGGAATTAGAACAATCTACCCCTGTGGACTAAATAAAGGGTTTGGTTTGAAATTCCAACTAATGTCACCTGAAGAAGGCCAGTGCATACAGCGGCTGAAACATCATGAATATAGCAATAAGGACAACAGTTTGAACAATGTAAATAGTGTAAATAAAAACAAAACAGTATGAAAGTATAAAAATACCAGCAATAAGCAATACACTTATACATAAAAAAAAATGACCAACAATACATTTTATCTGTAGTTGCAGGCATACAGTTGCATTCAAAATATATTCAGTTGAAGCTATAAAATTGTGTTCAAAATATTTAGACTTCAGCATTAAATAATCCATAGCAGTTGATATGCTGCAAAACAAAATCCACCAACTAATCCCAGAGTTCTTGTGGGCACATATCCAAATGATTAGAATGTAAGCATTCTGACCATGAGATCTGGGTTCAAATTTCATCATAGTTGATTTATCAAGGAGGTGACTTTTTGATAATATCAGCTAGTGTGCAGTATCATTAGGAATTGCTTGAAAACAGGTTGACTGTTCAGAAGCTAGCAGTAGTGGTGTGAGCAAGTTATTGTGACCAAGGATTTGAACATACTGGCCTTGTTCAACTGCAGTCATGACAGATTATGTGCTCTCTCTCAGAAACTGTAACTAAGGTCTGCAAAGTAGCAGTATAAACCTTAGGTTAGCTGTGTAGGTTTTGAAGAAATACAAATTTGCCTGAACAGGCATCTGCAGCAGGAATTAGCTAGCTCCCCTAGAAGATTCCATAGTCTCCCAAGACTGACAGAAGCCCACCTAATCCCAGAGCTCTAAATCTGCTATGCTGCTATAAGATAAATAAACACAAATTTTTGAATTTATTAGTTATTGTTCAATCTGTATATGATAGCCAAATCTTTGAATTTAGAAGCTAATTAGAAGGAATTAATTTCTTATTTAGTTGTAAAAAAGTTAATTTAGGTTATGTCAGTGGTATAAAGACCTGATACAAATAAATTTGTTTACACTATTTACATCGTTCAGACTGTGGTATTCATCTTCATTGTCATATTCATGACATTTCAGCTGTTGTATACTCCGACCTTCTTCAGGTGATATATGTTGGAATTTCGAACCAAGCCCTTTATTTAGTCCACAGGGGTAGATCGTTCTAGTTCTATATGCCATGCCTTTTCTGGATATCTTGGTTTCAGTTAATTCCCTTTAGTAACTCAACTCTCCAAGTTTTTGTTCACCTTTAAAGGGTTTGATTTGAAATTCCAACGTATATCATCTGAAGGCTGGAGCGTACAACAGCCGAAACATCATGAATATGACATTAAATATGAAGACAACAGTCCAAACAATGTAAATAGTTACAATACCTCATCTCAGAAATATAGACAGAGGTCAAGGAAATTTGTATTACATTATTGCCTCTGTTATAGATTTTACCTTCAAACTGAAAAATCCCATAATGCTTTGTTTCCTTTTATTGAAAGCAACAAATATTTTAATAGCTGTGAGCCACTATTAATGCTAAAGTAAAAAAAAAAAACGTTTTTATTTGTTTCCTTTTATGGTATCTTTTATTTTGTTACATTTACTCTGTGATTAACTCATTTATATTTAATGGTTCTGTTTTATTTTTAATTTACATTTCAGATATAATAATCACTTTCATATAGTTATACTTTCAGTTGAAATTTCAACAAGCTTTCTTCATTTCAATATCAAAATACAGTAATTTCTCAAAAATAATATGTACCCATAAATAATATACACCCCAACAAATGATCCAAAAATTAAGAAAAATATGTATCACTATGTATAGTACGCATTTATAAATTTTGTCAAAAAAAAAAAAAGACAAAAAAATAATTATGAAGATATTTTGTCAACCTTGACATTAGGAATAAAATCAAAAATAATGCTAAAAATTACCAGCGGTTTTTCCCAATAAATATAACATTTTATTTTACCGCCAAAATGTCGTCAAAACATGCGAGTTATAGTGCAAATTTTAAACAAAAAGTAATAGAATTAGCAAGAGAATAGAGAGGCTGAAGTTAATTTTGAACAGGACGAAGATATTATGAATGATAATTTGTTTAATAGCAATTTAGATATTGATTCTATAATAGAAAGTGGTGATGATTATGATGAACAAATTGTTAACTTGATGTCTTCTTTTCTTCAAAATTGGCCTTTTTATAGATTTTTTTATTTTTTCGCCAAATAAAAAATGCGGTTACTGATAAACATAAATTTATTGACAAAATTGTTACAATTATTATTGTTGGATTTAAAATGAAAAATATTTCTAATTTTAGAACAAGTATGTATTTATAAATCAATAAATAACAATTTTTTTTGTTTAAATCTATCTATAATACACACCGCTACTACCACCTGTAATTTAAAGTAAAAAAAATGCGTATTATTTTCAAGAAATTACGGTCCCTGGTAAAAGGCATTTCATTTAACATTATTTCTATTAAAGCTTCACTCTCAGAAACCGATCAATGGCACTGTTTGCTGTATTTTCTATTGTGTGGGTTTTGTTAACTTTCAATGTTTAGCAATTCATTTTTATTTTTCAGATGATGCCCCCAAAGAAATATTTGCCAGAGGAGAGGTGGCGGTACGGGCTTACGAGAAAGCATGCATTTCAGGAATTGAAGCTGTTTACCGTACACGTTTAATGCTGGTGGGTAAAGATAAAGTTGGAAAGACCAGTCTCAAAAAGGCACTTCTGGGTCAAAAGTAAGTCCTGTTTTCTTCAAACATTAGTATAATGAATGCTTTTGTATACTCTTTAGTAAGATGGTATTTATAATTTCAATTTTGGTCTTCAATGTACCTTTACAGAATATATATTTTCTTTCATATACATATGAAAGCATTTCCTTTTATACAAGTCTAGCTGAAAATCATTTGTTTAATAATTCTGTCTATATTTAAAGGCTATTTTCTTTTCAATTTTGGTAGTTTGTATATCACATAACATTTAAATACTACACAGAAGATATCTCAGCTTTATACAAAAGCAATTTAGTAATTTTAGTGTTTTTAAGTCTACCACCTACATAGCTATTCTTAAAAAAAGAATTATATAAATTCTCTAATAACCATCACTTCCTCACAAAAATCAAGGAGGTAATGGTTTTAATAAAAATGCTTAATAAAAATAAAATTGTAAAAGGAAAAAAGAACTTATGGCTATATTACATTGAAGCACTGGTTCTCATATGATCACTGATGTTAAGCAATGTTGGGCCTGTTCTGTGCTAAATGGGTGACTATTTGGGAATACCAGGTGCTTTAAACTTGAATATGGGGGTGGTGTAATGGATAATGGCTCAGAACTGGAAATTGAAGATCAAAGTTCCAATTCAAGTCGGGTTTGTTATATTCACTTACATGCAAATTTCCTTGAGAAAGGTACCCACCTCTTCTTCCCTAGCTATGGGTTAATTAGTAGGAGTTTTCAGGCCTTTTCCAAGAGCATTAGCACAACATGAACAAAACAGAATTGACCAGAATTTCACATCAATAATAGTTACACTGACTGTAAATCCATAACCCATCACTGAGTTGCATTAACAAAAGCAACATTCATTTATGATAATGTGAATCATAATTATCTCAAAAGAATTCTTACAATCTAAAAATATTTCCTGGCTTTAAATAACCTGTAAAAGGTTGATAAGCTGTAAAAAAAAACAAATCAATCACTATTAAAAAAAATATATCTTCCAAAAATTAAAACCACATTTACAGTTTATTGGCACTCACAATAACTGTGTCAATCACTGATCTGGACTTTTTTGTTATTCTCCTACAAATTGACTAATTGTCAACTTGCATATTGTATACTGAGTCTGTATTATATGAGGGAGTGCTGAAAAGTTCCCATTTTCCTAAATGTGACCAAACATCAAATGTTTTTTTTTTTTTTTTTTTTTTTTGAAATGGAAAAGCATCTAGGTTCAGCAGATGATTTTTCAGCACCTTTCATACCTAATTGATAGAAAAGACATCTTTTATAAACCTAAAACAATTTTTTAAATTTAGATACTCTCATTTATGACACACTAATTTGATTTTCATTAATAATTATGAAGACAGAATGAATTTTTGTGTGGTAAAAGAGTTCCGTAAATAAACAGATTATATTTAAATTGATCCTTTCATATCTACAATGGCAGTTGAATTGTATTTTGATTATAAAAGGTAATCTTGACAATTGATCAAGTCTTTGTAACTGGTCTCAATGTAAAAAGTTCATACTGACGTTATCCTTTGTTTAGGAAATACACTATGAAAACTTGAAACAAATAACAAATTTTGGTTGAAGAGAAAAATAAAAATAAAATGTACTGCCTAGCACAGGGATTGAGCTCACACCCTTCAGTCAACCAGCAAATGGCTTCACCTTTTAATTGAGATGTCGCTCCTGTTGACTGGAATAAGATTACCCAGTGGAGTTCTATAAGAGCAAATGTTTTTGTTTTTTTTCTCTCTAGCCAGTTTTTTTTTTTTTTTTTTTGTTTCTTGCCTGGAGAACGTTTGTCACTCAGCTTTAACTCCGCTCTTTGACAGTTGCTGAGTTGGTAGATTGCTGAGAAAGTCAAGCAGGGAGTGGAAGAGAAGAAAAAGGGAAGACTAAAAAGTCAAAACAAACAAACTATAAGAACAAAGGTCATTACTCAATTTAAACAATGCAAATATCTCTCTCAAAACAGAAATGGACAAAAAAATATTATACATTTCAAAGAACAACAAAAACGGGGAAAACACTTTTCAAACAGAAACAATACTTTGGAACAAACTCAACAAAATGATATAGGGAAACAGCATGAGTAAGAGAAGAATTTAAGACTTAGTAGGGAGCATATATTTACCATGTTGCCTCATAGACAAGCACTAACTAAAAGAAGATGTGGCAGTTTTCTTACTCCTAAAGGGTTATGTGGTAATAAACTCACAGAAAATTATAGCTAAATATATGTATATATGCACGAGTTAAAGATCAAATGCAGATCAAATATGGATCAGAATCTGACAGGATAAGATAAAGAACAAATAGGAAACGTATATCAATCTTACATGTTTCACTTTTATTGAAGCTTCATCAGAAATTGAGAGAAAACAGACAAAAAGACAGAACTTTGGTATTTTCAATTTTGTTTGGGTCAATTTTCATTCATCAGTCATGTATCTTCTTTTATGTGCCATGTCCCTTCAGTGTGTAGGTGATCATGGTCCTCCACATCTTCCTGTCTCTTGTAGCTCTTACTAAATTTTGTCTTTTTGTTATTTCTTCCAAACTCTGTTCTGTCATTGATTTGCTGAAGCCCATCAAGTATGTTACATGTTGCTTTCCTTTTTCCTTCAATCTCTCCTTTGAGTGTCAGATTTTCCAAGCCCTCCTCCCTCATTACATGCCCCAGAAATTTCAACTACCTCTTCCTGATGCTAAGTCTAAGTTTCTTTTTTGTTTCCATTCTCTCCAAAACCTTGTCATTGCTCACATGTTCGGCTCATGATATCCTCAGCATCTTTCAGTAGAACTGCATTTCTGTTGCTTCAAGTCTCTTCATCTTCGAGGAGATTGTTCTGTATTCACTGCCATATAAGAGCTCAGATATTACATAATGATTCAGCACTCTTTTCTTCGTTTCCAACAAAATTTTTCTGTTTCTTAATACTCTGCTTAGCTTTTGAAATACATCTTTGGCCATCCAAATAGGTCTTTGGATCTCAGTGTCACACTTTCTGTCCTATGTTAGAACACTTCCCAGATATTTAACTTTCTGTACTTGCTCATGTATCATGTGCATTAAAACTGTAAATAATTCTATATGTATGTAAGTTTGTAAAGTTTCTTGTTTGTTTAAGCAGGCATCAGATGGTAATGTGTATTCGTAACTGTGCATGTGTGTCTGTGTAGTAAGAGAAGTTCTAATGTCTTCACCTACTAGACAAACACACATACACAATTACAAATACACTTTACCATTTGATGCCCGCTTAGATATATAATAATCTTTACAAACTTACATACATATAGAATTATCTACTGTTTTAATGCATGGGATATGTGACTGACCAATGAAAATTAAACCAAACAAAATTGAAAATACCAAAGTTCTGTCTTTTTGTCTGTTTTCTCTCAATCTCTGACGAAGCTTTAATAAAAGTGAAACCTGTAAGATTGATATGTTTCTTATTTGTTCTTTATCTTATCACATGTATGCTTATGTGTGTGTATATAAAGGATAAATATCTATTTTTTATTTTATGGAACATTAAAAATTATCATAATTTTAACACTATTACCACTTCTACCGTATTACTACCAAGTAGCAAGGTCTTTAAGACTGGTAACGCATATGCATTACAATATGAGCATTACAATCTTTAGTAGGCATTTATCCTCATATTGTAATTTCTGTGTCAGGCTTTTCGTGTAAAAAACTGACGAAATTAGAAAGTTTTTATTGCATACAAATCAACTAGTATGTACAACAGGTCATCTAATAAATGCAATATATACATAAATGTCCTGAAATAAAATCTTGTGAAAAAAGAAAAAAAAATGCATGATTGTAAGACATGTAATCTTGCCTTTGGGGTTAAATTAATGATTTGCTAAAACAAATTCTCTCACCTGTAACAAAAGACAGATGACTTGCTTAAAATAAGTTATTTCATCTGTAGTAGTGAACAGATGAAAAATGGACATGCACTGAATTGTTGATGTGAAAATATCAGTGAATCTTTTGTATCTGCTAGAGAGTTTTAATCTTTTATGCTTATGGCCATATTATGTTGAAACACTGGTTCTCATACAATCACCAGAGTTAAGGAATGTTGAGCCTAGTAAGTATCTAGATGGCTGAATGCTTGGGAATACCAGCTGGTGTAATGGATAACAGCTCAGAATTGGAGAGCAGAGTTATGATTGCAGTTGTATTTTTTATATTCACTTACACACAACCCTTGGCAACCCCCCCCAATTATGGATTAGTTAGTAGGACTTGTATCATTAAATCATTATTATCTCAAAAAAATTCTTACAATTTAAAAATGTTTTCTGGCTTTAAATAACCTGCAAACAGTTGATAGACTGTAAAAAAAAAATCAATCAATCATTCAATGTAATCTTTTATGGGTGTTATGATTGATGCTATTAATAAATTTTACTTGTAAAAGTAGCCATAAAGAAATATCACCTCACAGGCTGTTATTAGCGAGTTTAAGCCTCATTAGGTATTGTTTAAAGTTTTAAATATCTACAAGTGAAAAGCAAATTAAAATAATAGACTGCTTAAACTGGTTCTTAATTTATTACTTAAGTCATCTCACAGTCACTTGGAAATATAAAGTGTTCATTGTAAATAGTCAGCACAAATTAGTGCCTATTTCAGTTTGGCACATATCTTGTGACTGATGTCTGACAATAAGAAGCTTTGTCTACCGAATACTAAGTTCTGAAGTTCAACGCATTGGGGTACCACATGTACTGCAGCCATGGCATCAGTGCTGTGTCTACAACAAGATAGCCTGATATAGCCCATCCCTCTTCAGGCTGGTTTTGAGTTTTTCTCTTTGGCTGTATGTCACCCAAGGCAAGAGAGCTGTCGACGCTGTTATTTAACCTATAGCTAGAGAAAGATGGATTCAGGCCTTTTCCAAGAGCATTAGCGCAATGTGAATCAACCAGAATTTCAACTCTGTTTGTTGATTTCACTTTCTGCGTTAATTATAGTTACACTGTCTGCAAGTCTACAAACTTTTAGACTTATTGGAGTTTAAAGAAATAACTGGATTAACAAAAGCAATATTCATTTATGATAATGTGAACCATCACCCACATCTTGTTGAGGTCATAAATTCAACATTGAAACTTATTCCTAAATGTAGACTTATGACCACATCACTCTGAAATACTGGATCCCGTATGATCACCAAAGTTAAGCAATGTCAAGTCTAGATCGGTGACTGCATGGGAATACTGGTGTTATAAGCTTGGATGTGTGGGGATGTAATGGATGATGGCTCAGAATTGTTAATCAGAGAGCCAAGGCCCAATTCCTGTTATGTTCATTATACAGGGTATAGTGGGTAAATTGTTGACATTTTATATTTTTAATTTTGTACGTGTATGTTTTTTGTTTTTGAGTTTGTCAACTGTACAGTATAGTAGTCAGCTGGGCAGTGATCACTAGTGATGGTGACATTATGCTACCATTCACCTATCCACAGGGCCTCAGACTTAACACAAAGGCCTACATCAAGTGCCTTGAGGAGATACTGCTGCTCTGGGTCAAGAGGGTGGCTGGAAGACCCTATGTCTGGCAACAGGACTCTGCACCATGCCACACAAATATGAGAACCCAGTCATGGCTGTCAGACAATTTCTTACATCTGACCACCTAACTCCCCAGACTGCAAACCCCTTGATTATTATATGTGAGGTGTGGTTGAACTGAAGGCAAGGATTTTGGCAGCATTCACCAACTTAAATAAGGAGACTGTCCAGATTAGTTGAAAGAAATTCTGAAGTCATCTGGAGGCCATGCTTGAAGCCAATGGTGATTTTATTAAATAAATTTAATCTTTAGTATTTAAAGTTATTTTTGTGTATTTTTGGTAAATATATCTGTTAAAATGAGGTGTCAGTGTTATTTTCATTTTTGTGTAGTTTAGACAATTTAGACAATCTCTTCTCCTCCCAGCTATCAGTTAATTAGTAAGACTTGTATCACTAAACCACTAAAAATATTTTCTGGTTTTGAACAAACTTCTTATTGAGTTGCTACACCACACCCATTGAGTGTTGCACACAAAGCCTGGGGTGTTATGGTTTCAAGGCCACTAAATGTGCATGGATCTTCAAAATTGGGGCAAACTCAGATGTTCCATAGCCTGTGATTGCCTGCATTGGCAGTTGGGATCAACATCAGTGGCATATCCCCATTTTTAGAGGTTAGCTCTACAGTGACCAACAGCTATGCAGAGGTGATTTAAGCAGGACCAGAAAAGCCAGTCATCACTGAAGCCATGCAGGAGGGATTCTGTAGGGCTGAGGGGAAAGCCTGTGTCCCACATTGTTAAAGTGGCTGCACCACAGGGACAGACACTGACTAGAAGTTATGTTGTTCAGTGGTTCGGCTTAGTGTAAAAAACTGTCCTGACTTGAGCCTCTTTGTTATTGGTTCACAGCTGTGGAGTGGATCCTGAGGGTTAGTTTCCTGTTTCAACTTTTAAAGTTGGGAGTGGACTGTCTTTATGTGAGATGGAGCAATACCACCAAGCTAGTAGAGGCTATCTACTTTGGTTGGCATGAAACATCCAGTGATCAATTTTCAAGAGGAGTTTAAGGCACAGTCGATTTTCTTTACATGTGATGATCTGCTCCACATTGGTGATAAAACAAACTGCAAAGTGTTAATAAGCCATTGAAAATGAATGAATCAATCAAAATATTTCTAAATATTTCTTACCTCACAACCCCCTAGTTTTATTTGAAACAGGATAATAAGTTTTCTCTACCCTACAATTTGACTTTATGAGCTTATGAATTAAAATAATTGATAAATTATTTTCCTAAATATCCCTTACCAAGCCAGGAGTTTATATGTTAATGTGCATTTTCGGGTGGAAAATATTGCAAATAACAATTGCAAAACATCTCATAAGTGGAAGCATATTCTCTGTGTGGTAACATAACTGGTTTTATTTAAGATTTCTACATGCATAGTTGACAAAAAAATCATATTTCATTAATTTAGAGAGAATATACTCTACCAACACAAATAAACCTAAAGATTCCCAACAATATTGACTTTTACATATGATAGTGTATCCTGACATTTTAGTGTAATTACCCATTCGTTCTTTAGGCTTATGCCCATACTATGTTGAAACACGAGTTCTCATATGTTCACCAAAGTTAAACAACATCAAGCCTGATCAATACCTAAATGGATGACCACTTGGGAATACCATATACTGTACGCTTGGATGTGCAGGTGGTGTAATGGATATTGGCTCCAAATTTGAAATCATAGAGCCAAGTTGCAATTCCAGTCAAGTTCTTTATATTCACTTATGCACAAATACCTTTTGGGAACGGTATAAATCCACCTCTTCTCCCCCCCGGTATTGGTTAATTATTAGGACTTGTATCAGTAAATCATTATCTTACAATCCAACAAAATATTTTCTGGCTTTAAATAACATACAAAAGTTGATAAGCTGTAAAAAGCAAATCAATCAATCAATCAATCCTTTTTTTTCTTTTTATTCATTAACTATAATCTGAAATTTTCAATGAATTATTTATTTTTAGATATATTTTGATTTATATATTTGGCTTAGCTCACAAAACTTAATGTGTTACCAAAATTTTCTTTTTAAAAAGTGTTTAGATGATGCAATAAGTTTTGAAAGCTCTGATCAGACTTGGAATATATTTTTAGACAAGTGATCAGTTGCAATACTTTGCTTTTATTCAGTTTTCTTTCTTTAGATGTCATTAAAGATATAAAATATCCCCACTTAATTTTATTTTCTTTGTTGCAAAATAAAAAAAATAACATGAAAGAAAGAGATTTGTTTATATTTCTTTTCCACATGAACTTCTAGAACTTGCATTACATGATGATTTCTTATGTTATAAATAAAATAAATACATTGTAAAAAATATATCTAAACTAATTTAATCTTATTTTATAGTCTTAAATCAGTCTGTATAAAAACTATTAATATCCAACATATTCAAATTTAAACAATTTAAAAAAAAAATTTTCTGCAGCCTATTTAACATTTAAAAAAATTTCATTGTGATTTAATTGATTTTCTCATCAGAAAATTATTTTTTTATATTCAGTGATAACATGTAAGTGACTGTATTATATCATTAACAATCTGTGTATAATATTAATGAGATAAAAAGAAATTATGCCAGTTTTACTATACTACTGAAGTTAAACTGCCTTTTAAAGAATGACAGTATAGGTTAATTTTCATAAATTATAAGTCAAAATCTAATTTCTGTTTAAGCAGTCCACTCAAAGCTATACTAGAAAAATTTACAATTTTTAATAAATCTTAATTCCATATTTTTTATTTACATGTAAGAAATTGATCTCTACTATCAACCATGAGATCTAAGAAAGGTAATAAGTAATGTATAATTTGAATTTCCATGATAAAACAAATTCTGATATAACTACAATATCTAAAGTTGCTAAAATGTTATTGTAATCAAAATATAATAAAAACAGTAAAGGGAAGTATTAAAATCCTGAGATATTAATATGCAATAAATTTTAGCCATTGCACATTTATGTGAATTTTGTAGATTAACTTTGTTCTGACTTGCCTAGCCACTTCCTATAAACAAGCCAAACTTGAGATTTTTATTTTCCCTAGCTTAAGTCTTCTTTTACCTCTTGTTGTCTACTTTGTCTCAATGATCTGAACTTTACCTTAGCTGCTTGGCTGTGTATAGACTTGTCTCTGTCTCCATGCTTATTAGTCTATGTTTTTTTATTACTTTCTTTTATTAATTTTTGGGGAGCAGTTATTGGCAAAACCAAGGAAAGAGAAAGCAGCAATAGTTTTAACATTGACCATTCTACATTACCATAACTGTCACTGCTGTCTGATTTTATGTCCAACAGGTACAATTCACTTGTCAAGAATCAAGAAACCAAATTGGTTTCTAATCTAGAATGAGTGGTTCATGTCAAAAGTGTGTATTAATCAATAAAGCTCCAACAAATTTTAACACCATCTTATTTTGATTATAGGTATAATAAAAACATGTGTAAACATGTGAAATTAAAGAAATGTTTAGTATTAAGATATCTAATGCTTTAAGAAACTAATAAGAATCTAATGAAAGCTTTCTAGTAAAATGAATCAAATACTGGTTCTTTTGTTTCCTTTGCAGAAAGAAGTTTTATAGATACAATACATAAAAGTATTACAGTTTCAGTTGATTATATTTTTTTCTCAAAAACCACAGTTTAAGCTTTGGTTGTGTTGACTTCACTGAAACAAGTAAAACTGATTTTATTTTTTATTCTTACTTTTGCATTTAAGATTATATTATAAATAAATATTTAGTTGCATATTTAGTTAATATTAGTTTTACATGTGTGTGATTATAATGGAAGCAAAAATGATTTTGAATGCTACCTGAACTAGATATAATTTTGTATACATGAACGTTACAATGAGTGCTGGCTGGTATATCAAAGTTATTAGAGTACCATCTTTTTACCTTCATTAAAAAAAATGTTGGTTGCATCATGTTCCAGCAGCAGAGTAACTTTGTACACAACTCAAGCAAAGTGAAGAAATGACTGAGTTGGCTTGCAACAGCCCAGGTTTAAACCCTATTGAGAACATGAGCATTATAAAGAAGCAAGCTGCAGAGTGACTCTTCAAAACTTTTATTGACACTTCAAAGAAGACTAACAAACATTTAGGTCACTGAAATATACACCTGAACTGTGTTGGAACATTGTGGCTTCCTTGATTTTCCAAATTGAAGAAATCATCAAAACAATGGCTATTGTACTAAATACTGAATAATTTCAGTGAATTTGTAATGTAATGTTTTTTTATGTTTAATAAATATTCTAGCTAGACATTTTATTGTCTTTACTTTGGGGTGTGGTCACAGTAATTTTAGGTAGTGTTTAAAAATATTTTATTGTCAGTGTATAGCTGAGTAAACCATTGTTAATATTTAAATAACTTATATAGAAAGGAATTAATATCAATACACACACGCACACAAAAGAAAATTGATTATTTTAATGATTTCAGAAACCCAAAGTTGCTGGTGTTAATGGTCACATTTGTTTGTAGATTCAACTACTAAAGATATTGTCCATCTAGTGATTCCTTACAAAGATCTGTCTTCTGACAAAAAAATATGAGCATAAAATCTTTTTTATAAAGACAATAGCCAAAATGTATCAGTTGAAGTGCCAAACTCTGTCCATATATTTATTAATCTACAATTCTCTTCAGAAAAAAAAAATGCATAAAACATATGGACACTTTTAGATTATGTTAATCTAAAGTAAAATTTAATCTTTGTTTACTGTAACCATTTAGTTTAATTATTTTCCCCTTTCAACATTGTTATATATTGTAGGCATGACACAGAAATAGAAAGTACTGATGGAGTAGATCTCAGTGAATCCTGCTCTTTTAGTACAAGAGACACTCAAGCCTGGAGGTTAGCCATCAGTGGAAATAATCAAATTAAAGAAGAAGAAGAAAGTTTACCAGAGGAATCACAGGATCAACAAGGAATAATTGGTGAGCCTTATGACATACATCTTGAATTATTCATTTCATATGAAATTATCATATGTATTTTCTGAAGGAGAATAAAAAAGGAATACTGATTCAGTCATCATAAATTATTTATAGTTATACATATCTCTGGTTTTATATCTGAGCAAATTTATTATGTTTTTGATGACTTCACCTAGATCTGCGCCAATGTTTGCATCATTATACTGGTATGGACTACAGTAGCTCAGATGACATTTATATGCTTGTCTGTATTAGCTAAATGATAGTTGGGTTTACTTCCATATAGCAATGAAGATTTTGTAATATTCTCTAAAAGAATGCTAAGCAAGTATAGATTGATAGGTACTATTGGGTTGTAAAATGCACAAAAAATGTTTATATTATAAATATTCAATCATTTACCTACACAAATAAGTATATAAACCAATTCAAATGAATAGTGATGGAACACCTTGATAAAATATGATCATTGCTTAAGGAATATGAGTTGATGTTTTTTGTATAGCATCTATATTGGTGAGCCCAAGCATTATAATAGATGAAATGTATCCAGAATAGCAACTAATGTCTTGTAACTGCCGCACATATCAGGGGCAAAGGTATATCAACACAAACCAACCATGAGTTCTTGTTATGTTGAACATTACTGTTATGTGAGTAACTTTTGTAAAAAATCAAATTTTTATGACTAGAAGCCCAGGTAAAACCAATTCCAAAATGGTACAGTTTGTTAAATGCTCATATTCAGTTGGAGTGAGTACCTATTAACAGTAAGCTAGGGAGAGAAAAATCATCTGCTGGCAAGACATTGAGCGGTCAAGAAGTCTTTCCACAAAGTACAAGCCAATAGAAGGGCTACTGTGGCACAAATTGGGTATACTTTTAATCAAGTTGAAGGAAAGAATACAAAGGACATCAACCCTCATTTAATATCCGGCTGCATACAAGTAGTTCGTAGCCACAGGCCAGTTAAAGTATCTATGTTAATGTCCACTGCCAAAAGTGTTTTCAATGAGCACACTAGTGAACTAGACATTGTATGGATAGGAAACAGTTGTCTACTGTGATGAATCAGACTTTCTCTTGAATAAGGTGCATTGTTATCATAAGGATACATTATTGGGAAAACAACAAGCAAGTGGAAGCAGTGTAATAGTTTGGCAACGTTCCACTGGGAAATATTAGATCCTAACATTCATGTGGAAAAGTATTCTGTTGTATATCATTTACTTCAATATCATTTAAAACCAGGTACACATCTACAATAGCAATGGCATCTTTTAGTGGGACAATATGTCCTGTTGAACTTTACAAGTTATACAGAAATGATTTCTAGAGCATGAAGAAAAGCTTAATTCTATAGGATGTGTTGGACCAACAAGTTCACTCGACAAAACTTGCAGCAGTTAATAGACTTGCTGATAACCCATTTTTTTATTATTAGCTAAGGTGTCATAATGTTTTGGTTCAGCAGAATAAATATATATATATATATATATATATATATATATATATAAAATGATGGTCATTGATTCTTTGTGGTTTTTGTTTCACATCATATCAACCCATATAGATTATTTAATGCCAAAATCTAAATATGAAAACTCAAACTTTATAATTGAATCAAGAGAATGACAATATTTCATGATTAAATTATAATTACTTAACAGTTTTTTTTATTTTTATTTTTTATTTTTTTACAAAATAATCA
>OZ038497.1:31467809-31515309 GCA_964036315.1 Acanthosepion esculentum | reverse complement strand
ATTTTTATTTTTTAAGGGATCATTTTCTTGGTTTTATCTTTCTATAAATGTAAAAAAAAAAAGGTACCAGAAATTTTATTTTAGTTACTAGCCATAGACTTCTGGTTATTATTACTATTAGTTAAAAAAAAAAAAAAATCAGATATCCTTTTTAGTGAATGATCTCAGAATAAAAAATGATTTTACCAAGATATATTACACTCTTAATTGATTTAAAAGAACTGTTCAGAAAGAAAATTACAATTTCAAAAGAAATAAGCACTACTTAAATTAGCACTTCTAGACCACCCCACCCCCAGCAGTTGATAGGTTCAGAGTAGTAAGCGCCATCCCTGTCAATTATTATAGTTGACGATTGACAATATAATTTACGTAGAAAAATAGTATAAAGTACAAAAAGCAAAAACATGCTACTGAAACTAGCGCTTTTGGGGCTCCAATCTCATCAGAGGTCCCTGTGTAGTACTCACTGTACTGGTCATGCAGATACATGTTGAATATTATTAGTTGATGACTGACAATGTAATGTCAGTTAAAAAATAATTTAAAAAAGGGCAGATGGCCTAAAGCAGTGCTGAAAAAATATCACAGATGCTACAACAGGGGCCCCCCCAAAATGCCACTCCCCTACCAGTCAAGGGTTTTAGGGGTAAAATGCGCCAGCTCTGGATTAATAGATATGTTGTATGCAATTAATTTGCATATTTGCTATATTTTTTTCAATAAAGTTTCATCTGTATAATATTTATTAAAATGGGAGAATTCTTAGTATATTTCATATTGTGTTGCCTATTTTGAATATTTTCCTAAATTTTTTGCTGATTGTTTTCTCTTGTAGGTGGTTCAGCCGCATTAGAAGAAGAATATGAAGAAGCCATAGCAATGAATGTCTACTTAGAAATGTTATTCCAAAAGAAAGAAAAAGAATCAAGGAACAAAAATTCTTTCCAAAAAGACAGGAATTCAAAGAAAGTAAAAATAAGTTTTTAGATTTTCTCTTTGGTGTAGATTTGGGAAATTTGTGTTTGAGTGAAAAATATTTTAAATTAATGTTGTATTTTTTGAGAAGAATTTTTTTATTGGTTCTGTACACTATTCTATTTTTCTTGTAGTGACAACAATTGGATTAGTTTATTTTTCAATCAATTAGATATGATGTACAAAAATACAACACATCTTATTTTTACAATCTTGGAGCAAATTTTCATTGCAATTGTAAAACTTTTTCTCTCTGTCTATAACTTCAAATACAGTCAAAATATGCTGAGACCTCTAACAAAATTGTAGGGAACATTTCTAAAAGATGTTCATTTTTTTCTATGCAGATATTTTTATTCTTTCTTAATAAACTGGTGGAAAAATTCCAGAATTTAGAATTTAAAAATAATGAAAAGATTTATATTTTTTCTGAACCATACTTTAAGTAAATTACAAAAAGGAATAAATGCTTTAGTATAACGAAAGAAAAGTCAGGAATGAAGATCTTTCAAGTATTATGTGATGGATAAATGATAAGCAAAATATTTCTGTATAATAGCTTATCATTTATCCATCACATAATACTTGAAAGATCTTCATTCCTGACTTTTCTTTCGTTATACTAAAGCATTTATTCCTTTTTGTAATTTACTTAAAGTATGGTTCAGAAAAAATATAAATCTTTTCATTATTTTTATTGTTTCAGTGTAAATTCTGACCTGTAATATTTTTATCGTTGATTTAGTTTTTTTTTAAGTATAAATATTTTAAAACAAATTAACTTTCATTACTTATTGTTATAGCAGTGCTGGCCAATTTCATAAAAATAGCATTACCATTTACTGCAAATAAATAACTATAAAGATATTGATGGTAATTTATCATGGGTGATGCCATTTTAGTTTCAGTTAGATACACTGCAGTACAAGGCTTAGGTAAATGACACCCCTAATACATAGTGCCATAAAAATATGTCACAAAACAGGTTGTATTGTATGACACTATGTCTGGGTTTATTGTTTTTTTTTTGTTTTGTTTTTTTGACACATTTTAAGCTTTTAATTGTTGTAGAAAAAAATAAAGTAGTTTTTTTGACAACAAAGTTGAATTGTTAATTAAAAAATTAATTTAAATAGGATTAGTAATAACACTAAGTTAGTAGTTAGTTAATTTATTTCAGCATCTTGAAAATTATACATTGATAGCAGGTAATGTCAGTTACATAAAGGTGTATAAGTACATCTTGAAAATGCATATGTACACCAACAACAGGCAATATAATTTTCATAAAGATGTATGAGTATGTCTTGAAAAGTGTGTATATATACATTATATATATATATATATATATATATATATATATAATATATATATATATATATATATATATATATATAGTTTATGACAGCTGATTGATGTTACCTTCAACATCCTAAATCCAGAGTTTCGTAGGTAGACCTGTCCATCCACTCTTCAGATGGTATCCGCAATTTACTGCTTATATTTTTCAATTTTTTCTTTTTTATACACATCATTGATGTAAGTTTTTTCCAAGTTTTTTTTTGTGTTTGTGCATGTTCAGTCATGCACCTGTTTGTGTGTTTGCACAGATGTGTGTACGTGTAGGGTGTCATGATCATTTGTCCTTATTTTTTTTTTTTTTTTCACATTACACTTGCTCTTTAGCATTTTCTTTTTTTCTTTTTCTTTTCTTTCAAAAGTTGCTGTTTACGTTGAGTTGGTGAAATGTCTAGACATGCCACTAATTTTAATTTTTGGGCATTCTTTTTTTATTTGCTTGAAGTTGTATTTCATTTTTTACATAAATAATTGATATTAATGCTAAAATGATATATATATGATACTAATGATATTAATGCTTAAATGGTAAATACTTATATACATACACATACATGTGCATATACTTAAATATCTTTTGTGATATTAGTCATTACCGCGGTAAAACAGAAGTTTTATTTAAACATAAGAAAGTGTTATGTACTGAAAGACATTGAAAGGTTAAGGGTTAATAACAAAAACCTGTGGGAAGAATTGAGGATATAATTCATGCATAAGTGACTTGAATTGTATGTCGAGCAGCTTGTACAATGGAAAAATGACCCAGACTTAGTGGGTAATGTTGATCGACACACAGCTGCAAATGCGAACTGGAAAGAGAAAAAGTAGATTTTGTAAACAACTAAATTTGGGACTGAGTTTTCCTGGACGGAAAATGGTCGAGGTAGCAGGTGCACATAAGACATCAAGGAGAATGGAGGAACCACCCATGCTCACTGAAGAGGTCGAAGAGAGGGAATTCCCCAAAGTCCTGGGTATGACGATAAACTGCATCCAGCAGCAAGGCCTCTGATCAGGAGATTTTGAGGAGTGTGGAACTGCCTCTTAGTTGCTGTTGTTCCCGGGTCCACCCTGACCCAGGTTGGTAGCACCCGTTAGGGTTCCAGCTATGGGTAAATAGTTTCCCCTCTCCCTTGATCTGGAGTCAGAATACTAGGAAAGTGTAAGAATGTAATAATAATACCATCAACACAAATTGCAGTATATAAAGTGCACATTCACAAAACCCGGTTTCACAAAACTAAAATTTCCCCTAAATGGGGCCATCCGTTTGCCATGGGTGGTGACCCATGATGCCTGGCGATGGAGTCCTGGTGACTGAGTGACTCCTGATCTGGTATAAAATGACCAGGAGTTTCCACAACACGTCACTTCGGTCCCTACCTGGGATAGATAGGCGGATGGAATAGCCCAATCAATTCTAATCGGCTAGTCACATAGTGGCAAGGGCTAGTTGGGATGATAGATAATGGGTCCGACAGGGCCATGAAACCTTATATCATACTATACGTGGGTAGATATGGTGGGGGAGTGCAAGTGCTCATATCCACTCTCATCACAACTATACTGTCTGTGTAGCCTTGGCGGATTAGGGCAAATGGGATTAGTCCCCTCTGATAGTGTCCCTTAAGAAGGAACTCCGAGGAGGGTGGGGAGCATAGACAGCGAATACAAAAATTAAAATTATATGGCTATCTCTTATAAGTGAACCAAGAGACAATATGAGACTTCTGAAAGCGAAAATGAAATAGAAAAAAATCAATTTCCATTTTCATTGTTGTAGAATCATTAGAGGGTGATGTATCAAAAGTGTCTCCTTTCGTGTTGCAAAGGGTTACTAAGGACATGATCAAACCACAATCCGTTAAAAAAATAAAGAAAAATAAAACTCTATTAATTCAAGTGATATCCAAAAAAGACACAGAGAAATTGCTAAAAATCAAGCAAATTGACAACAATAAAGTCAAGGCCTACCCCCATGAATTTCTTAATTCATCGAAAGGAGTAATAAAATGCCCAGAACTGTCACTTTCTTCATCAGAAGAAATTGAAAATGACGATACCCTAAAAAAGTAAGGAGTAACAGATGTTAAAATAATGCAAGTAAAAAGGAATGACACAGTAATAAACACCAGCACATATATTTTGACATTCGACAAACTGACTCTACCAAAAGAAATAAAGATAGGTTACACAATAGCCAAGGTAGAGCCATACATTCCTAATCCCCATAGATGTCATAAATGTAAAAAATTTGGTCATCTTCAAAATGTTTATACAAGAACATGAGTCTGTCGAAGATGTGGGAAACCGGAAACTGAGCATGATGAATCACCTTGTGAAAGGCCTCCTTTATGTCCAAACTGTAAAGAAAAACATTCAGCAGACTCCAAAGAGTATAACATTTGGAAAAAAGAAAAGGAAATAATTAGAAGAAAATACATGCAAAATATCTTATTCCAAGAAGCCAGGAAACAGGTTGAATCTAATTCACTTCAAGCATCATATGCAAATATCGCTAAAATATCAAATCAACAAAAAGTCATCCAAGAAAGCAGTGTATTAAGAAGCCAAGATCTTATAACTCTTAATAACGAATTAAAAAGTTTAATAGAACTACTAAAATGTAGTATATCACTCATAAATCAAACTCCCATAGAAAAAATAAACCCTGTCCTGTCAACCTCAAACAAAAAAGTCTCTACATGTACAAAACAATTAGATCTGAAAATTCCAAACTAATGTACAAAAATACAAGAAATAGAAACCTTTAAACATTCTCAAGAGAATCAAAAGATACATAAAAAAAATAATTCCACTTTTAGTGAAGAATCAAGTGAAATGGACATCACAAACAAGGGAACGGTCATCATCTATACAAAGATCATTAAGAGAACCTAATGAAAAAACAAACCCTATACCGTCAACCGCTAACAAAAATGACTCTACATCTACAAAACTATTAAACCTGAAAAATCCAAATGAAAAAAAAAATCCAAGAAATAGAAACATCGAAACATTCTCAAGAGAATGAAAAGATACAAAAAAAATAATGAAACGGTTATTGAAGAACCAAGGAAAATGGACATAGAGGAACAAAACTCTAGCCCATCACAAACGAGGGAAAGATCATCATTTAGACAAAGTTCATTAAAAGAACTGAATGGTAAAACTAATGGAGCAAAATCAAACAAGAAAGTAGAAACAAAAGAAGTTCAAAGAACAAAACATAACAAGAAACGAAACGCTAATAGTCTGAAGTACATAGAAATGATGGACACTTCACCCATATAAAAAAAAAAAATATTGGACATGTAAAAATTCATAATTCGTAATAAATAATCAAGATGCAAAACCTTATTCAATGGAATTGTGACTGGGGTCAAAACACTACAAAAGTGTAAGAATGGGTTTTAATACCAGAAATGCTTTGTAAAAAATTATTACCACCAATACATTTTTGAAAACCAAATGTTGCCAGCAATGCATTTTTGAAAAACAAATATTACCAGCAATATATTTTTTTGAAAAAAAAAAATATATATATATATATTACCAGCTAAACATTTTTTGAAAAAAAAAGAAAAAAATATTACCAGTGCAAGAAAATTATTACCAAAAATAGATTTCTTTGAAGGAAAAATATTACCAGAAATAGATTTAAAAAAAAATATTACCAACAATAAAAATTTTGTTGGCATTAAATAACCCATTGAGGTTGATATGCTGTAAAACCAAAACAAACAAAACCAAAGTTATGATGTAAGCCAGAGGGGATTAGCCAAAATGCTCCTACCTCGCCATACCCCCATGCCAGTTTGGGTGAATGTCCATAAATACAAATGCACAAAGTGAATTAGCCAGAAGAGATGGAGATGAGACTGGAGAGAGGCCCATGTGATTATCTGCTGATGAAAGCCTCTGACTTTAGCCTTGTGCCAAACTTTGCCAAGTCGACAGCGATGATATCACTTCCAAGTCGACAACGATGATATCACTTCTTTAGACACAGTTGGGCTGATAATTAATTGCATGCAAACTCTGATATAACCAATTATTGTACGAAGGACTGATATAAAAACAGTATTTACTTTTGTTTAATTTATTCGAGTTATTTTTTTTTCCTGTATGTCTTCATCCTGCTTGGACCAGTCCAACATGAAGATACCTGTGATGATTCGACCTTGGCCGCCTTATGATCAAACTTAAATCACAACATGGGATAAGGCAGGTCTGAGATTAAAGCAATCTTTACTGATCAGCTGTAGTGTTGGAAGTCTTGGACATCTGGGGAGTGTGTTGTATGATTACATCTTCACAAATAAATAACCAAATAAAAAAAATGAAATAAGTCTAGAGTGAAGATGTAATCGTACAACACCCTCCTCAGGCTATTATTTAATTTTTTTTATTTGGTTATTTATTTGTGATTTTATTAATTGTATGATAAGTATTAATTGTAGGAGGTTAGATTTATAATTAAATTTCTATTTATTATTGTTTGGATTTATGTGCATATATCTGTATGTTCATTTCTGGCCATGTAAGTTTTGTACAGATGTATCAGTACATACACAGAAATTTTAATTAGTTCCAATTTCCTGGACCATACTAAATGAGGCACAACTTATTTTAATTTTTGTTAATTTTCTTCCTTTTATAATTTTTGGGAAAAGTTTTGCTTCAATATGTATAAAATTAATTCATCTAATCCAAAAAGTTCAATCAACCGAGCCCAAGCAAAAATTGCATAATAAATAATTAATAAGTAACAATTTTAAAAAGACAAAATATTAATGCTGGTAATTGTTATGAAATAATTATATGTTGCACTTTTAAAACATTAGCTTGATTTCATATTTAAAAATCCAATTGAATCAATAATGTTGCTAATAGCAATTGCATTTTAATTTATTTTATGATCTTTATTTACTCTTTGTCAACAGTCTGAGAAAGAGAATCGTTCTCACGGTAGCATGCTAAGCTGTGGCGTGGGCAGCAAGGTGTCTCCTGGGGCAGTTACCCAGGTGCCACAGGAACTATTGAAGGATATTGCCGCTGGCGCCATAGAAAAGTTACAGGCAATGCTTGAAGAGCAGTCACCAGAGAAATGGCTTGCTGAGAAAGCAGAGTGTCAGCAGGAGATAGAAATTGAAAAAGAAGCTGAAATTCTTGATCAGGAAGTTACCCTTGACATTTGGGATTTTGCTGGCCAGGCTGTCTACTACACAACACATCAGGTAACCACAAGCTAGTTTCTATCTCCTGTATCTTATAGAAATTTACTTGTTTATTGTTTATAAATGTATTGTACTGCCTGACAAGCATTATGCTTTGAAAGAGAATTTTAAAGTTCATAAATGGTTGTCTTCGGAGTTATATTTTTGAATTTGAAAACAACAATGACATACAATTAATGCTGCAAACACTTAAGCTGCTAAATGAACTGTATTTATTAATAACAATATGCCTTTATAAAAATATTTTGTATGTGTTTGACAAACATCATCTTGTAAGTAGATACATGGCTCTCAATTGTTTTTCAATGCTTGAACATTGAACATATAACAGTACAAAATATCAGACTGAGTAAATTAAAGATCAGAATTAATGTATTAACTGATGTAAACAATGATAAATAAGATCCTCTTTTTTTCTCTCTCTCAAAATATAACTCCTTGGTCTTATAAGTGAAGTTGATATATACATTAAAATGCACTAATATTATAAACCAGGGGTTGGCACCCCAAGGTCCATGAAGGATTTTTGTCTGGCCCACCAACTTAACACCTGGACACTAATTATCTAATTAATTTGTGGAGCAAATCTTAGAAAAATATCAGTTGGAGTTAATCGACTTACAGTGTAATGAAGTTTTGAAATCAAAATTTAATTCCAAATCCACTGCTGACTTCTACAAGAAATATGTTTTGCCAAGCAGAAAATATAAAGCCTATTGAATAATGCGAAAATGATATCGTTATTTGGAAGTGCATATGCTTTTTCGAAAATGAAATACGGTAAGTCATATAAGAATAAAGTTGGGTGATTAACACCTGGATGTTTTGCTCCTGTCATCAACAAATATTTCACCTAATGGGGAGAAGTTATTAAACAATAAACAGAAACTAGTCTCATTAAATAATTTACCATTTCTAACTGTATTTAGTTTGTAGTAAAGAATTTGCATTTTTTGTTGATTCTGTTAGTTGCTATCCTGTTATTCCTGCAGTAAAATAAGGAACCTTGTTTAAATAATATAACATTAACGTCATTTTTTCTTCAAGCCTCCAGACCAAGGCAGCCTTCTGAACAAAGCTGTCTGAGATTGAGACAGTTTATTATAGAATACTTGATATCATGGCCCTCATCCAAGACACTGCATAGCTTTCTGACTCTTTACAAAAGGTTGTCGACCCCTGTTCTAAACCTTTCTTTTTTTAATATGCCTAACTGAAATGGGGATATTTTATATACCAGTAGATCTTATATGCCATCAAATTTGATAGTTGCTTTTCTTCTCCCTACTGTCTAAATGTTTCTTTTTCTTTGCTGGACTGGCCAGATTACTGGATGAATTATTGAGAAGCAGGAGAGAGATTTTGCTCCAGTGTCTCAAACAAAAACCCTGCACTTCTTGTCCTATTTCCAGTCTAATTCTTCTATGTTCTCTATCCATCAGAATCTGTGTGATAAGCTTAGTTGTGAATCATTAAGCTGATTGTCCAATGGAGCTGACATTTATTTGCAACTGGCTTCTGAGACAGTGCTAGAGAGATGGATCTACTAATTTCTTTTGAATTGACAAGAACATTATTTTGGTGTGAAACTAGTTATGAAAAATTAGTTATTGCTTGAACAAATTAATATATTCTGTGAATGATGACACAATATTATAAATCTTTTATCACAGAATATATTTGTCTTTGTAATTTATCTCTGAAGATGATCCTAGAAATGATCAAAAGTACTTGGGTTAAAAAAACTATGCTGCTTTCCTTGATGAATTTCATCTCAACATCAAAAAGCTGATTAGACAATTGAAAAGGATCAGTATAAAAATAAGACACAATATACCTATATTATTCAATGAAACATGTTTGAATGAAGATATGCTGACTAGAAAAATCTATCTATCTATCTATCTATCTATCTATGAAAACATGGCTCATTAAATAATTTAGACAAGTTTTGTCTACTTATTTTTAATAGGATCCTCTCATAATTATGGATAAGTTTCTTAGTATCCTTAGCAGTTTCTTATATATATATATATATATATATATATATATATATATATATGGTGCAAGTGCTATTTGAGGACATTTTTAGTATGTTAAATAAACAGAAATATCTTAACAATGTATATATTTAACTGAAATCAACACAAGTATCCTTCATGATACTTCTTTATCTAATTATTCTATGAAACCACCTTTGGCTTCAATGACTGCTTCTATTTGGGCTCGAAACCGTCCACAATTAAGTGGTCCCTATTCATTTTGGACATCACCTGGACATATGGCCTTCCATTGCATACTTTATTTTATCCAGGGCTTAACAAGCGTTTTAAGAACATTAACGTATCCAGCAGCATTGACCCTAAGACCTTGTGGGAAAATGTAAGGTGGCATGACATGATCTTCACTGCTCACAACTCCTAAAACCATCACAGTAGCATGATATTTGATGTGCATCAACCTGGGTACTTCAGAAGGAGATGCACATAACCACCTGTTATTCCATCTGTTTGTTTTCTGATCTTGGTCAAAGTTTTTTGTCAGAGAAAAACCAAAGCATGCCATGTTCATGGGGATTTTCACTTGTTCAGCAACCATTTCGATCGCATGAGACGGTTTTCCTGTGTCTTTGCCGATATGAATTGGCCTTTCCTTATTACATATGACTTATATCGAATGTCCTGATGTACCACGGTTCTGATAGTCCACTCTGATACCTGGAGTTCTTTGGTGATGGACCTCATTGATTTTCTGGGGTTCTCATCGATGATGTTTTGAACATTCCGTCTAAATTCTGGTGTTCTCACAGTATCAGAGTGCTGTGAATGCTTTTTTTCTTTTTGCTACAGGGGGAAACATTGCCATCACATCACTCTAGCTCCAATCGAACCTTATGAACAAATGATCTGGCAACATGTAAAAAGTTACTGATTTTTAAATTACTATGTTTTGCAGCTAAAGCAACAATGACTGCATGTTTCTTCATTTCTTGGGTTAACATCTTCCTCTGATTGGGTTATCTGAAATTAAAAAAATAAAATATTATAAATGATTTGAGTGTGTAGTGAACTTAAAACAATATGTCCTCAAATAGCACTCGCACCCTGTACATGCACACAGGGTGTCCCAAAAAGTTGACATCATTTCGTAGTCTAATAATATAGCTAATTCTCTTTCAAATGATCTCAAATTTTAACAAAATGTGTAAGAACTAAGTTGA
This sequence comes from Acanthosepion esculentum, assembly GCA_964036315.1. Classification (NCBI taxonomy): domain Eukaryota; kingdom Metazoa; phylum Mollusca; class Cephalopoda; order Sepiida; family Sepiidae; genus Acanthosepion; species Acanthosepion esculentum. The sequence goes on along the minus strand of OZ038497.1, from coordinate 31,504,512 downwards.
CTGTGCAAACTTAATGAGAATCTACCAGAATGATAGATTGGGCGTGCCAGTAATAATGATAATGTGTTGTTAAAATGGTCACCACATTCACCTGATCTGACACCTTGTGATTTTTTTCTATGGAGTTATGTGAAAAGGAAGCTCTATATCTCCCTTCTTCCTACAAACCTAGAGGAACTTAAGCAAAGAATCACTTGAAGTGCTGGGGAATGTTATGCAAGACATGCTACATGTTTGCCTGGAGCTGGACTGCCATTTTGATGTGTGTTATGTCACAGGTGGTACGCATAGTGAACATTTGTGAAATTGATTATAAAATCTACATCCCTTTGAATATCTTATTCAAATTTTGACAAATAAATCTTTTATTGTTCAGCATGAAACCTATTTAATTTTGTTTGCATTGAACATGTAGTTACTCAGATTTTCACATTTTGAATAATGTCAATTTGGGGGGGATACCCTGTGTGTGTATGTATGGAGATATAAGCTCTTCAGTAAAATGAATAGAGCACTTTGGCTGATGGGCATTTGTTTACATTTGTAAAAACAATACACTAGATTTAGTGGTGTAACTCTACCAAGTGAAGATAGCTCTGGCTGACACAAAATTAGTTGTGTTTCAATTCTGGCTTGAGGCATTCGGAAGTCTAGTCGCACTGAGGAGCTGTGATACAGCGAAACAGTACTGTCTGTGAATGACATGTATATATATATATATATATATATATATATATATGTAAATTTACAGTTGAATTGGCTAGATGTAACTGTTCTATGCTAGCAGTTTCTTCTCTTGCACTTTTCGCTTGTGAAACACTCTTCTAGCTCCATGCCTTCCATCCAGCTTTGATCCTCAAAAATTTAATGCAATGTCAATTGTTATCTGCTGTCATCCTGATCACTCTTCTATTGTTCTCGCTCCTTATTAATGTTTGTTTTCTACTTCTTTCACACACAGTGATCTCTTGTGGCATTGTGATGAATTCAATTAAATAATATATATATATATATATATATATATATATATATATATATATATATATATATATAAAACAAATCATCAACTGCTGCAATATATGTGATAGTGAACTTGTCTCAATATATTCCATAAAAGGTGATCTATCATGTTGGAATATTTCACCTTCTGCTATATCTGGTAATAGGTGGGACTTTACTAATGTACTTTTGCTGTTCACTGTTCCATTAATTTTTCTCAACTTTCTTGTATCATTGCTTTTCATGCAGCCTGCAAACAATCAAACCCCCATCATTAAATTTTACTGTCTTTGTTGTATATTTTGAAAATTGTGCAAATTGGTCTTTGGGCATATTCTTTCATGGTTTGGTATAGTAGACTAGCTCCTTTAACCAACCCGAAAGAAGAAAGTCACTGGGTGTTAAGTCAGGACTCCTAACTGGCCACTCACCTATAAAATAGGTAGTTACTTTTCAATCTCCCTGTATATAATCTTTTGTCCATCTTTCATCATCCCATTATCCATAACAGATGTTCATTTTTATTAGGAGTTTCCTAGCACCTTTCTTTGCTAAGACTTATGGCCACATTATGTTGAAACATTGATTCCTATATGATCACCAAAGTTAAACAACATTGAGCCTGGTCAGTACCTGGATGGGTATCTGCTTGAGAATACCAGGTGCTGTAAGCTTGGATATGCAGGTGGTGTAATGGATGATGGCTTGGAATTGTTAATCAGAGAGCCAAGTTCCAATTCCCATTGGGTTCATTATATTCACTTACATGCAAATATCCTTGGGAAATATATGAATCCACCTCTTCTCCCTCATGTTAATTAAATTAGTAAAACTTGTATTACTAAACTTTTATTATCTAAAAAAAAAAATTCCTTACAATCTAAAAATATTTTCTGGCTTTAAATATCCTGGAAAGGATTGATAAGCTGTAGAAAATGATTTCAAGTAAAAAAAAGAAAAAAGTCAATCTTTACTAACCAAAGAAAAAGAAATGATATACTTTTGAAATCCTTACAAGCTTGACTTAAGCATTTAGCTGATAAGCTGATATCTTTCATTTCTATCAATTCCTTTACTCACCAACAATACTCTGTTGATTATTTGGACCTCATCCCAGAGAGAGTAATATGTGCATTTCTCTCTCCAGATAAGATTTGCTCTTCCAGATTTTTCCATATTGATTATAGATTTATGTTCATTGAATCTGACTTTAAGTAGATGGTTGATTCCCCCTTTACATATACTATTTCATATTTACATGGGATATTATAAATGCAATCTTTTGTTAAATTCTACTCTCATAAGGGACCAATTCTGGTAAGTAGTTTGAAATATTAGTAACAAAAGAAGATAATGTAAAAATTGATCTTAACTTTTGAAAAGATAATGCAAACAAGCAAGAAAACTTATCGGATATACTGGTAATTTCTATTTATATTGTTAGATATTTTCTGGCCCAAGAATTACCCCCATCCTGAGTATGATGATGATAAACTTCATCCAGCAGTAAGGCCTCTGATCAGGAGGTTTTGATTGTCCTGGGTATGACATTAAACTGCATCCGAGTCCTAGGTAAGATGATAAACTACATCCAACAGCAAGGCCTCTGATCAGGAGGTTTTTGAGGAGTGTGGAACCACCTCAATTGCTGTTGTTCCCAGGTCCACCCAAACCTGGGGTGGTAGCATCCATTAGGGTCCCAGCTATTGGTAAATAGTTCCCCCCTCCCCCAAACCGGTGTCTGAATACTAAGAAAGTGTAAAGATGGGTTTTTATAATAAAAATACCAGCAATACAAATTGAAATATATAAAATGCACATTCACAAAAACCAATTCCCAAAAACTACAAATTCCCCTCAATGGGGCAACCTGTTTGCTATGGGTGGTGACCTGTGATGCCTGGGGATGAACTCCTGGTGACTGAGTGACTCCTGATCTGGTATAAAATGACCAGGAGTATCCACAACATTTCACTTTGGTCCCTACCTGGGATAGACAGATGGATAGAATAGCCCAATCTATTCCAATTGGCTAGTCACATAATGACAAGGGCTAGTTGGGATGATTCTGACATGGCTGCGAATCCTTACACCATACTATACTTGGGTAGATATGGTGGGGAAATGCAGGTGCTCGTATCCACTTTCATCACAGCTATACTGTCTGTGTAGTCCTGGCAGATCAGGACGAATTGGATTTGTTCCCCCCCCTCTATAGTGTCCCTTAAGAAGGAATTCTGAGGTGGGTAGGGAATACAGATGGTGAATACAAAAGTCAGAATTATATGGCTATCTTTTATAAACAAACCAAGAGACAACATGAGACTTCTGAAACAGAAAGTGAGAACAAAATATCAGAAAAAAAAAACAATTTCCAACTTTCATAGTTATAGAATCCCTAGATGGTGAAATATCAAAAGTGTCTCCTTTTGTGTTGCAAAGGGTTATATCAGCCATGGAAGAACCAAAATCTGTAAAAAAAAAAAAAAAAAGAAAGAAAAATAATATACCTTTAATTCAAGTAAAAACCAAAAAAATGCAAAAAAGTTACTGAAAATCAAAGAAATACACAGCAATAAAATAAAGGCTTACCCCCACCAATTTGTTAATTCATCTAAGGGAGTAATAAAATGCCCAGAGCTGTCACTCTGTGCACCAGAAGAAATTAAAAACAATGACACCCTAAAAAAGCAAGGAGTAACAGATATCAAAAGAATTCAAATAAAAAGAAATGACACATCAATAAACACAAACACATATATTTTGACATTCAACAAACGTACTCTACCTAAAGAAATAAAGATAGGATACTCATTAGTCAAGTTAGAGCCATACATTCCTAATCCCTGTAGATGTCACAAATGTCAGAAATTTGGTCATCTACAAAATCTTTGTATCAGAGCATCAGTCTGTCCAAAATATGGTGAACATGAGTTGGATCATGAAGAGTCACCCTGTGAAAGGCTTCCTTTATGACTAAACTGTGAAAAAAATGCCCTGCAGACTCTAAAGAGTGTAACATTTAGGAAAAAGAAATAATAAGAATAAAATACACACAAAACATCTCATTCCAAGAAGCCAGAAAATAGGTTGGATCTTATTCAATTCCAACATCATATGCAAATATTGTTAAAATATCAAATCACCAAAATGACATCCAAGAGAACAATGCAATAAGAAGCCAAGATCTTACAACTCTAATAAATGAATTCAAATGTCTAATAGAACTACTAAAATGTAGGATATCACACATAAATCGAACTCCTATAGACAAAATAAATCCTATCCCGTCAATCTCAAACAAAAAAGAATCTACATGTACAAAACAATTAACTCCAAAAATCACAATCCAAAGTACAAAAATTCTTCAGGAAATAGAACCTTCTAAACATTCCCAAGAGAACCAAGAGATGCATAAAAAAATAACCTAACATCATTGAAGAATCGAGTGAAATGGACATAGATGAACAAAACTCTATCCCATCTTAAGCAAGGGAATGGTCATCATCCAAACAAAGATTGTCAAAAGAACCTCATGGAAAATCTAAGGAAACAAGATCAAACAAACATGCAGAAACAAAAGACTTTCAAAAAACATGACAAGAAACAAAGTGCTAATAGACTGAAGAGCATAGAAATTATTGACACTTCACCCACTAAGCATAAATTGGACAAGCAAAAAAACTCTTAACACCTGGGGTCAAAACACTATAAAGGCGTAAAAGTGGGTTTTAATACCAGAAATACTTTGTCAAAAAAAAAAAATTATCACCAGCAATACATTTTTGGAAAAAAATATTACCAGCTACACTTTTTGGAAAAATATTACCAGAAATAGATTTTTGAAGGAAAAAATATTACCATCAATAAAAATTTTGTTGGCATAACCCATTGAGGTTGATATGGCGTAAAATCTAATCAAACAAAACCAAACTAAGAATTCCCCATGTTAGCATGAAACTTTGATGCTCAGATTTGTGAATTGTTTCTATTGTGGTAAATACAAAGATTTTAATACTAGTCAGAATAATTTGGAGAATAATGAAAAGGTTTCATTTTAGAATTTTACATGATATTTGTAACCAATATTGCTTGCCTGTAATTGAAGCAAAATGTTAGTTTCACATATCCTTTTATTTTAAATATATTTTGAGTAAATACAAAAAGTTTGGCCTTAAAAGCAAATAATGTATTGAAAATAAAATCTAATCACTGAAATCAGATAGTCTATCCTTTGTAGGCTAAGATGTATCCCTGTTATCAATCTATGTGATTGAATTTAAAAAGATTCTTTTTATTTTTAGGTGTTTCTTTCCTCCCGGGCAATATATGTCATTGTATTCAACATGTGTGAGGATTTTTCTGCTATGACAACTGTAAAGCCTGTCAGTGATCATATACAGGTAAGTTAAATTTAAAATTTATACAGAATTAATTTCAGAAAGCAAAATCTTGATGCTTCATTATATAATATATGCATAACCGACAAAAATTAATTTCTGCCTCTAATATTATTTTAATATTTTTTTTATTACTTATTGTTGTAGCATACCTACGGATGATAATGGGAATGTCCCCCATTCATACAAATACAGTAGTAAATGCTGTATGTTGGTCTGCAGCTGGAGATTCATTGTGGAATTCACTTCTAGCAGTTGATTATTATTTCTACATGCAAATCTTGTGTTGTTCTTGTCCTAAGTATTATCGTCCATTACCAATCTTCGTGTAATTATTCTATTCAGTAACCTTCTCTAGGCTACAACACTTATATATCTCAACATTTGTATTAATATTTACTAATCATTTGTTTAAATTTATCTTATTCTATTTTTATCATCTACTATCGCCAACATCTACTTTAATAAAATTTAAGCTAATCTATTTAAAATTTAATTTTCTACTTTTGTATTATGTTTTTTTGTTCTTGTATTTCTATACCATCAGGGCCAGATTATGCTTTAAGCTAGTATAGGCTGCAGTCTAGAACCCTTGAAGTTTTTATAAAGCAGTGATTTGAATTTTCTAAATGTTCTAACTTCTAAATAATTTCATAAACTGAAATCTATCAATATGACAAACTCATAATTTATTTTGACTTTTATAATGCTGGTTATAAAAAATCTTTTATCTTTGTTGTGCTGAAATATGTGCTAATTTTACAATAAATAAAAAAAAATAGTGGTATTTCTTAATATTTTTATTGACTAACAAAAGATAGCTATGCTAGTTTATATAAATAATTTGCAATAAGTTTACTTCAAACTATATAAAAGTTTTTAAAATGTTTGTTTTATACACATATATTGTGTACCAGAATGCTTATGTCAGTGATGTCTATTCTGGGATCATAGAAAGTTTCAGGCCTCCATGATAGCAGAATTTCTCTCTAATAGGCACAGCCAAAAGTGATAATTTCTTGACTAGCATTTTGGTATAGCTTCCACATGATTGCAAGAACTGTAATAATATTTGTACCTACTCAAATGTGATCCTTTTATTCAATGCTATGTATGAATTCTGACCAATTGGGATTTGTTTAATTTTTATGACTATTGATGTTTTGGCCTATCAGAGGGGCAGATTTTGTTTTGCCTTTAACAAGTACTAGAAGTACTCATTCAGAATGGTGGTTATCATTATTAGCCAATGAGAAATATAGTTTTTATTTGACTCCAGACTGTCTATTAAAACTATTATATATCACAAGTAAAAAATATTCAAGATGTGTGTGGGCAGAGGGTGGCACCATCTGAGGAGGGCCTCATAATTTCATTAGCTTAAAGGACCCAAAAGGTCATAATCCAGTCCTGTATACTATTAATAATAACCATATTTATAAAATGTAAATATATTATTATTAGTTTTAATTAAACAAAGAATAATGGATCTGATAAAGCTTATAGTTACAATGCTATTTTTAAAATATAAAAATAGATTTCTTGGACACAAGCAGTTAAGTGCCACACGTGATACATGCTTGGACGATCATTTATCTTTCAATACATGACTGATGGGGCAGATTTTTTCCTGCAGTAGGTTGCCATTTCTTTCTGTGGTAGACTGGTTGCCAACCAAGGCTAAAGAGCCCAGTCTGTCCTGCTATTCAACCCATAGCTGGGGGGAGAAGAGATGGATTCATACCTTTCCTAAGGGCATTTCTGCATAAGTGGATCTAACGAACTCAACTAGAATTTGAACTTGTCTCTCCAAGTTCTCACTCAGAGCCGACATCCATTCCACCACAGCGCATTTCTTAGACTAGTCTTTTCTCAACTTATATGGAAGCCACACATAAGAGATTAATATAACTAAGCTGCTGTAAATCATTTTCAGCAGTTCATTTGGTTATTTTGAATATTGGCGTATCATATAATTGATCATAAAGTAAGAAATCTCTATCATGAAACTTTGCAAACCATTTTTGATACATTTGATCATTCATATTACCTTCTTCATAATTTTTTCTTTTTGCATTTGCGTTAAATTTTTCCTTTCTTAAGAAAACATGCTTAAAATATTGCTTATTTTCTTCTATTTATTTTCCATTTTCATTGTTAGAATTTTGACAGATTTTTTGTAAAACTAACCACTGATATGACAAAAACTTTTTCAATGAGTTTCCTTTTGACTGAAGTTAGTTCAAATGACATGCTCCTGATACCACTAACAACAAAGGTAGAAGGAACTTTTTGGCCAACCTAATACAAAGTCTAAAGATAAATTAATAATAATTATTATTACTAGTTTATACATGCCATCAAAAAACTGTGGCAATATTTAAGTTATTTTGTAATTTCATTTGATAAATTTTAATCTTAAATTAAAAAATCTAAGATGTTAAACTATACACTTGACTCAAATGTTGTATCTAAGAAAGAATTCTAATTTTGAAATCATTAAAAATATTCAAAGAAAGCTAACATGACACAAAATAAATAAAAAGTAATGTATTAGCAGCCTGATCTCCCCTAATTACTAATGAGTTATTGCATTGAATATGAGGTATGATTGCTTATTGGTATCCTGTAATGCCTCCTGACATAACAATTTCATTATTAACCTTTATCACTCTGTATGTGACTTCATTTGCTATGCAAAAACTTTATCCTGCCACTGAAATTTGAATTTGTTTGAATTTCAAAACTGTGTTGCCATATCCTGCTATGGCAACAGATAACAACTTTGAGTGAAATTAATAATAAGGATATTGCAATTGAGAGACCTTGAAAAAGAATGCAGTGGAAAGGGAATTAATATTAATAATGCAGAGTGTTAAAGGTTAAGGAGGGGAGATCAGATTGTGTGGTCATAAATATAAAGTCATATTGTGTTTTATATTATGAAATAGATCATAACCACAATGACAGCACTAAAAATGATGATGATGATATAAAAAGAAACACCAAAGAAAATTATAAAGATGATAATGACAACTATGATCAACATCTATTTCAGGGACCTTGATTTTATTTATTATACAAGAAAATTGACCTCTTTATAGGGCTAAATGTTTTACTCTTATGTAAACATTAATCCAATAAATTCAGTTTTGATAGATAGCCCCCAGGTTACTATAAAAAAACATATCATCCTGTTTATGCAAAAAAAAATTCACAAACTGCTATACCTATTGATTAGCTATTTCAAATAGCATGTTTGAATTTATTTTTACCATAAAGTAATTTTCTTTTTCATGTTTTGTCACTTTAGTATTATTGTCTATAGTGGATATTATTGAAATAACAAAGCAATACCCTATTTTGTAACTGTTAATTTGTTTACAACCAGTTGTATAGCTGACTCTGTGTTGTTGTTGTTGTAGGATGTAGATATATTGACTGAAGAACTATCCAGTCTGGGTTACATTGATTATTGGATGAAGTCCGTCCATGTCCATGCTGCTGAGAATACAAAGAATTCAGTCACTAACACAACACTTTCACCACCAATATTTATTGTTGGCACCCATAGGAACAGTTTGAATGAAGATTTAGAGATACAGAAACAAATAGTAAGTAACCTTCCCCTTTATTAAAAAAAACAAAAAACAAACTAATAAACTTTTTTTATTGTTGTTGTTGTAGTAGAAGTAATGTATAAATGTATAATTAGCAGTGCAAGATAATCTGTTGACTACAACCATATGGTGTGTCAACTTATGATTTGTTGTCTATTGAAACTTTCTTACATGAAAATAATAACAATAACTCTTTTACTTTACAACAACTTTGTGTTTTTCTTTGTTTATAAATAACTCTATTCGAGTCGACTTGTTCAACGTGTTCCTCTAGATACAATACATAACTATCACTACCAAATTGTACAGATTGTTTAAATCTTTTGAGCTCTACACTATCAAATTAACAATAGCACTTAAGTTTCAAATTTTTTAGTTGTTTGTAGCTCATAAATATTGATTTCAAAATTATCATATGCCTTTAGCCAACATTAAGCCATAAGCAAGTTATAGCCGAGAGGATTAAAATGCTGGTTAAAACATATTTGGTTTCTTGGGTTGAAAGTGAGGAAAAGTCATATACATTAGTTCAGTAGAAGAAACAAAGAAGCAATACAAAGATGAACTAAACTAAATTGATACATGATATCACTAAATACTGAATTAGAACAATCTACCCCAAGAGGATTAAATAAAGGATTTAGTTCAAAATTTCAAGGAGGTTAACAACTACAACAAGCAGCTGAAGGAGAATCTGTATACATGTAAGGAATTGACAACTTTGTTATTAGGTTAGGAGTTGTCGTTTCAAGTTAAGGTGTTGATGAACAAAATCTAAAAGTGTTGAAGTGGTTGAGAAAATAAACAAACAAAAGAGTGAAACAAAAGGAGATAAAAATATTTATTCATCTGGAACATTTTCACATAGAGAAAATTTAGAGGATAATTTCTGAAAGAAAGTGTAAATTCAAGCAATATTCTTAAGAGTGTTTCTATAAAAAGGGCGAAGAAAAAATTGAACTTACTCTTTTAGTGAATTAGGAAGTGAGTTAAGTGTAATGTCTATGCTAGTGGTCCCCAAATGTTTTGAGCCATGGACTGGTGTCATGCAAAACAATTTTCCATGGATCCTGTCTGTTACACACAACAAAACATGATAAACAAGACTACAATAGTCAATAAAACGAGGGAAAAAAATTGTTATTCTTCCTGTGCAGCCCAGTACCAAATTGTTCACAGCCTGGTACTGGATGGTTCACTGTCTGGTGGTTGGGGAATGCTGGTCTATGCCATGTGTGTCTATTGCACAGAGGGCTAGTTTTAGCATCTTATCCAAACCTCAGGCTAGTCTCTTGGAATTTCAAACATGCATACTCCAAGTTTCTTTTGCTTTTTTTATATGCATGCCCAAAAGCTGGTTACTGCTGTTGAGAAGATTATCAATGCATGCATATTTGGTGAAAAGTTTTAACATCTGCTACCAGCTCTTCAGTGGCCTTAACATAGAGATAAATCTGAGATTAAGAAAGAAGGGACACTTTCAAATTCCACCACCTGATTGCATACATTAAATTTAAGGTTTCATTATTACACTACTGGATTGTCCAAGAGAGACATTGCATAGTGGATTAAAGTGTTAGTTATAACATATCTGGTTTCAATCCCTGGGTTGAGTAATGCTGAAAAGTTATATACACTGATTCACTGGAAGAAATGCGGAAGTGACTCAATCAAAGGCAATCAAACTAGAGAGAACTCTAAACATGCAAAGTGAAATGAGAACATGGACTAAATAAAGTGTCCAGTTTAACATTCAGAGAGTGTTATCGATTATGGAAGACACCTGAAGAATGCCAGAGTGTACTGTTGAGTGAGTAGCCATGGTCAAATGCAAAATAATTAACGGAACTGTCTAACAAACAGAATTGACAAAGTTTGCAATAAGCAATAACAAAAAAAGAAAAGAACTGGGCAAGAAATAATATAAAACAAGCAAACAATACGGGAAGCAATGGGTAAATTGTCACCATTTTATATTTTTAATTTTGTGCATGTGCATTGTTTGTCGTTAACTGCACAGTATAGTAGGGTTAGTTGGCCACCATCTGTGAGAAAATGAGCACCATAAAACAATTCACTCTGCCAGAAAGTTGGAAATGGCATGCTGTATTGCTTGGCATTCATGCCAAAAGCTCCAATACAAACATTTCAGAGTGTTTGGGTGTCAATCTGCAGAGGATTCAGAAAGAGTTGGATGGGTCTAATGGTGATTATGAAGGTATGGCAGCTAAGAAAATTCACTCTGATCTTTCTGATAATAAAAGATCTCCTGAATGGTGAGGGCTTCAAACTCAACACAAACACCTACAAAAAGTGCTTTACGGTGGTAGTACTGCCCTGGGTCAAGACGGTGGCTCCTGGAAGACCCTATGCTTGGCAACAGAACTCTGTACCATGGCACACAAGCAGGAGAACCCAGTCATACCTGTCAGACAATTTCTGCGACCACATCACTCCTTACATCTGGCCAACTAACTTCCCAGACTACAACTCCCTTGATTATTACATGTGGGGTGCAGTTGTGTGAGAGACCAACAAAACTCCTTGTAACACCAAAGATGAACTGAAGGCAAGGATTATGGCAGCATTCACCAAGAGACTGTTCAGAAGAGTTGCCGGAGATTCTGAAATTGTCTGTAGGCTGTGGTTGAAGCCAATGGTGATTTTATTGAATAAATTTACTCTTTAGTATTTCAATATATTTTTGTGTAATTTTGGTTAAAATGATATGTCTGTTATTTTCTATTTTGCGTAATATGGCAAAAAGTTCACAGACTAAGAATTGGGACTGAGTCACAAAATCAAGTCCAGACAAGTGAATGTAGCATTCTGACTTCAAGACGGACCAGGACTGAGTCAGGTGAAACCGAGGACCAACCTAATTTTTTGGCTCGGAAAAAATCCCTGCATGCATTTGTGTGTTTCTGTCTATAAAATGGGGAGGGGTAAGTGTTTTGCAGTCATCCCTACGAATTGAAACCAACAATTACTGAAACCTGAGTATAACCAACATAAGAATGCTATGTTGGTATAGAAAGCCACGTAATAATGATCATTTCTCATCTAAAAAAATTCTGACATAAATTAAAATTAATTTTGCTATTAACATTTATTTGAGGTTTATTATAAAATATAGTTAGCAAATTCAAGTCAAGGCAAGTCTGAAGGAAGAATTATATTTTTTCTGTACACTTCAGACCAATTTGGTTGTGAGGTTTTTTGTTTGTTTATCTGAAAAATATGTAGCAATTAAACTTTGATTAAATCAGATTAGACTTGAAGCACCTAATGACCTAAAAAAGAAAATATGCCAAGACATTAGTGCATGTTCTAGAAAGCCATTGATTTATGTAAATATAACTTTGATATGTTTTGGTTAGAGATTTAAAACTGATGTTCTAAATCATCATATTGAACCTGAAAATTAACCATTGTGTGATTGAATATGTTGACTATATTTGGTTTACTCTCTTGATTACAATGAATTCAATGAGGTTATTTTTCTCTTTAAAAAATATTATCAAAAGGTCTTCTGAAATTCCATTCTTACTTTTGAGCTTTCAAAACCATGAGTTCATGAAATCAAGGTTGATTTCCAGGAATCTAAGTTCAGGCAATTTAAACTTGTTTCTTAAAGGTAGGAATATCCAGTTGGTTTAATCAAGTGCATTTTCTTTCTTTCAGTTTATATCCTTCCATTTTGTCGGGGTTTTTTTTTCTAGACCAGTGAAAAGGCTGACACATTGAAAGCTTTTTGGCATTTTACTGATAATTGAAATTGTATTTCATTTATCTTTTAAAGAGATTATTTTTTTAAAACTCCCAATAATTTTAAATCATTTGTGATTTATCAACAAAGAGGGTTTTCCTTCCAAAATCTTTGATTTTATGATTAGAATTCTTTTTTTTTTTTTTTGCCTCAGATCAAAGGAATTGAAATATCAGTATAACTGGATGTATTACATAAATTTATTTTATAAAACAATTTTTGATTCCTCCCTGGTTTATCTGTTGTGCTATCTGCAATTACAGAAAGTTTATTTGACTGAAATAACATAGATTATCATTTGAAATTAGTTAAAAATAATTGTTGGGTGTTACTGATTTTATGATACCAAAGGAATTCTTTTTAATACTTCAACTTAGTGAGAGAATAAAGAACTCAACAGTTGAGTGGCCATGAGAAAAAGGTTTTTCTTAATACATTAGTATGTAGTATTATTAAGACAAAAATATAATCAAAGTTGTGCTTATTTTGTGCATTTTATAAAACCTTATATTAGTATTACGTTTTGTGCTGTTGGTCAGAATATTTCAAACAGTATTAAAATTGTAGAAAAATGAAATATGACAATTTCTAACTCATTTTTACCAACTGTAAACATCTGATAACAATAAAACTAGCTATAAAAGTAAGGTTCAGTACCTATTAATTAGTATTGATTTAAATGCTCTTGAAATGATTATTTTAGAAATTAAATTATATGGATATTATTGCCAAGTCTTAAAATTTAAGCTGATCATTTATCACTATTGTTTCATTTCAGGAAATCTTCTCTAGCCTCTAAGCTAGACAATAAAAAAAATCAAAAGCAATAATTATTTTTATGAATACCATCTTATAAAAATTTTATTCCCTACCAAATCTAATTTCTTATGCCAGACACAAAAACCTTAGTAGGAATATCAAGTCATAATAGGTGTAAAATTGCAAAATAAGACTCAACCACTGTGTAAAATTTTAAAGGAAAAACATTTATTGCAAAAGTATAGGTACAAATACAAAGTTTGCACAAAAATAAATTTTTACTTGCCCCACAAGCATCTTTAGGACATATAGTAATTTTTGACAAGTTCCTTTTAAATTCATACTTTTCATGCTTGGGATAATTTTTTAGAATTCTTTGAATTCTTTGTTGTCCAACTGCAAAAGAATTTTCATTTGTGAACTTCAAAATTAGTCTTTCAGCAGCTGGCTGGTAACTGATGCCTTCTGCACCTTGATGTTGATTTGCCTTGTCGTCTGTCAAAATGTCTTCTCCCTCATCTACTGACCTGAGCTCTGTTTAGTCTGTAAAATAGGCACACAAGGACCACATTCAAGTTCTTTCAAGGGCTTGAGACCACATCTTCATTGGTTAGTATATACAAAAAAAATAATTTTCCCTAGACTAGAAATGGATCCTTCATAAATTTTGTCGGGTTTTAACCACTGAGCCAAAAAAGATATACAAGTGTAACAATTTTTTACACAAACCATCTGGTCTTCATAAAAATGCACTTCTCTCAAAAGAACATCTACTAAAAAAATACACCTAGATGATTAAATATTTAGTCAAGGCTAACATTTTAAAAGTAGTAAAAATAAAATTTTTATAATCTTCATGGTAATTTTTGATAGTGTTTCTATACCTAAACCAGCCATTCAATTTTTCTTTTTTATCATCCCCAGTTTGTTGTTTCTCTTATTGGCATGACCACAGGTAGCACTTAATGGCTTTATTCAGTCTTAATACAATCAATATTTTCATCACAATATCTACTTGACAGACAGCAGCTCAAAAACTATTAAGCTTTTGTTGGTGATAGCGTATTATGGCAATACCCCAGTGTTTAAGCCAAGGTAACTATTTATCTTTTTCATTGAGAAACGGCATTGACAAAAGCTTTCTTGGTCTGTATCTCTAAATAAGCAAGATAATAGATTTGTATTCAACTCCTGACAGATAATTTCATTAAAAGTAGACCTTGGTAGTTGTTTTCCAGAAGTGGTGAAAAATTTAACATTTAGATGTCGTCTTTTTTTTCTTTTTTTTTTTTTTTTAAACCATGGCTCTCTACAGTTTTCCTTTTTTGTTATCTTACATATTTATAAGTCTACCATTTGTCCTTGCTTCAAATATTGTTGCTACATCTGGTCTGGTGCTCCTACTATGTATTTAGAGATTCTTGATAAAATTCAAAGAATCTGCAATACTATTGGTCCTGACCTGGCATCTTGGCTTCAGTCTCTTTTTCCACTACCATAGCATAGCTTCCTTGTGTCTTTTCTATAAATACTTTCATAATAATTGTTCTGATGAATTTCCCTCTATGGTAGCCAGACCATGAATTTATGCACAGCACTAGATTTGCAGCAAGGTCTCATCATTTTACAGATGAAATCTCTAGATGTAACTGTAAGTTCTATGCTAACAGTATCTTCTATCATACTTCTCACTTGTAGAACTAACTTCTGACTTCTTGCTTCCCAGTCAACTTTGATCTTCAAAAATGTAAATGCAACGTCAATTGTTATCTTCTGACTTCTTAATTCCTGTTCTTTTATAATAGTTTTTCTCATATTCTCTAACACTCAGTAACCTCTTGTATCCTAGTGGCTTTATTGCCTTGCTTGGGGTGAAATGATTTTAAAAAATATCTATAAACTGTGCATTGCCATAAGTGATCTTTTGAAAAACAAGTGATTTCCAAGTTGTTTTTTTCTCCATAGTTTTGAATTTAGAGTTGTCTTTTCCTAAGCTGGCTGTCAACCAAGATTAGAGAGCCAAGCTTTCCCTGCTATTTAATCCATAGCTGGGAGGGCATTTGTGCAACATGAATACAATAGCCTCAACTGGGTCCATTTTCTATGTCGGTAACTGTTATACTGCCTGCATATCTACAGGTGATCTGTAGGGGTAGTAAAAAATATATTAAATATATACCATTTATAATACTATCATATCTGGTTTTATGCAAATATAAAAACATTCTTTGAATGTTTCTTAAAAAAAAAGAAACATTTAAAGAATGAAGACTCTTGTGTTCTTTAGTGAAAAAGGTACACTAATTAGATTGATCAACTATATGTTAAATATACAAAATGAAGAAATAAACATAGCTAATTTTCTTGTAACACCTGTCATAATATATTCTTTAGCTTGGAGCTTCTCCAAAATTATCCATTGATGATTGGATTGTTGATGAGAAGTGAATGTTTTTATTGCATAGTCTTTGTACCTACAGTAAATTTAGTAGAACAAGTTTACAGTATTATCGTACATCTAGCTCACATTTCTACCAGTATTTGTTAAAACCTTAATTATCTGGGGAAAATGACTAGAATGGTTATTTGAACTTTAGATTCAGTTCCAAGGATTATGCAGAATTCGTTTTTTTGTTTTTGTTTTTAAAGTTGTAATAGTGATACAACATTAATTTTTTTTTCTTTAAATATAATTTCAGTTTTATGACAAATCCAGGTTAGGCCAACAACTGTTCATAAAAGCCGTTTTCATGTGTTGGCTAATTCAAAAATAAATATATAAGGTTTCTTAAAAGAATATTTTGTTTTACATGAAATAATGGTTGTGAAAAGGTACATACATAAAATAAGAGAGACTGGTTGATTTGCAATGCAAGATAACACTTATTAAACAAAATTGACAAAAGGAAAGTTTAAGAGTTTCTTTTTCTAGAAGTAAATTGCATACACAACAAAATCTTAATATATTTGAGTATAACTTGCCTGTGTTTGTGTGTGAAGTGTCCACAGCCCTTTTAGCTTCAGTGTAAAAAGTTCATGTCCCACACTTCGAAAGGACGAAAACTGAAAGAGAGTTACTTTAAAGGTTCGCATTGTTTTTATACCCAGGACTGCTGCTGATACTATGTTTATTAAGGTACTACACTGTTATCTTGATTTCCTATACAGTCATATTCTAATTTAGCAACTTTTCAGACTAATATTCTTGTCTTTATTTATTACATTTAGGAAGATTTTTAATAATCTTCAAGTAACATGTTTTTCAACTTGTCATCAACCCAGTTACATTGATATTCATTTTATATTGCAAGATGAGTTGAAAACTCATATTTATATGACACAAGCAAAATTACATTGAAATTATAGCAATTAGTGCTTATCCCTTTCATATAGATGTCAAACAGGGCACCAAACCTATTCAGAAACAAACTGTCTCCTCTATACAACCATTTTCTAAGATCAATGGTTAAAAATGACTTTGAGGAAGCCTGCAGATCTTGGCGAAGACCATCCTTCTTCAAACCTTGTGGAATGGTGCTACAGAATCACAAGCAACTTTACCAGATAACAGAAACCACATTGCTTGAGGACTTTCAACAGCAGCAACATCTAAAATAGATATCACATGTAAATTGAAGAGAAAATAATGATATAATCAAGATGTTCACGTTCCACGTTACTTCAAGAAAAGGTTAGAAAGGAAAACCACATTGATAACAGCTACTGGACATGGGAAAACAATCTTGAAAATTTTTTAAGAGAAAGACTTTATGAATTTCAACTGTCAGTAGTACAAGCTGCTTGGTCAGTTAATGTTTCTGTAGTGACACTGGCAAATTAATATGCATAATTTGCATAAGTGCAAGAGAAAGCCTATATAACTCGTCACTGAGAATAACATAGAAGGAAAAGCTTAGTGACAGACTAGTGCTAAACCTCGACTTCACATCAGTTTCCTTATAAGGAAATGGCTATTATTACCATTACCAAGTGGATTTATTTCTTTGGTGACTTAAAATGCCCATCCCCTTTTTATCTTAGACTCTACTAATTCTCTTTCTTATGAATCAACTCGGTCACTACTATCTTCATTCATATAGAACTTTTTGTTTAGATTGTCTGAAATTTATTACTTTTCTTTGCGACATATTCACTGTGAAATGAAAGATTCTCTTTTGGTCTTTTTCTTTCAACTTACATCAGTTTGCATGCATTTTTGTCTATGAAATAAAAACATACTATTACAAACAATACATATTATACATATTAGTAAAGATAATGTTTTTATCTTTTATTTCAGGTGGAAAAAAAGTTTGGTCAGCTGCATCAGTTCTTAGTTGGTAAACCTTATTATAAACATATCGTGAAGCCGTTCTTTGCTGTAGAAAATTGCTTAAATGAAGGAGAAGACATCCAGGTAAATGTACACACTATTGCTTTTATTAATTTTTGTAAAAGACTTCATGTGTAACAGTTTGGACAGGTAAGAAAAATAAAAAAACAAATCAAAATGATTTCTATAATAAGAATAAATAATACTGTCAAAATAATGTACATTTTGGCAGATTGGCAGCAAGGTCATTTGAGAGTTGAAATAGCTTAGATGTAACTGTAAATTCTATGCTAACAATTTCTTTTCTCACACTTCTTGCTTGTGGAACTCACTTCCAGCTTAATTCCTGTTCTTTTATTGTTCTCTCTCCTTAATAATGTTTTCTTTTTCTCATATTCATTCACTCTGTAACCTCTTGTGTCATCTTATTGGCTTTATTTCCTTGCTTGAGGTGAAAAGATTATATATATATATATATATACATACACACACACACACACACAGATTTGTGATACCTAAAGTTTAAAGTAAATTTAAAAAGATAAAACAGGCTTTCTTAAGGGTCTTATTTTCATTTTAATTAAATTTAATATTTAAATTAAATTTAATATTTCCAACAAGCAAAATATTTTGCTGTATTTTAAAACTAATTTACATTGACTGGGAGAAGTTTTTGTTTTGGAATTGCTGATTTTAGCACCATGTAATTCTCTTAATTAAAAAATCTTTCAAAAATAAAATGTACTTTTCTGAAACTTTATTTGAGGAATAATAGAATTATTTAAGTTCAATTAATCTGATTTGAAACAAGTATTATTTTTGGTTTAAAATGTCACAGAAATGCATTTTTATCATGAAGGATGGTGTTTATTTAAGTTGTTGACACCTTGACTGACAGACATAAGTTTATCTAATTTTTTTCTACAGTGGACATGTATAAAAATTACTTGGGGAATATAATGTGAATGCTTTTATTATATCATTTTTAACAACTCGGTAATCTTAAAAATTTAGGAAAATATTCTCCGTATTCTAATATTGAATTTTAAGTACTCTGACTTTAAATTTACTATAGTTATTGCTCTTATTTTCTGATAATGTTTTGTATGGGCATCCATATTTACAAAAATCAGCATGTTTGTATACACACAGAAAAAAATTCAAAATTCTTTTTAAAATATTGGGGGTCAATGAATTGTACTAAGCTTTTCCATTTATGATTAGTAAATATAGTTATCTATATATATAAAACATAGGATGTCTGTGTGTCTGTTACCTTTTCACTCGAGATCCTTCCAACCGATTTTGAACAAACTTGGCACATATATTTTACAATGTAAAAGTTTGGTTCTTAGTGTAAAAAATCAATAATCAATAAAGCCAATCAAAAATCGATAAATTGAACTTTTTCCCTCTGATTTCATTCAAACTTGGAATGTAGGTTACTTACATCATGACAAGCTCAACTATACTGCATTTTTATTTCTACGCCACTGCGTTTAGTGAAAAAAGTAAAATCGGTTTCAACACAAATTTTAAACTAAAAACTCCCTCAATTTTCAAGCAATCTAATACAAACTTTGCCCAATTGTAGCCAACAATAAGTTGATTGTTAAACAGTCATTTAACTTGATAATTGAGTCCACCCATGTAAATAGCAAAAAATGGTGATTTTTTTTTTTTTTTTTTTTTTTTTTACTGGTAGCTTTCTTATTTTTCGTTGATCTTTCAACCAATTTTCATCAAACTTAACAATTGCTTTATAAATGTATCCTCTTTTACATCCCTGGTAGCACACTGACAAATTGAATTTCAAAACTCCAAAATAATTGTGGTCTGAAGTGTGTATTCATGTTGCCTGTTTTACCCCTTCATGTCCTCGGCTAACTTCAATTAAATAAATACAGACTATTTCTATTATATCAGTAACTGCATTAATTCAAAATGTTTTTTAATGAAAGTACTTTAAAGTAATTGAAGAAGATAGACTCTGCTACATCTAAACATGATGCTGTTTTTGCTCCATTCTAATTGAACACATTTTCTGATTGACCAGCTGGGTATGGCTGCTAGTTAATAAAGTAACCAATACAAATTAACACAGCAATTTAAAAGATTTAAAATTTTATAAATTACTGTAATTAAATTTTTAAAAAATTGAAACAATTCTTGTAAAAATTCATTATTCATTGGAAAAATTTTTTCTTAAGGCAATTGTCTCCATAATATATCTTATTCATAAAAGCAATTAAAGTTTTTCTAATTAAATAATGTCTTAGTTTTATTGCATTTTTATTTTACAATTCAGAGCAGATTTTCAATAACTGGGGGTACAGTTTTACAAAAAAAAATTAATGATTTAAATTCTCCAAGGAATTCTGCATATAACTAATATAAACATTAAGTAGTCCAAAATTTAATTTCTCGATATTTCATAAAATCAAATAAGTAGGGATAACAGATGTAAAAAAAAAACAATGTATTTATAAAGATTTTCTAAAGAAACATTTCTAACATAATTTAATTTATTTGTAAATAAGTCCTGAAAGTTTCTTTAAAATCCAACAATTATTTGATTTTTTTCAAATATTTTCAAATTAATGTATTTTTTACTGCAATAAAGATGCTAAAATTTCATGCACCAATCTTTGCTTCCCCACCCCCTGACAAACGCTTGTACACACACACACACACACACACACACACACTACTGACACAAAAACAAGATTTTTAATCAAATTTTCAAATAATTTTTAAAAAGGATCAAAAAATATAATTTAATAATCAAAAAAATATTTGGTCTTTTCTCTTAATAACAAAGATTTTGACAATAAAACTTTGTTTTTATTAAGTTTAAGGGATTTTTTATCATTGTATGTTCATTATTTATCGAACTTGTGGAGATACCTAGTTTTATATCAGTCAGAAAGGAGTCAAATTTTTCAAAAGGCAAGTGATTTCTGCTGAAAAATAAATATCTGATGTACATTATATTTTTTCTCAGTTGGCAGTATTCTCAGCATTTATTTTTCAAATATTGTATTTTGTTCTTGTCATCAGGATTTTCAAATTCAAATGAGTTGAATATCTGTTGGACTTGTGGTCCAACCATATCTAGAAATGGGGCAACTTTTATTCACATTCATTTTCTGTTATGCCAGCAGCAAGCAAATAAAAATTATATTCTTCACAAACTTTAATTTTTATTCAGGATTCTTTGGAAGTTGAGGTTCTTTGGTGGTTTCAAACTCACTTTCTTTTTTTCTTTTAATTCTGGTTTACTCTTAAGTTATTTCAAGGCATCCACATACATAATCTGTTTTTTTATTTGATCATCAATTCCTTTAGTTTGTCACTTGAATTATCTATAGATTTGTTTTTCTTCTTATTTTTAGCTTTTCTAAGCTGAACCAATATGTTTTTTTCTTTTGTCATGTTTGTTGCAGTTTCTGACTATCATAATTATTCATTTTTTTCCTCCACTTTGTTGGACTCAATCCATTTTTGCATTGATTATTATATAGTTTTTTCTTTTGTAGTCAAAAATTGTTAACCTGTTGCTCATCTGCAATTTTGGTTCGGTAATTCTCTTTTTCTATGCATCTTCTTGAAGCCATCAAGTTTTTCAGTATTTAACTTTACCTCTGCCCATATTAAGTTGTTTAACTATATTTTCTCTTTAAATATATTGTGGTAATTTATTAATATTCTGTAGCAATGAAAATAGTCACTTACCCTGTCAAATGAAACATCTGTGGAATGCATGTATTCTATACCAAAAATAATTTAAAAATTTTTTTATTTCTAGCCATTTTGTATAGAAGTTATCAAATTTTGAGCATCTCTGGTGTGTATATATGTGCCTACATTTGAGTGCCAAGGAACATATTTTTCTTGCTTGTGTGTGTACATATGTATTTTGGATTTTGCAAGTATTGGACTTTACGAACTACACAAATCCTTCCACTTACACTATTTCTGTTTTAACTTTTCTGTTTTTCTTGTCCGTGTTCCTCAAGGATGTTTCTCTTCCATCATTAGATTATTATAATAAACTTCTCATGAATTTAGAAATCTAAACACAATTGTGAAAGAGAAACCACTACAAAGATTTCAGAAATGCTTCATGAGTAATAAGTTAATAAATATTTAACCCTCAATTTATTAATATTTTTCATATTTTGAAATATGAAACGATTCTCAGAAATAAATTGCATCTTGCAATCATTTTTCATTTATGATAGTGTATGTATTTGTGTATAAGCTGACTTCATGTATACTGTGGCCTCTGAATATTTTGCATTAATTTTAACCCACTGCAGAAAAACAATTTACCTGTGTATAGTGCAACCAGTCACCAAAATGCATGATTTTTAACCTTTTCAAAAAAAATTACCCGTGTATAGTGCAACTCCCTATTTTTTGTGTAAAAAAAATTTGATCATAAAGTTGCATTATACTCAGGTCTATACAGTACATAGGCATGCAGACAATGTTACAATGAGGATTAACAAAATGATTGTAACTTTCTGACCCAACTGGTATCCTTTTAACGTGTTCTATCTATTCACTTTCAGATATGCCATTTACGAGAACAGATCCAAAAGTCAGCCTTGCAAGAGCTGTACATGGGAGAGCAGATTCCAACACGATGGCTTCAGTTTGAGCAAGTCATTACGCAGCTGGTTGAAAATTCTAATAACTATGCATGTGTAGATCAGGTGAGAGATCAGGAAATAAATTAAAAAATTTTTTTCTTTTAGAAATCCCATGTTCCTTCAGTATTTAGGAAATCATAACTCTACACAAATTCCTTTTCTTTCTTATTTGTGAATTGCCATGACTTTCTGGAAAGACAGTGAGGTGGTTTCCCATTGCCTTTTGGTTTTGAATTCAGAATAGTCCTTCACCTAGTGTTTGTCACATAAGACTAGAGAGTTAAGTCTACACTGCTATTTAACCTTTACTTGGGAGGGGATGACTTGTCTCCAAAATTCAAATATGATGTAAAAAAATTAATTTGTAAGAAAAAGTAATACTTTATCTATCTATCTATAAAATTCTGTAACTTCCTTTAGTCTGTCTGTTCATCATACCCTCTAAGATAGCCACACATTGACTGATTGAAACTAAATTTTGGGGAAACAGGTAAGGTAGTACAAAGTACAGTTTGTTTTACTCAGGTGTGTAGCTTAATAAGTTTTAATTCATTTATGGGGAGAAAAATTAAAAGTTTTATTATTTAACATACAAAATACTCCCACTATTTTAAAAACAATTTAATGATTAAATAAATACTTATTGAATAAAAATGCAATATTGTTTTTTACATATCTTTTTAAGTCTTTATATATATTTCATGACTATTCTCCAGTGTACCTCTAAATTCTTGATCGCATCTTTAAAAAAGTTCTCATCCTTTGATGTGATAAACAGTTCAAGTGCTTTGATTACCTCTTCCTTATTGGAGAATGTTTTATTGCGTATGAAAAGCTCAAAATGTTTAAATAAGTGATAATCAGAAGGAGAGATATCAGGTGAATATGGAGAATAAGATAAAATTTCATAATTCAGGTGATGCAGCTTTTGGACACTTGATTGAGAAGCATGCTACTATGCAGCAAAATTAGGCCATCCCTATTCACAACTCTAGGATGTTTCTTTTTCAATTTTTTCATACATGCACTCAATTTCTCTACAATATGAGGTTGCTGTAATGCTTTCCTTTAAGGCAATAATGAATAACCCCTTTGAAAGACCACCATACAGTAACCATTAACTTTTTAGGTGCAGTGTAGCTTTTGGTTATTGTTTTGGTGATTCCTTTACATCTAACTACTGGCCTACTCTCATACTGTTGTCGAAGAGTATCCATTTCTCATTGGTAGCTCAATTAGCAACAAAGTTATGACCATTCAAAGTTCATCAGTTTTTCTTCTCATTGTCTCATTACATGTAATGATTTGATACAAAAATGATTCTTTTTCTCAGTTTGTACTCATACAGTAACATTACTTGACATTGTTTCATTGGGCTTATTGGTAACAATATATGGAAAGCAAAATTATCTGGAAAAAAAAAAAAGTCGGAAATAAGTTAAAATTTTTATATACTAAGGTGGTTACTTTGTTAAACAACCGGGTCAACAACCAACCAAAAAATACATCATTTCATGTGTGACAACCTAATTTGATGAAAGTCAACATTAAAAGTGTAACAGCTTTTTGTTTTTGTATAGAAAGAAAGAAATATTTTTACTTTTGTTTTCTATTTAGAAATTTGTTTCTCTTTTAAATATTTTTGTCTGTTGGCTTAGCTAATAAGTTCAATCTTATTCCCTTGATGACTCCATTTTATTTGAATTTGTTTTTAATTCCTTACAAAATTAATTTGGGAGGGAAAAAAGGAGTCAGTTATCTTCATATCCAGTAAAGTTCTCTTGATTCAAATATTGATGGGAATTGACTGAACAACAGATTATTTGGACATGAGCAAAGTGTACAAAAGAATCTTGACAAAATGTTTTTGTTTCATCCATTCTTGTTCAATAAGCTCTTGGCATAATTATTTTGACCTTTTACAGAAGTGTAATGCATTGTTCATTACCATCCAAGTTATGGCAAGTTCAGGATGGTATACCTTTGTTTTTACCCTACTATCAAATTGTGCTACTGCCTGTTTTTACATAGTGTAAATATGAGTATTTTTTATTGCTGTACTACTGAAAACTTTAGCTTCATCTCTGTGCTGCTCTGAATCATAGCAAGAAGTTGCAAGGCATTAACTGTTGAAATAAAACTTATATTAGCAATCAAAATTGCCCATCTGTTTCATTTTTTTTTTAAGTATTTCATTTTTGAGAACACAGTTTTTCCCAATGTTTAGGCTGACTTGATCTAATTATTGATTCCATTAGTATTCTATTTCTTTTACTTCAAGACTACCTGTATAATATTACATTTATAATGATTTTTCACTTGTTTGAAGCCTGTAGCTTTAGTTTATACACTGTTGAAATTGGCTTCTGTCCCAATCGAAAATAAGATGAAAACTGATGAACTTTGAATGATCATAACTTTGTTGCTAATTGAGCTACCAAGATAGATTTGGTACCATTTTTTTTTTTTTTTTCATATTGAGCTTTCTATACTTGTATGAAACGTTTTTAGATATACTGAAAATGAAATTCTAGATTGGGATACCTAAGCCATTCATTGTATTTGAATATCTCAGAACCCATTTAAAGCTAGCAAAAACACCATGCTTGTTCATTGTCACTGAAATCAAACAGGTTTAATAAATAGTAATAAAGTCATAAAGAAGACAACTGATCATAAAAACTAATCATTTTGAAAATTTTGGCTTCTTCATTACCAATTGATCTTATTTACTAATTATTTGTGCTAATAAAAAAACTATTGGTATAATTTTTCCCCCCCAGATAATAGACTTAGCATTTGATCTGGGCATTGAAGACCATGATGAAGTCCAGACTATGCTTGAGTTCTATCACGACCTTGGCTTGATTGTTTATTATGGTGGAGGCTCAGTTACAGTGGATAACATTCTCCAAAACTTAGTCATCCTAAGCCCCCAGTGGTTGGTTGACATGTTTAAAAGAATTATTACTGCACGACAGCCAGCTGATCTGGTGAGTTATATTCTTATTTACACATCTGCATTTACTTATGATACTTTGAAATATTTGATGTTTATTTGATGCCATCTATGTTTTCTTCTAAAATGATTCTTTCATCATCATTATCATCCTTCGACCTCCCTATGGTTGCTTGGAACTCCATTGATAATCCCTTTCCACACTGTTTGGTCCTGTGTTGCTATCCCCAATGTCCAACCCTGAGTCCCAAACTATGGTGTCCGAGAAAGTCAATTTTTGTGAGAAGACACTTCCAGAAGGATGCCATAGGAGTAAGGATGAGATGACTTCCGTGTCTGCTCCATGGCAGTAGCTGGCTAACTGTAGTCATTTTTGCTTGATTATAAGAGAGATTGGTCTAAGTTCTCCATAGATTGTGTTAATTTGCATGGGATCTCCAACTGATGTTCTGGATTTTTCTTAGTAGATTTGTTTTCTCCACCCAGTCATCTTTCAAGATGAACAGATAATGTCCAAGTTTCTGATCCATACAGTAGGACTAGTTCAATTAATATTCAAAAAGTTTGTACTTTTAAGGAGGATGGAAGATTTGAGCGTCAAAGCTTGTCAAATTTGTTGCACGCATTCCATGCAAGAGCTTTGCAGATATTCAAGTGTTTTTTTTTTTTATTTTTTTGTTTTTTTTTTAATCTATGATGTGAGATCTAAGATACTAGAAATCCTCAACTCTTTTGATGGATGTATTATTAAGTGATTTGAACTTGGGTGGTTCAGGGGAGGTTGTGATGTATTCTATCTTACTCTGATTGCAATAAAGACCTACCTGGTTTGTTGCTTGCTTGTGTGATTGCAGCAAGGATTCTGCATCCTTGATACATTGAGAAATTAATGCAAGATCATCGGCAAAGTCAAGGTCAGTCAGGTATTGACTGCTCTGGCAAGTTTTCAAAAATAGTCCTTTTCTCTCCATGTTGTTGAGAGAAATATGTAGAACATAATACAGAACAACACTATAAACAGGAAAGAAGCAAGTGTATCGCCTTGTAGAACTCCTGCTTTAAATTAAAAGGAATCCGTCTCACCATCAGGCAATACAAATGGTAGCAGTGGTGTTTCAGTACAGAGCTCTAATTGCCTCAACAATTCTGGAGGGTATACCATAGAATTGGAGGATTTTTGAACTTGAGATCTCTGCTGATGAAATCAAACACCTTGCAAAAGTCAGCAAAACAGATTGTGACCTCTTTGTTGAATTTTTTCATCTCTTCCAGTATGTGGTGAATGGAGAGCATTTGAGCAGTTGCTGACATGTCTCTTCTAAATCTATTCTGGTTCTTGTGGAGGAGTGGATTGATGGCAGGAACAATCCTATTTAGCAGAAGCTTATTATAAAATTTGCTTCAATTGGCATGAGAATTATACCCCTATAGTTTACCGCACTTGTTACATCACCCTCTTTTGGAACAGGGACTCTTCCACCCTTCATCCAAGCTGAAGGCAACAAATTGTGTATGAATGTGTGGTTGCAACACTCTAGGAGGAGGTCATGAAATGTTGGATGTTTCCACAATAATGTTGGTATGTTGTCAAGACTTGGAAATTTGTTGTTGGCAAAATCTTTGAGTGTTTTGAGTTTATCGAGCGTGAATGGGTTGGTGTTTATGTTCAGTTTATTGGATATTTGATGTAGAGGATAATCCTTTAACTCTCTACTATATATCCTATATATCTGTTATTAATATGCATTCTTATTATATTTAAGCCTATAATCTTGATTCATAGACATTAATTGACTGTAATTAATGATGGATACCAAAATATGCCAAGATCTATACCTTAATGTATGTAGACTCTTTCTTGGTCTTTTGAACAGGTAGAGAGGTTTATCTCTTGGTTGCTGTCTAGGATTGGGTTTCCAGTTCCTTCTAAATTCTACTTCAACTCTATACTTCTAACATCTCCACCTGACCTCCTAAATTGTATTTACTATTTATCTTTCCTCAATAGGAGTAGATAGGTTCAAATATCATCTGGTTCGCACTCATTCCTGATCTTTTGGACAGGAGTATCCCGTGTTTCCTGTCTAGGATGGGATTTCCAGTTCCTTCTAAAGTCTTTTCATTCTCTTTCATTCCTAGTAGCCCCTTGCATCTTAATGGCATTATTGCCTTGCTTGGGGTGAATTGATTTGAAAGAAGAAAAAAAATATGTGATCAATTTTTAGATAATTTTCATCTTTATATAAAGTCCTGGGTATGATGATAAACTGCATCCAGCAGAAAGTCCTCTGATCAGGTTTTGAGGAACATGGAATCACCTATTAATTGCTGTTGTTCCCAGGTTCATTTCAACCAAGGGTGATAGCATCTGTTAGGGTCCCAGCTTTGGGAAAATAGTGAAACCCTATGAAAGTATAAAAATGCAAACAATACATATTTATAGCAAAATGACCAACAGTACATTTTATAGCAAAATGACCAATACATTTTATCTGTAGTTGAAGCCATAAAATTGTGTTCAAAATATTTAGATTTTGGCATTAAATAACCCATAAAGGTTGATATGCCACTAAACAGTCAACCAACATCTTTATATAACACTTTGATTCTTTGTAGAATTTTTAGCAATTATTTTTATAACCAATAAATTAATAAGAATATGTAAAATTGATGTTTGGAATAATTTGTAGAATTGGAAATTTTTAAAAGTACAGCATTAATTATTTTAAGTTTCTAGTAAGCAATGGTCTTTATCACATACCCAAGACAAATGAAACAATTAAAATATAAGTTAAAGAACTTTTTCTCTACAAACCACTAACTGATTTTCATGTTTTATATTTCAGAAAAATACTCTCATTGACAAATGGCAACAATTAGAAAAATATGGAATCCTTGATGATCATTTAGTGAATTATCTTTGGGCTGATGACTTAGATCAGAAAATAGCTCTCCTTGGATTACTGGAGAAATTTGATCTCATATGTAAGCGCATACCTTCAAAGGTGGGTTTCTATTTTCACATTTATCAAAAAGACAGTTTTACTGTTTGTACTTAGGTTTTCTGTTATCCCAAACATTTAGATATTAAAATTTTAGCTACTAGGTAGGATATCTTCTGCCCATTACAAAATGATCAGTGAGTGAACAGTTTTAATTTTGGAATTCAGTTAGCCATTAAAAATAATGCTTTATATTTATGGAGCAACTGTGAGGATTAATTCATTGGTAAAATATTGTGATACAAAGTGTTCATCAAATATGGATGCTTCACTCAAGAGGAGTATTTTTTTTTTTTAAACTTTTTTCATTGATATCCACCAAATAGTAATGTTTTCAGACTTTTCATTTTATATTCTTTTTTTATGTGCCATGTCACTTCAGGATCATGGTTCTCCAGAACTTCCTTTCCTTCATAAGTCTAAGTAATGTTTATCTCCTTACTATCCCTCCCAGTCTGTTCCTAACACAAGCTTGTTAGGTAGGTTACTGTTTATTTCCCTCTTGCCTTCAATACAAGTGTCAGATGATTTCAGTTGTCTCTTTCTGATTTTATTTTCATTCTCCTTAAAACTTTTCTCATTATTTACATGCTATTCTCAGCATCCTTCTGTAGAACCACATTTCTGTTGGCTTAAGTCTTCTCTTAATCTGAGAGAAAATTGTCCAGTATTCACTGTCATATAGGAGGATTGTTATTGCATAGTAGTTCAGCACTCTTTTCTTTGTTTCTAAATGAAATTTTCTTGTTTCTTAATACTTTTAGCTTTTGAAAGGCATCTTTCACTATTCCAATGTGCCTTCAGATTTCTGTCTCACATTGTTAAAAAACACTTTCCAGATAAGTAAATTTCTGTACTTGCTTAATTTAGATATCTCCAAAGCTCCTGTAAAAAGTCTCATTTCTTTGTTCATATAACTATGTATAAATGCTTGACAAATTCTTGGTCAACTTCCTAGAGACTGTTAGGTATTCATTTTTTATATCAAAGCAATATCCCTTTTATCATTCTATATAAA
Organism: Acanthosepion esculentum; assembly: GCA_964036315.1. Taxonomy (NCBI): domain Eukaryota; kingdom Metazoa; phylum Mollusca; class Cephalopoda; order Sepiida; family Sepiidae; genus Acanthosepion; species Acanthosepion esculentum. The sequence goes on along the minus strand of OZ038497.1, from coordinate 31,474,995 downwards.
GCTGTATTACTGGTATGTACATTATTAAACATATTTACTAAGCTTATCTTCGTGGTAAAAGGTCAACTAAAATAGGAAAATAAAAATCAACATTCCAAATCCTGACTTTTACCTGGCATTAAACATTGACCAATGGTTCAAATATGCAACTTTCTAACCCATTAAACAGACTTTAAGATTATTTATATCTATTAAACTTAGTGTAACAGGAGAGAGCTATAGTACAAAGGTCTATTCTCCCATTTGTATTTCCTTCCTTATGGGCATTATTATATCCATGATATAACAACACTGTAGTTCATGGATGGAATGGAATGGCTTAAAGGAAAAGGAATGACAAACATGCTTTGTTCTCAGACAGATTTTTCTACAACTAAGACATACACAAAACTATATATACAAATATACACATGTCCTACATGGAGAACAATATATCATATATCTACACAGTGAGCAGAGTGTAAGGAGAAACAAAAAGGAAAGATCATATATATAATATGGAGGTTCTTCTGTGTTTCTGGAAAAGATATGTTTATGACTCGAGATTCAAATGGGCTAGATTCATCTATGTCCCAGGCAAGAACATATTCTGCAAACAGGAAATGGTTAGTCTTGGGTTTTCTCAAATTGAGGACTGCTAACCAGAGATTTCTATATCTGGGGAAGATATATTCCCAAAGGGAAACAGTACCATAGACTTGTAAACTGTAGCATTTGCTGAGGGAGGCAGAATTAGCCTCAGCCTCTTAGCCCAGCTTAAAAAAAAAAACACTCTGTTTGGCTGCTGTAAACAAACTGAATGACTGGCTACTCTTGTCAGTGTATGACGTGACATCACTAAGTGACCGTCATGTGACATCTCCACTAAAATGAGGTAATCACCTTCTATAACCCTACATTAGCTCAGTATAGCACAAGGCCAAAAATGTGGAGCACCCAGCATGTATCAAACATTTTTCATCACTAATGATCTATGAGGGTTAAATTTACCAAGCCTTCCTTCCTCGTTGTGTCCAATTTCAGATTTTGAGCATAAATGTTCTTTTATTGCCATTTCCTTGCTGCTTGCTTACTCCATCCATGGAATTTTCAGTATCCTTCTATAGAACATTTCTGATGCTTCTAGTTTTTTCCTCATCCTTGGGAAAATTGTCCAACATTCACTGCCATATAAGAGGATGGATACCACGTAGCAACCCCATACTCTTTTCTTTGTTTCTGTACTTGCTTGATGTTTCTATCTCCAATTTGTAACTTGCATCTTGGATTTTTTTTCTCTTAATGATGGCCATACTTCTTGCAATTGATGGTTAATCCTTTTTTTCCCCTCCCTTTCTTCTACAAATCTGTCTAGGAGGTCCTGTAGTTTTCTTTCTGAGATAGACATTAATACAGTGTCATTTGCATATCTTATATTGTTAAGATTACACCTATCAATAATAAATCTGGGTAGGGTCTCTAGTTTCCTTAGGATGGTATCGCTGTAAAGGTTGAATAAATCTGGCTAAGTTTTCCAAGCCTTCCTTCCTTATTATATCCAAAGAATTTCAGCTATCTTTTCCTGATTTTGAGTATGTGTTCATTCTGTTGCTATTTTCTTTAAGAATTCCTTGTTGCTTGCTTACTCCATCCATGGAATTTTCAGTATCCCTCTGTAGAACCACATTTCTGCTGATTCTAGTTTTTTTCCTCATCCTTGGGAAAATTGTCTAACATTCACTACCAAAAGAATGGATACTACATAGCAATCTAGCAACCTTTTTTCTTTAACATGATTTTACCATTTTTCAGTACTTTGCTTAGCTTTTGGAATGCATCTTTCATGAGTTCAATACATGTTCGTATCTCAGTTTCACATTTTCTATCCTCTGTTAAAACACTTCCCAGATATTTGAACTTCTGCATTTGCTTGATGTTTATATTTCTAATTTATAACTCACATTTTGGGTTTTTTCTCTTGCTGATGACCATACTGTATGTTTTCTTGCAGGTGATAGTCCTTTTTTCTCGCTTTCTTCTACCACTCTGTCCAAGGGGTCCTGTAGTTTCCTTTCCAAGTCAGCCACTAACACAGTGTCATCTGCATATCTTATATTGTTAAGATTATGCCCACCGATATAAAGTCCTGGCAAGGTCTCCAATTCACTTAGGATAGCATTTTAGATGTTGAATAAGTCTGGGGGAGAAAACTTCTTTGTCTCACACTTCTTGTATAGCTACTGAATTTATTTTCTATCTGTATACAGGTGGTTTGCTACCTGTATAAGTTCTGGATTATTCTAACATCTTTTTCAAAGAGATCTAGTTTTCCCAGCAGTTCAAATAGATCCTCGTGCAGTACCTTGTCAAATGCTTTTGCATAATCTATAAAACATAAGTGTACATCATTCTGCACTTGTATTGCGCTCTCTCTAATATCATTCTGATCATGAATATTGATTTTCTTGTTCCAGTCTCCTTGACAAAGCCGTGCTGTTCATGTTCTATTTCTAGTCTAATTCTGCTTCCTCTCTGTTCATCAAGATTCGCATCATTAGTTTGGTTATGTGGCTCATTAAATTGATTGTCCTATGAAGTTCACATTTGTTTGCACCTGGTCTCTTAGGTAATCTTATGAAGATGGATTTAGTGATGTCTTTCAGTACATGGCCACTGTTGTATATTTCGTTTATTACTTCTGTGATAGTGTCAATGCTGAAATCATCTAAGGCTGATAGCTTTTTTGTTATGATCCCATCAGGCCCTGCTGCTTTGTTCCTGTACTGATCTTGCTTCATCTTTTAATATTTCTAGTCCTGTATTTTCAATCATAGATTTTTCTCTCACATATGGAAAAAGTTCTTCAACACATTTACTCCACCTTTTGGGTATTTTTTCTTTTGCTGTTATCAGTGACCCCTCCCTTGATTTTATAGAGCCTGTTGGTTGGCTCACCTTTCATTCTGTTAATAAAATGCTGAAATCATCTAAGGCTGATAGCTTTTTTGTTATGATCCCATCAGGCCCTGCTGCTTTGTTCCTGTACTGATCTTGCTTCATCTTTTAATATTTCTAGTCCTGTATTTTCAATCATAGATTTTTCTCTCACATATGGAAAAAGTTCTTCAACACATTTACTCCACCTTTTGGGTATTTTTTCTTTTGCTGTTATCAGTGACCCCTCCCTTGATTTTATAGAGCCTGTTGGTTGGCTCACCTTTCATTCTGTTAATAAAATGCTGAAATCATCTAAGGCTGATAGCTTTTTTGTTACGATCCCATCAGGCCCTGCTGCTTTGTTCCTGTACTGATCTTGCTTCATCTTTTAATATTTCTAGTCCTGTATTTTCAATCATAGATTTTTCTCTCACATATGGAAAAAGTTCTTCAACACATTTACTCCACCTTTTGGGTATTTTTTCTTTTGCTGTTATCAGTGACCCCTCCCTTGATTTTATAGAGCCTGTTGGTTGGCTCACCTTTCATTCTGTTAATAAAATGCTGAAATCATCTAAGGCTGATAGCTTTTTTGTTATGATCCCATCAGGCCCTGCTGCTTTGTTCCTGTACTGATCTTGCTTCATCTTTTAATATTTCTAGTCCTGTATTTTCAATCATAGATTTTTCTCTCACATATGGAAAAAGTTCTTCAACACATTTACTCCACCTTTTGGGTATTTTTTCTTTTGCTGTTATCAGTGACCCCTCCCTTGATTTTATAGAGCCTGTTGGTTGGCTCACCTTTCATTCTGTTAATAAAATGCTGAAATCATCTAAGGCTGATAGCTTTTTTGTTACGATCCCATCAGGCCCTGCTGCTTTGTTCCTGTACTGATCTTGCTTCATCTTTTAATATTTCTAGTCCTGTATTTTCAATCATAGATTTTTCTCTCACATATGGAAAAAGTTCTTCAACACATTTACTCCACCTTTTGGGTATTTTTTCTTTTGCTGTTATCAGTGACCCCTCCCTTGATTTTATAGAGCCTGTTGGTTGGCTCACCTTTCATTCTGTTAATAAAATGCTGAAATCATCTAAGGCTGATAGCTTTTTTGTTACGATCCCATCAGGCCCTGCTGCTTTGTTCCTGTACTGATCTTGCTTCATCTTTTAATATTTCTAGTCCTGTATTTTCAATCATAGATTTTTCTCTCACATATGGAAAAAGTTCTTCAACACATTTACTCCACCTTTTGGGTATTTTTTCTTTTGCTGTTATCAGTGACCCCTCCCTTGATTTTATAGAGCCTGTTGGTTGGCTCACCTTTCATTCTGTTAATAAAATGCTGAAATCATCTAAGGCTGATAGCTTTTTTGTTATGATCCCATCAGGCCCTGCTGCTTTGTTCCTGTACTGATCTTGCTTCATCTTTTAATATTTCTAGTCCTGTATTTTCAATCATAGATTTTTCTCTCACATATGGAAAAAGTTCTTCAACACATTTACTCCACCTTTTGGGTATTTTTTCTTTTGCTGTTATCAGTGACCCCTCCTTTGATTTTATAGAGCCTGTTGGTTGGCTCACCTTTCATTCTGTTAATTCTTTTATTCTCTTGTGCATACTTGCTGTGTTTGTGTTGCTCATTCTCTCTATTTTTGTACACTTTTAATTGATTTGATTCATTCCTTATTAACCTACCTACATTTTTTTTTAGTTTCTGTGTTTCGTATTCAATATTATTTTCTGCTCCTTGGCATTGTTATTGCTTTTTCATCATTTCTAGAATTTCATCTGTTATCCATTCATTCATTTTTTTGTCTAATTTTCTTTGAAATGATCTCATTTGCCAATGTCACTAGTGTTTCTCTCAACATGTTCAACTTGGATTTTGTATTCTTGTTCAGGTTGTTTTCATTTATGCAGTAACTTGGGTGTTTTTTACAGTGTAGATCTGCATCTCTGAATCTTTTGTTGATAGTTAATAATCAATCTTGTTATTTGTGCCTCCTCCTGGGCTTCTTCATGTCCACAGGCATCTTGGGTGTTCCTGGACCCAAGGTGTTGATGATTACTTGATTGTTTACTGTGCACCATCTTTCACTGTGCACATCTTAGTCCAAAGTTGCTGAATATTTAGTCTTCCTGTTCTTTTCCTACCTTGGCATTCAGGTCTCCCAAGATGATAGTGATTGTTTTACAATGGGCCTTGGCATTGTCAAAAGAGTTGCAAAAATTGTTAATTTCTTCTTCTGTGCCCTACATTGTCAGTGCATATACAACAATAATTGCTATGTGATGTAATGGAATAACCTGTCACCCCCATGAGTGACTACACTATAAGTAGTAACTACCTATTAGTATCTGTAAGTCAAAATACTACAGAGACTAGCTGGGATCTGTTGAGTACGACTCAGACTTATGCGAGAACTACCAACCTTCCAATAGTAGCACTCATTACTGGATTGACTTGCAATGACTTTGTGCGTAACTGTTACCTTTATTCTTATTGTACTGGTTTTTTTACAATAAACCTTTACTTATTTTATCCACCTTGTTTTTCAAGTATATATTCCTATTAGCACAGAATATAACACTATGTTAAAAGGCTTTCCATTTAGTTTAACAGGGTTGTGTTTGAGATTTGACAGTAACCGAAAACATATTTCTTCATGTCAGGATCACATATTAACCCTGTACCTCTTTCATTTTTCTCCCTGCCTGCATATACAGGGTGCAATGGGTAAATTGTCACCATTTTATATTTTTAATTGCGCAAATGTGCATTGTTTTTTCTTATTTTGTCGACTGCACAATATAGTAGGGTCAGTTGAGCACCATCTTGGAGAAAAAAAGCACCATGACACAATTCACTCTGCCAGAAATTTGGATGCTGTACTGCTTGGCATTTGTGCCAGAATCTCCAATACAAACATTTCAGAATGTTTTGGAGGAAAATCTGAGGACAGTGCAGAGGTTTCAGAAAGAGTTGGACGGGTCTAATGATAATTACGGAGGTACAGCTGCTCGGAAAACTCATTCTGATGCGAAAAGAACTCCCAAATTTGTTGGTAAGGGCCTCAGATTCAACATAGATGTCTACATCAAGTGCCTTGAGGAGATACTGATGCCCTGGATAAAGAGGGTGGCTGCTGGAAGACACTATGTCTGGCAACTGCACCATTCCACACAAGCAGGAGAATGCAACCACATCACCCCCTTTCATCTGGCCACCTAACTCCCCAGACTGCAACTCTCTTATTTATTATGTATGGGTTGCAGTTGAATGAGTGACCACCAAAACTCCTTGAACACCAAAGATGAACTGAAGGCACCAACTTAAACAAGGAAATTGTCCAGAAAAGTTGCAGGACATTGTGAAGTCATCTGGTGGCCATGCTTTGAAGCCAATGACAATTTTATTGAATAAATTTACTCTTTAGTATTTCAAGATATTTTTGTGTAATTTTAGTAGTAAAATTAGAAAATAAGTCATCTCATTTTAAAAGATATATATATATATATATATATCTTTTAAAATGAGATGTCCTTTATTTTCATTTTTGTGTAATTTAGACAACACTTTATCCATTGCATCCTCTATTATTCTGTGTGTGTGTCACTTATGAATCCCCATTACTTGTCCACTGAGTTTCACATATGCCTAAAATGTTGATATCATCCTGTTTGATGTTTAAGAGCTGACCACTTTGGTATAGTGTCCTGATGTTACAATTCCTAATTCCTATTTTCTATTTGTTGTGAGCAGTGACTGGATAATGGTCTGGTATCACCTCTCACTCATGTCTATCCTTACTGAGCAAGGAGTTATTCCTGAAGAATTTGACCCTCTTTACACTGTTATTCCTTATATTTATCTTACATTCAGGTAATGCTTGTTGTATATGTCTTCTCTTACTTGTCGAGGAGTTACCTCTGGTGGACTTCTTCATGCTGTTGACTTTAATAATTGTATTGTTTGTTGCCATGACTGTTCTTGGGATATGTAGTGGAGTGGTTTAATGTTGCCTTCTCCACGGTGTTTTTATTGAGATACCAACTCTAGTTAGCTGGCTGTTGACTGATGCTAACTTCCAGAAAAGTGACTTGTTGCACCTTCACTGACATGAACTGGAAAGATTATATTGAATCAATTGCTAGGTCTTCTGCTAAGAAAGTTGGTTCACTGTGTTGTGCGAGACAATTTTTCTCACCAGAATCTAACACATTTATAAGTTTACCAATCGTCCATGCCTTGAATATTGCT
>OZ038497.1:31437809-31462809 GCA_964036315.1 Acanthosepion esculentum | reverse complement strand
ACTACTATACTGTGCAGTTGACAAAATCCAAAACAAACAATGCATATGCATGAAATTAAAAAATATAAAATGGTGGTAATTTAGTCATTGCACCCTCTCTATGTGTTTGTATATATATATATATATATATATATATATATATATATATATATATATATATAGGGTTGTCTGGAAAGTTCATGCCAATTTTTAGTCATTCATGTTAGAACATGTCAAAATTATTGACAGATAATATTCTTACATTTATGATTAGCGCACACTTTAAACTATCTCTTGAGACAAAAAGTTTAAAATTACTTAATTTGTGTCAATTTTGCATCCCCATAAAAATGGAAGATTATAAGGTGCATTTTAGACACTTGATGTTTACTGTAAAGGCAAAAATGGCTTGCAAGCAACAAAAAAGATATGTGCTGTGTACAGTGAAGATGCTTTAGCTGACAGAACTGTATGAAAGTCATTCACTAAGTTTAGAGTTGGTGATTGTAGCCTTATTGAAGCTTGGGTACTCAAATCACTACAATGTGAAAAGAATCTTTTGGATTGCATTTTATTTGTTATTTGCTGTATAAATGCAATGAAAATGCACCCTTTTTGAAGCAAATTGAGACAGGTAATGAGAAATGGATCCTTTACAACAATGTTCAGCAAAAAATGTCCGAGGGCAAGTGACATGAACCAACTTTAGCCACCTCAAAAGCAGGTCTTCATCCTAAGAAAATTATGCTGTTCATCTGGTGGGATTGGAAAGGAATCCTGTACTATGAGATTCTGCCAAGTAACCAGTCAATTGATTCTGAAAAGTATTGTTCACAACTGAATGAATTAAAGGCAATAATTCATGAAAAACGCCAGAATTGGCAAACAGGAAAGGTGTTGTTTTCCATCAGGATAATGCCAGATCTCATGTTTCTTTGGCGGCCTGGCAAAAATTATTGCTGCTTGGCTGTGATGTGTTACCCCACCTGCCATATTCCCCAGACATTGCACTTTCAGATTTTCATTTATTCAGGTCCTTGCAAAATAATCTCAATGGTAAAAATTTTAATTTTTTGGATGACATAAAACACCGCAATGAGTTCTTTGCCAAGAAACCACCAAAATTCTGGGAAGATGGAATCTTTAAGTTAAAGGAAAAATGGAGAAAGGTTATGCAACAAAATGGTTCATATTTAGTTGAATAAATATTTAATGGCATAATTTTATTTTATGTTTTAATTTCCCTTAAAAAAAGGCATGAATCTTCCAAACAACCCAATATATAGTTTTCAATGGTCAAGTTTGCTATGGTTTGTTCTTTAAATATGGTAGTAGTAGCAGCAGCAGCAACTGCCACATAAGTCAGCATTATTTGTTACCTCACTTTGGTATTTTTTACTACATCATAAAGTCAGTATATGAACCAGTAACAAAGTTTTTCCAAACAATCTTGGTATGCTTTTGAATATTTACTACACAAGTAGGCGAAGGCAAAATTTTCCATTTGAATGTGGGCGATGGTGCAAAAAAGGTTGGGAACTCTTGGTCTAAAGGGTATATTTTGACCTCCTTTCCCCTTCACAGAAATTGTAATAACCCTTTTTTTGGCGAGTTACATGTTGCTGCAAATAGGTGATGGTTGTTTATATGATTTTTAATGAATGGGAATTATTATAAAAACATTTGTGCCTATAATGTGACTGCTAGATTTTTAGATTTCTTTTGTTTTATGTAAGTATTATTTGAGCAAGTTTTGATGCTTCATCTATATATTGCTCATTGAAACTTAAAAAGAAAGGTATTGTCAGTGGTCGGGAATTAATGATAGAATAAAGCTATTACATATAACCTGTTTTATGATGTTTCACAACATAATGTTCTAGATAAATTTATTGCTGGGCCATGACTATACTATGTAAATCACAAAATAACATTTATTATTTCTGTTTGTTCTCATAATAATAATAATAGTAATAATAATAATGTTGTAGTAAGTGAAAGAAGAAAAGGTGGATGGAATTACAGCTAAAATACTAAGGATAATATACTGTGCTCATTGTTTTAAAATATCATAATATGTAATGAATAACACCTTGGGATAAAAAATCTGAAAACAAACTTCACATTCCAGTTGGATTCATTACATTCACTTATGCACATACTCTTGGGAAAGGTATGAATCCATCTCTTCTGCTCCTAGCTATGGGTTAAATAGCAGGACTGACTGGGTCTTATAGCCTTGGGTGGCAACTAGTCTTTCGGTAACCTACTGTGAGAAAATCTTCTGCCTCATCAGTTATGAATCGAAAGAGATCTGCTCACCCAAGTGTGTGTCATTTATGGCACTTAGCTGACTGAATGTTATAAAATCAATTGAAAAACTATTTTTGGAATTGTATAAAGAAGATAGTTTTGTCTGCTTATCAACTCTCTTATACAACCAACCACACTTTTTGCTTATTGCTAAGTTTTACAACTCTTGTGTTTACATTACTGTAAAGTATTTTATCTCTCCATATTCACCATTGTCTTTTGAATGCACAGCATCAAATTACTATAAATATTTGCTAGTCTACCTGTAATTCATAGGAGATAACATGAAATGATCAATGCTTTTCCAGAAATATGAGTCTCTATTTTCTCGCCAAATTTTTAACCAGATATCCATTTAATTCTCATTATAGAGGCCTTATTCCACCGAATACTGACACATGCCATCCGCTGGTCTCAGGAATGTGGAGGATGTGAACCTTACTTGTATTACAGGGTTGCACGTCTTTTCCTTGACAGTGAACATGACTTTGTCTTGGAAATGATGCCCAGTTCTCATGCTAAGATCAAGGTGATTAAATTTATTCCTTTATATTGTTTTCTTCCTGAAATTTACAATGGACTTTTTACCTTTTGAAGTTTCCATTCCAGCCACATGAATCTTTATGCAAAACAGTATAAATACAAAACATAAAAAAATTAAAAAAAAAAAAAGAAATTGTTATTGTAATTTTCCTTTTATTAAATCTGATGTTAAGGTATTTTGTTATATTTTTTATTAATTTTTAATAAATGTTAATATTAATTATTAATGTGCATATAAGATAGTGTGTGTGTGTGTATATATATATATATATATATATATATATATATATATATATATTTTGAATGATAAAAATTATTAAAAAATTAATTAAAATCTTCAGACATACTGGGTTGTAGATTAATATTCTTATGCTTTTATTATTATTTCATTTTCCTTTTAACTATCATGATGATTGTTTTTTTGCACAGCAGCCGCTCGGGCTTAGCAACCTTTCTTTTAAACATCTTTCGTTAAATATGGCAGACAAGAAAAATTGAATTAATTTTTTATTTAGTTTTTACAGCATTCTTACGTTTTTCCATTTAGTGAGAGTAATGGAGTACAAGCATTTTCCATGATGTCCATTGTCTTAAATGCTTTCAACCACTTATTTAGCCATTTTCAAGGAGGTTTTATTTTAGGTGTTGTTAGTTTCTCTTCAATTTTTGGCTGTCTGATTATGGAAAATTTTTATACTCCATTACTCCTGCCAAACAGAAAAATGTAAGAATGCTGGAAAAACTAAATATAAATCAAATATGTTTCATTGACTATGACAGACAAGGAAAATTTGATGATTTTTTTTTTCTTTGAGTTTTTCTCATATGCTTAAATTTTTACATTTGGTTGGGGTAAGGGATTGTAAAAATTGTCCAGAGTATCTATTGTCGGTGATTGTGATGCTTTCGGACACTTCTTCAGTCATTTCTTTATTTAACAATGGAATCAATGTGTTAAAGATTTTTTTTCTTTTTTTAAATAGAAGAATGCAAACTTGAATTCCAGCCATGTTCCTTTTGCAGAGCTCTGAATAAACGCTACTATCATATAATATGCATCACACAATTACATCTTAAATGACAACAGTGAAAAGAAATTAACAACACTTAACGACAAACCCCTTAAAAATGGCCAAAAGTGGTGGCCGACAGCACTTGGGACAATAGATACTACAAACTATTTTTACACTTCCTTGCCTCCACCAAGCAGAAAAATTCATCAGTTTTTTTCTTGTCTATCATATTCAATGAAATAGGTTTAAAATATATATATATATATATATATATATATATATATATATATATATATATATATATAAAAACAAAGAATTAAATTAATATAGATTGCTACATTCTTCTCTAAGAAAAAACACACAGAGTATGTAATCTTATATTATTCTAGGATAAATCCTACATAATTGGCTAGGATTTTAAAAAGTAATTATTTAAGTTTTCTGGCAAATCTTACAGCTTTGAATATGGTAACTCATTGGAACATCTGCAAAATATTTTTACTTTTAAAGTAATGTAGTTGCCAGCACACTTCAATTAACATACAGCATAAAAAGCTAAAAATGCTTCATAATAATTTGACCTTTTAAACTATTAATAAGCAATTATTGTCTTAAATTTTTCACTGCAATGTTTCAACCAGTTCTTATTGAATAATCTTGCTATTGTGTTGTTTGACATCTGCTATATATACATAAAATATTATTCACCAATACATAATCATTTCTAAGAAAATATGGTTCATTTGTATTTCTTGAAAAGTATCAATTTTAATTCACTTGTAAAGACAATATAAAATTGGTCAAATAATACTTTGATAGTTTTAAAAATCAGACATGCCTATATTTGTAAACTATAATTAATGCGGTCGAACATTGACAGTCTATCATCTTAAGCAAAATACTGCTGCATCAGCTGAAATTAATTTTATGGTAGGCTTGATATTCAGGCTCTTATTTGATGAAGTAAGGACAATCATTTGGTCTGGGTCTCGTCTAACAGCAGAGCCTCATTTTGACCAAAAGTACATTTCAGCCTTTTCCTTTCAACAATGAAAAATAGTGTAGACCTCAATTAAGATCTTAGAAAGTCTGTTCAAGTCTATAAATCATCTTTCAATGAACAGTTAAGAGGACTAGTATGGAAAGTTTAGGAATGAATTCATGTTTATACCAGATATTTGCTGGTCATTGCTCATCAGTGACTGATCGCTACTACCCTCAAATTTCCAGTACTTTTCTCAGACTCCTTGCAAACTCCAACAAATATATGGCCGCCTTCAGATTTCCAACTCCTTCAATCTTGATTCCAGTATATTTTGCTGCTGCTGCTGCTGATTATTATTATTATTATTATCAGCATTAACAGCTGTGGATACAACAGATTAGCTCAAAAGAAGTACAAGTAGTGTTGACTGGGTGGGAATGGTGATCCTCTAGTAATTTTGAAGACAGTTAAGATTTGATCCCACAAACCAGAAGCTGTCCTAGTGAATGGGAAAAAATCTATAGAGCTTTGAAATGCACATGGATCACTTGATTTAGGCTAGGTGACTAGATCTAATCGCCATGAACAGAGAGAAAAATTGTTGTATATGAATGGTGTTGTCTTGCCAGAGCACAGAGTGAAATGGAAAGAGAGTGAAAAGCTGGAAAAATAACAAGAACTTGCCAGAGAACTGAAGAAAGTATGAAACACAAATGTGACAACTGTGCCTATCATTATTGATATTTTGGGGACATCTTGATATAGTGTAATGGCTAGCAAGCTTGTCCTGCTAGAACAATTATGACTGAGTAGTGAGTTCAACCCTCATTGGGTGCCCTAGTCTTTCAGCCTTGTGCTACATTTGCACTATGCTTAGAAAATCACCATTGGGTACTTCAATGTGGTGTAATGGTTAGCAAGTTTGCCTTGCCAGACCAATCACAACTGAGTAGCGAGTTTGATCGTGACTGGGTGCCCCATACTTCAGGCCTTGTGCCACATCTAATCTACGCTTAGAAAATCACCATTATTATGTTCTTGAAATAGTCCCAAAGAACCTTGTGAAGAGGTTGGAAGATTTAGAAACAGATTAAAGCCCTCCAGACTAGTAAATTAACTTGAATGCAAAGAAGGTTGTTGGAGACTTATAAGGACTTGCAATTATTTGACTCGGTTATGTGTAAACTCAAATAAAATGGAACAGATAAACTGTTTCAAAACACTGGAACAATATATATATATATATATATATATATATATATATATATATATATATATATACGCCAAAAACATATTTGGCTTTATTATTAAGTCTTTAATAAGCCAAGTGGATTACTTTTGTTGACAGGTGGTTGTTATGCGAGTGACTGGATCTAGAGAGGATGGTGTGTACATTGATGATAAAGGTGAGAAGGCACCCCTTGTTGCCAGCCCACATGCAGTGGCAAAGGTATTTATACAAATCTCTAGACTTGATTTACCTAATAGATTTTCAGATTATTATCAAATTGTCTTTCTTAATGAATATGATTCATGGAATACTAGTTTTTATTGAATATAAAATTAGTCTTTATTTCATTAAAAAAAAATCTTAGATTATTTAAAACTATTTTTACCAAAACAAATTTAAGATAATTGTAACAAAAAGTGTATAAAGTAAACTTTATGCAGTTTAGGCTTTCTGACTACTTAAATGCAGGCAATAATATAGCCTGAAAACTGTGTTAACATCCTAACTTTGGATTGAACTATATTGTGGATTCATTTTATTTTTATATAATAAAGCAAAAACTTTCCATATCGAGTGCTAACTTTCCTTTGCTTCTGCCAATATCTGTCACTGAAATCAAGTAATAATCCATCTGAAGTTATATATTTTAGACTTAATTAGAAAAACACTTATCTAAAATTTTATGTCTGTGTATAATTATATATATATATATATATATATATATATATGAAAAATGTATTTTAAACATTTTTGAATTTAAATTAAAAATTTTGATTACCCATGATCAGGTGCGAAATTTTCTTGACTCAGCTCTGCTAAACTTACGTGAAATGTGGATGAAGCGTATTTCATATACAACATGTGTAAGTTGTCCTTGTGGGCGTCCCTGTGATCTCCATCATAAAATTGCTTGTGCTCAAGAAATATGTCTTCATTTCTTGGATCTTGATGAGTGCCTTACAAAAAAGGTGAGTCAAGTACAAAATTTTACCTTTTTGCTATCACTGAAATGAAATGGAGTGATTATATTGAATCAGTTGTTAAGTCTGTTGCTAAGGAAAGGTTCACTGTGTCTTGCCAAACAATTTTTCTCATCAGAATTCATCTTGCACATTTATAAATCTACCATTCAGTATTGAATACTGCTGTCATATATGGTCTGGTGCTCCTGCTATATATCTCTAGATCCTTGACAAAATCTGAAGGGTCTGTCATATTATCAGTTCTGACCTCGCAGCTTGACTTCACTCACTTTCCCAATCTCTGTGACATGGCTTGCCTTTGTCTCTTCTATAAATATTTTCATGTCAGTTGTTCTAATGAGCTCTCTTCTTTGGTACCTTGACTGTATGAATTTGAGCATACTACTAGATTGGCAACTCTGATCCCATCATTCTACTGTTGAAACAGCTAGATGTAACCTTAAGTTCTATTCTAATAGTTTCTTTCCTCACACTTCTCATCTGTGGAACTCTCTTCTGATTTCTTGCTTCCCTGCCACCTACAATCTTCAAAAATTTAAATCCAATGCCAAACACCATATTCTGTCTTCTTGAATTCTGTCCTTTTCTTTTATTTCTCCTTGATTAAAGTCTTCTCATTAGTACCACCGAGAGTGGAGGAGAATGCGGTGTCTTAGTCGCATTATCACCTTGCTTGGGGTGAAATGATTTAAAAAAAAAAAAAAAAAAAAGTGTGTCATTATCTCATTGGTTGGGATGAAATGAATTTTTTTTTGAAATTGATGGAAGTATACACTAAATTGTATAAGAAAAATTATAAAAAATGAATCTGTATTTTTAACAAATTCTGGAATATTTGAAATTTCACAGAAAAAAAATCCATGTCTCTGCATCAAAAGATTATCCTTGGCATAAATATTAAAAGGCAATTATTTTTTATATATATAATTCGATTAACACAATGCTCCAGATTTTCATGGTTATCTTTTCATTATTTAGGTAAATATAGTAGCCATCTTTAACTCAATGCTTTCTTCTAATTCCTATAACCAGGTAAGTTACAAATTTGGGTTCTCTTGTGGGAGCCACAACACATTAGCATTATATTATTAATTTAACCTTATTAAAAAAAAAAAATTCAAGAAAACATTCTATTGAATCAATTTTTTTTTTTTTTTCTTATTTTGTGATAGTGAAAATTTTAAATTTTCCATTAGTTTTCTTATAAAATAATTGCTAGAACTGTTTTTAAATATCTGAAAGATTGACAAAAGGAAAATGTATATAATGTTCAATTAATTATTTAGCAAAATGAATTTGGAAGTGTTCAATCAAATATTAAGATATTATGCTCTTTATTAAAAAAAGTTAACTTTTACAACAATATTTTTACAAAAAATACTTTGTAATGAAATTTCTTATAATACCATTAATTTACCTCAAAATAATTTAAAGAATATCATAATTTATTATTGGAAATTAAACTTGAAAAAGACTAATGAAATTTTTTTTTAAATTTGATATCTTAAAAATTCTTGCAATCTGATACACTCTGAATTAAATTGATTGTAAGAGAAACAAGTTTACTCTGTTTTATTGGTACAAATAAAAAGTGCATAGTGTACAGTTGCTATATTTTTTTAATACTTTTAATAAAATAAATAAGAATAGAAAAAAATTCATAACTGCCACTTTGATTAATCAAGTCTATCTGATATTAACCATTAATAATATTACATAATTTACTATAGTAGTTGGTTTGGATTCATTGTCACTTGTATATAATTAACTTTTATATTTTTAGGTGGTTTGCTGTGGCCATCGAAGAGTGAAAACTGGATTTGTACAAAAATGGTTCCCTAATCCATCATCAGTTGGTGAGTCTAGAATATGTATTTTCTGAGCTTTATTTTAAACAAATTCCTTGATAATGTCTAGCATCCGATGCCCATAAGAGGCATTTCAGAGCAATACGACATTCATGGTAGAAGGAGCATTTAGCTTGGGGTAAACGGTGGGCCTCCTCCTCACACAAGTGCACACTTTTCAGGGATTTATCCAGGCCAACCTGTTTCAGCACTTCCCAGATTTCCAACTCTGTAATGGGACCCTCGCACCTAGCCATTTCAGCTGCCTCGAGGCAGGGAAAGTCAGCTAACTAGATGTCAAACTGTGCATGGCTCAGACCGGGCTTCCTTGGTGAAAAGCTCCTGAAAGTACTCATGCAAAGCCTCACGCATGCCCTCATTTGTTGTCACGGTCCACTTATCCGGCAATGTGATGCATGCGATATGTCGCCGAGATGCATTCCGAGCTTCCTCTGCACGCAATTCAGCGGCCATATTTGTTGCCTCAATGAACATTCTTTTTAACCTAGATCTAACTACCAGAGCTTGATCCTTCTTGATAAGCAAGGAGGCCAACTCTGCCTTAGCTAAAGCTATGTCCCCACTATCACAGGATTTGATCGCCCGATCAACTTACTGCTCTAAAACCGTTTGTGCCGCTAATCTATCTAGATTGAGCTGATGATTATAATCAGCAGCAAACGTTCTGATTTTGGATTTTAAATTATCCCACCAGGCATTTCCCACAACCGCTCACGTCAGTTCCCTCTGTATCATTAGTAGCAGCTGGTCCCAGAAATCTTGCTCACCAAATAATGAGTTTAATTTCCAGTAGCCAGCCATCTTAACCTTAGGCTTATCTAAGTTTACACGGACCCAGACAAGCCTATGATCCGAATAAACTATCTCATGGAAACTTGGACACCATAAGAGCCTTACATCAACTCTCCTAACTAAGACTCGGTCAAGGTAGCTAGAACACACCTCTGTAGCCGAGCCGCCACTATTAATCCAAGTTCACACTGCCTCCAAAGGGTGTTCATTTCGTTACTTATCAACAAGATCAAACCCGTTGATAAAGTCCTGAAATGGTTTCACATCCCGGTTGTTAGTACCCAAATTTGGCCCTATACAATCTATATCAGGGTCAAGGACGGCATTCCAATCGCCCACTAAAACTACCCGATGCGATGTCGTCAAAAACGGTTCGATCTGCCGAAACAAAGCAGGTCGCTCAGAATGAATATTGGGAACATAAAACCCCAATGAGACGAAGAGCCTTATCCTTTATGGTAACATCCAGCATGCAAAGTATGCCCGCTGGATCCGCGAAGACAAGAACACACGCAGCCTTCAAAGACTGCTCACCAGCCAAGAGACACCCCTCAAGCGTCCATCAAAACATGCTGAATAGAGGGAAAACCCTCTAGACAGAATGCCTTCATAGTCGCGAGAAGAAAAACTTGTCTCTTGTACACAACATATTCATCCCGAGAGGCTGAAGGTCACAAGAGAGCCTCGCCCTGCGAGACTCCGACCTCAGGCATTCACACTTGCTAACCAGAGAGACATGAGGAAACCGATTAGGGTTGCTCTTCTGCATTGAACATGGCCAAGGCTAGGACACTGATGGCTTTTCCCATTGAGCCAGTACCCATCTCACTCTTGATGGTGCCATCAGGAGACAGGCCGCCAATGTCCAGAAGGAAGGTTAGCTTTAGAGCTCTATATAGGGAGGGGTGAACAAAAAGCGGGAACCTCCCTGAACAAAACTGCTGCAATTTTTTCACATTATCATCAAAACATGTCATTGGTGGAAACATACCGAAAGTTTGGTTAGTCTTGGCCATCATTGCCCATATTTGTTGGCCTGCTACACCAGATCGCACCACAGTGAGGACCTTTTTGGCGTTGGGGAAGTTTCAGGGGTTCTCTATGTCCAAATTTTTTATTTTTCTAAAATTTAAAAGGGCTTTTAAATTTTTTAATTTTTTGGCATGTATTAATGCCTTATCCTCTATTTCTTTTGAGACACTGCACACGTCTTCCTCTGTATTGAATATGGGCTTGGATTTGATTTTTTTTTTTTCCTATTGTGGGTTCCGATGTGTCTGAAGATGGGCTTCTTTGTCTCTTTTGTTGATCTTGTTTTTTTGGTGAATTTATGGGTGTTTGCATAGGGGAAGGATTGGGTGATGGAATGGGAGATAATTTTTTGGAAGATGGTTTGGGCACAGGTCTCTTCTTCAGTGTGGTCATGTTAGATGTAACTTTGCTTAATGGTTTGACAATAGGAGGAGGAAACATGGGATAATGTTTTGTGACGGGGGAAGACGGTGCCGAAAAAGAGGTGCCAGATTTTCTTTTCGAATCCTGACATTTGGTTTTTAATGTCTCCACAAGCTGCTTCAATTTTTCCTTCTTCTGGAAAGATAGTTCGTATTGTAGCATCTTTTGATGCAGTTTATCTGAGTAGCTGGCCAGAGGATTGCCCTTAGCACTACTTGAGGGAGTGGGGCTGTTAGTGCCTTTGCCTTTTTTGGATGTGGAACAAGGACCCGCTGACTGGGTCTTCCCTTTAACCCTGCCAACGACCTGCCATTCCCTCTCTCCCTTCTCCCTAACCGCTCTGGTGGCGGGCAAAGGCTTTTCGGGGAATGGGGGCTGAGATTTGGACCCAACCAGGAGTTTTTCCACACTGGTCCCAATCGCTGGCAAGCTCAAGCTCACTACAGGCGAGACGGATTGTACAGACTTGACCAAAGGGGGATTTGCTTGGGCGGGGACCAAAACTTCAGAGGCCTTGTTCTCTGCAGGAAGAGGACAGGTGATCAGTCTTTCCACACTTCCAGCATGCCGGTTTACGCCCGGTTACAATTATCGGCATTTTCTGGTCCCAATCGCTGGCAAGCTCACTACAGGCGAGACGGATTGTACAGACTTGACCAAAGGGGGATTTGGTTGGGCGGGGACCAAAACTTCAGAGGCCTTGTTCTCTGCAGGAAGAGGACAGGTGATCAGTCTTTCCACACTTCCAGCATGCCGGTTTACGCCCGGTTACAATTATCGGCATTTTCTGGGCCTCTACATCCAGACAGTTGCGAATGGAGATGAAGGCCTCTCTATCAATCATTAACTCAAAACTCCACCCCCCCAGTCAGATCGTCCGAGGAAGCACTATGTATCTGTCCAAACTGGCACGGATAGGCTGCCAAATGCTCCCCGACAATCTGAAGAGGAACCTCGTATACTGAAACTTTGTCCTCCGCCTGTCTTCATACTCGTCAGTAATATGAATAGGAAGAAAATTGAAAATTAAAAGGAACTTAACGTGAATAAAAGTTGAAATCAAAACAGTGCACAAATTATTGCAATATGTTTGGAGTTTACCACCGGTTGTAAGATGTCAGCGAAAAAAGAACTCTCCTCACAGAGGTACCTTAGAGGAAAGTTCATCAGAAAGTAATTTATAGAAAAGTCACAGGGAAACTTCCTTCAAATGAATGTGGCATCCTGGGAATAATTATAAATATTAGAAGTAACTTCCTATTAGAATAGTGAAATTTTAATAAAAACTAGGATTCTAGTTCAAATAAACTGTCAGTCAGGATATTTTGGTATTAAATTTAGACCACTTTTAATTGAGTTATTTAAATTCCATTTAATTTTTATTTAGCTTTAAGTAAAAAAAAATTTTTTTTTTCTTTTTTTTTTTTTAGATTCAATTAACAAAGAAATTCAGCCTTTAATTGCTTTCTGGATATTTTTCTCAAAATTGATTATATTCTACAAATCATTTTCTTTTCTTGTATATTTATTTTCTTCCAAACTGCCTTGTTTCAGCCTTGAAAAAAACAATTTTACCTGACATATCAACGGAAGGGACAGATGGGAACATAGAGAAAGAATTACCAGAATTACCACATTGGATAAAAAGTGCTGCTAAATTATTAAACAGTGGAATGGAAAATCAAGACTGGATCTGTTTAGCTAACCATCTTGGTAACCAATTGCCTCATCCTTTTGATTTAGCATTAACTCCTTCTTTGCATAGAATCCTACAAACAACAATTCACATTGCAAAAAAAAGATGAACTACTATTTTTCTTTTATTCCCACTTATTTTCTAATGGCAATTTCTTATAACAATATTACGATAAAACTACAATTTTATATATACACAGGTCACTCTAAAGTGCCTCTTCTTTAAGTGTGTTGGCTGACAATGTCAAAGGTTTATGCAGGGTCTATGACAGGGCTGAACCATCTTACTAATAATTCATAATTTATTTTGCCTTATTTTACTATCATAGTTGAATGGTCATCTGGCAAAATAGTGTCTAGCATGAAAGTATTTAAGAAGTAGGCAGTACAAAGAGTTCTTCAATGTAGAATAAAAATTACATCCCTTGACATTCATCAATGCTTGTTAAACATTTATAGAGACCAAACAGTGGATGTGAGCACAGTAGATAATGTTTTGTCATTGGTGGTAGCAATTTGTGTGTGTAGCTATATTCCAGGTGGCCTGGAAATGAAAAGCTCTTGTTTATTATTGATGAAAGAGCACAGCCTGTTGTGATGACTATAAGGTAAAAAATAGTGTTTTGAAACTGGATTGATTTGTTTTTATGGCTTCTCAACAGTTTATAGGTTATTTAAAGGTGAAACCGTTTGGATTATAAGAATAATTCTCTTTCTTTTTTTTCTTTTTTTTTTTACAAATGAATATTTCATTAACTATTTTTTGAGAATAACAGTGATTTTTCAGATGCAAGTCTTACTAAATAACATATAGTTGTGGAAATGGATTCATATATTTCCTGAGGTTATTTGTGTGTAAGTGAATATAACTAACCTGACTGGAATTTGAACTCAGCTCTTCAATTTCTTATTCTGAGCCACTACCCATTACACCACCCACACATCCTTTGAAACAGGAAACTTGCTCTATCCAACATTGTTATTGTGCTCTCTGTATCTGTTGCAATTTCTCTGTGAAAAAAAAACAAAGCGGCATTACTTTAGGTGTATTCCTTGTGTGTGTGTGTAAACAGCCTGAGCATAGAAATCAACACTGCATAGTGACTATCAGTTTCACACAATAAGTGTCTATCAGACCATGTGTTGCTACTCTTAGCGTGGACTCTATATATAGGTCACACAAATAACAGAAACACATGGTCTGATGAGGCATGCACCTGACAATCGCTATGTAGTGTCAATTTCTGCATCTGCACTGCTTAGATCTGTGGTTCCCAATGTGGGGGGGGGGGGGCAATTCGAAAATGAATTATTAACATTGAATTTTTTCTAGTGAATCTGTGAGAGTTAATACATATGGTGCATATACAGTATGCATACATAAAAATATTTGTTTACATTTATTACATGTGTGATTACATATGTACTATATATATATATATATATATATATATATATATATATATATATAGTATTGTCACAGCCAAGATCTCAGACAAATTTCATTTATATTCTAAGCTGGAATATAAGATGATTTGACTCGGGTTTGATTCACTGCATTCATACAAGGAAAGGATGTCTACAGATCAGGAACAAGTCACACAAAACACGATAATCGGTGAAAGAAAGACAGCAAACACGTGGATTCAATTTCAGACTTACAATTTAATTCAATAACATGAAAAGCAAGAAAAAGAAAAGAAAAAAAGTAGCTTGTTTTGGGTGAACATGCGGTGAAATGTGGCATTTAACACAAAAGTTTCAATATCACGTCTCTTTAGATCAATGGAATTCAAGTAGTACTTATCTGCACTTCAAATCCAATATGTCAATATTTTCACAGAGAATTAAATCGGATAATTCCCTGTTTTCACATAAAAAGACTTGAAATGATCGACAAGTTCAAAGAAATAGAATGTTCAAATCTATGGATAATTTCCAATCTCCATCCAGGTACAAAACTGGTTAATTCCATTATTTCATTCTGTACTTTTCTGCTTTGGACAGTTAAGTGCAGGAGTTGGTTATCCAATTCGTTTGACTGTCTTCTTCCAGCTGTTGAATCTTTCTCTCCTTTAATACACAAATCATAGTAGCACTGCACAACACATACATACATACATACATACACACACACACACACACACACACATATATATATATATATATATATATATATAAACATAATATTTTTATAAATACTGTAAAATTCTAAAATTAAATGATAATGCTATTGCATATATGCAGTCTCAAGTTGTCAAGGAAAGTTAACAGCTTTTTAGGCTTCCTCCACAGGAATAGGAGTTTGCTTTTTGAATAGTAAGAAATATATTTTATGTGCAGTCAGGGCATCAGGATTTTAGAGATGCTTAGGTGAGGTATGGCCAAAAAAAACAGTTGGTAGCCCCTGGTTTAGATCTACAACTGATATTTAGTACACTTTTCCCATAAATATAGCAAACTTCTTACAATATAATTATATATCTAGATCTCTCATATTAGATAAAATATACAATTTATAAAATATTTCTTGAATGTGTAAACAATTTACTGTGCTTTGGTTTAGTCTGGTGTAATGTTGCAAAGTTAGGCATTTGGTCTGGTGTAATGTTGCAAAGTTAGGCATTTGGTCTGGTGTAATGTCGCAACGTTAGGCATTTGGTTGGGCATAGTGTCATTAAGAAAGAGTCAGCCTATAAGTCTAATCTGCTGTTGATCAAGAGTACACATCCTATATCATGTCTATTTATCATTGCATTTCTCATTTCCTACTTTCGTATGTTTTTGCATTTCTATGACTTGCCGTTCTTTCTATTCTTTTTTTATACATTGAAGGTTACAAGAAATCCAAGTTAGAAAAATTCAACAACGATTTAAATCCCTCTTTGGCTTTACTCACTGATTGGATCCTGAGTAGTGGAAACACCCAGGTTTCTGTTGATGTACTGCTTACCTTTCTGGAGCAGATGTCTCGCTATGACATCATTGAGGCTTTACATGAATACAGAAGTAAGTAACAGTTTTTTTTTTGGGGGGGGGGGTGCCTAACATTAATTTTGAACATTGCGAAATTAATCATTTCAATGGCTTTAGGAATTACTCTTTTATTTTTGGCAGCTAGTATATTTTTTATACTAAAGTAACAAAATAAATTTTTTTTTTTTTTTCCAGTAAAGGGCAAAGGGAAACAGTGAATACCATACTTAATGAGGGTTTGTAAATGGATAGCAGATATGTGGAGAGCCATGATCTCTGCATCCTGAAGGGACAAAGCACATAAAAAGTCTAAGAAAATTCCCTGATTAAATTCTCGTTTTCGAAGTGACATTTAATTTTGATTACTATTTCCAAATTCTTCTATATATTCTTATTTTTCAGTCCATTATTCCTTCTCTTTATCATGATTTTTTTATTATTTCCTCAAGACGAATTTATTATAAAAGTAGTGAAGCCACTTTAGCAAATCTGTCATTTCTATGTGCACGAAAGCAAAACTATAGTTACAATTAATTTAGACGACATGATTCATACACATGTTACAAAAGCACTTTCTCTTCATTACTTGGGAATACCAGGTGCTGTAAGCTTGGATGTGCGGGTGGTGTAATTGACAATGGCTTGGGAGAGAGCTGAGTTCTAGTTCCTGTTGGGTTTATTACATTCATTTACACACAAATACTCTTGGGAAGGGTATGACTCCACCTCTTCTCTACCCAGCTATAGGTTAATTAACAAGACTTGTATCACTAATTCATTATTATTTTCCAAAAAATTCTTACAATCTAAAAATATTTTCTGTCTTTAAATAACCTGCAATGGGTTGATAGGCTGTAAAAAAAAACAAATCAATCTTCATTACTACTGACAATTCTACTGTAGCAGAAATATATTCAGGTAAAAGGAAATATGCCTACTCAGACTTTGGAATACAAACTGACTTTACTAAGCTACATTATAAAGTCTTGCTAATTGGTAGCTTCAAATACTTTTCTTACAATGGGAATCAAACAAAATCTTGTAAATATGAAGCACATTAACATAAATTAGTTTAAAATATAAATATTCCACAATAATAATTAGTGATCAATGCCATTTGCTAAAACTGACAATGTACCTTTCCAATGGAGCAAACTTTAAAAAGGAAAAAAACTGACATCATAGTTTTGATAAATGTTATAAAATGGGGAAATCCTGATAACTAAGAACGAATACAAAAATATCAATTATTTGATTTGTTGACCTAACATTAAAAAATTTCACTTTGACTAAAATGTCCCAAAAGAAGATTTGCTTTTGTTATTTAGTGTCCATTACAACTTTATCAAATTTAAGAACAGGTAAACAGTGACTGAGCAGTACTAAAAATAAGAACTAGACAATATCTCCAGACATGAGCAGTAAAACGAGAACAGTCTACCCCCTGTAGATTAAATAAAGGGTTCATTTCAAAATTACCTGTAGGTTACCCAGATCAAAGTCCAGAGAGCACAATGGCTGAAACATATGATGACAACAACAAAGTTGAGGACAATAATCTGAATATTTATTCTATAATTATTTCCCTGATAATACTGATCAACAAGATTCTTTGCTTGATTAATTCCTTACTTCAGGTATCAGGTCTACACTGACCAAGGGTGGTAGCACCTGTTAAGGTCCCAGCCATGGACAAATAGGGAACCCCCAAACAAAACATTATGAAAGTATAAAAATATCAGCAATACATTTTTATATAAAAAAAAAATTTACCAACTATACCTATTTATAGCAAAATTACCAACAATACATTTTATCTGTAGTTGAAGACATACAGTTACATTCAAAATATTTAGATTTTGGCATTAAATAACCCATAGAGGTTGATATGATGCTAATCAAAATCAACAAACCAAATCTTAGCTCTTGCCAAGCATCACAATTCTGTCCTCTTGACAATTTGGATTGCGTTGTAGTATGTGGGGGTCAGTCTACACAGATTTTAGGAGGAAAAATAAAATCTGAGTGTCATGTCCACAAATACAACACAATATTATAAACAACATGGAGAAATGATCTTCACAGAAAAGGAAGAAGACCAAGCTAAATATGACAGTAACATAACATTTATACAGTCAGGTACATGTATTCACATATTAAAACTCAATGTTCTTTGTTGTGGCCATGAAAAGACCAATAGTTCAATTGTTTGAAATGATTTGTTGCAAGTGAGTCTTCAAAGTGAGATGGTACACCAATATATATATATATATATATATATATATATATATATGTATGTATGTATAGCACACACTAATGAAATATGTGTGTGACTGCTGACTGATTGCATGCCACAGCAGTAATTTTAAAACAAAGTGAACAAAGAGAGGGGATATAAGACTTGCTTTCATTGTGGCTTTGTATGTAGAAAAATCATCACTGGCATATGCATTATCATGGTATATGTGTCCATGTTGTTGATCAAGGCCGATCTGCTTTGCTGTCTTTTGCTGACTGTCCTTCACTGACTGTGCCATTGCAGATCTGGTCGTTGATGAGTCATTTTTTTTTTTCACTATTTGACAGCCGGTGATCAGCTCACAAAATTTATCTGAGTTTTGTGCTGGAATCCATTCAGTAACCCAAGCCCTGACCTATTTTCCAGTCATTTGGAGTTCAACCACATGGACATAGTAGAGAGCACATCACATGACTTGTTATATCCAGTCATGTTCCAGAAACCACTTACTTAATTTGAAGCCGTGTTTGTACAGAATTGTAAAAAAAAATTTTTCATATATACTGAATTTAGTAAGATTTATTTGTGGGCATCTCTTATTTATTTGTGTTTCACTTATTGGCCATAAAATATAGGAGTTTATATCCTGTAAGTATGTTGATATTTCTTTTAAGTTGTCTGTTAGACAAGAACCTCCTATTAACAAGATGTCTTTCTGTTACCAGTATATTCATTGAGATTTATTTATGACTTTCTTTGAGATGCTTCCTGTATTGATATTTTTAACCTTCCTATTGATAATTGTACCACTGAGCTTTCTTCTTGGATTAAAGCCAACATTGATGCTTTTGTACCTTTTTGGAAATACCAGGTGAAACCAAAATCTTCTCCTTGTCTGTAATGTTTTCTTTTTCTCATGTTGTCTCATATTCAATACCCCCTTTGTATCTTAGTGGCTTTATTGCCTTGCTTGTGGTGAAATGATTTCTTTTTAATTATTTTTTATTGCTTTTTTTTTTTTCTTTTTAAATAAAATCATTTTTTTTTTCATTTTTTTTTTATAGACAAAGCAGGGTCTGCCCCACCACCCCAGGTGTTTATAAGCTACCAGTGGGACAGTCAAGATGAGGTACAAGCATTATGGGACAGGCTTGAAAGAGCTGGTTACTCCTGCTGGATGGATATTGGACAGCTTGGTGGAGGTGACCAACTCTATAACAGGATAGAACATGGTATACGAAACTGCAAGGTGCCAAACAGTCATTATTCTTTAAGCAGTGTGAAACTGATTTATAAATCTTTTAACAAACGTTTTATTTGTTAGAGTAGAATTTACTATCAATTTAGGGAGGCAATCATAATGGCAAATGTTATTTGCCCCAAAGATGGCATGATCAAAACCATTAAATTGAATCTTTACTCCGTCAAATCATTCGTTGGAATATTAAAGGGAGATAGCTTTTTTTTAATAATGCTTCAAAACTAATCACTGAAATTTTCATTCATATTTGTTTAATATTTTGGTTTTATTCTAGGAATATTTAAAAATGAGTAAAAAAAAAAATAACGAAAACCAAGCCCATTTAAGTATTTGTCCTATCCCAAATAAACGCATAAATAAATTAGATCTTTAAAACATTTTTTGTATTAATTCATTACTCTTTCTTTTGTTTAATTTAAATATTTATTTTACATTTTAATTGGAATTTTTATTTATATTTTATTTTCATTGCCTCAACAAAGGATATTTAATTTCCTGGATTTAACTGATTTCTGCATTAAATAATCCTCTTAGTCTTAAATAAACCAACTGACTTGTCAATCATCCATTATCATAAATAAGCAACAATCAAATTAGCGAGTGTAATTTTTCAACTATCCATTCAAAAAGAGCGCCTTTTAGAGATAACAATTATCTCCCTTTAATTTTACACATTTGGATTTTTTCAGTGAAGTCAACCATTAAATTCCGCAAAGACAAATAACGTTCACTGTTATGAACCGGACATGTTGTATATTCCCCCAAAGAAATCTATGGTGTCAAGGAAGACAACTCTTTAAATTACTGACGTTATCTCTCTTTTTTAATTTAACAACTTAATTTGAGATGAGTGAGAAAGTGGAACTAATATCTATTTGATTCAATACTTTTTTTTAGGTACCTACATAAAACAGTCAATAAGATTTGTTTATAATTTTATTAGTTTCTAACATTTTTAGAGTTTCTTCAATAATAGTAAAGTGACATCCATAGAAGAAATGGAAAAAGAATGGGATTGTGTAGTGAATTACTTATAAAGACACCATTAATATGATTACAGCAGATGCTCTTTTTTTGTCAATTAGTCTTTGGTACAAGACAAGAGAAACACTTCAGTCAAAAAATAACCTGAAAGATAATTTTAATGTGTAGAGAAACCATTTTCTTATTTGCATTGAAATTAATAATTATAAATAATAGGAAGAATCCAGATGTTTCTTACAAATTAGAATGTGTCTCTTAAACATTACTTGGATTTAGAGATTTCATAGCCAATATCAAATATTAGGAAATATACAAGTTTTTATAATTCTTGCTTTTTATTTATTTATCTTTAGTTGAGCTCAAAATAATATTCCTATCAACAAAGCATTTTGGCTTTGCCTATTATTATTAATTAAAATGTCCTTTTTCATGGGACTGATTCCTTCTCACAAAATTTATAATACATGTTCAATAACATTATATTCGGGTTATTCTGTTATTTGATATGATTTTCATTTACAGATTGTCGTAGCTTGCATCACTCCAAAATATATTGTCTCCCAGCACTGTAGCCGTGAACTGAGCCTTGCTGATTTACTGTGCAAGCCAATTCTACCTGTTATGTTTGAGACTGTAGTGTGGCCACCACCTGGTGGTATGGCATTAATCTTCTCAAACCTTTTATATATCAATATGAAAGGTAAGTAAAACTTGTGTGTTCTAAGCTGTTTGTTTGTAATAATAAAATAAAACCTATTGATATACATTAAATTATATAATTTAATGTATGTGAAGGCAAACAATTTTTCAATAAAACAGTGTTTAATAGCTATCTAGAGCAAATAATTATTGTATCACAAATATTGAAAGTTCACAATACTTATTGAAGATCAACTCAGTTTTGCAGTGCTTTGTTCTTCAGGATGAAGCATCACAAAACTCCGAGTTGATCTTTGATAAGTATAATGAACTTTCAATATTTTTGTAAAGTATGGACCTACGCACATCAAATTGTCTTTAAATTAAGTGGTGGTAGAAGAATTATTGTTGAACTTTTAAAAGGTAAGCTTAAATATTAATGTAATACTTGAATGCATTGATCAATTTTGAGTTTGTAGTTTATTGTTGCCTATCACATATGGCAAGCAGTATAACTTGCAAAAAAAATCCCTGCCAACAGAGGACCAGATTGCAATCAAGAGAGCCAAGGTTGCAACGAGGAAAAGAAAGTCCTGTGCAAATGAAAACCCTGATCAAACTACATCCGGGAGAGCTTCCAATGCTGAGAATATGCAAAGTCTTAGGGACTCTCAAACTCCTGAACAAGCTGAAGGCCCAATCAAGAGTCCTCTGCAGGAGCTAGCTTAAATGCCACATAATAGGGTGGCTTTTAAGCTAGTAATCAATAAATTAATAATTAAATTAACAAATATTATTAACAAAAAAAGATATACGTCTATACAGGGATGATGGTCTATTAATTCTAAGAAATTGCAGCGACACAACTGCAGAAAGAATAAAAGAAATAATTTAAAAAAAACTTCAAAACCCTAGGATTTACAATAGATATAAAATCCAACCCCCAAATAGTAAATTTCAACCTAAACGGAGGAACAAACTATACAGAAAACCAAACAACAACCCAATATACATTAACAAAAAATTTGAATCCCACCCCTAATGTATTCAAACAAATTCCCATATCTATAAATGAAAGAATTTCAACAAATTCTAGTAGCCTAAAAATATTCAATGAAAACAAAAAACATATGAATCAGCCCTAAGAAACAGCAGATATTCAAACTAGAATACAAAAACAGAAATATAATTTGTTTCAACGCCCATCTCCCAATACAATAAAGACAAAAATAGGGAAATATTCTTTAAAATAATTGACAAACACTTCCCTAAAAACAGCAAATTATCAATAAAAATAAATAAATAAATGAAATAAATATAAACTTAAAAAAATGAATTATTAATAAATAAATAAATAAACAAATATTAAACATACACACCCATACGTGTGTGTGTGTGTGTGTGCATATAAATATATACATTTAGGTGGCTTAAACACTCTATCACTAACCTTACTGGCATCCAAACCCTTAACTTCTCAATCTCTCACATGTGGTTGATTTCCCCAGTCACCCTGACAGATGCGCTTCTATTCTCAATCTCTTTTTTACCTCTATCCCTGACTTTATTTGGCCCCAGTTTCTCCAAACTCTACAACTATTGCCTCACAGTTTTCCAGCTTGTTGGAAGTCCTCTTCTGTAGTCTCTGTTTTTAAGAAATCTGGAGAACTTTATGACCCATCTAACTATTGCCCTATTAGTCTTCTACTGCTTTTTGATAAAGTATTCAAGGCTTTAATCAGTGCTGAAGTAGTTAAGCAGCTTACCTCTCACTACCTACTCTCTGACAAACAATATGGATTCCATTTTACCCCGTCCTGGGTATGACGTTAAACTGCATCCAACAGCAAGGCCTCTGATCAGGAGGTTTTGAGGAAGCGTGGAACCACCTCTTAATTGCTGGTGTTCCCAGGTCCACCCAGACCCGGGGTGGTAGCACCTGTCGGGGTCCCAGCTATGGGCAAATAGTGAACTTCCAGATCTTTCCCGCGTCCTGGGTATGACGACAAACTACATCCGCGTCCTGGGTATGACGACAAACTACATCCGCGTCCTGGGTATGACGACAAACTACATCCGCGTCCTGGGTATGACGACAAACTACATCCGCATATTTCATAAATATTATCAACAAAATAATTGCTTTTTTATAAAGATCACAAAAGACCAGAATGAAAATGAAAAAATATTATTACCAGCTCAAAAACAATATTACCAACTATACTTTTTTGAAAAACAATATTACCAACTATACTTTTTTGAAAAACAATATTACCAACTATACTTTTTTGAAAAACAATATTACCAACTATACTTTTTTGAGAAAAAAAAAAAAAAAATTTTTCAAAACCCAACAGCTATGGGCAAATAGTGAACTTCCAGATCTTTCCCGCGTCCTGGGTATGACGACAAACTACATCCGCGTCCTGGGTATGACGACAAACTACATCCGCGTCCTGGGTATACAAAATAACCAACTTAAATTCATAAATTAATAAGGCTTCGGCATAAATTGACCCAAATAGGAGTTGACATGCCGTTAAATCCAACATCCATCCAACATCCATCCATTTTACCCAGTCTACTGCTGACGTGCTTACAGCCATCACTGAATATATATATATATCAAGCTCTTGATAATAATGGTGAGGCCCAAGCTGTAGCTTGAGATATCTCAAAGATGTTTGAGAGGGTTTGGAATGCTGGTCTTCTATGTAAGCTTCAAATCATTCTCATCAGGCTTACTTCCAGATCCTTTCACATGAATGCAAGTGTTCCCCAAGAGGCTCTATCCTGGGTCCTATGTTGTTTCTGATCTTCATCAATGATCTTCCTGATGTCATCAGTTCTCAAGTAGGTATTTATGCAGATGACAATACCATTTATTCATGTCTCAATAACAAATCCCTTAGGACTGACAAAGTTAACCTGGTCGCTGCTCTTAAAAAGGACCTCCAATCAGTGGTTAACTGAGGCAGGGAATGGCTTGTGAATTTGAATGCCTCCAAAACTAAACTGCACTTGTTTAACCACCATAGAGAAACTCCCCTGTCGCGCCATCAGCATGGATCATGCTCAACTCCAGGAGAGTGTCTCAATGCACCCTTTTTGGCCTCATGTTTTCAACTGACTTGAAGTGGAACAACTACATTGAATCAATAGCTGCATCTACTGCAAGGAAAGTTGGTTCATTGTGTCATGCCAGGTTTTTCTTGTCAGTGTCCATCTTGCACATTTACAAATCTACTATTCATCCTTACATTGAATACTATTGCCATATCTAATCTGGTGCCCCCACTGTTCATCTCAAGGTTCTTGACAAAATCCAAAGAAGGATCTGCAATGTAATCGATCCTGACTTGGCATCTCGACTTCAGTCGCTTTGATGTGACTTCCCTCTGTCTTTTCTACAAATATATTTATGGCAGCTGCTCTGGTGAGCTTATTTCCCTGGTGCCCCAACTACATGAATTTAACCATAATTCTAGATTGGCATCTAGGATCCACCCTTTAACTGTTGAAATAGTGAAATGCAACTATCACTTCTACTCCAACAGTTTCTTTTCTTGCACTTCCCAACAGTGAAACTCCCTTTCGCTTACTTGCTTTCCTAATAACTACAATCTTCAAAAATTTAAATACAACATCAGTCGCCATCTGTTATTTTGAACCCTCGTTCATCTTTTATCCTTTCCTCAATCCTCCCTATACCCAGTCTTTTCTCTCACTTTCGCTCTCTCTAACCACCTGTCTACTAGTGGCACTCCTGCCTTGCTTTGGGTGAAATGATTAAAAGAATTTCACACACAAACAGCTACAAACAAACAAACCTAATCCCCATAATTAATACCCCAATATATAACACCATGGTTAAAACCATTAAAATATTAGATAAATGATAACATGATATAAACAAATACTTAATTTAATACATATACACTATTTAACAATTACATATATGTGTGTGCGGCGTGAGTGTGCGGATATACATATTATATATACATACAAAGAAAATATTCAAACAATAAAGAAAATGTTCTATAA
>OZ038497.1:31227809-31432809 GCA_964036315.1 Acanthosepion esculentum | reverse complement strand
AGAGATGGGAAGAAAATGGGATAGGAAGTTAAGTATTAGAACAACGTGTCTAATAAGGTCAGTGAAAGTGGTGTCAGTTTAGACAGCATCATCATTTTAAACTAATAATAGTAATAATAATAATATCCAACATAAATAAAATAACATAAATAAATAAATGAAACGAATATATTTAGATAATTATAATAAACAAATTTAAAATAAAAAATTTTTTGACAAAGATACAAATAATACTATTAATAATAGTAATAAATAAGTAAAATATTAAATTAAAAATTATAAATGATGTAGGCATCAGCAAGATAATCACATAAATAAAGATCTGTATATAAAAAATGTGTGACAAGCAATATAACTACACATACATATATATGAATACACATACACACATATGTCTATATCCATATAAAATAAGAAATTTGCCAGCATTTTTATATTTAATTATTATGATTTTATCCTCTATGCATAGATTGCATCTGTTTCGGAAGTTGTTGGGAGTTTGAGACTGACAGATGATATCCCATTTAATTTGTGAGGTGAAGCCTCTATCTTTAAGTCTCCAATAATGCTTAGATAAAGCAGTTTGGTGTATTAAAGAAGCACTGGAGAAGGAATGACAGTGATTGTAGAGTCTCTGTTTCCAACTCCCAGCAGATATCCTGATGTATACTTTATCATTGATATTTTCTTTTGGAAAGATGGTAACTTGGTATACCACATTTACTGAATTACAGATATCTCCAACTGGGCAGGTGGTTCTGGTTCTACAAGAGGGCTTGTTTTCTGGTATGTTGCTGTCATAAAATGATTTTAATATTTGGCTGTTATGTGAGTCAATAATATTATGTATGTTGTTAGTGCAGGAATAACTAATTTTTATAGTTTTTCTATTGAAAATCTTTTGTAGAGGGTTTTTGTGATTAAAATGTTTGTTGATTAAATTTAGAAAATATCTGCCAATATTTACATTAGACAGTTTGCAGGAAGGTGGGTTAAACCATATTGTTTTTCTTTTTCTGTTTTTGGTTTCATTAATTTTATTGTTTTTTTTAATTCCTGGTAAAACAATTTTTGTTTAAAATTATTCTTATTGAGGGCTTTGTTATAAGTTATTTTATTCTCGTTGAAGTTTTTTATTAGATGATAATCTATTAATTCTAGTGTTTACAGTGTTAGGGATTTGTCTAATTATTGAGTTTGGGTGATTGGAGTTGACATTAATGTAAATGGGAGTTTGATTGTCTTTGTGAAATGGTTTAAATGTGTTAGAGAGGTTGAAAGTGATTTTTAAAAAATTAACTATTTTAAGGTTAGATGAGATTTCAATTTGGAAAGACCTTATAATCTTCTGTATTCTAGAAGATAGTGGACCATTACTATCTGGGATGAAAATAAGTCTATCTCTATACCTACTTGTTTAGGATCAATAACCGTACTAAGAGTGTCTAATATATTGATACCTACTATATCAGCAAATTGAGCAGAGTCATAGACATCCATAGGAACATCAAAGTTATCATTAAGATTTTTAACCCAAGTAGAATTATTATATATTAGTAAAGATTGTCTAGAAGCTAAGATAAATTTGAATTCATCATCTGTAATGTTTATATAGATTTTAGCAAAATTTAAACTTTTTTAATAATGGATCTTTTGAAATGAAGGGGTAGAAATCTATAATGTCAAATTGGATAAAAGTGGTCTTATTTTTATTTTTAATACTCTGGAGCCATTTTGTAGTATCAGAAGAATTTTTCCAAAGATTATTTTAATAGGTTCCTTGTACAGTCTGTATTATTTTTCTAATTATATTTTTTATGAAATTAAGCCTAATTCAGTTTTGGAAGGATTAATTAATCATGATTGTAGATTATTTTTCGAAATTAGATTTGTGGTCTTTAAAAAGTAAATCTGCATTCTTTTGAAGAGATGAATATTACAATATTCATGACATAAATTATAACTGAGATAGATTTTTAAAGTGTTTTCTTAATTTATAATTATATATTGCTCTGTAACTTACATCAAACACACATTGGATTAAAGTCCTCTTTGGAATAATCCCTACCAATTACAAATTGGTATTTATATATATATATATATATATATATATATATATATATATTTCATTTAAGCATTGATATCAACCATTTATATAAAAAAAACAAAATACAGCTTCCTTAGCGACCCCCCACCCAAAAATAGAATGCTCAAAAAGCAAAAATTAAAAATGTTGGCATGTCTAAAGAACATAATAATTGGCCACAAATGGCTACTAGCAAAAGAAAAGCGAAAAAAAAAAAAAAAGAGTATAAGCTAAGGAGTAAGTTTAAAGTGGGGAAAAAAACCCAAAAGAAAAAGACAAATGATCATGACACTCTACACATACGCACATCTGTGCAGACACAAACAAAATTGGAAAAACTTACACCAATGATAAGTGCATAAAAAAGAAAATTAAAAAAATATAAGCAGTAAATTGCTGATATCCACTGAAAAGTGGACGTACATGTTCGCTTATGAAATTCTGGAGTCAGGATGCTCAAGATAACATCAATCATCTAAGTGACAAATTTTTAATTATATATACACACACACATACATATGCAATTTAAAGCAAAGATTAATAAACTTCAATTGAGCTGTTTATATAATTCTAAATTCTTTAAAAAATGCATAGATAAGGAAATTGATTTTTGTCTCCTTGCTCATTTTTTTTTTTTTTATGTTTCAAAGGTATTGGGGGCCATGGAGGCACAGGAATCCATGCCGACCTTGAGGATAAATATAATGAAATCATGCAACGGATCTCTCACTACTCTGTGCCAGAAACCAGCAGTTCAACACAAGGGGATCCTGCTATGCCTGTCCACAGCTCTGTTAGTCACAAAGAACCTAACAAGGGGGAAATGCTCTCAAGCTCCATGCAACAAACCCTGTCCAATACAACTCCTACAAACTTCCAGCGGTTCCTGAGTACACAAGGAAGCAGCCCAAATCTCACTCAACAGTTTCCTACACACAGCACTCATTACCCAAGAACTACACCAGCAGCCGCTAACCAAAACACAGAATCATTTTCATGGCGATGTGGATCCTGTAATTTGCTATGAATTTATTGTAATGCAATTTAAGGGATTCAATTCAAACACCGTCTACTGCAAAATGTAGCTTTTTCAGCATGAACTTAATCCGTTGTTTCTGTTATCTGATAACAATGTATTAAATGATCCTTTGTATAAACATTTTAGCATAGAGCCGAAGAAAACTTTTGTCTGTCTTAAAACTGCTGTCAGTATGTGTTGCTTGGCAAATCAGAAGCAACGCACTATTTTACTACGTATTTTATTTTGTACCTTTGCTGAGCTCTATTTTGTTTCTATTTAGTGCTTCCATAGTAGGAAAATGTTTTATTTTCTAACACGCATCTCTACAGTTTTATGTAAAAAGAAAAAAAGGGTTGCTTATAGCCAGTATATTAATTTGTACCCACCCTTTTAAATCATGGACAGATTTTCAAAATCCTGGACACAAGTGATATATCTTAACCTGTTATATGCTGTTATATTTTTGTAATATAACGAACAAGGAATTTTTTTGTTTTGTCTTTTATTTTTTTAAAATTTGATTAACTTTTCACCTGAACAAAGTCTCTTTATATAAACTATCTCTTGAACATTTATGCATGTGGGTGGGTGGGTGGTTGAGTGTGAGTTTTGTGTTTTTATTTTTTTAATTTTTAATCACCTGAGCATTATGAAATGAGGAGAAATTGTAGATTGTAAATTATTCAGATTTAAGCTTAACCGCCAGGTAAGTTTTGAAGTTAACAGTTAGGAATGCAGAGATCTTTATTTGGCAAAAGAATAGATTATGGCAGAATAATTTTAATTCTACATCTACCTCAATTCTTCATCTTTGTGACTCGAGGCAAACCTACTTTGAATCCTTGTTCTTCTCATCCTCACTGTTTTTTCTTATTCAGATCACAAAAAACTTTATTAATGTTGACTTATGTCAGAGAGAGTGTGATCAAAGATTGTTAAATTGGGATTTCTTTAAAGGTCAATACAGCCAACTTGTCCAAGCAAGACAAACTTCTATTGCAATTTGCTACATTAGGTTAACTGCTAGGTTGTTACTGCTCCAGTAAAAAAAATACTACAGAACTTATATATATATATATATATATATATATATATTAAAAAGACGAGGAAAAACTATTCTTAGTCGACATGTTTTGTCATCTGAGGGACTTTATCAAGGCAAATATAAGGATTTATTTTGTTGCATGTGTTTATATACAAGAGTAACAATGTCATTGGTTTATCAAGACTTTTAAATTTAAGAATATTCATGAAATCCTTACATTTGCCTTAATAAAGTCCCTCAGAGGATGAAATGTGTCGGCTAAGAATAGTTTTCCTCTTGTCTTTTTATTTATTTTGTTCCTTTCTAGATACTCTATCTGAAAATAATATTTACACACACATATATATATATAAAATTTACAAAGAATTAATGGATTTATTTTTAATACAACATTTTTATTGCTTCAAACTCTATTGTAGGTGATACTCATATTTGAAATAGATGTAATACATACAATTTAATAAATAAAATTGGGGTGTCTATTTCAAATATGAATATTCCATTTGAATAACTTTTGAAGTTATATAGTTTTAAGGTATGCTATGTTTATGGGTAAAAGTGCTCACTATCAGTGATAGAATGTATGTAAATATAAAAGTGGACACTGAGGTCAACACCCAGTGACGACAGTCTGTTTCATGCTTAAGTGCAATCTTCTACCCATGTGTGTTCTTTTGGCTTGACTATTTATATATACTGGTCAATGGTTCATTATGAGTAGGTCTATCGTATTATCTTCAGTTATTGCATGGGCAGTAACAGTTGTTTAAAATTATTCTAGAATCTATTGTGTAGAAATAATTGTTGATCCGACTGTAGTTATCTGTAGTATTTTATAGTTATTTGCAAAAGTAACGACATTTGGATACACAAATAACCATCAGGATAATACAAAAAACCTCTACCCATAATGCACTATTGGCCAACATGTATAGTCAAGCTAAAACACAACACACATGGATGGAAGATTGCATTTAAAACTGTCGCTACTGGTTGTTAACCTGTGTCCACTCATATATATATATATATATATATGTGTAATTTGGCAGCAACTTTTCTTTCAAACATGTAGTGTTGAATGTTAAAGACAACATAGTCTTACATATTTTCTTTTGAATTTTCTCATATTCTCTAATGAGACTTTTTATTTGAAAATAGTTCCGAAATATGTATTTTCCATACGATGACCTAGCGCTTTCGAACATCATTGTTCATCTTCAGGGTCAATATTTTAGTCAAAAATTTTTCACGCTGTCACATGATAAAAATCTACGCCATGCACGTGATATAACATCATCGCGTCTTTTGAATTTAAAAGGAATTTAACGTTTTTAGTTTGTAAAAAATAGTAGCAACATGATTACGCTACAAGATAATTGGCAAATGTTTGTTTAAAAAAAAAAAAAAAAAAAAAAATTTTTGACTAAAATATTGACCCTGAAGATGAACAATGATGTTCGAAAGCGCTAGGTCATCGTATGGAAAATACATATTTCGGAACTATTTTCAAATAAAAAGTCTCATTAGAGAATATGAGAAAATTCAAAAGAAAATATGTAAGACTATGTTGTCTTTAACATTCAACACTACATGTTTGAAATATATATATATATATATATATATATATATATATATATATAGAGAGAGAGAGAGAGAGAGAGGTAAGATAAGAACAAATGAAGTATAATTCCACTGTCTGTAACATTTAATTTAAAAGAGGGCTCACTACAGAGTAGCGTTAAATATTATAGGAAATTAAAACAAAAACATGTTAAAAGTCACAACAAAATAGCAATCGTGTTTCAACACTACAAATGTGTCTCCTCAGGCAATTGTAAATTACTGGTGAGTGAATGATTAATTTCAAAAGCAGAATACTTCCTCTTCTTTTTGAAAGAGAAAGAGAAGACAAAAAAATGTAGGCTTCACATTTGATTGGTTAATCATAGTAAACCCACAAGCCTCATTTTAATTGTTTGTTTTTTTTCATCTTTCTCTTTCAAAAAGTGAGGAAGTATTCTGCTTTTGAAATTAATCGTTCAATCACCAGTAATTTACAATCACCCAAGGAGACATGTGTAGTGTTTGAATAAAATTGCTATTGTGTAGTGATTTTTAACGTTTTTGTTTTAATCTCCTATAATATATATATATATATATATATATATATATATATATATATATATATATATGT
The DNA here is from genome assembly GCA_964036315.1 of Acanthosepion esculentum. NCBI lineage: Eukaryota > Metazoa > Mollusca > Cephalopoda > Sepiida > Sepiidae > Acanthosepion > Acanthosepion esculentum. The sequence goes on along the minus strand of OZ038497.1, from coordinate 31,426,463 downwards.
GTGTGTGTGTGGTTAATTGAACTTCTATATTACTAAAAGAGTTATGACAATATTACATTTTAACACAAGAAATTTTCACAATTTCTTTATTTTCCCATTTTATCATTGAATCCTGATTGTTATAACAAGAACTAGATCTTGCCAGAATTTTTTGAGATTCAGAAATAAAATTCGCAAAATACCCTTTGAAATTTGTTTTGACAAAAGCTGATTGCGAAAAGTGCTTTAGGTTGAACAATATCATTTCATTGTTGAACATTTGTTACTGGTTACATGAGGTTTCATCTCTTCTAAGCACTTTTGGCTTTTGAACTGAATATTTTTGATTTGGTAACAAATGTTAAGTTGCTGACATAAAAATGTTGAACAGAATTGTACAGAATAAATTTCTATCCAGTCATAATTATAACTAAGAACTGATTATAAAACCATTAATAATCACTTTGACAATTTTAAACCCCCAAAGATATGAACAAAATCAACAGCATATCTTATTTATTGATTATCTAAAGCGCAACAACTGTTTAAACTTGTTTTCATCCTTTTTAGGGCATTCCTAATTTTAATTTAGCAAAACAGATGGCATTAAAGTATAAAGCATGGTTTCTCATAATCCTATCTTTAACATTTGCAAATGTTTATGTATACATTCACCATGGTACTATTTTGTAGAATAAAATGTTAATATTTGTTATTTAATTAGAACAAAACAAAAATATACTCTTGCTGTGAAGCGAAATAATTTCAAACAATTACTAGTGTTGTGAGTTCAAACCTCACTGAGTGCCTGTCTATATTTCTAAGATGAGGTATTATGTACACTATTTACATTATTCGGACTATTGTACTCATCTTTATCGCCATATTTATTACAATGTTTCAGCTGTTGTACGCTCTGGCCTTCTTCAGGTGGTTGGAATGTCGAACTGAACCCTTTATTTCGCTCACTGGGGTAGACTGTTCTAGTTCCACGTGTCATGTTTAATGGATGTAATTTATCAGTTATATCCTGTTAATTCCCCTCTCCAAGTTCTCCACTGCCTTAACTGGGTATTGAACTCACACTCTTTGGCCGAAACATTGTAATAAATATGGCGACAAAGATGAGGACAATAATCTGAATAATGTAAATAGTGTCCTCACTGAGTGGTCCACACTTTTCACTTTGTTGATGTGCTGCCTGCTCTTCTAAGCTAAACACCAGAACACCATAATAAATTAAACAGACTAAAAATCTAAACAGATTTAATTCCAAACCCAGTAACTACTTGTGATTTAATGCATTATTTTTAAAAAATTATTATGTATTTTGTATTTGTTTTCATTGTGGATAAAAAGATTTCAGTTTAATTTTTGAGATTCTTCTTAAAACTTTCTTAAATAAACACACTTAAGAAAATGCACTAGTGTGTATGTGTGTGTGTGTGTGTGTGTGTGTGAGAGAGAGAGAGAGAGAGAGATATTGTCATTATATAAAAGATTATGACATTTAACAACAAACATCAATCACACTAAAATGGGATTCATATTTGAGAAGGGATGATTTTAATCTCTTCAGCATAGTTGAAAATAATACTTATTTAATATTTTCTATGGTTTTTCTTTTTTTTTTTTTATTAGTTCAGACCTAAAAAAAAAATGTCATATCAAATCTGTTTTTAATATATAATGTCAGACAACAATCTTTTCTTTTATTAGACTGCAGTTCTTAAAAAAAAAAGTTAGACTATTGGATTCTGATAGCCAGTCAGTCGAGTTCTTACAGAATAGTATATTTTGTGTTTAAATGAAGTTGGAAATTATTTACATGTTGCAGTACGGTTGTTTATATTTTTAATCATTGGTTAGTTTTAAGACCATATGTTTTAATTAGATTTTATTTATACTTTCTAATTTTCAGTTAGATCTAAAACAATCTTTATATATATATAAGAGAAATATTTTTATGCCACAAAATGTCATCAATAAGAATCTTTCATACTCCTTCAGGTCATTTTAATCCCGTAGAAATATTAAGAATTTTAATTAGTATTATATAGCAACATTTTTATACCATGAAATTTGTACTTAAAAGAAAATCTCAATAGGATATTTTCTGCAAAAATCATTTGTATCTCCTGACAATTGTTTTATTATCTTTGGTTCTTTTTGTCATTTTAGATAATGTTTTTCTATCACAATTAAGATATCCAATTTTTAATACTTATTAAAAGAAATTTGTTAATTGATATACCATTTGTAGAGAAAGGCATCTAGTAAATGATAATAAAAAAAAAAAGATAATTGAAGATGTTGTACTCTTATGAAATTACTTCAAAGTGCTGATTCCATCAAATAACAACTTACTGAAAGACCAAACACCCATCTATTATTATAATAAATATGTATATTAATTTAACTTTCTGCTAATGACATTTAAATAAATATGGCCTGAATAGTTTAAAGCAAAATTGCATGGAATTCTTTCAGACCATTATTCAACCAAATACAAATTTTTGTTTCTGAGTTTGATAAACAGTTCTGGTTTAATTCATTCAACATTTAACTGGTTCAACTTTATAGTGATTTTCCAAGCATAGCTTAGATGTGGCACAGGGCCGAAAGTAGGGGGCACCCAGTGAGGATCGTACTCGCTGCTCAGTCGTAATTGTTCTACCTAGCCAAGCTTGCTAACCATTACACTGCCTCGAGGTGCCCTAATGATTTTCCAAGCATGTGGCACAAGGCCGAAAGTAAGAGGTACACAGTGAGGATCGAACTCACTGCTCAGTTGTAATTGTTCTAGCGAGACAAGCTTTCTAACCATTACACCACCTTCAAGGTGCCTTAGTGATTTTCCAAGCATAGCTTAGATGTGGCACAAGGCCGAGATTAGGGGAGCACCCACTGAGAATCAAACTCACTAATCAGTCGTAATTGTTCTAGCGAGACTCGCTTGCTAACCATTACACCGCCTTGAGGTGCCCCTGGTTCAACTTTATATGCAAAGTGTTAGGCATGACTAAAGCATAAATGTATTATCTTCTTTAAAAAAAAAGGCTTGGGGAGGGAATAGAGAATGAATCACCCAAGAAAATGTACTTGGTTAGATTTGATTTTATTTAGCTTGATGTTCAATCTATTTCTTTTGGACTGCCTCTTGTATCCAACTTCTAAGTTTGGTATAATTAATTTTTTTTCTTTTTTTTTTTTAATTGTTTTCAAAATTACTACTTCGTCTTTGTTTGTAAAATAATTTTGTCAATCTTGGAACTTATTATTTTTAATGTCTTTATATTGATTGTTTGTAATAATGGCATCTCAAATTTTCAGGAACCCGTTCCATAAAGGCAGGCAATCTTTAGGAACCTATTCTGCTTACTTTCTTTCCAATCTGAGAATGGAAACACATCACTTTATACAACAGCGTTTCTCAACCAGTGCACCCAGGTGGACTAATGCGCCCTGAAAGATAGCCATGTGCGGCCCAAGTTAACAGAAGAGTAATTTATTAATTATTTTTATATCTAAAAATCTTTTAAAAAAAGTTTGAGACACCAAGCACGTGGCTCCTGTAAGTCAAGTCTTTGTCATTTGATATTTTAACCCTTTCGAGTCCCCTGGGACATATGTGTCTCACAGATGTTTTCAACATGTCCTGCGGGAACATAATTGTCCCAAAAACGCATTGATATGCGATGAAGCAGACATAGTGTCCCATTGCTATATTTATAATGATACATTCAATAATATTATTTTTCTAAGTCAGTCATTTAGATATGTCTACTGAAAAGAACAATATTTTTTGCTGTATACATCAATTACGTGAATGTGGACTTCAAAGAGTTAAACTGGGTGCTAAATTCCTTAATCTTTAAAAAGGAGTGGATAATCCTTTCCCTTTTGCCTTCCTCGACAGATTTAAATCAGTCATTATCAGTCTCTCTAAAAAGAAAAATAGCAGATTCTTTATAAATTCATTTAAATGTAAACTCTACCACTTAAACATACGATGTAATGTCTTAAAAATAAATGCTTATTTCAAGAGACTTTATTATTTTCAAATTTCATGGTTTATTTTTCCTTATTAAAATTTAAAGTGTGCCCCAGATTTTTAGTTATTCTACAAATATGCCCTGAAATAAAATGGTTGAGAAACACTGTTATACAATATCAAAAAGAATTAAACCATTTGGTAATTTAATAGAAAACATTTATGTATGAAGATATTTCTAGATTGAAATTCTGTTCTCATCATATTTCTGTTCGGAAGTATCATGCTTTTTTTACTCTAGTGTCATCAGCTCTGCGATGGTTTCTTAGCCACATTTGAAGTGAATCACTGCCGCCCCAAAGATCTAATGGAAGACCTATCAAATTTATGATAAGAAGATTTGCCACATTTTTAACTTCAAGATGATTTCATTTGTCGGAATAAGTTATGTTCATCACAGAAAACCCTCTTTCAGCCTCCACAGATCTTACAGCAATGGTATTAGCTATTATAGATCAGCTATTAATATATAAGATAATCCAACAACTGCTCCACTAAGCTGTTATAATTTTAGGAATCGGTTTGTGCAAACTGGTAGGATGTCACCACTGGATGTTTGTATTAATCAGTTTTCAATCATTCATTTAATGACTATAAGAAAATATCTAAACATTTTGTGTAATGTTTGATAAACATTAATATGTATATCAAGTGCTAATGCATAATTTTACACCAATTTATTCAGGCAAGTGTACTAATTTTGATTGTTCATTTAAACTTTTCATCACTTGTACCCTTTAGTCTTCTTCAAATACTTATTGTACTCAGTAACCTTCTGAGAGTTTCAAACTAACGCTTAAGTGAGTAGATTGTTTTCATTCATTTTATTGTCCAATTTAAGAATTTACCCAGCAAGGTCAAAATGTTTACTAGAACAACCAAGATGAGTACAATAGTTTGAATTAGATCAGTGTATAATGATCAGGATTCATTATCTCTAAAAAATTCGGACAAAACTATAATTTTACTTACTGTAAAGTTATTATTTTCTCAAGAGCTCCTCTCTGCGGCTGCTCGGTCTCACGCTGTCTGCTGACCTGAGATGGAACAAATACCTCGAGTCAATTGCTTCATCCACCGCAAGGAAAGTTGGCTCCCTGCGCCGGGCCAAGAAATTTTTCTTCCCGGAATCGATCCTCCAAATCTATAAATCAACCATTTGCCCTTGCTTGGAGTATTGCTGCCATATATGGTCTGGAGCCCCTGCTGTTTGCCTCGGGGTTCTTGATAAGATCCAGAGACCGATATGCAATGTAATTGGCCCTGATCTGACATCTTGTCTGCAGTCGCTCTCTCACAGACGTGCCGTTGCCTCGCTCTGTCTTTTTTACAAATACTTTCATGGTAATTGCTCCGATGAGCTGCTTTTGCTGGTTCCCAGGCCTCATGAATTTAAGCGTCCTACGAGGCTGGCATCCCGTTCCCACCCCTTCACTGTTGAAACTGTTAGATGTAGACGTCTCTTCTACTCTAATAGCTTCATGTCTCGCACATCTCACCTGTGAAACTCCCTTCTTTATTCCTGTTTCCCTGACAAATATAATCTCCAACTATTTAAGTGTAATGTCAATCGACATCTCCAGTTGCCTTGATCTATCCACTTCCCTTCTCCACATCCTTTCATTCCTATCTGCTCTCGCTCCAAATCTTCTGTAACCCCTTTGCCTTGATCGATCCACTATCATTCTCCACATCCTTTCCTCTACCACTCCTATCTGCTCTTCCTTCAAACCTTCTGTAACCCCTTGCGTGCTAGTGGCTTCCAGCCTTGCTTGGGGTGAAAAGCTTTAAAAAAAAAAAAATTTGTGTTGCAGTAAAAACTGACAAGTTGAATTTTTTTTATGGTTCCACCTAATCTTCCTACTTCTTATTTCCCTTCCATGTTAATTTTTTTATTTTTTTTATTTTTGCCCCTTGGACCAAACTCAACTAAGCTTAGGAAATATCAGTAGCACAGATTTTTTTTTTTTTAATTATAACTTTTGAAAAATTATTTAACTTTAAAATTTTGCTGTGATTTTAAAATTGATTTTATATCACTATTTTTAGGATGAAAATGGTGCTTTTGCAGGAAAAACAAACTGCATGCCAATCTCATCAGCTAAAAATGTCTATTGTTTATTTAATTATTTGGGCTTAATTGCTTTAGAATTGAAAACTAAATCTTTAATTTTCTGTTTAATTTTACAACATCCAACTTTTTTTTTTATAAAGTTCTGCAGATATCCTGAGACAATTGTTCATCATGATTACATTGGACTGGAGACTAGTTCAGTCTTTCAAATCTTCATATTGAAGAGGTAGGCTCTTTTTTCAGCCTAATTATTAATTTTATTAATTTAGATTTTTCTTTTAAGGTAAAACCTTCTTCAGAAATCAGTCTAGTGAATACCTCAATAGAAATAAATTGCAATTTTACAAATTTCTTAGCATTTTTTAAATTTTAGTTTAAGCTTTTTGTTATCTGCAATCATTTAAAGGCTAATTAACTCTGGCTATAAATGACTGGGAAATGTGCTATGGATTATAAGAACCTTTTGTTTGACAACAACTGAAATATGTTATCAATTAAAGCCCTGATAGTACTCATTAGTATTAAGTGGTATTAAGTTGCTGAATGTTTAGAGCATTAGTATTCTCATTAAGACATTGGTTTTCATTTCTCACCGTGGTCGGTTTGTCAAGGAGGTGATTTCTTAATAATATCCTCCTGGGAGCTGTTCCTAGTGTGTGGCATGCCTGAAAACCATACAGTGGGTTGACTTAAGCCTTGTGAGTGAAATTGAATAGATGAAATGGTCCGAAAGCCATTAATAGTTGTGCTAATGGGCAGATAGATGCTCTTCAGGCTTGTTTGACAATCTGGAAATGGTAAAACATTCGTCTCCAACATGGGGATGTATCAGCTTGAAAAAGAAAAAAAATTGTACACTGACTGAAATTCTTAAGGTATGCGAGATGCACAATCAGCTACAAATGTCTATTGTTTATTTTATTAACCATCTGGGCTTAATTGTTTTAGAATTGAAATCTAAATTTTTCCTTTCCTGTTCAATTTGAATCTTTATTATGAACAACTCTGCATGGCATTAGGCTAAAGATTCTAATTTGGTCTTTCAAAATGTCAGTTTCATATGTGAGAAATTAGCCTCATTTGGGATTTTTTTCTCCACTCCACAAAATCATCTATAATACATTTAGAGAATACATCAGCATCTTCATGTACTCTGGATGAAGTTATCAATGAGATCTTGTGCTTTCCACGTACTACAGCTGTTAGTTAACTCTGGACTAATTTATATTAAAAGTATTGTTTTAATTTAAAATTTCTGCTCAGATAATGGCTTGTTATTATCTGTGAAGGCTTTGGTAAAATTTTCAAACATTAGTAATGATGAGGTAGATATTTACTGGTGGACTCTCCTATCGTGAATGATAAATGAGGGTTAGCATTGGATGGTGCTTTTTGTTTTACACTTATGCATACTAGGAAGGGCTATTGTGAAGAAAATCAGGTAAGGGAAAGACATATTTCATTTGTGCTTTTTTTTGAGTGTCATACTAACCTAGCTTTGCTGCGGGTGACAAAACCACACTGATGGATGAATTTTTTTAAAGCAGGATTTTGATGGCATCTCTGCTTCAGAGCTTGACGAAGCTGATCACGATGCTTCAGATACTTACTAAGCTTAGTTTATTTAGGTGTAAGGTCGCAATAGGGAAGCACACCGTGAGAATTGAACTTAATACACTGAATGATCTCCGAGACTGGTTTCTAACTGATGCTCTGTGGTAGATGCCCTAATAAAATGGTAATGGCAACCATTTTCTTAACCGGAAATATTCAGCATTCACTGACTGAGCTGTTAGCGCTGTTGTCGGTTGAAATTTATAATATATTTCTCTTAAAACAATTTTTCAGAAAAATTAATTTTACTGTTTTCGCACTTTCCAGTATTGATGGGTGCTTCCTTGCCTTTTGTTTGGAGTGGTGTTGAATGTCAACATCTTGATTATGTCATTTTCTCTTTAAGTTACATGTGCTATTCATTTTAGCAGTTGTTGCTGTTGAAAGTCCTCAAGTGATGTAGTTTATGCATTTAGTACAGTTCTTTGCAATTATGTAGTGCCAGTGCATGAGGTTCAAAGAAGGATGGTGCTCACAGATTCCTACATATTTCACTTGCTCAGAGATTTTTTAGCCATCCATCTGAGGAAACAGTTGTAGACAGCCAGCAATTTAGATATTTCTGAACGAGTTTGGCACCATGTATGGCATCCATATGAAAATCTCAATCTGACAAGACTATTTAAGAATACGACTAATGTTTACAAAGGTTAATGCATATATCTTATCAACTGTGTTTAAACCTTTGCATTCTTTAGGTGATTTTGCCAAGTTTGTCCTGCCACTGCAGGTATTTGTTTGTGGAATTGTTAGTACGATTGGAGGTAAATATTTAGTCACCATTATGTTGATGGAATCAAAACTTTGGATAGTAAATATTTACGGGCTTTACGGAAAATTTTATTCCACAAACAATATTGGCAGGCTCAATGTGAGTCCAGGTAAAAACAATAAAATGCAAAACAACAAATATAAAACAAATGACAACACATCTATTAACAAAAGAATTACATAAGTGTGTGTGTATGCATGCATGCAAGTATGCAACAAGCATGTGAGTACCAAAAGTCAAGACAGAAAACCATGGAAATGAATATGCCCCCCCCCCCATGTGTGACCATCTTAATACCAGAGTTGAAAAGTTGTAAAAGAGACTATGTAGATATATGTATGTTTTTTTTTTTTTTTATAGGCTTAAGGAGCATCCCCTAGAGACCGTAGTAGTTTTTTTAGCAAAGTCAAGTGGGATAACCCGCATAAGTTTGTATTTTGCAGTTGTGTGGAAAGGGAAGTAAATAATGAATAATCTATTTGATTTTCTCATTTTACTATGGAAGGCCAAAGAGAAGTAACTGAATCACCTTTGTTGCAATCATTTAACTTTGTCTATAGTTCCGATAGACAAAGCAGTAAAGTTAAATGATTGCTTCTTATTCCCAAATGAACTGATGTGTCCAATTCATTTGGAAATAGTCTTACTGAGAAAATATTTTCTTACACACTAATATAAAATAAAATCACTTAATGGTATTTATTGTAAGTTTTTTTTTTCATTTTTCTTTCTGCAGTATAGCTATATGGTTTATTTGAGTGATGCCTGTTGGTGAAGGTCTTTGTAGCTATATTGATAATGATGCTGTCGTGGTTTCTGGACCATGCTGTAGAATCACCACCTGAAAGTTGCAATGAAACTTAGCTGAAAGCAATCAAGAATTCATAATTTATTGGGATTTATTTTGCATTTTTACTTAATGTATAATGAGTTAAAAGAACTTTTTTCTTCTTTTTTTTTTGACTTTTACTGAAAAAACAAAAACAAAACAAGAATAGGGTAGTTTAATTAAACTGCAGACATCAAGGCACGTCCCTGAACCTTATCCTTTTAATGCTGTAGGAAGGTACAGCTTGGAGTTAGTCATTTCTGCTACAAGGTCTCTATGCTTCAATTGTCTTAAGGAAAGCTCACTGCAACACCCTCAAGAGAAATTCAAATTAAGTCAGAAAGAAAACATTTTTTTCAACAATCAACTTTAACCTCTTAATGTCCATCATCCCATTTTAAGGTGGGCTTTAATGGGTAGAAGAAACCTATAATGAATACTGGGATTTATTTGTACTAGAATTTATTTACAACACGATGACGCATGTTGAAATCCTCACACTATTTAGTATTGTTGAAGTTATTGCTAACATTTTTTGTTGAGATTTACAAACTCTACATTTCGTTCAATTTTGTGAACAATTGATAAAATATAAAAACTTAAGATATGCAAAAAAAACAAAAACAATATTGCATTTTTATTAAATAAGTATTTATTTTAATCATTAAATTTTTTTTAAAACAGTGGGAGTATTTTGTATGTTAAATAATAAAACTTTTAATTTAAAAAAAAAAAAAAAATGAATGAAAATTTATTGTACTTAGCTATGCACCCTAGTAAAACCAATTGTACTCTGTGCCCCCCCCTTACCTGTTTACGTTTGGTATCAATTGGTCAATGTATGGCTATTTTAGAGGGTGTGACAGATGGATGGACAGTCTAAAGGAAGTTATAGAATTTTACATATAGAAGTTTATACTGGATTTTTAGTTTTAGAATTAATAACAGATTTTTTAAGTGTTAATGAGTTAAGGTTGTGATGCTTAGCTTAAATAAGAATTTTATCTTTGTTAAGGTTTGTTCTAGATTTTGTTCTCTTTCTTTAAATTGATGTTATCCTATTTTTTTTTTTTTCTTCTTCTTGCTTGAATCCCATTGTTTCACTTATGATTTTGTTCATACATACACAGTATTTACAAGCAACTTGGACAATAGAAAATGTTTTCAATGACGCTCTCGATCCAGTTGAAGAATGAAAAACATTGGGGGGGGGGGTGATATTAGTATAAATTCCGTAAATGGTGGAGCAAGCAGATGTAAAAAAAACAAAGTAATTTTTGAGGAAACCCGACCATTTCTAATTTTATTCAGACAGTTCAACACATTTCACTTGCTTCACTTCTCATCAGATATAGTCCATAAAAAAAGATGAAGAACCTAATTAAAAAAAAAAAAAAAAAAATTTTTTTTCAGGAACGTGCCTTGATGTCTGCAGTTTTTTTTTTTTTTTTTTTTTTTTTTTTTTTTTGATAGATTCTATACGGATTAGGTTGAAATGTGTTAAAAGAATACAAGGAGTTTCAGTTGTCTAAATAAAATTTGTAGTGTTAAGGAATCATCTGGTAGCAGAAGACTGACGTAATTTTCCCACTTCCAAACTCGATCACTTTTCAATGCTGCCAATGTACTTTTATTTATTTTTTTTTTTTTTTTTTTTATGCGTTGTGTTGGGAAAAAAATTAGAAATGCATTTTTTTTTTTTTTTTTTTTTTTGTTTCATGACAAAATTGATATTTTGTTTCTATTAACAAAAAAAAAAAAATTTTTTTTTAAAAATACAGGTATCCACTAAAAACAATGTTTAAAGTGATAAATTATATAAAGGGTTATTCAAAAAGAATGAACCAATTTTGCAATATTTTAATAACAAAAAGCAAAGTTACAAGTATTCTATTCACAATCCACTTCTATTTCCTGTCTTACAAGTGTTCAATATGGCCACCACTTGCAGAATGGGCAACATCACTGCGATAAGAGAATTCCTCCCATATATGTATCAACATATCACGATCCACTGAGTTGATCACTGTTGTTATTTGATGTTTAACGTCATTAAGGTTAGTGGATAGTGATGGAACATAAACACGATCTTTTACATTTCCCTACAAGAAAAAAAAAATCACATATGGTGAGGTCAAGGGATCTCGCAGGCCAAGTACAAAGAGCAAGGTCTTGGTAAGTGTCTGAACAAGGCATAGTCTGTAAGGTTTCAAATGTAGACATCTTCCTAGCATATGCCAGATAAATGGATTGAAAAATCACAAGCTCACGGCTAGCTTGATTTGTGGTCTCTCCTCAAACGCAGCACGGATTCCTTGCCACTTGTTCCTCCAAAATTCGTGGTTGACCTGAACTTTTTTCCTTTAGAGACACCCACTCTCTTGCAACGGTTTAAACCACCCGTTGAATGTTCTTAGGAGAGGGTGGATTAATGTTGAATTGCATTCGAAAAGCACGCTGCATTGTGGCAACTGTTATTTGTTTTTGTGAATGCAGACACACCTTTTACTGAGGACTCACTATTCTGGGCGTAAACAGACAAAAAACTTTGCCGGAGATATGATGCACTGCAGCACCCCTGTGGCAGCCATTCAAAACTTAGTGACCATTTGAAAGGGTTTTCTGACTCATTCCATGATAATGCTCGAGAGCTGAAGCAATGTCATGAAATTGGTTCATTCTTTTTTAATAACTATATATATATATATATATATATAGTGAACCTTTTTTGTTTTAAAAAGAAAACATTTTTATTAAATGCCCAAGAAAATTAATGGAAAAGGTTACATATATACCAACATTTTTTTTTTTTTTTTTTTAAATCTTTAAATGAATGTTGACTACTTTTTGCTCTCATTTTAAAATTTACTTTCCAAAATTTCATCCAACTTTTTTGTATTTTGTCAGTGTGAAAAATATAACTTGTCTTGTGTTACCTCCTCTGAAATGAATGTTCTTGATGTTGAATATATAACACCAATATTAATGCTTAATTTATTATAAACAGAATCTGCCCAACCCCACCATCACCTCAATACTTTCAGCCAGTGGCATCAGGTGAGTTCTGAGTGCCCAGGGCAATTTAAAATATTGCTCCTCCTCAGCTATGAGCTGTTATAAATTCTAGTTTTGTATATATTTTCTCAACCTATTTTTTTTTTTTTAACCTAAATTTATTGCCTATTTGGCCCCATCCACACTGTCACTACTCACAGCTATTGAATTGTGATGAACTGCCTGTGCAATGTTTTTATTGAGATACAGCATATTCTACCAATTATGAGACAATATTTTTTTAATGTATTATATCAGAAATGATGTTTGCATTTACATAGAATATGAAATATCATGTGCAGGATACATTAGCTATAGCAGTATTGTAGTTTTTTTTGTTTTATGCCAACAATAGAAATTAGTAAGAACTGATACAGAAATATGAGGTGCAACACCAAAAAAACCTAGCGTAAGATGGCATCTTCAAGAGAAAAGGAGTGATTTTGAAACATGTAATAAAATGTCTAACATGACAGAGGAAACATTAGGTAACTATTCAAATAATCCAAACTTTTGAATAGTTCCCCATTGCTTAAAAAAATAGTTTAAAATTCTCTTCCTGAAATTTTTTTATTTTTAAATCAATATTTATTATGCTGGATTTTGTCTTCAACATTTAAGGTCACATATTCTTTAATATCACTTGAATCTGTCTTCGTACTCTAATTCTTCAGTTTTTCCAGTTGACCCCCCCCCCTTTGGATGGGGGGGGGGCATAATGAAAGGATTCTGATGTTTGCTTAGAACATTTCAACATGCCCTCATGAACATCCTCCAAAATATGATGTGAACCAAAGATGGTCAAAGTACATTTCTTTTTTTTTAATGCTATGAAATTATATTTGTTTATAAGAACTCATATTCTTTCCATGACTCAGCTCCATTATTGCTTAGGAAAAAAAAAAAAAAATTCACATGACTTAAGGTTTCATTCAATATCTTTCTCCATTAGGTGGCTCTTGGATGAAGCAGACTTTTTTATAATGATTGGACAGCATAAAGTTGCAACAGATGATTTGGACCAGAATAAAACTTCTATCAATGTATTTGAACATATCAACTTTCAATTGTTGTAAGAGTTGGAGAGAGAGGAAAAAAAAAAAAAAAATTCTTACTGTATCCTTTACAATTCAGTCTTAATTTAACTTCTGATATTGTCTCTTTTCATAAAGTTTTACCATTATCTTTCAATTCAAAAGTTGAACAAATGCTGATCTCACCAAATTATTTAGCATTAATTAAAAGAAAGAAAGAATGAATGAACATAACTGCACTCGAGTTCAAACTTTTTCCTTTAAAAGCATATATATATATATATATATATATATATATATATATATTTTAAGGAAACATATTTTAAAATAAACAGCTAAAATATAAAATGCTATAAATTTTTTAAAAATCAAAAAAAAAAATCATCTCTATCTTAAAATATGTAATTTTAAAAAAGTTTCACTGGCAGTAATACTTGGATTAAATGTAAGTCCTAATCTTTTGGCAAGATTTTCTTTAAGCATATCAATAATTACATCATTGCTTTAGGTAGATTTCCATCACTGTGGTGGTAGGGAGGCAACATTAGTAATAAAACAGAAATAAAAAGCAAGAACAAACACATTTGATTGTTACAATGCAGCAGACATCAATTTATTCAGCGTCCATACACATTGCTGCAGTGGCAGATATGAGTTACATTGCAGTAAGCCTTTTCTCCTGTTGGAAAAGTTTTGCCCACAACAGTTACCCTTGGACAAATGAGAAAGAAAGAAAAATGCAGGAGAGGCATAGAAAAGGTTGGCACATTAACCTGGGGTCCAGGGCTGTATTTTTTTTTTTTTTATTGGCTGTCACTTACCCAAGCTTGTTTAAAGAGAGAGAGAGAGCGCAACATGGTCAAACTGTACTCATGTCCAAAGAAACAATCAGAAGTAGCCGTCATTTTAACAAGTCATGAAAAGCTCCAAGGGCCACAGTTTAGACATTAATGGTAGGAATATGTTACTTTTTAAGCTAATTTGAAGGAAAAATGGAGCTGATTTTTTGGATTTCAAGCCAGCTGAAAATATCACAGTAGAAAAAAAAAAGGGGGAATAAAGTTAGTAAAACTAGGAAGCATTATGTTAAGGAAAAAAAAAATTGTATATCTGCACTAAAATGCCAGGCATCTGGAAAAAGAAAACCTTATAAATATAACTTAATGCAAAAATGATTGACAAAATTAATTTTAAGAAATGAAATCTGGTAGCTTCTATACTAGTGTTGAAGTATCAATGCAGCCCAATTAAGTTGGTTGGATTAATATTCGTATAACGTGTATAGATTTACCAACAATAAGTCTTCAATATATTATTGTGTGGGTTGAGAGGCTGTAATCTCTAACCAGGACACACCATAAAATATCTTTGTAACTGCTATTACTACTAGAATAAAGTTTACTTGAAGAACCCCCTCTCCCCTTTTTTGTCATATGGCAAGGTCCTTTTAAACTGTGGAAGTGACAGAAACTATCTTCCTATAGCTTGGGATCGAAACAAGAAAAGAAAAAAACTGATCTAACAGAACATCTAGGCTAGAATGACGCTTCAGTATCTGGGGAAATAATTCTGGAAATATTAATGCTTTTACCATATTTATATTCATGGATCTTGGGTAGAAGATAAAATCGGTGCGAGACATATCTACCCCCCAAAATGTTCTACTTTATTATTCTTTGTCTACCCAGATAATTTTTATACCATTAACAGTTAACACAGATTACAGCAGCCTTGCCTTGATCGGAAAAGACCAAGAAATAGCAGATCTTGTGTCCTCTTCGTTTAGCTTGCTCAATTAAGAACAAGATAAATTGGTAACAATATCGTCTAGCCATGTTTTTTAATGCCTTAAAAAGCATTATCAAATTAGAATGGATGAGAGTTTGCAGTTAAAATTAATTAATATAGATAAACACAGCAGAATAGTCACTTCCTTTTCTACCCAAGTTAAAGAAAAATATTCCATAATCAAACCACAGATCATTTTAATATAAGGGATGTATCTTAAAACCATTTCCCCCAAGTCATGGGGGGGGGGGGAATTTTTTTTTTTATATATATATATATATATATATATATACACACACACACACACTAGAATGGTGATTAGTTTAAACTTTTACAAGAATTTAAAGAATACAAATCTTTGCATTGGGGAGGGCACTACACAAAGAATCAGCCATTTCTGATTTATATAAAGATTTGTTTTGTTTTTTTTTCCCTTTGTATAAATCAATTATATCTATACAGTCTGCGTCCACACACAACTAGAAATAGCAGCATCTTTTAATATTTATGCAATTTTTTTAAAGTCATTGTTCTCAGCGTTTGTGGTTTCAGAACATTTTGATCAGTATATTCTCTGGTTATTATGGCCCATAATTTAATTTACCAACATAATACAAATGTAAACAATTGGGAAATCAGTCATTCAGTGATTGGAGAATAAGCTAATTGAAATGCGAAAACAGAGACAAGAGACAAATCCTCATGGTTTCTGGAATAGGGTCTTCATTGATCAAATGCATATAAGCAAAAGATGTTCACAGTTTCTGAGACAAAAATGAAATGGGAAATAAAAAGAGCCAAAAGGAAAATCTGGCTGAGTTGATCACTATCAAACGCTAGTAATAGCCTCTTAAAAATCAAAGAGAAATTTCTGAAAAAGCAAATTAATGTTAAAAGTAAAAAGGCATGACACAAAATAAATGTTGACCATTTGTAAGTAAAAACTGCCACCTTGAAATAAAATCTGTTTATTTCAGGAAACATTATTATTATTTATTTATTTTTTTTTTTTTAAGTATTTAAGAATCCAAATTTATATCACATTATATTGATATTTATTTTGTTAAATAGTTTTAAGATCAAAGCTCAGTGAATTTTTTTTCAAGTGTGTAGTGATGACAATCATGCAAAAATTGCACTAAAAGAAAAAAAAAAAAAGTCGTCATTGCAGCTAGCCAATGTCTAGCCACTCAGCCTCAAAATAAAGTGCAATGGTAAAAAAAATAATGAGAAAGTAAATAATGAATTAACATTCCTTCAGCATAAATAGAAAAAAAAAAAAA
Organism: Acanthosepion esculentum; assembly: GCA_964036315.1. Taxonomy (NCBI): domain Eukaryota; kingdom Metazoa; phylum Mollusca; class Cephalopoda; order Sepiida; family Sepiidae; genus Acanthosepion; species Acanthosepion esculentum. The sequence continues at coordinate 31,409,982 of OZ038497.1, read as the reverse complement.
TTCATTAATCAAGTATAAAGCATCAATGCATGTCATGGTGTTTGATTTGAGCTCTTAAAAAAATATATATTATATATATATATATATATATATATATATATATATATATATATATATATAAAGTAAATAAATGTGTGTGTGTGTGTTTCAACAGTTCAGATACAATTTACAGAAATAATATCCAAGGTTTTTCATTTAATATGAGCTTGCTAATTTGGTTTACTACAAGAATGATTCTTTTAAAAAGAATTTGATTCCCTGGTACTTTAAGGTTTACAAATTTTTTTTTTTTAGTTTGATGATTTCTTTTCTGTTAGTTTTTACAACTGAAGAGGATTTTTTTTTTTTATTGTTAAATTAATGAAAATAGTACAGAAACAAAAGAAAATACTTCTCAAAGATAAATAAGGCAAGAAAGAATTGAAAGAGAGCTCATCATTTTTCAGCCACTATGACAAGCAGTGTCAGAAGGCAGACACACACACAAGCACACAAAAAAAAAAAAATTAAAATGAAAGAAAAAAAAACTTTTTTCATGTAGAAAATTTTTGAATGTTATCAAGTCATCATATTGAAAAACTTATAAAACACTCCCAAATCTGAAACAATAAAATGGTAATTTTTCTATTTTCTAAGCAAATCACAGATTCAATTTTGCTAGATTTCTTGCTTCAGTACATTTTCTTCATTTTTATGTAGTAAAAATATATATTCACAGGAAATTTTTTAAAAAAAAAGCAAAAAGGTGGAAAAATATAATATAGAAATATTTATGATGCATACTAAAACTTATACAACTAGCAACCAGACAGTAGTGATAACACTAAAAAGTTAGAAAAAATTATCATAAGTGGGTCCTGTATTATATAAATCATTACAATAGTAAGTCTTAATAGACTCAAAGTAATATAAAAATGAAAATTAAATTTAGATAGGTTTAGTTAATATTACTTGCATAAGAGGGGAAAATCTAAACTGCTTTTTTATATGGAATGCAAAAATAGTGACAAGTTTTATAATTTCTTAGTTTTTTGTTAAATATCACTTACACAAAATTCTCTGAAATACTGAAATTGATTTTTCATTAATTATATTAGGCAATAGATTATAAATTGCCTTACTTTTCCAATAGCTGTTTTAAATTGAATGTACTAATCTCATGCAAAAAAAAAAAAAAAAAAAAAAAAAAATTATATATATATATATATATATATATATATATATATATATATATATATATTTTTTTTTATTAAAAATAGTGTTAAATAATTTTAACAATTTTTCTAGCATATATTTTTAATTTGTTCATTCCAATGTATCTCACCTGAAGTTAAAACTGAATAGGACAAAATAATTCAATTGGTCAAACATGTTTTACTGTAAAATACAAGTAGTATTTTCTATAATGATTATAAAATAGTATTATATGAATATAGATACCTACTACTACACATGACATTGTTAATAACAAAAGACATTTAAGTGAACACACTCGGAGCAATATAAAAATAATAATAGTAAACATGTCATACTCAAGCCAGCAACTGATCACTTTTCAAGCCTATATTTGATCATAGCAACACAGCTAGACTTGCCACTGACCAAAGAATAAAACAGCATTTTCAGAATGAGAGCTTAATTTACTAAAAAAACTGACCGGGTAAGTTAAAGATGGTTCAGAAGCAGTTGTACTTATGGCAGAGTCAGAAAAGATAATGAAGAAAAACTGGATCAACATAGAGACAAGAAGTGGGTAAGAAAAGGGGGGGGGCCTTCTTCATGCAGCAGCATAATTATAAAATGCTGGTCAGAAGGCCACGTGTTGAAAACAATATTTCTTTTTTGTTCATAACATTCTAAAGGGTAAGTTACTCATAGTGTCCTATAATAAATATGACTGAAATTCTTGTAACAATTTTTGAAAATTTTTTTTTTAATAAAACAATATTTGCTGTCGTTTCCTCCAAATGGAAGGCCGAGTTTTTGTTTCCTCATTCCAAAAAGAGATTTTTTTTTTTGATTTCTAATGTCCAGCAAAAGGATTTTTTGGGTGGGGTTTCAAACCAGCAGAAAAAGTAGCAAATCCATGAGAGAATTTCCTATTGCATCTTTTTCCTTTTCAAAAAAATAAAAACTTGGGTATATATATATATATATATATATATATATATATATATATATAGAGAGAGAGAGAGAGAGAAATAATAAAACAAGCTGAAATTAATATATATATATATATATATATATATATATATGAAGAAATATAGTCTTAAAGTGTGCTATATTTATGGGATAAAGTGCTCAATATCAGAGAGAGCGTGTGTAAATATAAAAGTGGACATGGAAGTCAGCACTTAGTGGCAACAGTCTGTTTCATGCTAGTGCAATCGTCAGGCCCTGACGATTGCACTAGCATGAAACAGATTGTCGCCTCTAAGTGCTGACTTCCATGTCCACTTTTATTTATATATATATATATAAAAAGAAAGAATCTGAGGAAATATTTTCATTTTGATAAAAGAAAAAGTTTCAATTAACAAAATTCCAGAATGAAAACCAGATCAAGTAGTAAAAACAAATTGGGCTTGATAAAGATGAGAATGTTTAGAAAATAAAATCCTGAAAAAACTTAAAATGATTCTTCAAAAGTTAAATCTTACAAAATCTTATTAGTTTTGATTTATAATAAAAAAATCCAGAAAATGTCCAGAATTTAAAGTTTCTTACTTTTTTAATATACAGTAACTATTTTTTTTTTTTTAAACTGCTAAAAACGTTTTGTTAGAAAAAATAAAACAATTTATAGAGAAAATAATTTTTGTTTAAAACTTCAATAATAGAAGAGGAACAGAAGCTATATTTTGTAATTACTTTCTGTACAAACCTAAAATTTTGCACAATAAAAAAATACTATATCTACTTATCTTCTTCAAAAAATCTTTACTGTTTTGTGATTTAACATCAACCTATTACTAAATTCATCAATGCTAAAAACTAACTGAATCTGGAAATCTCTGAAGAATGGTTTGTCGTCAAGACTTTCCTTTTAGGAAATTAATATTAAAAAAATGAAGCAAGACAAGGAATCAGTTTGCCACTAATTTCAAAACACTATGAAATGTATGCAAGTGTATGTGCATATACATGACTGCAAATGTGTAGCTGCAAACATATGCATATACACACAAAAATAATAATAAAAAGATATTTCCAGCAAGGTTTGTTGATATCTACATTTCTTTTGAAATATCTTCAACAAATAACATTTTAAATATTTTAGCATATTTCAATTTGACTTTGAGAGATCATCATCCTGGGCACTCCCAAGGAGTCATTGATTCTCCAAAAAGCAGAAAAAAAGTTCTTGAATTTATTCACTCATTATTGGGAAAGATTTAATAATTAGACAAAGTCAAAAAGTAAACAAAACAATAATACCATCATATACTTTACTATTCAGACCTGCATGCTCATAATGGTTATAACAAATATTTTGACCACTGTACTCTCCAACCTTCTTCAGATGTCTGTTATATTTGGTAACGTTCAAGATTTTGAAGCAAACCCTTTATTCAAGTTACATCTTTGTGTTGCTTGTCCGTTTTTTTCCACTGAACCAGAGTATGACTTTTCATCACTACCTGATCCAGGTGTCGAACTTATGACTGCTAGAAAACCACATATGCTTTAACCAACTATGTGTTTCTCAAACAAGAAATAGATTAGAGAGAATTAAGTGAAATGAGTTATCTCCCCTATGCAAGGAAAGCAAAATGGGAACAATCTACCCATGCAGATTGAATAAAGTGTTCAGCTTAAAACTAAAAAAAAAAAAAAAAAAAAAAATAATTATGATGAGACACCTGAAGAAGGTCAGAGAGTACAGTGGGCAAAACATTAGTCTAACAACCAAACTGAGCATGCTGGCTTAAACAAATAGCAAGTCATAATAATAATTCCTCATTTCAATAATTATGACAAACAATTTTGATGACAGGATCTTAGAAATCTTGCCCAGATAACTAAAAAAGTTAGATCAATGAAAAAAAAGAGTAATTTTTACATGAGTGGCATGGGGGTGCAAACAGTTCTAAAATCACCAGAACTATATCCAATACAAAGCAAATGTTAACACCATTAGACTAACATTATTGAACAGTTATTTAATTATAGTGGTACTAAAGATGTCTAGTTTAGGGTTACTGTAAAATTGGTCGCTAATGCAAGGTTAGAATATCTTTCAGATATAGCAACAGAAAGAAGCCACACTTGGAACAACTGTTGGGTGAACAGAGACGGGGGGAGGGGGAATAGGTGAGTGAAACAAATTTAAACAATACTGAACAACCAAATTAACAGGGCCAGCAGAGAAGTCTGCAGATGCAACATAAATGAATGTCGGGAATGATCAGAAACAAACAAAAAAAAAAAAACTTCGCTATCAATGAAATAAAATATTTTTTTTTTTAAAGAAAAAGAAAAAAACAAGTCTCATCAGGCATTTTACTTTACAGAAATAAAATTTTAGGATTTCTTACATTGCCCTTCCATCCAAAAATGTTGCTTTATAAGAAAAAAAAAAAAAAAAAAAGACATGAGTTTGCTTAAATATCAAAATAAAAATTTGAATTTCTATATCAATGCATGGTTGATAACCTTCAACATCTACAAAAAGACCAACATATGATGTCTTTGTATAGTGTAATGGTTTTAAACTACACAATCATGATTAGAATTTAGTTTACATGAAAAGCAAGCAGGAATATAAACCAGTGCTGAAAGCGGTAAGCTATCTAATTGTAATAAAAATACAAAATATGTAGATCAATACATGCAGATTTAAAAGATTTATATCAACTTAAAAAGGATTTGATTTCCAGTGCTGGGGGAAAAAAAAAAAAAAAGAAAGACAAGGATCTTTTAGACTTATGATCTAATATTAGAAAAAGAAGAATATATATTAGTGATGATCAGACAAGAGTCAAGCTTATAAAAAGATTACAAGCATGCTATTTTATGTAATAGCAACAAAGCAAAATTCACAAACTTTACTCAGCAAAATGTTCTACTCTAACCAGAATTACTTTTCTGTAAACAGAATCCAACCAACAACAATTCTAATTTTACTTAATGCATAAGTGGGAAAATTATACAGTTAATCTTTTTTTTTTCTCTCCAGGGTTTTATTAAAAGCTATTTATATATTGTGAATGCAACATTGAGGCAAAAATATCCAAGTGGACTGAAATGCCTAAAGCTTATGCATTGTCTATCCTATATTCCACTGAAATGATAATCAGAAAAGAAAATTTTTCAGTCTTTTTTTATATGTTGTAGCCACTTCTTAAAACACCATTTCAAACAGAATTAATGTCTAACATATTTTATAAATAATGGTACTTGAAAAATTATAAGTAAATATATCAGTAATTGATTCCACATTTCATAAAAATAAAATATACTTACAAAAGAAAAAAAAACAAAACAAAAAAAAAAACAGTAGAATAAAGATATTTATCCCTAATGATATTTCTTAATGACAATTTTCATTTCTTATAACAGAAAATACTGATGTCGTAACCAATCTCATAGTCCTGCTATAAAAACTATTCCATTATTGCTTTTTGTCTCTTTATTATTTTTAGAATCATTTATATTTTTGAATTTTCTATTAAAAATTAAAAAAAAGGTAAAAATTAGATTCCGAAGACAATAGAACAGGAGAAAAAGATGAAGGAAAATAAATAATCTAGCCATAACAAAAAGCAAGTGCATGGGTTATACACAAAAAAATTGTGACAGCTACAGAATTTAAAAAAAAAAAAAAATTAAAAAAAAAAATTGACCTTCAGATGAAATCTAAGATGATAGTTCAAATGAAACAGCAGTGGCAGTAGGGGCAGAAGTATTGGATGAAACAGATATTGTGTTTGTGGTAGTTGAGGCTGTAGACTGTAGAACATTGCCAATAGAATTGACGTTACACTCTAAGATATTGCCTTGAAGAGGAGATACTGTTTTAACACCTGTTGCTAAAGCCATGGCCACAGGTGACGAGGAGAGAACTGGGAAAACAACTAAATCTTTGTTGCTATCACAGCTGCTGCCACAGCTATCTTCCTCTTTTGCCGTCTCCTGCTCACTGCTGTCCCCATCTTCATCAATACAGGTCTGAGACGCTTTCACCCAGTCTTGAATCAGTTTGTCTTTCTCCACGGTTTTCACTCTGGTCAAATTAATGGAGCTCTCCGCACAGTTAGCCGTCTTGTCAAGCTGGCCTTGCTCAGAGTAGGTATCAGTGACAATGGTGGAGCTACCTTCGCCAATTGTCTTGGATGAGTGGGTTGACATTACTTCACTGGTGTCTCCAATTGTGCGCACTGAATGCTGGGACAAGATCTCAGTGTTTAGCTCATATGTGGCTGAGTGGATAGAGTCAATGTGCGGGAGCTCACCCAGAGCTTCTTGGAACATGGAGTTGTTCCCAGAGCCGATGTCATCCTCTTCATCAGCACTGTCCTCTCTGTCAACATCAGCAGAAGACAAAGATTCAAGATTGACATTATTGATGCTGTTGGCTTGAACACTGGTGGCTGGGTCATTACAGTCTTCTGTGTCAGCCTCATTTCCATCATCAATATCTCCCATCATGGAGGAGACGCACGTGTTATTTAGACAAAGTGGAGAGATCTTCATCTCAGACTCGCGTCCTGCAATTTCTCTCTTGGCAATTTCATTGCCCCGACTGTCAGTTTCAGGCTCTGATTGAGGGTAATTCTCCGAAATGGGCTCAGACAGAATGCTACTGGCAAAAGAGATGCCACTGCAGCCAGATGGTGTTCGTGAATGACCCATGTGAGCAAAGATCTGGGCTGTGTTAGAATAGATCTGTGGGATGTTTTCTTGGATATCCTTTTCAATCATGGCTACCATTTCCACATATGACTGACGAGCTTTCTCTGTTAGTTCCATCAGCTTCCGGAAATTTTCCTGTAAGTGCAGAACAGTAAGGGAGAATTAAATATTGAACAGAGTGAATATACCAAAAATATAAAAATGAATTCCATGACCGGATAAAAATTTGTAAAATCTGTGTGTGTGTGTGTGTGTGTGTGTGTGTGTGTGTGTGTGTGTGTGTGTGTGTGTGTGTGTGTAAAAAATCATCAGCTCTTCTATGCAGCAAGATATTTTTATTATAAGAGATTATAATAAAAATGTTGAAATCTCTACACAAAAGCTTTCAATACTTTGTACTACTTCAGTCAATGGTAAGTAACTGGTGATTAAATGATTTTTAAGAAAATTTAAAAACAATTGTTACCTCTCTTCTGAAAGCTAAAGGTGAGGGAGTGGGGGACATAAGGTCAGAATTAAAAAATAGACTTGTGGGTACGTCTTGATTAACCAATTAAATGTCAGATCTATGCTAAATAGAAAAGTAAGCTCAGAGGGTGGAGGTGAGGGGGGTATTTTTTGATGCCATGATAAACCGGAACATAGACTGCTCATCATTGACAATTGCAGAAAATATGTCAGCAACAAATGTATCATGATTGTAGACAAATATGACATGTTCAATTTTTTTGAAAGGGCGTTGAGGGGAGGGGTAGGTTAACCAGACAAAGTTAACAGGAAAAATAATTTTTTTAATTTTTTAGATTCAGGAAGCTTCTTAAAGAGGCCTGTAGATAAAATTAAATTCACCCCATCTGTTCTTTCTCTCATTTGTGTGTGTGTGTGTGTATATATATATATATATATATATATATATATATATATATATATGATGAAAATGTGGAAAAGACAAAGCAAAATCCGAATATGTGAGTTTACTGTTTTTTTATTTTGATTTTTGTTATTCTGTCGACGTTAGACGTTTCGGTCAAATAGACCTTCTTCAGGATCGAAACGTCTGACGTCGACAGAATAACAAAAAACAAAAAACAAAATAAAAAAAACAATAAACTCACATATTCGGATTTTGCTTTGTCTTTTCCACATTTTCATCATACCGTCGGATCTACATCCACACATTTGCTTATATATATATATATATATATATATATATATATATATATATAAATAGGGAATGGGTAAATATAGGAAGGTATAAAATCAAGCGATCATATACAAATACATATAAATAGACTATAGTGTAAAACAACAACAAAAAAATAAAAATAAAAATAAAATAAAAACAGTGCTCAATGTTAAATAACAGAGCTATCTTGAATTCTTAACAATAAGGATGTCAACAAACCAAAATGTCGTAAACACAATATTATATGGTTTAATTCCCCCTTCAACAAAAACGTTGAAACTAATATTGCAAAACTTTTGGAAATTTAAACCACAAGCACTTTAGTCATTCCCCAACACTTAATAAGATCTTTAACAAAAAAAACATCAAAGTTAGCTACAGTTGTGCTAAAAACATTGACGAATATACCACTCAGTACAACAGTTCCATTCTAAACAAGCACTTCAACAACCTTCAAAACAACAACATCCCCACAACTAATAATTGCAATTGAAGAAAAAGCAAACCCTGCCTATTAAACAGTAAATGTATGTCCAAATCTTAGTTTATAAAGCTGAAATCAAACATGACGACCGACAAGATCAAGTTTTACATGGGCTCTACAGAAAACAATTGGAAATCACACTTTTACCACCACCATATGACATTTGGCAATATCAAATATTGAAATAGCATTGCCCTTTCTAAATTTTTCTGGAAGCTAAAAACGAGAATAAAAACCCAATTATCACCTGGGAATTAGTACTGAAAGCTAAGCCCTTCAGCAGGAAAAGCAGTAAATGTAACTTATGTCTTTCTGAAAAATTAATAATCCTGAAAAATATAAAAAATCCTAATCTCTTAAACAAAAGAAGTGAGTTGATGAGAACCTGCCTACATAGATCCAAATTTCTACTCAAACACGTTGGCCCAGATTAATATAGTCTAGCCAGACTAGGTGTCAACATATACTAGTATTGATATTAATATTTTTACTTCTTACTACCTTTACTGTACAACTATTGTTAATATTAGATCAGAATGCATTTATCATTTTCCTAATCCATTATCTTATCACTACTATTTTTGGTACATAACTATTATTTTTATTGTTTTTTGTCTCTTTCTTTTACCTTTAGTCTTATTATTAGAAATGTGTTTATTTACTCATCTATTTGCATTTATTAATTATTCATATATTTGCCTTATTTATTTATTTACATATTTATCTGTCTCTATATCTGGCTCTCATTTTATTTTACCTTATTTTATAATATTAATAATATTATTAATTATTCTATCGATTTAAAAAAAAAAAAAAAAAAAAAAAAAAAAGAGTTACCCCCCTTGATTTTCTAACATTTCTTCGAGTTTACTTTTTTTAACATCAGCATCTCTCTAAATTAGAATTTATATTTTTTAATTCCCATTTTATTTTCAATCTTAAAGGTTAATCTGGGCCTAAATTTAAATTCAAAATTAAACTACAATTCATTTAAATGCTTTAAGAAAAATAATATTCCAATCCAATAATACCATATCATGCAAGAACCAGAAATGTTTTTAAAAACTGGTGTCAACCCAAAGTAAAAATAATAATTCCTGCACTTGACAGTTGCTTCAGTATGAAACTCAGTGTTGTGCAATTAATGTAAGGTATTGCATATTATATATATATATATATATATATATATATATATACACACACACACACAAAAAAAGCATATTGGGAGTCCATGGTAATATTTTAGTGGTCCATAGAGCAACAGTTGTTATAACTGAGAACTGAAATTTCTACAGTAATTTATGCCATATTAAGATACTAAAAATAGAAAAACAACACTAAAACTAGCAGAAAATGAGGCCAAGCGGTGTAACTTAGTGTTCCTTTGACTCTATTGGATGCTTTGATTTAAAAGTTAAATAAAAACTGAGAAGGATATATAAAGGAAGTATTATAAGGAAAACTATATAAATATTATAATTTATAGTATAATTTAATATATTAGCAATAAATAATAATATTAATATAAAATATTGAAAAAATATTAATAATAAAATTAATATAATATGAATTATATAAGGATTATATATAAAGGAAGCATATACATTTACTATTTTTACAATACAATTCCTAAACTTTTTTTTCTTCTTCATCATCAAATGGTTATGGGGACCAACAACAAAAAAAAAAAACAAAAAAAAACAAAAAACAAAAAAAGTAAAAGAGGTCCATGAGTAAAAAAGGGTTTGAGAACCACTGATCTATTTGATATTATATATATATATATATATATATATATATATATATATATATATATATATATATATATATATATATATAGTTTTAAGATATGCTATATTTATGAGTTAAATTGCTCAATATCAGACATATGGCATGAAGATTGCATCTAAGCATGAAACAGATTGTTGCCACTGGATGTTGCCATGTATTTAAGGTATTAATTCTTAAATTAATCTCCTTTATAAAATGGGAAGAAAACAGTATTATTACAAACATTTTGTTCAGCAAAATTTTGATATACACAGAAGGCATCATATTTTTATATTTAGCAGAAATAAAACCTTTTTTTTTTCCCTTCTTCAGATGTTGACATTTTGCTGCAGTCCCTTCTAATAACCAAACACTTCATTGAAAATTGATCATCATGATAGATACAAGCTTATATTCATAAATAAAAGGTTTCAGTTAACTCAGTCAGCCAGAAATAATTGGTTGCTTTGGTTTAGTTTGTTTTATGGCATATCAACCTCAATGATCCATTTAATGCTGACAAAATTTTTATTGCTGGTAATATTTTCTTTTGTCAAAAATCTATTTCTGGTAATATTTTTCCTTCAAAAATGTATAGCTGGTAATATTTTTTTTTTCAAAAATGTATTCCTAGTAATATTTATTTTTTAAAAACATTGTTGGTAATATTTTTTCAAAAATGTATTGCTAGTAATATTTATTTTTTAAAAACATTGTTGGTAATATTTTTTCAAAAATGTATTGCTAGTAATATTTATTTTTTAAAAACATTGTTGGTAATATTTTTTCAAAAATGTATTGCTGCTAATATTTTTTTTTCTTCAAAAATTAATTGCTGGTAATAATGTTTTTTTAGAAAGTATTTCTGGTATTAAAACCTATTTTTACACTTTCATAGTGTTTTTACCCCAGTTTAGAGGTTAACTATTTGCCCATAGCTGGGACCCTAACGGGTGCTACCACCCCGGGTCAGAGTGGACCTGGTAACATCAGCAATTGAGAGGTGGTTCCATGCTCCTCAAAACCACCTAATCAGAGGCCTTGCTGCTGGACGTAGTTTATAGTCTTACCCAGAACCCGGATGTATTTTATTGTCATACCCAGGACGGCAGAGATATTTGTGCTATAATGATGACTGAATTGCTTTAGATAAAAAAAAAAAAAAAAATTAATTCCATTGTTTAATCAAATGATACAGAAGATTATAATATCAACAATGAAAAGTCAAACTGACCTCTGATCCTTCATAATTAAAAATTCCAACAACACTGACAGGGACAAGTTTGGCACAAGCACGCCCCAAGGCTCGACGCCCCAAGGCAAATACAAAAGGAACATTCTGATCAGTGCACAGATTAAGAATGTTATTCAAGGCATCATCCAGACCACCTGAAAAGAGGAAAAAAGTGTTTTAATAGTTTTTAGGGGAAACATTATTTTTTTAAATTAATCCAGAAAACAAAATTATAAATATCATATCTACAGGCATTTAAATAAATGGTTAAATTATTAAACATGCTAAATTATCAACAGCTATGAATATCAGGTTTTGTGGGGATAACTTTCCTTGCAAGTGCAAGAACAACTATCTAAACATTTAGACTTCAATTGAAAATACATACATACATTTTGTTAAATATTATGACTTCAATAGTATTAAACAAGAAATGTTGATATAATTTTCAGAATATATGCATGATAAATATTCTATATGAATTTCAGTTTATATTTACATGAATTTATTATGCAACTTTGTTTCTTTATCATATTGTGGGAAAAATATATTTTATATATATATATATATATATATATATATATATATAACCACACACCACACCTGGTAGAACAGCAAAATTGTCCAACTTTTAGATTAAGCTTTGAACTGTTGTATCTTAGAAATGATTAAAGATATTTTACTGGAATTCTCTGAGGTTTTTATAATACTATTGGTCTCTACTTAGAGATAAATACATTCTTATTGTTCAGTTGAAATGATGATTTCTCTTGCTGTTGTGACCTCCTGTTCCAGTTTTCCTCTCTACTGTTTCCCTTTCTTTCTTTTTTTTAAATTATTCACCATTCTCTTGATGGTTCTTGAATAAACTTTGAAGATGGAAGCCAGGGTATGAATGTTGGTATCATTACTGAAGACCTAAATGATCATTTTCCGTTCACCATTGCTCAGTTGAGAAGACACAGTGGGGCCGACACAAAATGATTTTAACTTGTTCTCTTTCTAGCTGAATAACTCAAAGGGATTTTCAGTGATTCTTACAACAAACGTTTTAAAACGGCTAAATGTCCTATCTGAAAAAACCTGGAAAAAAGAAATGTCATTAGTTCCATATTTTTTGGGGTATTTTTTTTTTAAAGATGTTAAACATTTTGTGGGAGAGACAATTAACCTATGTTGTTATATGATTTGGACAATTTTGCTGTTACACCTGATACACATATAGATAGAAAGATAAGGGGGGAAAAATGTATGACAAAGTGGAAAATGTTTTTGTTCGATGCATTTCATCCTTTAGGACTTCATCGGACTACACTGCACATGAAGGAGAGATGCTGGGAATTTTTAATTTAAAATTTTTTTTTTTAAATATAATCTAGCTGATTTCATTTAGATTCTTTTGCTTTTTGATTCTATCACTTTTGTTCAGATAGCAAAATACTGCAGTGTATTTAAAAAAAACAAAAAAAACAAACAAAACAAATGAAATGGCCATTTTTAATTTTTTTGACAGATTGTAAAAACTTAATTCTTGGTTTTAAAAATCTAGAAAAAATAAACCTTGCTTTTAACAAATAAAAACATTTTGTTCTCTAGAAAGTTTTATAGAATGGTGATTGGGAAGAGTAACAGATGTTCAACAAAAAAAAAAAAAAAAAAAAAAAAAAGAAGTTTTTACTAAGATTTTCTAAAAATAATTTCAAAAATAAATTCATTCATCTGTGAATAAGCCCTGAAAGTTTCATTAAAATCTGACAATTATTTGATTTTTGCAAGAATTTCAAAATTAATGTGTTATTTTACAAGATTTTTTTAACAATTTGTAAAAATGTTAGGAGTAAAAAAATTTTAAAAAATAATTAAAAATATTTTGATTTTTCCTCTTAGTAATAACAAACATTTTGATAATAAAAATTTGTTTTTATTAATTTTGGAACATTTTTTCATCATGGTATGCCCCATTTCAGCGATTTATTGGAGGTACCTACTTTTGTTAGTAGATATCCCACATTGTGATAATAGAAGATCTGCCAGGAATGGTGAAATGTTGTAAGAGCCAGGACACCAATTTACTGTGGATGACTTTGTGATCAAGACACTCATTTTTGTTGTAGTGAATTCTTTTCTCCTTTGATCAGAGTAACATTTTTTATGTCAAAATTGTGGTCAGTCTTGTTACGGCGGACAAAATCAATACTGTTATGACCTTGTCATCAATCCGTTATGCGATATGAACTAATCTTAATGACAGACAGGGTCTTAACTCTAATAAAGTATCGTTCATGTGTTATGCAAAAATGGCTTCTTGTGGTCGAATAATGTTGCTTTTAAAAGTGTGTGTGTTTAATATGATTAGTAATGTAAAAAAATGAAATGGTAACATAGATGTACTATGAAAGTAAAATGAAATTTATTAATACATACAGATGAATGTTGACTTAGTTGGATTCAGCATGGATTGAAATTATGTGATTGTATGGTAGTTCAGTTCACCATGTTAAAAAAAAAAAAAAGAGAGCAAACTTTCTAACCTTTGGAGATTAGAAATCTGCTAAGGGAAGTAACTCCTGTTGATATTGGAGTTCACTAATTATATGTTGTTTTTTATTTTAGAGTTTACCCTAACAAATATAATAAATATTCATTTTTTTCTTTTACTTTCAGATATAAGATTACTCAAGGTTGTAAGCTAAAGCCTTAAAAATATATATAGTTAAGGAGTAATGGGAGCAATGTTGAAAATCATGAAAAAGTTGAACACAGATCAGAACAATCAAAGGAAACAAGTAGAAAATTAATGGCAAAATAAGAGCAAGAAACAAAACAGACTTTAAAAATGACACAAAAAGAGAGCTGAGAAAACTTGAAAGAGTATTATGCAAGGAAAATGGAGTAACCAACAAAATATTTGAAAAATCTGACGTTACAAAAGTAAACAGAAAAAAAAAAGGCAGAATCTTAAGAACATTGGTTAACAACATGAAATCAACCAAACTACCACCTTAAAACATTAGTAAAACAAAGAGAAAGATAAACATCAAACAAGTCAACATCAAAGAGAAAGATCAGTTGAGCAAAAAAAAAAAAAAAAAAGTACATTAAAACTAATTTCTTAACAGTAATTTTTGCTGATAAATATAGAGCTACACAAGATAGACCTGATGGCTTCACAATAATTTCAGCCTTCATGGAAATAGTCAACCAACATGATTTCAAAGACAATACAGAAGAGGTGAAGTAATGTTTTGAGTTAGCATTATAGACAGTAAAATTATAAGTTGTTTCAAAGTTAATGGCATTATGATAAATACACAGAATTAAATTATTAAACTCTTGTGCAAGATATTTTTGTGATACAGGTCAAGCTTTAAGGTGAAGAATATATTCTGGCAAGACAATGGTCTTTAACATTCTACAAAGCTGAATATTGCCCATCCACCCAAGAAATTTTTCAAAGATCCAAATTAATGAAATGGGCCACCAGCCACTTCAGAGATCTAGTGGTCTACCATTAAAAAGATATATATGAATATTCAAGCAAAGACCTGTGGAAAACATTAAAAACTGCTGCAACTAACGGTAAAATTAGTACTTAAAAAATTGATGAAGATTATAGAACTGTCAAAGAGCCTATATTAACATGGATAATAATAATATTTATTCAGTAGTATGGGATACTGTGTCAGAAGATAATGCCTATAAAGCAATTGATTAAATTACTTCTCCAGTATTATTATCTTCTGGATTTATAAAAAAAATAGATGTTGCATTTTGTTTGCATAATAAAACTTGACACCCTGTAAACACGTTATCAACAATATTTTTTAATAAGGATAGACATTATAAGCTGAAACTCACAATATAATGTTTAACTATAGATATCCTAAAAATATTACTAACATTAAATTCTATTGTGAAAACATTGACTTCTACAATAAAATGTGACAGTGTATATTTCTTGACATCAATCATATTTCCAACATCATATTTTTTAAATTCTTTTCATATTTCATTCAAAGCATAGTAAAGCATTATTGATGTCAGGGATACATAAAAAAAAAAAAAAATTTACTGACTACAGTGCCATGTATTGGCATTAAGTAAATAGAACTTAAATATATCCAAGTAAGTTTTTTGTAAAAAAAAAAAAAAAAAAAATTTTAAATAATTAAAATAAATAGATTTATTTCAAAGAAAAATAATTTTGGTATGCTAAAACTAAAAATTAATTTCATGCTAACAAGTTTATTAGAGTACCTGTCACGGAACAATTTTATGTATTTGAGTACTGTAACAAAAACAAACCTTTTGACTGAATTTTTTCCAAGTTAGGAGAAATAATGACACATTTCAGTTTCTTCAGCTTTAGGTGTTTTGTGACTTCACGCAAACCCAAAACAATTCGACGTCGCATTTTTGCCTGTCAAAATATTTAAATAAATCAAAAAGGGACAAATGTTTAAATGCATAGATATATTCTTTATGCAAATATTGACATTTCAAGCAGTCATCTTTTTTCTGTTAGCAAAATAAGAAATAGAAGGAAAAAAGAAAAAAAAAAGGTTTGGCCTTAGAGTAAAAAATAAGCTCTTTCAGCTTATTTAATTGTTTAATTCTAGAAACAGATTGAAGTATTGTCACCAGAAACTTAAAGACAATAGATTTTAATATAAAGAAAAGGATCAGAATTAAGACTAAAACAGATTATTTTGCAAGATTTAAGGTTTCATGTTTACATACAGGGCAGAACTTTTTATCTTAGAAACAATGCCTGATGCTTACATTCTATACATGTATTTTATGGAAGCAATCAAGTAAAAAAAAAAAAAAAAAAAAAAAAAGATTGTAAGTTAAAAATAACATATCCAAAGGATAAAATTTTTAAAAGTCACCTTCACTGGATCTTTATGGTAGAGTCTGTCTTGAAATGAAACAAGGTCCCTCAGAAGAGTAGTACAACAAGTGTCTATGTCCTTGTCCAAAATCTGGTTACAGTACCTGACAAAAGAGAATTCAGTAATACTAGTTGATGAAGGAAAATAAGGCATCGGACATAGGAGGCATCAGTTATAGGTCATAAAGTACAGGCTGCTTCCAACAGTGGGAGAGGTAATGGGCCTCATTGATCAGCTACTGCTTCAGTCTCAACAATAGGGTGCCGATTCACTTCTCTCTGCCTGTTTCTATAAATGTATAGAGATTAAAATTTTACCAAAAAACAAGCAGCTATCATTTCATCAGACAAATCCCAAAGAAGCAAAAACCACCAGTTATGTGATAGGCTAATTAGAATGTCAGGACCATGTGTCCTAGCCTCTCGGATAACCTGCAACAAATCTACTACAGCTGCCCAACCTCTTCAGGACCCAAAATTGAATGACACCAAATACCAACTAAAAAAACAAGTGCTCTCAAAAAAGAAATTCCTTATGAATGTTAAAATATGTCTGCAAATGCTATTGAGTACCTCCACTATATGGTACAATATGAAAAACTGGCTAAATAAATACTGATAAAGCCTCCACTTTATTTTTTTTTTTCTATTTCTTACATGACTCCCTTGTCTATAGAGAAAAACTAACCTTTTATTTTCCTTTATTATTTTTAGAATAAGTTAAGAGTAAAACAGTAAACTGTCAGAGTTGGTCCATTCTGATTTCGGTAATAGATTTTCTTTATATAGAAATAACATCTGCCAATTTCAGATAAGTGTCTCACAATTACTAGTTTATTGCTTTTACCACAGAAGTTTAAAATAGCAACTTAAACTGAACACTATCACTACTACTGATTATTGACATTGACATATCAGCTGATTTTAGACAGGAAATGATTATTTTGTGGTTGCCTGTTCAATCACTGAGGAAACTGAAAATATTTTTCAAACTCAGAGAAATTTTTCTGTAGCTTATATGTAAGATATAATGGAAAATCTGTAAAGTTATTAGTTCTGTTATCTCAGCTTCAGTCACTTTCCCACCATTGTAATGTATCTTTCCAGTGCTTTGTCTATAAATATTTTCATAGTAATTGTTTTGATGAGCTTTCCTATTTGGTACCTAGACTTTATGAATTTAAGCACAGTATTAGATTGGCAGCAAGGCCTCATCATTTTACAGTTGAAATGGCTAGATGTAACAATGCTAACAGTTTCTTCTGCTGCACTTCTTGCTGGTGACACACTTCCAGCCTCTTGCTTTCCAATCAACTTTGATCTCCAAAAAAAATGTAAATGCAATGTCAATCGTTATCTTCTGTCTTCTTAATTCCTGTCCTTTTATTGTTCTCTCTCCTTAATAAGGTTTTCTTTTTCTAATATTCTTTATGAATTTAAGCACAGTATTAGATTGGCAGCAAGGCCTCATCATTTTACAGTTGAAATGGCTAGATGTAACAATGCTAACAGTTTCTTCTGCTGCACTTCTTGCTGGTGACACACTTCCAGCCTCTTGCTTTCCAATCAACTTTGATCTCCAAAAAAAATGTAAATGCAATGTCAATCGTTATCTTCTGTCTTCTTAATTCCTGTCCTTTTATTGTTCTCTCTCCTTAATAAGGTTTTCTTTTTCTAATATTCTTTCACACTTATTGCCTTCCTTGGAGTGAAATGATAAAAAACGATATATATATATATATATATATATATATATGAGACAAGAGGAAAACTATACTTAGCCCGTAACACTGGTAAAAGCAAAGGGTTAATTAGAATATGAACTGGAATGAACAAAAAGGGTTAAGAGTACAGAATAACATAAAATGAAAGGGAGAAAATACAGAAGAAGGATTTTATTTGTTTTGGAAAAGATATTATCAAAGGGTCATCTGGAAGATTTAAACCCAGGAGGGCTGAGGAAGAATAGTGAAAATACATTTGAAGTCAGTTGAGAATTTTGAAAATGAAAGCAGAAATGGAGAAATTGATTTATGTCCACTTACTAAAGTGGAAGTTACGAAAATATGTCTCATGATTGCCAGACAGAAGAAGGGGTCAATTGGTAGATAATATTTAGTAATTTTGAAGACGAAGGCAAAATCAAGAAACTGATTAATGCCTGTCTGTCAAAGAGTGGAAATGTAAACAAATCAAGAAATAGGATTTTTTTGAGACAGGAAACGAACCTATAAGGTTCATAAGTACAATTAAGATATGAAGACAAATATTTGCTATGAGCAGCTCAAAAGAGATTGCTGGTAAATCTCTGACTGCATACACAAGACCAGGGGCTGAGAAAAATTTGTTGTTGAAAACTAAGATAATTACAATTAATGACTAAAAGTTAAGGCCACTTTTTGCCTACACAGTTTAAAAAATCAGATTTGTCAAAAAGACAGCCAAAGTAGCAGGCTTAGATGCGATACTAAGAGAGACATAGGAATTAGCTATGTCCGTTTGGTGTGAGGCATAAATAAGAGAAGGGATGAGGCAAAGTGTTACTAAAAAGATTTTAGTAGGAAGGCTTAATTTTTGTTATGCAAAGAACTACATAAACTAAATTGAAAATTTACCGTAATAATTTTTTTGTTTTTATTTTGTCTGCAAAGACATTTCTATTTTTTTCCCCATCATAACATAGATCTGCTGTGGTTCAAACCAGCGCTATGATTACTGACGATACTCAATCACTATCAGCTCTGTGATCAAGAAACACAACATGGGTGGAGTAAGGTGTAGACCATAGTAGACAGCAGCCAACAACCATTTACCAGTGACCATATTGATCAGAGTGGGATTGACCCAGCAATCAACTCGTTATCCTACAACCCTGCGGACCAAGACATCTTCTGGTATAAGCGGCATGTGGCAATAGCCATATCATCTGATGACTGCTGACCAGATTGACCTAAGATTGCCCAAGGCATGTTGTGTTATAAGCCAACACATGACTTTCAATCAGGTCTTGCTGCCAGACGTAGTTTATCGTTATACCCAGGACTTGACACTTAACTGACTGACAACTAGAACATTATTAGATAAGAAGAATTAGATAGTACAATAACAACAATTATTAATACAAGATTTCATCTTATTACTGAAGAAATAATATACAGTATTTTTGAAGCAGCCACGTATCACATCAAAGAAGCCATTTAGATGTTATATAGAATGACAGTAATCTATCCCTGAGATAAACAATGAAAATCTAAACAGTATACATACTCTCGAAATCTTCTACTGTGGATTTTTAGAATAGCTGGGTTGACATCTTTCTCTGTGGCTCCTGTAATGGGGCTGTTTACACCTGAACTCAGAGGGCTGATGCTGATGGGAGATGTCTGGCTGACAGGGGACAGATCAGCACTGGCCGGTGTCATTGCACCTCCATGCTCTCCTTTAACACTGGCAGCTGTAAATTGAAAAAAAAAAAAAAAGAGAAAAAAGAAAAAAAAGGTCAATGCTGAAACACAAAGGAGGAAGTTGGAGAAATTAAAATCTTTCTTTTTAGCAGATGACATAAGGCCTGGTTTTTAAGAGAAGCCTGGTGGAGTAATGGATTGTGGCTTGGATTGAGGAATCAGAGAGCCAAGTTCAAATTCCTCTAGAGTTTATTACATTCACTTATGTGCTAATACTTTTGGGAAAGGCATGAATCCATCTCTTCTCCCGGCTCCAGCTATGGGTAAATAGCAGGACAGACTGGTCTAGGAGAAAAACTGAATTCAAAACTATATTTAGCCCTGGCAAAGCAGGTAGCTTTATCCTCATATCCAAGAATTTAATTTCTTCTTTACTGATTGCTTCCTTTACAATGATGGTGTTGATGACTACATTCACTGTCAACATGCAGGTTCAGAACTAGAATCTTCCAGTTTCACCAAACCTCCTCCTGTCATCCATTCTCTATCATTGTTTATCTTTGCAAGAGTTGGTTGAAGGTGAAAGAAAAATCAGAATAGAAGAAAGTGTCAATAGCGTGAATTTGTTTAAGGCAGACCTCAACTTGAGAGGAAGTGACCCACACAATCAATTTCATGACCTTCCTCTGCAGCACACATGAAATGAGACATGCAGAATCCAGTTATGAAACTAACGGACTGCTGATTGTTATAATTTCAAGTGCACCTTCTGTAGTATGCCTGTCATGTGTAGCCCTCTTCATCCATTGGTTCAACCATTGGAATCTGTTGTAATCATCATTTGCTTGTTCCACTGTTGGGGGTTTTGGGGTTGGTCACGCTTAGTCTGGGTCCTCGTCTTCAACCTTGCTGCCAAAGGTGGCCCTACCAGAATTTTAGAACTCCCAATGGCATCCTTCCCAGAGTCATTGGAGCATGCAAGCCCCTCCATCACAACAAGAAGCCACCATCAGAGGTTAAGATCAGAGGCAAAGTACATACTATGCAGCTAAAGAAAGGATCATTAGCATTCATTCAATGATCCAGATTGATTCCTTTTTAAGATTCATTCCAAGAGAGTCTAAAAATGAAATTGCGCCAATAAAACAAAATATCTAAACTAAAGAATATTTCTTTTAATTGCCTTTACTAACTACATCATCGTTTTAAGCTTATGCTACTAAGAAATGGATAGCAAAGCAAAAAATAAATCTTTAAAAAAAATTAAGAGAAAAAATAGATACATCATACAAAAATTGATAATATAATAATGATAATAATAATATTCTGGTCAACACAGGTTCAGTAGCCCATCTGCACATTACTAAAACAAGTAGGCAGGGCCAATAAGATTTACATATTTTCTGTCCAAATTTTTGGTATAAGGAGCTAGCATTACTTATATTTACAGTTATCTTAACAACCTAATCTTTGTGGTTATTGTCACAATATTTCAGTTATTGTGACCTTTAGGCTTCTTCAGGTTGTGTTGATCAGGATAACCTTCAGGCAATTTCAAACTGAAACCTTTATTTAATCTACATAGATCTCATTGTCCATGTCTAGGGATATCATCTTGTTCTTTTTAATACCGTTCTGTTATAACTAGTTCTCTTTCCAATGAGCCTGAATTTGCACTACCCAACCCAGGGATTGAACTTACAATTACTATGCCACCAAATTTGTAAGGTATTATCACATGGAGCATTCCTGAAACTAGAACCTGAAGCCTTAAATCTCATGTTTGCTTGACTCTCCATTGTCACTTCTGCTGAAGCCTCTCCATAGTTAACCACCACCCCCAAACAAAAACAAAACACTATGAAAATATAAAAATACATTCTTATAGTAAAATACCAGCAATATATTTTTATATTAAAAAAATTACCAGCAGTGCATATTTATAGTAAAATGACCAACAATACATTTTATCTGTAGTTGAAGGTTAACAATTGTGTTCAAAATATTTAAATTTCAGTATTAGATAATCTATAGAAGTTAATATACTGCTAACCAAAAATCAACCAATTATAGATTAAGGCCCACTCTTGATCATGTTGTAGTCATGTTTTATATGTCAGCTTACTATACACCTAGGTTTGCCTGGGATACTAACAGTTTGAGCGATCTGTCCCATGTTTAAGAGTTGCCAGTAATCGTATTTTGTATGTGTTTATACCTCAAAGCTGAAAGGGTATTGCGTTATGAAATATTAACATTATGGGAGTCACTCAGGAAGTAATGCCTACTATTTCATTAGGCTGGCCTACAACGTCACAAGTGGATGTAAGTGGTACAGTCGTAGAGGTTGAAATTTCCTTCACAATAACCATCATATAATAATTGTGAATGTCCTTCCCATTTGTTAGTTTACACAACCGTTACACCCTGTAAATAACTCATAAATAATGGAATATTCTGTTTTAATTGTGTAGAATGACAAAAGATGTATAAGAGATGCTACTTGGTTTTAAAAGACAGAAGTGTAACATCTACCTCATAAATAGTGGACTATTCCATTTTGTTCACATGGAAAGACAAAATACATATCAAAGACTCTACTTGGATTCAGTCAGAAAATGAAGGAAAGGGAAGATAGAAATATTTAACGACTGTTTCAGTGAAAGGGAAAAGTTGTCAATTTCAGATCTTTTCATTTGTACCTACTTATGTCTTAAAATAATAACCAGTATTCATATTTATGATTGTCATTGCAATATTTTGTTAAGTTGTTAAGCTAAAATATTTAATGATGTGATGGGGAATTTCTATGGACATTTTATTGTAGTAGAACTCACCATGAACTACCGTATTTGACAGCATATAAGATACACCCCAATTTCAGCAGGGCAAATCAAAAAAAATTAGTAAGTAGTAAAATTAGTAAGCCTACATATGGCATATAAGAGGCAAGGGAATTTTAAAATATTTTTAGTTAAAAAAAAAATTTTAAAAAAAGAAAAGAAAAGAAAAAGGTGCCTTATATGCTGTCAAATACGGTAATTCACTCATTAAGATTTATCGGAAATTTCAAATAGGAAAACTGTGAAATTTCCACTGGTTAAAACCAGCACATTTTTATTTACCAGAATTTTATCTTCAGTCTGTAAAAAGTTCATTATATTTCTTTGTTTAGTTTATTATCACTACCACCATAGTTTGCCAGAGCCTATTGTCAGTTGGATGAAATTGAATATATAACATTTTTCCCTTCAAGATTTTCTTTTAATAGTCATCTCAATGTTCAAACAAGCAAGATACTTTTTTTTCCAAAAATATGAATGTTTTTGTTTGAAGTTCTGAAATATACAGTTATGATTTCATTAATTATTCTGACCAATATGCTCATTTATGTCAGTTCAGTCTATGAGAACTACTGGTACCATGTAACCCTGTAATACCTGTCGCATTGTTAGGTCATCGGTGACTAAACCAGTTCTACAGTGATTTTTCTAGTAAGGATGGTGGCTAGACACCCAGCAGGATTAAAGACATGTCAAAGTATGGATGTAAGGTCAATAGCCGCCTAGCACAATGGGATAGACTAGGCTCTATAGCTATGGATGCAGCCAGTGCGATGAAACTCAACAACCATCCTCCTGATTAAAGTGCTTGTGACAAAGGTGACCTTTTAATTTGGAGGACATCGGCTGTGTTTTGTCTAAGAGTGATGGACTCCACTAGTTCTACTTGCCTGAGATACGTGACACATGACTGAATATCATTCTAGCTTTCAACCCAGATGTGTGAAGGGGAATGGTCAGGTGTTCATCGGCACAGCAAGTCTACAAATACACCAGATCATGGAACTGATGATGAATATATCTTTACCCTTGTTTTGAAACCACATTTCTGATGACGCTTCTTCTGTCCTTCCTTGTATTGTCAAACTCTGAGATGAAGAATTGTCAGTATTTCCCCAATGAATCTGGTTAATATCCTCACCTTTGTTTTTAGAAAAAAAGTAAACTATGAATGAAATAGAGGTTTCTAATAAAATATCCCTGGATACACATACACTTAAGGAAAGCCAGAAAACACACCAACCAAAACAGATATCAAGATGACAAAGCTGAAAATATTAATCCGAATAATCCAAGATTTTACAATGTAACCTTTTCAACTATTAATGTGTTTAGTTATTTAGTGCCAAAATCTAAATATTTTGAATGCAATTTTATGGCTTCAACTACAGATAAAATGTATTATTGATAATTCTACTATAAATAGGTTTTGTTAGTAATTTTCTTATATAAAAATGTATTGCTATTATTTTTACTATGAAAATGTATTTTTATATTTTCATAGTGTTTTCTTTTTGTTTGGGAGTTCACCATTTTCCCATAGCTGTGGGTAACAGCTGCTACCAGCCTGAAGTCAGGGTGGAATGGAGAACAGCAACAATTAAGCTCCTCAAAACCTCCCATCTTCCAATCAGAGTCCTTGCTACTGGATGTAGTTGCTTTTAATTGAAAACTAGCAGAGTTACTTGACATCAGGTACTAGTGTTCAGAAGCTAAGAAAGGTATATTATATTTCCTCAGGTATTTTATTGATCTACACATTTCAAGAGCCAGCAGGTTAAACAACTCCAGCAGTAGTATCTGCAAGCCAATTTAGGTAATTGTCTACAGCACTAAAATTCTGCCAATTAACATATTGTAGTTGTTCAAATAATCTAGTGTAATCTTTTGTAATTAATTTATCAAAGCATTGGTAACAGGACGTACACTGTAGAGTTTTCCTCAGGTGCTGAATACATTGGTGTATCCTAATCTCCACTGCAATTTCTTATTTAATGGCTCCCATATGGTATTTACATCTATGCTAGGCCTGCTGAGGAGGCTGATA
The DNA here is from genome assembly GCA_964036315.1 of Acanthosepion esculentum. NCBI lineage: Eukaryota > Metazoa > Mollusca > Cephalopoda > Sepiida > Sepiidae > Acanthosepion > Acanthosepion esculentum. Next base: position 31,385,265 of record OZ038497.1, on the reverse strand, counting down.
ATCTACCATGTGTGCCGATTCCTTCAGGTATGCCCAATGTCCTTATCTAATATTTTTGCTTAATTCTACATGCTGTTCTTTCTCTCTCCCGTAAAAAAAAAAAAAAAATCTGGTGACGTTCCATTTTCTGCATTTGCTACTCTGCATATACAAATTTAAAATGGTCACCTCTTTTATAATACTCTTTGACTGGGCATACGTATAATAAAGAATATTCTAATATTGTTTATCTATATAAACAATAAAAAATATCATTGAGCAGCTATTACCAACAGACTAAATATAGAAATCCACTCTTGATAAAATAAGGAGGGCAAAAAGAAATTCAGATTACAATACAATTTAAATCTGCTAATTCATCTGTAACTAGCAAAGTATTTTAATATTGCTCATATTATAAGGCTACAATGATTGAGAGGAAATTAAAATTATGTCTAAACCTTTAATAATCTGTAGGTGAGTTCATTTGCTGAGCAAAAGGTTTGTAACATTGTAGGCCATACCATATTTTGCTCCCAATAACGGATTTTAACTTTGCAATTGTTGTGTCCTGCTATAGCAACAACAAAAACAACCCTGAATGAAATTGAGAACCATTAAAGGGGAAGTAATACTAGTAAATAATGCAGAGTGGTAAAGATTAAATATATAGATTAAAAATATATAGATCCTTGTTAAAGTAGAAATTTGTTTTGATACACACTTTGATGAAAAAAATTCAGCCAAGTTTCAAAAGAATTTCTAATTACATCATACATCAACAGGAATATTTTTCTAAACATGTAACCTTTAAACTATATAAATACAAATAGCTGGTTAAATACGGCAATATATCTCAACACTAAGTATATACACCTTCCTTTCAGATATACTCATTGCAGTCTGGTTTTGGGCGATTGTAAAAATCATCTGCACCCTGCACCTCTTCTATCAGCATTTTAGTGTGCTCTAACAGGGGCCTTTGGGGGAAAGCAAATTAACATATATATATATATATATATATATAAAATGGACAAAGTCCAACAATTATTTTAAGACATTTTTATGTTTATACATTCTTTTTTATAGATACAAATATTTAAGTAAATGCTCTGTTTATAATAAACAGTATTAACACATTTACTGGCCTGAATGTCCGAGAAATTTTCATACAAAAATATGCGTCCTCTGACAGGAATCGAACCTGTAATATAGCCCGACGTGCTTTACCTATTTAGCCACAGAGGAGCGGGTTTGGTTAGAAAAAAAAAAAAAAAAATAAAAAAAAAAATAAAAAAAATACAGTAAATAAGTTTAAAAACAGTAAAATCGACCTTGCTAACCGAAACGCTCCTCTGTGGCGAAATCAGTAAAAGCAGGTCAGGCTATATGACGGTTCCGTATAGGATACAGGTTTGATTCCTGTCAGAGGACGCATATTTTCTATGAAAATTTCTCGGACATTCAGGCCAGTAAATGTGTTAATACTGTTTATTATAAACAGAGCATTTACTTAAATATTTGTATCTATAAAAAAGAATGTATAAACATAAAAATGTCTTAAAATATAAAAAATTATCCTTAATACAATTACTGACTTTTGCTGTAAATGTCATGTAATGATCTCCCCCTAGTTGTTTAACATTTTAAAATTTTAATTGTTAAAATGTAAACAAATTTAAAGTTTGCATAACTTAATGTAAATCAAAGAATTTATTAAATTTTTAAATTGGTTCCTCCATCTACACTCATTAAGGGAAGCAAACTTGCTGATATCAGGCTAATCAAAAACCTTTTTTTTTCTTTTTTTTTTAAATAGAGTTTAGTGCATAAGTGTTCATTTTAGGCATATTTGTGTCCATACTGTGTAAATCTTAAACAGAAAACATGACAACTTTAAATGTAAACTTTAGAATTGAAGCAATAGTAAAATTTTAAAGTGTGAGTAGTGAATTTTATGGGAAAATGACCTGGATACTTTCAAAATCAAAAAGAATTTGCTATGTTATTCCAAAAGTTTACTCACCATCTTGTGATAAATCACTTTCTGCATTGACAACTCCAAGACCAACAGGAACACTGAAGAGAAATAATTAACTTTTTCATGACCAACCAAAAATAGTTAAATATCAGCTGAATATATAGATCTCTTAAAATTTTAAGAGGATAAGAATTAAGTGAACGCAGCTTATCAAATGCCCCAGACTAGGCAAAGTTTGTGTTTCTAAATTAAAAAATCAATTATATACAGTTTTGTCGTAATACTTATATTATTTATTTTGAAAACAAATTCAGCTAAATATTTTTTTTCAGTAGAATTTAATTTTAATTCAAATTAAAAATATGTTATAATTACATAAAATCTTAAATAGATGTTATCAAGTACATTTATTTATAAAAGTGTGGATGAGGAGGTACACAAAAAAACTACCTTGGAGAGGCAAGGTCATTGTCAAGAGCACTTCCAGTGGGGTCAACTTCCAATAAACGAAGACGTTTCTTCTCTTCTCGTTCTTTAAGAATCACCTGAAATTATAGAAACATTAGCAAGAAAAAAATAAAATTAATTTTTTTAAAAATAACAGAAGTAAGCAAAAACGGCTTTTCTGGAAAAAAAAAAATGATATATTAGATCTAGACAAAGTAGGTAATCAATTGACTATGTATAAAAACTATAGATTTGAATCTATCTTCCAAACTGTTGCTGGCCTATAAAAGAATGCAAATAAACAAAATTACTGTTAAATGAAATGTACAAATAAACTTTATAATAAACTAATGAATTATTTCATCTAGAAGCAAAAGGAACTCAACAGTTATAATACAATTATTTTTTATTACCTTAAAAACAATAAAAAAAAATGTTAACTCATGAACAGTTTGTAGACATTTTTTCTTTATTTATATTGTATACCATTTCAAATTTTCAGTATTTTATAACATGGAATTTGTAGAATCCTTATATGGGCTTTCCAGCAATATGTTAATAGAAATATGAAATTCAGCTTATGAATGAAAGTGTAAACAAACTTCTTGAAATATGAATTATTTACGAATATATTTAGCATTTGGGAAAAGTTGTAAAAATAAGGAAAGTATAATTTAGAGATTCTTGGTGCAAATGGAACTTTTCAGAACTTACTTTCTTTAAAGGGCTTGGTTTCTTCGTTTTAGGTGTTTCTCTCTCTTTCCCACGTCTCAATGGAGCATTGGAGTCCAAGGTATTACCAGAAAGAGGCCTACTGGAAAACTGAAATTCCAATGTCAAAAATAAACAAATGTAATAGTTTTAAAATATGAAGTATCATTTCTTCCCTGAAATTTCTTCCAATCTCAACTTTTGTATTCCAAATAGATGACAAAGAAATTTATATGCGACTATCCTTTTAGATATGCTGTTAACTTTTAAAAGCAGTTAAAACAAAACTAGAGGAATTGAATTTGTGAAACTGATAAACGCTTATTTTCAAATTAGGATAGTAAGGATATTTACAGATAAGGATTTAACAGATAGATAATAGAGTACTTGTCTTGTAAGATATTCAATAATAGTAAAAATCATAAAAATAAACCTTACAAAAATTTTTAGTAATAATATACATAATTTACTTTAGATTAAATCCCATTCAGTTCTATCCCTGCATAAAAATCCACACCAAATCATTACATGCCAAAGTTAAAACGAACTCACTTTTTCCTTGAGGATTTCCTTTTTTGTGGTATCTTCTTGGCGTTTCTGGAAAAAATGAATTATCAATTTAAAACTGCCATACAAACAAGATGAATCTATGGTCAAATCTAAATATATGTACTGTAAGAGTTCAAATATATTTTTTTTTATTTTAGGATCTTAAATTTCCTCAGTAAGCAAATGAAAAAAAACTGTATAGCTTTATTTAAATGGTTCTGTAATATTATTAGCTACATATTAACGTAATGTTTAATTATTTCTAACAGTAATATTTTCTTTCTAACATCAATACATACCCCCCCCCAAATCATGTTCCGGCAACATTAGTCTCCAATAACTTCAAGAATTTTCAACAAAATCCATAAAAGGATCTGCAATGTTATTGGCCCTGACCTGGCATCTTGACTCCATTCACATGGCTTCCCTGTCATTTCAATAAATATTTACATGGCAGTTGTTCTAATGAGCACTCCTCCTTGGTACTTTGGCTGAAGGAATATAAGTGAACTACTAGATTGGCAATTAAGTCTTATTGTTTTACTGTTGAGATAGCTAGATGTAATCAAGAGTTCTATTCTAACAGTTTCTTTTCTCACACTTGTCACCTGTGGAACTCTTCCAGTTTCTTGCTTCCCTGCCACCTGCAATCTTTAAAAATTTAAATAGAACATCAATCACAATCTCCTGTATTCCTGAATCATGTACTTTTATTGTCCTTTCTCCTCACTAAAGTCTTCTAATATTCTTTCCCTCCCAGTAGTAATTCTTTGTGTCTTAGTGGTATTATTGCCTTGCTTGGAGTGAAAAGATAAAAAAAGGACATCATTTGCAGTTATTAAAAATAAATGTGTAAGAAAGTTATTAATGAAAAGACAAACAGATCTTATGCTAATCTATGACAAGCTCTGATATTCAAGTGAAAGTGATCTAAATAAATAAAAAATTAATTCAATTATTTCCTTTGCCATTTAAATAAGTAAAAAATAATATTGATAATAAGTTTGATGTAGCCTAAAGTTAAAATTTAAGCAAGTAGTGACTATCAGATATTTTCTACAAAAGCACAAGAACATTTCTGCTTTAATGTATTTTATGCATAATAGTACTGTTTGCTTATAAATCAAGAATTCCTGTTTTTTCCATTTCCTAAAAATTAGTTATACAGGGTGACCCCAAAAAAATGGGAACATTTTAACAATCCAATAAAACCAAGAGTGATGGAAGAAAAATATTTAATTCATAGTAATTGAAACCTTAAAACATGCCATTTAAGAAACAATGATGGAATTTTCATTTTTTAAAAATTACATCATGGAGATGGCGTCCTCCTGTACGAATGCATTCTTGAAATCTGCTATTGAGATTCCTCATTGACACCTGCAACATCTCAGCTTGGATACTGTGAATTTCATTCTCGTTACTAAAATGGCAAAATGTTTACTTGCTCAATGTCAGTCTCGCAGTGTTGCCACTTGCTCATGTCTGGCAATACGCACTTCAAAAATTCCCGTTTTTTGGGGTCACCCTGTATATTTTAGAAATAGTAGTTTTTAAAATTAAATTATGTATATTAAATTTTGCTTTTAATTTCTATATTTCTCGCCGAAAAACGAAAATTAAAAAAAAAAACATGCACAAGAGTATCATTTTTATAACCGAGTTATCAGAAAAAAAAAGTTTCTGCTACTCACAATAGAGCTAATTTCAAAATACAATAGAAGTGGATTAAATAAAAAGAAAAGTGTTTTGATGTGAAAGTAAAAATGCTTTAAAAGCAACAAGAATTACAAAAGAGCTTTAAAATATTTATTCCTTGCATGAAAATTTGATTCAAAGTATATACATTTTAAATGATTTTAATTATTTGCTAAAAATGTTTTCACATCAAACAACAGATTCTAATAAGCAAACATGGAAAAAAAAAAAAAAAAAAAAAAAAAAAATTAAAAAATGATTGCAGAAAAACTAGTAACAAGAACCAGGAATTTGAATGCCAATTATTCTATTTCGTGTGATTAATGTAAAACACAAACTTGACTTATTTTATCTTGATAAACATACAAATGATGTCACACGTGTCACAAAATAGCTGGCAGCTTTTCTTTGATAAGCAGATTAGATAACACTGCATCAGCTTAAAGCCACGTGATTCAAGAACTAAACCAGTTTTACATTGTTTACATGACAATGTTAATGACTACAAAATCTTATTAGAATAAGCAGAAAATAAGCCTAACAATTTCCTAACTCCCAACTAAAGCAGTCTAAAAATCAGTTCAGAAATATACTTTATTCATTTGTGAATTTAAATTTAAAGGATGATTCATTCTAAAAATAATATTTGGTATCTACTTTATGTTGACAGAATCAACATGATGCTCCTTACTGAAATCTCTACTAAATGTAAGATTTCACCAAGCAACTGATTTTGTTTCAACTTATATTCCCCAATGAGTTTTATTGATTATATATAGGTGGAATGACAGATGAAGACAGAGAATGTAAGTATTTGAAGTGGTTAGCAATTCATAATGAATATCTGTTGCTAGGCATGAATACCTAGTTTTATTTTAAAAAAGAAAAAGAGAAACAGATAGGCAGTCTAGTCATTTTTTAAGGTGGATGAAATTATAAAAGCCATTTTTTCTCACCTTATGCCAGTTTTTAATTTTTGGATTCCTGTGCTACTCATTAGATATCACCTGATGTACACCATCTGAGCATTAATTTTCCTTTCTGTACCTAAACAGAATATCTATATATTTTCCACAGGTTAAAGAAAATATCTGTCTATATTTCTGAGATGAGGTATTATGTACATTATTCGGACTATTGTCCTCATCTTTGTCACCATATTTATTACAACGTTTCAGCCGTTGTACGCTCCGGCCGTCTTCAGGTGGTTGGAATGTTGAATTGAACCCTTTATTTCACTCACTGGGATAGACTGTTCTAGTTCCACATGCCATGTTTAATGGATGTCAGTTATCAGTTATCTCCTGTTAATTTTTCCCTCTGAAAGTTCTCTACTGCCTTAACCGGGTATTGAACTCACACTCTTTGGGTCCTGTCACTGGATCTAACCAACACCTTTATCCACTGTGCCATGTGTCCTTGATTTTCTTTTTAAAGAAAATAATACAAGATTATTTTATAAGTGAGTAGATTTATACCTGGTTGCTGGTTCAAATGGGAACTGAAAAGTTGATGTGAAAAGCTTAAATAGCCAAGCTAGTAATTTAGATCTTACTAGCATACCAGAATTACACTAGATTTTTTTTCTTTCCAGTTGTTAGAGAAATGAAAAGCATTTAATTAAAATAAATTGAATTAGCATCTGAAATTGCATGGGTTTGAACTCCTGACTTAACAGGGTTAGGATTTGGTGAAAAAAAGAGCACCCACTGCCATCTGAAAAATGACAGTTGAAATTAGCCCCATGTCCTTAAAAGATGGGACTTTGGCCCAAGAAAAAAAAATCCGTTACTGAATTAGCACTACCCCTCAATTCTGCTTTGATTGTCTAGATGAAAAGTTCAGCTGACCCTGTTAGCATATGACTGGAAGATGTAATCATTAAAGAACTTTTACAAATCCTGAAAATTGACTTGTAATCAAACACCTGAAAGAAACAGGTTCCCCATGAATACAGTTATCTACAGAGGTAGCAGAGAGACAAAGCCACAGAGAGAGAGGGAAAGACAGTTGTCTCAGCCTGAAAAGAAAAGCCCAGATCCCAAATGGACTGTTTCCTTTCAATCAGCCATTCACTCAACTATAATATTTTACTTCATATATCTAAGAAGAACATGGGTGTTATCTCTGGCTAATTAGTACCCAAACCAAACTATGTTATTATAAGAGTCAGGTGATAAGAGGACTTCTTGTAGGGAACAGAAGAAAGAGATAAGCCAAGTGGCAAGACCAGGTCATTAATAAAGAAAGACTTTCAGTTAAAATGAAGCAGTCAAGTAGGGCAGAAGATGAGACAGTCAGGTACTCAGTATCAAAATGTAACAGAATCAAGTAGTTGAAATCAACTACTCCCAGTATCATAGCAATAAAGACCCCACCCTTGAGCCATACTTTTTATGGGGTCATCACTTTTGGGTCTGCTGTATAAGCCTGTATAGAAAAAGAAAGAAAAATACCTTTGTAAAAAGCGGTTTTCATTTTAGAAATAAATGATGGTCCTAATTATTTACATTTTTTCCCCTATATATTAATTTTACTTTAACTTACTTTTAAAGTTTAAGTACATTTGGTGTGTATTTAAAGCATACCAATATATTTGAGTATGTGTAGGTAATATTATAACCGTACACAAACTAGTTAATAAATAATATATATAAGCAGGAGTCACTGTGCAATATGTTCTACTTTTTGTAGCAAATAGGAGGAGATGCTGCAAACTCAAGGGCTGCCACACACAGCAGGCACTCTGCCCTGGGCAGCACACACTCTAGCTGCATCAGTGCCTACTCCACCACCCCTCATAAGATATTGACTGCAAAATATTTTGTCAACCGAAAAAAAATTTTCATTTGCAGACTGATGATCAAATGGAAGAGTTGAAAATAACTTTGTCAGCAAGCCCAAGATCAAATTTTGAATTGAATTATCAAACAAATTAGACCTTACTAAAAATGGTTCAGAATTCCCTTTCATTGCATCTCCAAACATAGAAAAAAATAAAACCAAATAAAGTCAACTAAACTAATTTACTATGCTTTCTACACAACAGTCTTACAACTGAATCCTGCTCTTTCAACATATACTAATTGGAGATCTTTTGTGCAAATGTACAAGCTGTAAATAAATGATTGTTCTTGATTAAATTTAAAACCCATCTTATACTGGTTAAAAGAATAGACACACAGATGCATTATATTGTACTGTTTTTATTATTTCAAACATTATTTTTAGTGGATACCTGTATTTTAAGATGCTACGTTTATTTTAAACAATATTCATTTAGTCTACTGGTCTTTGTACTTGGGAAAATCTAATAAAAATGAGCACTCTGGCAGGAATTGATCCTGCATCAACCTTTGCAGGAGGGACCACTGTGTTTTTACCACTCAGCTACGAAGAGCTTCACAATAAAGCAAGGTTCCATTTTGCACACTCAGATTTTTCTCAAAACACAAATCAGTTCAGTTTTGTATCTGAAACATAAGCAAAGCAATTTCTAAAAGAAATTAATGGATTTTATTTTTTAAACCAACATATATATATATATATATATATATACATATATATTATATATATATATATATAGTTCAAAAGTTTGATGCCACCCTCAGTATTAGCATGGGATGAATGTGACAGAAGAATGAAAAAAAAAAAAAAAAAAAAAAAAAAAAAAAATGAAAAAAAGATCTTAGAGTCATTGAAAAAAGAATGGAATCAATTATCAGACTTATACTTTGAGAAAATTTTACAATAAATGCCAAACATTTGTGCTGCAGTAATCAAGGCTAAAGCAGGATATTTTGATGAGAGCAAAATTTAATCATAAAATGATTTTTTTTTTGTCATAATAAAATTTCTAATACAAAAATCAGTACTCCGACATTTGGCTAATGGACATTTAAGTGAAAATGCAGTGGCGTACTTAGATGCATGTCACACACTCTTTATCGTAATGTGCTACATATATTTATATTTACTGTATTAATTTATAATTTTTCGTTTTTTTAAATCTATTCCATATATATTTTATTTCAATTATTACTCTAAGTATTTTGAGAAAAAGCACATTTTACTACAGCAAAAATCTTAAGCTTTTACGATATGAAATATCTTTCAATTTCACTTTCTATGATCATTATCTTAAAGGCATGAACTTGCATTTATCTTACTGTTAAATACAAATTTAAATAATTAGGTGCTACTTTTTACCCAAATACACTCAAATATTTTTTGAGATACTAATTTCAATAAACAAATATTAAAATAAGAATACTAAATCTAAATTTAAAGTTATCTAATCATTTGAAATTCAGTGATAATTATTAATCCTATTCTACCTTATAATAGTGCTAATTAAAATACTTAGAGTATTGCTTGCTAATATTTTTACTTGTACTTTTTCAGTGAAATGTTCATTGACCACAAAAAAAAAAAAAAAAAAAATCACTTTTTTTAACCATGTATAATAATTTTTAAAAAATACCGGAGGGTGGGGGGGGCTCAAACTTTTGAACTGTAGTGTGTGGACACATACAAACATATGAGAGAGAGAGAAATGAATTGGGAATACAGAAAGTTTTTACCTCAAGAGCATCTATCATAGCTCTTATGTCAAGAGCAAATGGTTGCTTGGACTTTTTTCCTGGCGTAACAGGAGCTGGTGGTTTGTTGGGATTAACAGTTAGAAGGCCAGGTGTAGCTCCAGTGTTAAGAGGAGGCTTTACTGACGAAGATGTTGAAGTTGTTGTTGCTGCTACTGCAGCACTTGCAGATGTAGATTTCTTCATTGGGATGTTCCGTTGCATCAGCATCTGTTGTTCAAGGGTAATTTCAGCAAGTTCTTCTTCTGCTGCACGATTGGCTATTTCCTGTCTTTTCTGCCAGCGCCGAGTTATACGACCATCCTTTTTGCTACCTGGAAGTATACAACCATATATATATATATATATATATTGCATGTGCGGTATTTTGTTAGAAAAGACCAAACTGAAATTATCACTCAACAACAACAAATAAAGCGGAACATAATATACTGCATAGCCAGTAGATATGCAAGATTTTTTTTTTTCTTTCTTATATTTTACTTGTATTCAAGATAAGTTTTCTGCAGAATTATTTTTATTATGAATGAATGCAAATAATTTTTTTAAAATGACTTGTTAGATTTAATGGCTTATTATGGCAGACAGTGATTATACAAGGAGGTGCTGAAAATTTCTTGGCCCAACCAAAAAGATTTTTTTTTTTTAATCTGATTATTTGGTTCAATTTTATAAAGTGGGACAGACTGACAATTTTTCAGTACCTCTTGATTATAATAACCACTACTCTTGTTGACTATTGTGGCATGTAGGAGCTTCCTTACATTGCTCAATTCGGCAGTAGCAGCAATGAAAGTAAGCAGCAGGGAACAACAGGAAGTCCCAGAATTCATAAAAACACTGCCCAAGCCCTATTTGATCTCTTTTTCAACTTTTCCTTTTCAGCAGCCAGTACCTACAAGGCCAGCTTAAAGAACTACTCACAACCCTTGCTGTAAAAGACATGTGGCCTGTCATGGCAGCTTGGGTTGAGGTTTCTCATTCCACGTGGAACAAGTGGAGAAATCTCCCTTCGAGACACCTACACAAAGTAAAAACTACTTGCTACTCTTGCTGCAAAAACACCTGTACCAGTCCTAGCAGCTTGACACTTAATTTCACATTCCTTCTGGGAAGAAGCAGAAAAATCTCTCTCTACAAAACATCTACTCTAGGGAAGAACTCTGTTAAGTGAAAAACCCAACTCTTTCCCCGCAAATACCACTATTTTGTACTCTCAACCACAAATAAAAGTTGTAGAACAGTTATTTTGAGCATTGGATTTGTTCATTCCACTCTGTTCACTGCCAATCACATACACAACTGGGAAAATCCCTACATGATAGCTTACAAAAAAGCTGCATGTGTCTTAATCGATACGGATTTTGTTTTGTTTTTTTTCCTTAATCAAAATTTGAAATTTTCCAAGTTACCTATTTGTTACTAACTATACATTAATGTGCTTATCTTCAACAAGTAGATAAAAAAGTAGTGTTTTACACACACACACACACACACACACACACACACACACAATGTCTTAAAATTGATTGATTGTTTACAGCTTATCAACATTTTTCAGGTTATTTAAAGACAATATATTTTTAGATAATGAGAATTCTTTGGAGCTAATTATTTACTGATACAAGTCCTACTAATTAACCCATAGCTAGGGAAGAAGTGACTTCATAACTTTCTCAAGCGTATTTGCACATAAGTAAATATAAAAAACCTGGGTGGAATTAGAACTCAACTCTTGATTTCCAATTCCAAGTCATTATCCATTACATCATCCACCCATCTACATACTGACTAGGCTCGACACTGCTTAACTTCAGTGATTGTATGAGAACTGGTGCTTCAACATGATAGGCCTGAGACTTAAGAACTGCAATTACTGTATTTGATGGCATATAGGCCCCCATCCCATTTGGATGAGAGTATTATAGAGTAGGCTAGATAAAAGCAAGAGTAGTCTATGGCACCTGGGAAAACATTAACTTATCAGATACTACTACTTCACATATAAAGAGTTCTTTTTAGTCATCTTTACAAAAAAAAAAGGGGGGGTGGTTATATGTCAATTACAGTAGATGTAAATTATTAAAGTAACTTTATTTGAAGGGAAATTACTATTTTTTATTATTATATCAAATGATTGATTCTAAGTCATCACATAAAAACCGCTGCTTTCTTATGATTCAAATCAAATAACCTCAGTAAACGATGAGATTTCACTGGTCTCGATGTGCATCATGGCAATCATCTCAATATGAATAACACCATATCGAAAATCTATTTTCAGATGCACATGAGAAAATAGAGAATACTACCATTCTGCTTTACAATTTTCATAGCGTGTGCATATTAACTGTCACAAAGGTAATCCTTTAAACAAGAAAAAAATCTTATCTACAGGAATTGCCTTTCATAAATAAAAATGAGGGATAAAAATTAAAATGCTAAAATGTTAGAAGTAAGTAATATTGCCATGTGGTTAACTTACAAGAGGCTGCGTGAGTTCCAATGGAACTCTAAAAAGCTAGAAAGTAAAGGAAAAAAAAAGAATAAAAAATGATAAGTGCTTACTTGCTCCACTCTCTTCAAGATCTCCCTCTTCTTGTGAAGGTGTTTGGTATATCACAGAGTTCTGAAAGAAATCAAGATCTTGCACTATAACTATAAAAACAAATTTGAAATAGCAAGTAGTAAACACTTATGTTTGTACACTCAAAAACCATAATTGAATTTAACAAAATAATTCTCTTCATGCTGATAAGAAGCAAGCTTTTGGGTAAAACGAATAACCAACTCACAACTAATCAATTTATAATGCAATGTACTACAATTGAATAGTACACTAACACCATTCATTAAAGATAATTTAAAATGACTTTTTAAAAACTATATTAATCTGCTATATTGAAAAATTCCCTACATAACAAAAGAAATAAAATAAAAAATCCTATCAAAATAACTTCTGTAGTAATCAAAAGAGAAACAGTGCAAATATCAAATCTATAAAAGTTAAGATATTCTACTTAATTTGCATTTCAAGTGCTACTTGGAGAAAATGGTTTTTAAATTTTTTAATTTACTAGAATTCTTTTTGCAACACACTGACATGTGTTGAAATCCCCACAGTATTTAGTATTGTTGAAGTTATCACTAACATTTTTTGTTAAGATTTACAAACTACTCACCCTACTATGTTTATATTTACAGTGCTACTACTGTGCCATTATATTTTACCAGAATTAAATATATATAAAAGCAAAAAAGAAAATATGCAAAAAAAAATATTGCATTATTATTTAAATAGGTATTTATCATTTTAATCATTTTTAAAATAGTGGGAGTATTTTATATGTTAAATAATAAAAAATTTAATTTAAAAAAGAAAAAAAAAAAGAAAAAAATTTAATGAAAATTTATTGTACTAAGCTACACACCCATGTAAAACCAACAGTACTTTGTGCCCCCTTACCTGTTTTCACTTCTCTTCAAAATTTGGTTTCAACAGGTCAATGTATGGCTATTTTAGAGAACTTTATAGGCAGGCCATTGGAAATCACGAAATTTTATATATAGATGCAAGACCATTTAAAAGTACACATAATAAAGCAACTTGCACTTGTGTATAATATCATTAAAATAATACTAATGTAAATGATTAAAAGCAGTTAAAATAGTTATTGTTTTTAATATTGTCTGTTTACATTTTTAAATAGGATGGTAGAAAAGAACATGAAGTCTGAAATTCTATATCCAGTTGCTAACACGTGTTATTAAAGATATAAAAAAAAAAATTAATGTTTTTACTAGTAAATCCTGATCTTGCACTATAACTATAAAAACAAATTTGAAATAGCAAGAAGTAAATGCTTATGTTTGTACACTCAAAAACCATAACTGAGTTGAACAAAATTTTCTTTTTATGCTTATAAGTAGGTACACGGAATTAACTTTACTGATTAAACAGTATTGGTGGTTCATCATGAAGTACTTTAAAAGCTCCTTTATAAACTGAACAAGAGATCACAAATTTAAGGATCATTGTATGATGCACATAGTATTTGTCTATGGGAAACAGAATGTTTTGGATCAATAGATTATGGTCCAATTATGGCTGATAAATATCATTCACAAAAACTTTAAGCAAAAAAAATAAAATCCCCAAAAACTGAGGTCAAGTCCTATACATAAACCTTATGCCACTGAGCTACAAGTATTGCAAAAAAATAAAAGGAAAAAATAAAAAACTATTTTTCAATGACAATATTGATAAAAGAAAAAAAAAAAATCACATACATTTTTCAACATATCACAGTATTTCATTCTGGGGGCTATTTGTTCCTTTATGACGATGGTTGATGATAATTCAGGAAACTCTTCTTCATCTTCATAGTAGAGAACCATATCATCCATTGATACAGAATTGGATAAACTTGAACCCTGGGTTTGACCTGGACTCGAAAGATTGCCTCCTTTATTAGAATCTCCATCCTTCTTCTTCTTGCGTCTATTACGCTTTCGTTTCTTCTTTCCATTCTCTTCTCCAGGTTTTGGATCAAGATTCTTGCTCTCAGAAGTTGCCAGTTCTTGCACTGGTACTTTATTTGAAGAAACAGCTGGGGTTGGGGCAAACCTGTGGACTGTTTTGGTTGGTCTCTGAGCAATGGCTGCATAGCTGAATCCAACAGGCTGGGCCAGAGGCACAGCAGGCTCAGCACAAGAAACCAGCCTATCAGGGGCTGCATGAGTGCCATTTGATACTAAGTTACGCCGATGAAGAGGACTACTATAGCCACTGTCAGAATCTTTTTCTTCAGAATCAGTCAAGTTGGTAATCCACTGATTAGAATGATTACGGATTCGCTTCTTGCTTCCAAACAAAGAACTTGGCTTTTCAGAAAGGGTCAAGTTAGCAACTTCCTCAGAAAAATCTGAAATAAAAATTATTTGTAATACAGTCAAAGAAGCTATATTTTTTTTTTTATATATTGTCATCAAATGTAAGTTTGGAAGTTGTAGATGAGAAACATTTTAGTAGCCAATTTATTTTACAAAAATTAACCTAATTAGTTTTCATGAAAGAAAAAATATTTTTTAACACTCACATATTTCTAAAAGATCATTTGAACTGCTTCAAATCAAATACTAATGTGAAGACAGCTAAGTGACAAATTTTATTTGTATTATATAATTTTCTACCAAAGCAGAAAAAGGTATGAACATTTCAAAGTGTTTTAATACATGCAGATATGAAAACTACACCTTTATTAAAACTGAATAAAAATTATTTACCTGTTTGAACAGCCACTTCATAGACAGCTTTGTGTTGGATTCCACTTTTAACATTGTTATTGGCTCCAGATCTGGATAGTTCTTTCTGTATTCCAATATTCACCTTATTAGTAGATGGGGTCTGGAAAAGAGATCATACTTTTACTTTAGGTTGGGAAAATTATTTTGTAGTCTTATTGTAAGCATGAATGTAATTGCTCTAGTTTAGTGAAATGAAGACTACTTTTTTAACTGCAATAT
Organism: Acanthosepion esculentum; assembly: GCA_964036315.1. Lineage (NCBI taxonomy): Eukaryota > Metazoa > Mollusca > Cephalopoda > Sepiida > Sepiidae > Acanthosepion > Acanthosepion esculentum. The sequence goes on along the minus strand of OZ038497.1, from coordinate 31,369,773 downwards.
CAATTCCCATATTGGGAGTTGAATTCTGAAATCCTACTAAAAAAAAAGCAAAAAAGAGAAAAGAGCAAAAAAGAGAAAAGAGGAAAAAGAGAAAAAAGAGGAAAAAGAGGAAAAAGAGAAAAAAGAGGAAAAAGAGAAAAAAGAGGAAAAAGAGAAAAAAGAGAAAAAAGAGAAAAAAGAGAAAAAAGAGAAAAAAGAGAAAAAAAGAGAAAAAAAGAGAAAAAAAGAGAAAAAAGAGAAAAAAGAGAAAAAAGAGAAAAAAGAGAAAAAAAGAAAAGAAAAAGATCACTCTTTACTGATAAGAATTCCTTATACAAAAATATTGCAGTTTTCATTAGCCAACTGAAATGAAACCTTTCTAAACAATCATGCAATTTTAAACAATAAGGGAAACAAGATCTTGCTTGTAGTGGACATACCCAATCATAATTATGTATAAATTTGAAGCTTTAGAAACATTAATAGGCCTGCAGGCATATATGATCATTCCATATGTACATGCATGCATTAAAATAAATGAAAGGGAAAAAAAATAAATTTAAGACAATGGTTTCTGAGATACCATCAATAAAAGTATACATGTAAAGACTATGTTTTCATAATTGTAAAATAGAATGATGTAAAAAGTTATGACTAAATATGTAAATATCTAAAATAATGGAATAATCATTACTAAGTGGATCTGTAGAAATTCCATGAAGAATACAAGGAAATGTGCAGGTAGTGTAATGGCTATTAAGTTAGAAAATGGAATTGGTAAGCAGAGTTAAAGTTCTAACAGTTCTGTTGCATTCACATTGCACAAACATACTTGGAGTAAGGCATGAATTCATTTCTTCTCCCCCAGCTATGGGTCATATAACTATGAGCGGTACTTTGTCTTGATGGATAACTCCGAATTCGAGTACCATGGTGAAGGCATAGTAAATCAATCAATTATTTTCCCAAGAATTAATGGCAACTTACACATAATAAAAAAAGAGAAGAATGTGGAGAGCCATGATCACCTATATCCTAAAGGAACATGACATTAAAAACAGAAGAAAAAATTTTAAAGTTATGAATCATGTTTGTGCTTAGAAAGAAAAAAAAAAGTAATAATAATCTGACATATCAATGTCAGATTATTATTACTTTTTTTACTACAAGATTTTCTACATATCAATTTTTGTTGCAAAGGCTTTCCAGAATTAAAGAAAAATTGTGTAAGTTGGCTAAATAAAATAAAAAATAAAAAATACATAAATAAAAAAAAAAAATTTCTTTATTTTTATTCTAAATAATAAATTAAATAAATAATAAAAAAAAATAAAAATAATGAACAGAATTGTAAACAAAGATTTTGCTCAAAAAGTCTATTAAAAGTTTTTGATATGTAAATGAATATATGCTTTGGTTAAACAATTTCCTCTCCCAAGTTTTTTTATATCTATATATGATTTATTACCAAATCACATTCTATCATTGTTTTTTCTTTCTTAAATTTATTTATCAGCAAAGGTTTTAACCTAATATTCTTTCATCTCAATACAACTTGTAACATTCTTAACCACATTCTCATCAGTACTGAAGCAATGAAAAGCAAAAAGAGAAAAATAATTGTGTATTTACTTTATGATTGTAAACAGTTTGTGGTTTTGTCTGTTTCATCTCTGGCCACTCCTCATAGTTTTGAGTATTGGCTGCATAGACATTGGCAGGCGCTGCAGGAAGATATCCAGTTGACATGAGAGCGGGATCCAGCCCATAAGGAGCAGCTGGTGCAGTGGAAACGGCAGGGTGACCTCTTGGTGGGGCCCCATGGATTGGGGCCTGTGTTGGTGGCAATGGTGGTGGAGGTGGAGGAGGGGGAGGAGGGTTGAAATTATAACCAGGAGGTGCAGCTGCTGAATACTGCACATAAACATAGTTGGAGCCTTCTGCAGCAAGGGCAGCTGCTGGATAATTCAGACGGTTGTACAGCATGGTTGGGTGGGGCGCTGGGATTGGAACGCTATAGAGAGGTTCTTCCATTTGTCGACGCACTGGGCGGCGGGATCCATTAAACTTGCCACCACGGTTACTGCCTTTACCTAGGATTTAAGAATTGAAAAACTCGTAATTACAATAAAAAGTTTTGCATATTATTTCACAAACTTTTACTTTATTTTGTTATGCTAAGAAAATGAACACAAGTTCTCAAGAATATTAAATTTACCTTTGCTAATTTCTAATATCAATGCAAAGTCTATATGTATGCACAAAAAACATTACATAATATGCAAACCGAAAAGAAAATGTGCAAAATTTTCAAATCTTACGGTACTACTATAGTATGATATCTACCATCCATTTTCTACTATAGTAGGATATCTACTATTCATTTTCTACTATGGTATGATATTTACCAACTGCTGGAAGTATGAAATATGTTAGGGTTAAACACAGTGAATTGGTTATGTATTAAAAATCATTAACAATTTTTTTTTTAAATCATCAAATAGTCATTTTAATTTTTTAAAACTGATTTGATGTCAAAAAAAAAAAAAAAAAAAAAAAAAGAAACAGTAAACGGATCATCATTTTTACTGAGCATTTTCCAGCTATAATGAGTAAATAGTCATTTACGGTAGGTTGCAAATGCCTCAAGAGATATACTATAGTAGCACCAATCTTAGTAAAGTAAACAAGCTTGACATTAGGAACCTTAGTTGAGAGTTTCACATTTTACCATTTCCACATTTTGAAATTAATTTGAGCGAGAGACCACCAAAACTCCTTGTAACACCAAAGATGAACTGAAGGCAAGGATTATGGCAGCATTCACCAACTTAAACAAGGAGACCATCCAGAAGAGATGCAGGAGATTCTGAAATCATCTGGAGGCCATGGTTGAAGCCAATGGCAATTTTACTGAATACATTTACTCTTTAGTATTTCAAGATATTTTTGTGTAATTTCAGTAAATATATCTTTGAAAATGAGATGTCAATGTTATTTACATTTTTGCATAGTTTAGACAATAATTCTTTGATCGCAACCTCTGTGTGTGTGTGTGTGTGTGTGTGTGTGTGTGTGTGTGTGACACACACACAACCTAATCAAAAAGTATCAGGACTGTTGCAATGGTAACAGCACTAAAGCACACAGAGGGAAGCAGCTTAGCTGACCTTGAACTGTCACACATACACACTAAGTTATAATGTTCTTTCTCACTTCCATTGTTTATAGCAGTGCTCAAAAGGAAAGTGTGTAGAGTATGGTCATTTCATCACACCATAGAGGTTCCATCAGTGACCATGACTTGTGCAGCAGTTTTTGGTCAAGAATAACATTCTCAGGTTTAACAACCACCATATTCTCCAGATCTTGCGCCTTGCTACTTTTCCTCTTTCCAAAAATCAAAATCCCACTTGAAAGAAACAAGATTTCAAGACATCAAGGAAATTCAAGTGAACACAATATGGCAGCTGCGCACTATCCCCACCCACACAAAAAAATAAATAAAATAAAATGAATAAAAAAAGAGTTCCAAGAAGGAGTTCATAAATTGAAAAAAAGAAATTACTCAGAAACATAGAATCATCTCAAATTGATTTCTTTCATATAAGTACAAAGCAACTAAGGACAATCTCGACTTGTCCGAGAACTAAGCATCATCATCATAATAATTATAGTTAAGAGAAGAGCACAATGTAAGAAAAGAAAAAGAAAAAGAAAAAACAGTGTTTGACAATGTTAAACAATACTTCAACAGAATATCTTCAAGTTACATTTTTAAAAAAAATTTCAAGTATAAAAATATATAAATCTACAAAAAAAAAAAAAAAAAAATGTAATGTCAATGGAGCTTGCAGAACATTTTATTATGAACGACTAATTTCGATAAGCATCTTAAGGTGCACATTCTGAAAAAATATACAGAATCTACTGACCTTTTGACCCTTAAAATGCATGAGGATAGTTACATATGCAAGTTACTAACTTCCTGGCCCAGGGAAATGAACAGAATGACAGAAGAGTCCCTAAGATTTATACTAAGCTTTCTGATTAATTTCTCTTAGTAACTAATCAACTAACCGAAAATTCCAAGATGAGCAAGATTACCATCATATTAAGCACATTTCAATTGCAGGTCTTCACACTAGCAGTGTTTCATTTGTTTTGAGGCATTCATTACCAGTACAGCCGTTTTTTTCATTACAAAACAAGCAACATTCATACAAAGAATTTTTTTGTAGATATATGTATTTTTATACTTGAAAAATTTTTTTTAAATATAACTTGAAGACAGACATTCTGTAGAAATATTGTTCAACATTGTCAAACACTTTTTCTTTTCTTTTTCTTAAAACATGCTCTTCTTTTGACTGTTGAAAATATTGGAAGAGTTACGGCAATCATTTTGTTTTTTTAATAATAATGATGATGATAATAATAATTTGTAAAGTCTCATGTAGGCATTTTTTATAGAATGAAGAATTCAACAAAATAATTACAAAGATTGTCTTCAAACAAGAAATGGAATGATATTTACCAGAGTAATTTTTGCCTCCTATTACACGTCCAGGTACCTGCCAGCCACCAATATCCCTAAAGGGGGGAAAAAAATAAATAATATATACTAACAATTGTAAAAAATGCTACAATTAAGGCTCCTACTTAAATAAAATAAAAACATGGCAAAATTAGTTACATTACTTGAATATATTTTGTTATAAATACAAATTCAAATCTGATGAAAGTATATATATATATGACAGGACTTTTCAATATCTAGATAGCAAAAATGACAACAAATGCTAAATTAGCTACACTCAACATGTTCCATGCCAAGTACACATGGCTAATTTGGTATATTTGAAACATACTAACCATTATAGACAAGTGTTATATAACAAGGCTTTGATTTGGTTAGGTGTTTGAATCTAACTTATGGTTAATTTATTTGGCCTTTAAAAATAAAATAAAAATAAAAATAAAAAAAATTTTTTTAAAATTTCCAAAATGTTGGTAGATCACAACAGGGGAAAATAAAAAATAAAAATTTTAAAAAAAGTGACTATATTGGATAAATTACTGGGCAAAATCAATTCTGTTTATACCTCCACTGAAGTCAACAGCTTAATTTAATGACAAGAAAAAAAAACCACAAAAGTCTGCAATCAAAACAAAATTTTCACTGAGTTTCCTTCAAGGAAATTCTGCTTTTTGTGCACTTTACTCTGGTTATTTTTGTTAGCAATCAAATTTTATAGTACAAGGACAAATGTATAGTACTAATTTCTTCAATGAATGGATGTACCTTAGTGTGAGGAACTGGTGAGTGGTCAATCATTAGGCCTTTTGTCAGCAGAACCAACCTACAGACAGCTAAGTGGTATTAAAAGTTAGCTTCGAGTTAAATTAAAGTTTCTTATTCAATGTTAAGAGGAAAAAGTGACACCAAACATTATCTCATTAAAGTCTAGATGGATCTGCAGTGAAAGCCTAAATTCTACCTGTCGAAATAAGATATTCCAATATAAATTTTACAAGTGAATGAATCAACTGAAGGGAACAGCAAAAGCCTAGATGCCTATAGGGGGGGGGGGGACAAACAAACATAAAATTTGTAATAACTGGCTGATATCTATATTTCTGAGTCCGTATTGTAAATTTTTTTTTTTTAACACTATTTACACTGTTCAAACTCTTGTCCTCATCTTTGGTGCCATATTCACAACATTTCAGCTGTTGTACACTCCAACCTTCTTCAGGTGATTGGAATTTCAAACTGAACCCTTTATTTCATCAAACAGGGTATATTGTTCTAGTTCCTCGTGCTATGCCTCAGTATCAGTTATCTCCCTTTAACTCAAGTTTTTTGTAGTCAGTTATTGAACTCGCAACTATTTGGGTCAAATTTTCCTTTTTCCTCCATACGTATTCAGCTACAATTGATTTTTCTATCTCTCCTCGTGTTATGGCTTTACGGTGTTCCTGCAGTCTTATCTTAAGAAGGCAGTGTATTTCTCCTTTACATTTCTTACCACAGATGCATGGGATGGCATACACAGAGTCCTTAATTATGTTCTCCTCTATGGGAGGTATTAATTGGAATAGGTGTTCAAAGTGTTGAGCCACTTTTGAAGGTCATTCTGATGTTATATAGACTAGTGATCTTGTATTTTTTCCAATAATCTCTTCACATAGAAAACGGCCTCGGTCTGCCTAAGCTGAGTGTTATTCTCTTGCACCCTTCTATCCCAGTTTGTCGGAGCTGCTGTCATGTACCCAGGGAAGTTGTTAAGTTGAGGTATTGTCTGGTGAATGTTGGCTTGTGTTATACAGATGTCTTGAACCCATACTCTGACAGAAAGTCAGCATCTCCATCAGCTTATTTATTGGTATATTGGTACGTTCTCCTAGGGATGTGTCGGAAGCCAGCCTGTCCCTGACTACCAATAGTGCCTCCTCGGTGGGTACTTTGGTGAACAAGCTCATCATTTCCAGGCTCACCATCTGGTTTAATTGGATGGGAGTATCTTTGATTATTTCCAAAAAGCGGGCGAAGTTTCGGACAGATGGTGATTTTTCTATTAACAAGTCAATTATATCCACAAGGAAGCAACTCAGAGTGGCACACAGAGCCTTAGCAGCTAACAATTGGTCTGAGCGGAATACAGTCTGTGAATTTTGGGGAAACCATATATGTGTGGTAGCTTGCAGTAATGTGACAACTGCCTGTATGGCTTAGGTGGTAAATGGTTTTTTGTTCTTGATTAGGAGCTTTGACAGTTTTCATTCTGTTTTCATTGTTGGATTTTTCTTTACTTTAGCTACTATTTCTAATGAGGTATTCCAGTTTTCCTGTATATTCCGTTTAGTAAATGGATTACAGTCACATTGTCAGCTGGTAGTATGATGATATCATTCCCCTGTAGGATTTTGATTGCCAACCTCCAGTTTTGTGATTTTTGATTTGTGTGGCTTGGCTTTTTCCAGTATCTGTCTCACTTTCCATCTTAGCTCATCAAGGAAATAACACTGAGCATTATATACATACGCACAAACTTTAATATGTGAATTTATTTATTTATTAGATTGTTTATTTACACTATTATTTATTGGATTGGTTGGCAAAACCTTGTCTAATTGCCATTTAACTCACACTTTATGAAATGGTAAATAATAAAGATTTCCTTACAAGTTGGTTCACATAATTTAATAATTTAGCAAATGCTAATTTATGAATAAAAAATTGTTTTCACAATTATTTCTTTATAAATTAGTAAAATCATATAAATATTGCATTAGTTTTTGGAATGTTGTAAATATAAAATTATTCTTGTAAATAAACAATCTAATAAATAAATATTAATAATATTTTTGTTGTAAGTTCAAGAAAAAAAAAATGTATAAATTCACTTTCATCGTATATTTAGGTTTTATTCCAATTTTAATAATCACTTTTTAAAACGATAAACATTACGAAAGAGTGAAGGTATTTAAAAAAAAAAGCAGTGTCATGAGAAAAACTGTCCTTTTGACACATCTATTTAGTTTTTTTAATTTTAGTTATAAAAAGATTGCTGTTAATTGTAAGAAAGATAATCTCAAAAGAGAAACAAGTTACTGGATTTATAGGAATGATAATTTTGCAAATTACAATCAAGTTGAACAAGGATCACAACAATCCAAGAAGAAATTGAAAACAAGAAATAAAACTAATTTTAAGAATGACACAAAAAGAGATCCAAGAAAAATTAGAAGAGTAATAGCAAGACAAGTGGATTGAAATCTCAGCATGCATTTGTGCGCTTCTGCCTATAAATTAAGGAGGGGAAAGTGTTTTGCAACCATCCTCAGAAATCAAAACCAGCATTTTCCGTCAACTTTGATCTTAAAAAAATTTAAATACTATGGTAATCATTATCTTCTGTCTTCTTAATGTTTTCTTTTTGTATTAATGTTTTCTTTTTCTCATTTTTTCACACCTGGTAACCAGTTAGAATATGTACATCTATTGCTATTAAAATAGTGATAAGTTGGAAAAATCAAGCAAAATATTGCTCATATAAATATATCTTGAAAATTTGAACAATCTCACTTGGTCAATAACAATTTTAATGTGAAAACATTGCTTTGCATAATAAATTGATTGATTTGTTTTTTTTTTATGACTTAACCTTTTGTAGGTTATTTAAAGCCTGAATATATTTTGGGATTGTAAGGATAATTCTTTTTTTCGGGGGGGGGGGGTATGATTTTTAGATATACGCCCTACTATTTAATCCATAGCTGGGGGAGAAGAGGTGAATTCATATCTTTCCCAAAGGTATTTACACATAAGTGAATGTATCTCAGCTCTCCAATTTTTCATTTGGAACCATTATACATTACAGCACCCACACAGCGAAGATTACGGCACCTGGTATTCCCAAGTGATCACTCATCTAGGTACTGACCAAGCTCAATATGGCTTAACTTTGTTAATCAGATGAAAATGATGTTTCAACATGATGTGGGCATAAACCTTGCATAATAAAATCTGCATGTGTATGTAACCCTTTCCACAGAGTATGCAAATACTGATCCTATGGAGAAGTGCCAGGAAGTACTAAGTGATGCTGATCCATACACAAATTAACCCATTATCTTTGACATCTACTATGCTAGTCACTTCATAATTAATAAACGATAACTAAAAATCAATTAACTTTCTGAAGCACTTATGGATTAAGATTGTGTGATCTGATAAAAAAAAAAAAAAAAAAAAAATCATAAAAAGCAAGTCTTTATAATCCTTACACAAACAAAGGGAAATTCTTATTTGAGTGTCTTTCGTTCGATTTTGAATTTTATAAACAGTTTCTTTCACTTCTTAGAATAAGAGTTTGATTGATACTGTCATTGAACTGACCATCTACACCATCTAGCCATATAAAGAACTCCATTTCACCATTTGAAAGCACTAAGTATTCCTTAGCCATATGTTTTTTGTTTTTTCTTTCTTTATAATCATTTCATCCCAAGCAACTAACACACGGGGGGGGGGGGAGGTTAGTGTGTGTGAAAGAATATAAGAAAAACATTATTAAGAAGCAGGAACAATAAAAGAACAGAATTTAAAAGGATAGAAGATCGTTAGAGTGATGTTACATTTAAATTTTTGAAGATCAAACTTGAGTGGAAAGCAAGAATCTGGAAGAGAGTTCTAGAAATGAGAAATGTGAGAAAAGAAACTGTTAGCATAGAACTTATGGTTACATCTAGCCATTTTAACTGTAAAATGATGAGATATTGCCTACAATCTAGTAACATGCTTAAATTCATAGAGTCTAGTTCATCAGAACATTTACCATGAGTGTATTTATAGGAAAGGCATAGAGAAGCTACATTTAAGTGAACTAATGGTTTCTGTGAATCCTGAGGTATTTCAAGATTATTCTACAGATTTTAGGAATCATCTTTTTATTCTATTTTTAATTAAAAGCACATGTTCTAGAATTGTTATACTTTTGCAATATTCATAACTAAAGCAGCAACCACGTAATACTTTTTTGCAATGTGCTTACAAATAGCCATTCCCAACTTTAAAGCTTGAGATAACTTTCTAAAAAAAAAAAAAAAAAAAAAAAAAAAAAAGTCAGTAATCACCCAACTTTTTATGAGAAACTAAAAAAAAGAGTCAAAGTCCATTTCAGTAATCTAAGCTCCATAGTATGCTCAGCATCTTTCTGTAGAAATGTGGTTCTACAGAAAGATTCTGATGATACAATGGACCAAACATGTGAGCAACAATGAGGTTGGGGGGGGGGGAATGGAAACAAAAAGGAAACTTATACTTAACATCAGGAAGAGGTAGTTGAAATTTCTGGAGCACATAATGAGGAAGGAAGGCTTGGAAAACCTGATGCTCACAGGATAAATAGAGGGACAAAGGAAATTAGCATGTAACATACTTTGTAAGCTCAGTAGATGGATGGGAGAACAGGATTTGGGAGAAATAAAGAAAGACAAAACTTATTAGGAGCTACAAGGGAGAGGAAGATGTGGAGGGCGATGATCGCCTACATCCTGAAGGGACACGTCACATAAAAGATGAAGTTACTGTATAGTTTTAATTTTGGTATCAGCATTGTCTTAGGTGATTACTTAACATTGCAGATCATATATATATGTGTGTGTGTGTGTGTGTGTGTGTGTGTGTGTGTGAGTGTGTGAGTGAGTGAGTGAGTGAGAGAGAGACTAGTATAATCAGAAAGAATTCTATGCTTTTATCCAAAATAGAATTTTATTTTTAATTTTCTTGAATATTTTAGAAGTCTAAATCAGAACATCATACTGGTGAATGCATGCATACACAAGCAAAGAACTGCAAAAAGCATAGAAAATAGCAATAAGTCCTCTTGTATTGATTTATGACTAACCAATGACTCAGCCTAGGGATAGAAACTTGTGACATTGATAAAGATTGACTAGAGGTACTTGTTGTTGCCAAAACAAAACTGATATAGCACTTGGTTTATTGATTGGGATTACAGGAATTTTTTTAAAACTAATGTATAAACATACACAATGCACAATAACAGGAAAGCTTATGCACACAAATATAACTTATAATGAAAGTCCAGGAAATCTAACTTAAAGATCCGACATAAAAAAAGGCTATCCTAGCTACCACACATGTATGGGCATGTTTAAACCTATTATAATTATTACTTGATATAGTTAAAGCACAGAAATTATTTCTAAGTCTGCAATGAGATATACCATATATGCTTGAGTATAGAGAGTTTTTATGATCAGGTTTTTACACTAAAATGTGGGGCAGGGGTCACACTAGACACATGTAATTCTTTTGAAAAGGTTAAAAATTGTGCATTTTTAGTGACCATTTTTCTTTTTGGAGAGGTTAAAATTGATGGAAAAAAAAAAAAAAAAAAAAAAAAAATCAGGAATCACACGAAACATGAAGTTGGCTTATACACAAGTATATACAGTGATTCAAATAGTAGGGAATACTTATTTTAATGTACCAACAATTTTTCTAAACTTAAATCCTTATTTATATGTATAATTTTTTCATGATTGCTTTTAAAAAAAAAAAACAAAAAAAAAAAACAATTTTAAAGCTTCAATTTTTACATTCTGAATAATTTACTAAGGAAAACAACTCCTTTCTTTTCAAAATCTTACAGTCTTCAACAATGTTCTTAAATATTTAAAAATCAAAATGTCTGTGAAACAGATAATATAATAAAGTACAGGCAATACCCTTATCCTTGGAGTTTATAAAAAATATAAAGAAATAAACAGAAGAAAAAATCCAATTTAGATTTTCCAAAATAAATTTTGAATGATAAATATAATCATCAAATCTTAATTAGTAATCTGTATATAATGTGAGAATTTGAGCATCTTTGGTAATTAAGAGTCATGTATCTATAAATTTGTAACTGTTAATCAACAAGAGCCTTAGAGACATCAAGAAAATATTTCTCAACATATGAACCTACAATAGTTTACTTACAATTACTGTGAGAAAAGTACCTGCTGATGCTATTAATTTGGAAAGTATCATGCAATTAATAAAATTAGTTTAAAATTGATTATAATAGAAAGAGTAATATTAGCATGATGTTGGTCTTGGTAAGGTGGCTCAGAATTCCAACAACTCAACAAAAAAAATAAATAAATAAAGTTTTAAAATAAAAGAAAAAAAATGAATACCTTGAATCTATTAATCCAAATTCATATAGTTTAAATATTTTGAATTAGAAAATAAGTACATTAATCGAGTGCTTTGGATAGAATAATTACAATGGAGCAGATCTAACCGATTATTCCTAGGAGCAATCCCAATCATGCATTAAACTATTTATTGAATCCTACCTATTTGAAAATCGTCACCATCACAAACTTTTGGATTATCCACTTTAAATATCTAGGGTATTTTACAAAATATTTTAAGTATTTTAGAAATTTAAATTTTTTAAATGGACTCTTACTGCAGCAATAAACACAGGCAAATATTTATATGAGTTAATAAATGTTGTCAACTTTTTTTGACGTTTTGATTTTCCAGTGACCAGGAAAAAAATGTCATTAAAAAGAGGGGGGGGTCAAGGCTGGTTTGTATCCAGGAAATTTTCAGCTAGATGTCTACTTTATACAGTTAAAGAAAAAGCAAAAGATTTAGTTTAGCTAATCTGATAGACAGAAACTTAGCATCATATTTACATTGTAAGTTAAAGCCCCGACTATAAATGTGAAAAGATTAATATGCTAAAGACATTCTCCCATTAGTAACCACAGAAAATTTGGTTGCCATAATTCCAGCTGCCCTTTAGTAATGCAATGTTATACAGACAAAAAGGACTTTTGGTAAAATTATAGCGAGATACAACATCTTTAATTGGAAAAACAACAGTATATGTAAAAGAGAGATACACAATTGGACAAAGATTTTTTAAGGACAAAATTAAATATAAAAAGTTAAATTTATAGAAAATGTGTGCATATGTTTATTAGAAAATAAGTAAAGATACCTACTTTCAAAGAGGAAAATTAATAAACACTTATGCCATACAGGGTGCGATGGGTAAATTGTCTCCATTTTATATTTTTAATTTCACACGTTTGTTTTCGTTGATTGCACAGTACAATAGGGTCAGTTGGGCACTGTCAGTGAACAAAAGAGCACTACGGTGCAATTCACTCTTCCAGAAATTTGCAAATGGCATGCTGCACTATTCGGCATTCATGCCGGAAGCTCCAATATGAACATTTCAGAGTGTTTTGGTGTCAATCTGAGGACAGTGTAGAGGATTTGGAATGAGTTGGAGGAGTTTAATGGTGATTACGTAGGTATGGCAGTTCAGAAAGCTCACTCTGGTCATTCTGATAAGAAAAGGTTTCCTGAATTTGTTAATGAGGGCCTCAAACTCAACATGGTGGACTACATCAAGTGCTTTAAGGAGGTAGTGCTGCCCCGGGTCAAGAGTGGCTGCTGGAAGACCCTATATCTAGCAACAGGACTCTGCAGTCTGCCATATACATGGGAGAACTTAGACATGGCTGTCAAACAATTTTTGCAACCACATCATCCTTTACATCTGACCACCTAACTCTCCAGACAGCAATTTCCTTATTATGTATGGGGTACAGTTGAGTGAGAGACCAACAAAACTTGTAACACCAGAGATGAACCAAGGACAAGTATTATGGCAGCATTCACCAACTTATACAAGGAGACAGTCCAGAAGAGTTGCAAGAGATGCCAAAGTCATCAGGAGGCTGTGGTTGAAGCCAATGGCGATTTTACTGAAAAAACTTTCTCTTTAGTATTTCAAGATATTTTTGTGTAATTTTGGTAAATGTATCTTTGAAAGTGAGATGTCAGTGTTATTTTCATTTTTGCATAATTTAGATGACATTTTATCCATCATACTCTGTAAATGAGAGGATGGACATTTGAGTGTCGAAAAGATAACCATCAAACACTGATCTCTGTCACAGTGAATGAATTAGAAGAACCTATTGCTAAAATATTAAAAATATACAGAATGCCATTTTTTATTTTTAGAATAAAATTTGATCTTAAAATAAAATATTTACAGAAAACATGTAAATTCTAACAAATATTTCAAGATATTCATATAGGATAATTATCAAATAATACTATTTTGATTAGGAAGGCTTTAAGTGAAGAAAAGCAACAATTATAGAAAGTAACAGGTTTCATACAAACAGAAACCTTTGTTATAGCAAATAACATCTTTACCATTAAACAAGTACTAAAGTACCTAAAAAATATATCACCTTTTCTGGAATGGTTAATACACAAGGTGCAGATATATACTTGAGAAAAAAAAATCTATAGATTTTCCTCATGAAAAAAAGAAAGAAAAGTATTGTCCAAATTACATAGTTGGTAAAAGATTATATATATATATATATATATGCTTTTTTGTCTATTACTTCTATGGTCAGTTTCCTGTTCAACTTCAGTAACTCTCTATCCCCTACCTTTACAAGAGCCAGATCAGGCCAAACATGGAGTACTGCTGCCATATATATATATATATATATATATATATATATATATATATATAGGAACTGCCCAGGCTTGATTTTCCAGCCGAGATAGAGTCCAAAAGTGTATCCATGTCCTTGTGACTGATGAATTATTTTCCACCCTACAAACCCTTTCTCACAAACATAACATTGCAAGCCTCTTGCTGCTCGATCACTATTTCCATGGAAAGTATTCAGATGAACTACATTCCTTAGTTCTATCAGTTCTAACCTTCACAACCAAGACCTGCTATGCTAGGCACATTGTAGCAAACTACCCTCATTCCCTTCGTATTCCAATGATGAGCACTCGAGCAGCTTCTTCCCACGAATCATTGCTTTGTGGAACCAACAATTTTCAAGTCTAGGATTAACTGCTATCTTTCTCACATATCCCCATAAATTGTGTGGGTGTGTGTAAACATAGCCAGTAAGGATGAAATTCTTATACATCCAGTTAATAGTAATCTACTTAGCAAATTAATAGTTTAATTATCAGTTTTCATAGAAAGTTATTAAAATGTTCAATGTCTTTTTTCTCAATTTCACTAAAACAAGAGTATGCATACAGTTGTCTTTTTAACAAATAACTTTTGTAATATTTTGTATTCACAAATATATTATCATCCCAATTGTTAAATATTGAAATACAACTTAAACAGAGAGCATTAGTATGGATTTACAGGTAATATTCTTGAAAATTCTAAATCCTTATTCATATCTGAAATCTAGTAACACTGATTATATTTTGTATTGAATTAATATCAAAAGAAAAGGATGCATAAGTAATCCAGATTTCGTAAGCAAAAGGATAATTTCTTCTTAGAAAATACCATTTTCAAAGCTGCCAAAAGACAAGAGACCTTGCATCTAATGTAAATGAACAATGTTGAGAGTTTAACTGAATGTTTTTTTTGATATTTTTATTTAACATATCCTTTCAGTAAACATATGATTTGCTTCATAAACATCATTACAACCATAAAAAAAACAAAAGTATAAAAAAAAAAATTGTAAAATAAAGATATTCATTTTAAAAAACAAAAAATATCCAAAATAAACATTATTTCAAATTTAATTACCAATTAATCAGCTTAATTATTCTGACCTGCACATTTTTATTCAAACTGATTTAGGATAAACAAAAAAAAAAAATACCCAGAGGTTATAGTAACAGTCACTGTAGAGAGATTTTCTTAGTGAAAATATCTACAGGTCTTACTCAACAATGTATCAATGTATATATAAAGGAAAAAAACAACAAAACAAAAAAAAAACAAGCCAATAATTATACATCAAAGTGAACACAAATGTAATTGACAGGTAATCACTAATTTCCATTGCAAGCAAAGTACTTAGCTTTTTCATGGCATTTTATTAACTGCAAATTTCGAACATGCAAGAGAACCCTGATTACAGTAATAACCCACATGTTAAGTACCAACCAATGTCTACAATGATACAATAATGGGTTAAAATCTAACTAAGTTTATAATAACAAAGAGAGTCAAAGTTTGAAAATGTTTACAGAAATTACAACTATTTCAATCCTGATTAGTTTATTATTTTCCCCATAAAAGACAAAAAATAAGTAAAGTCATTTTTAAGAAAGAAAGAAAGAAAGAAAGAAAAAAAAAATCTTGTATTATTACAAAAGTAAACAAATGCTATCACTTTTTATACATAAAACAGAGGACAACACTTATTTCAAACCAAACATTTCAATAGCAAAGTACAAAATTTTTAAAAATCAAAACGTGGTACCGATTGCTAACTCAATGAAAACCAAAATGTAGAGAGTAAATCAAATACTTTAAATTGACCAGAAAGAAGAAAATAAATAAAGTAAATATCCTTGGTAATTTTTAAGCATAAATTAATTTTTTTTTTTAAATTATGGTACAAGATTTTTTTTAATCATTTCCCCTCAAGCAAGGTGATAAAGTTACTATGTCTCATGGGTTACTGAGTGAAAGAATCTGAGAAAAAATATTAAAGAGAGGAAGATAAAAGAACAGGAATTATGGAGACAGAAGATAATGACTGACATTGAATTTAAATTTTAAAAAATCAAAGTTGATTGGAAATCAAGAAGCTGGAACAGTGTTCCACAAGTGAGAAGTGCAAGAGAAGAAACTGTTAGTATAGAACTTATGGTTACATATGGCCATTTCAACTAAATATTGAGACCTAGCCATCAATCAAGTACTGCACTTAAATTTGAGGTAGAAAAAGCATAGGGAAGATACGTTAAGGTAGTGGGACAGATAACATTACATATTGTTTGGATTTTGTCAAGAATCTCTAAATATATATCAGAAGCACCAGAATAGCATGGATAAATGGTAGACTTATGTGTAAAATAAATTCTGGTGATAAAAATTGTCTAGCACAACAAGAACTAACTTTCCTGGCAAGTGATTCAATATAAGCTTTCTACTTAATACCAATGCAAAACATTATCCCAAGAAGGTACAATGAGTAACTCTCCTGGAAGTTAACATCAGTCATGCTGATAGAAGGCAAAAAACATGATAATTAAAAGAGAGCAGTTTCATTTTGGATATTTCTTGCCCCAAATAACAGATTGGGGGTCATTTTTTTACATTAGATCCTAATTTAACCATATCAAATTTATCAGAGTTACCACTAAGACAGGAGTAAATAGTTACGTTATCAGCATAGATACCAAGTTGAGAACTGATAACATTGGGAAGATTGTTGATGAAAATTAGGAAGAAAGTAGGTTCAAAGATAAAATCCAGGGACAAACCTGCATTAAAGTAAAAAGATCTAGAAGAGTGGTGATTCAAGACAACTTTCATTTCACAATTAGAGAAGAATGAATTAAATCAAAAATTAATCCAGAAATAACCTTTACACTTGTGAAGAAGACCTGCATGCCAAACATTTTTGGGATATCTAAAGCAACAGCCTGAACTTCACCATTCTTATATAAAGCTTGGTAGATGTTTTCAGCAATAATGATCAACACATCATCAGTTGACCTAGAGAAGCAAAAGCCATATTATTTATCTGAACGAAAATTCTGAGATGAGATGCTTAACCAATTCCTAGTTATTTAGAACCTCTAAAACTATGCCAAAATGAGGTAGAAGATTAATAGACCAATATTTAAAAGAATCAGACAGTTCGCCAGAGTTCTTAAAAACAGAAACTACAGAAGAGAATTTCCATTAAACAGGAAAGCAAGAAGGAGCAAGGCATTTATTGTTACAGTTTAGGATAACAGGAGCCATTTCAGGTGCACATTTCTTTAGGACTTTTGTAGGGATGAAGTTTAGAGATGAATGCAGAAACCATGGATGGAGTTATATGCATATCACACAGTAGAGATTCAGTTCCAATTGGAAAGTAAGGCAAAGATGCTCCAAATGAGTCAGTAGAACTAGAAGAGAATTTACGAGCAAAGTATTCTGCTTTATCAGCAGAAGCTGATAACTTCTCAAATTGAGTGAAGAGATGATATAGAGGTTATACACAGTCTCATTCTGTAAATGAACATGTTTCATTGAGGACACATTTATAATTATTACAAGATATTATATTACAATTATTAGATATCTGGAATATGTATTTAAATTGTTTTTGCAACAAATGTTAAAAAAGGAAAAATAAATAAAATAAAAGATTTCATACGGAAAAAAAAAAAATTATACACATATGGCTAAGATACAAAGGCAAGCTGAAGAGCAACTTGTCAGCTGTCAATATACCACATAACACCCTTGAATGCTTAGCCTTGAAGTGGGTAGAATGGAGATCAACGTGTTATAGTGGACTCGGCAGTTTTCAATCTGCTTGTCTGAATCCTCTTCAAGCGAGAACAAGATCTAAAAGGACAGCCAATCTAACAGTGATCTCATCTCACAATCCTCACTCTTGCTCCATATGTGGCCTCCCTTGTAAATCACTAGCGGGTCTTAAATGCCACTTAGATTATCGTACAAAATTTCATAACTGAATCAACTAAGCTGTCAGATCCTCATACGTCGAAACCGACGGGAGAGTCCATTATATATATATATATATTATATATATATATATATATATATATATAAAAAGAAGTTATTTATCAAGTACATACCCATTTGGTAATACTGCACATGCATCTGCGTGTATTGGTGGTGCTGTGTAGTTACTGCCCATCCTGTTTGGATGCTTGGAGCCGCCATCGGCCAGTGTAGAAAATGGCTGAGGTATGATGGGGGCATCTTTAGGGATCAGCACAGGAGCTGCAGCAGCCTTATATTGTTGTGGAATGAATACCTCAGCATCAGGTGACAGCACATAGTTGCTGGCAGCCTGCAATGAAGTAGAGAGAAAGTCATGCAAATTACTTTTAAGAATATGAAAAAAAACATTGTGAGGAAAATTTAAGATATAATCATTTCAGCTAATTTAAAAAATACTGTATTTTGTAAAGAAAGCAAATCAACATTCTAAATAGAAAGAAATACCAATTTCTTCTCAACATGGATTTTAACAATCAATGTTCAGGCAGTCTTTATTTATATGCTGTGTCCCCTCAGGATGTAGGCAATCATAGCCCTCCACAATTTCCTATCCCTTGCAGCTCTAAATAAATTTTGTTTTAGAATTCTTTCTAAACCCTGTTCCGCCATCCATTTTCTGAAGCTCGTCAATCTTATGAGCTGTTTTCCTCTGTTCCTTTTGCCCTCAATCTGTCCTGTGAGTAAGATTTCCCAAGCCCTCCTTCATTATGTGCTATCAGAAATTTCAACTGCCTCTTCCTGATGTTAAGTATAAATTTCCTTTTTGTTTCCATTTTCTCTAAAACCCCATTATTGCTAACATGTTCAGTCAATGGTATATTCAGCATTTTTCTGTAAAACTACAATTCTATTGCTTCAAGTTTCTTAACCTTTGAGGAAATTGTCCAGCATTCATTGCTACACAGTAGAACAGATATCACGTAACATTTCAGTACACTTTTTGTTTCTAACAAAGTTTTTCTATCTCTTAGCTTTTGGAATGCATTTTTGGCTATCCCAATGTATCCTCAGATTCCAGTGTCGTATTTTCCATCCTCTGTTAGAACAATTTCCAGACGCTTTTCAATGGGGGAAAAAAAAAACAACAATCAAATTGATACTGGCAAATTTTTTGATAACTAAACTTTTTTGATCTTCAAAAATTTAAATGCAATGTCATCTTTTGTATACTTAATTCTTGTTCTTTTATTGTTCTCTTTCCATAATGCTTTTTTTTTTTGCTTGGGATGCAATTATATATTTGGCCTGATGAACTGTTAACCATTCAGCCACAGAAAATTCTGGTTAGCAAAATTCAAATTACTGCTTATAACCACACATCCTTGACAATTTTTCTCGATATATCATTTCTGCTCTGAAACATAACCTAACGTAAACAACACATTATATGAAATGGATTAAATCCAAATATTTTAATATATTTTCTTTTTATACATTATTTTTATAGATACAACTTATTTGAGTAGATGCTCATTTTTTAATTAAAACAGTATTAAATACAATTACCAGCCTGAATGTTCAAAATTTTTTGTAAAAAACGTGTTCTCTGACAGGAATCGAACCTGCATCCCATACGGAAACCATCATTTGGCCTGACATGCTGTTAACCATTCAGTAATTATAAGTAATAATTTGAACTTTGCAAACCAGAAGGTCTGTGTGGCTGAATGATTAACAGCACATCAGGCCAAATGATGGTTTTTGGATAACATTTAAGCTAGCTCCTGCTGAGGCTTGTTCAGTCCCTAAGTTTTTGCATATTCTCCGCATTGGAAGCTCTCCTGGATGCTGTTTGATCTGCGTTTTCATTTGCATGGGAATTTCTTTTCCTCACTGCAGCCTTGGCTCTTTTGATTGCAATCTGGTCCTCAGTTGGCAGAGATTTCTTTTTGTGAGGCATACTTCTGACTTGTGCAATAGGCAACAATAATCTACAGAAAAATTCAAAATTGGTCGCTGCATTTAAGATTTGCATTAATATTTAAGCTTACCTTTTAAAAGTTCAACAATAATTCTTCTGCTGCCACTTAATTTAAAGACAATTTGATATGTGTAGGTATTTACTTTCTGTACAAACAATTATTTTTATTTCATGGATGATTTCACTGGATTTCACAATTAATCTCAATTATTCCCAAATTTATTTCCAAATTATAAAAAATTGTTATCGTAAAAAAAATTATATATGTCACCACAACCAATCGCAGTAACAAAAATTTGGGAATTCAAAATTTCTGTAACATGAGCTATTGAAAGTTAGAGAGTTGTGTCTCTTTAATTGAAAAAAGGGAAAGTGACATTCACATTTATTATATAGAAGAAAAGGGTTAGATGAAAGGAATTTCAACAAAATGTTACAAGTTTATTTCAATCTTCAACATTTATGCCTACCGGAAATAAAATGAACAGAATTTGTGCACACACACATTATATATATATATATATATATATATATATATATATATATACACACACACACACATATATATACACATATATATATATACACACACACACACACACACACACACACACACACACACACACACACACACACACACACACACACACATTTCATTTTAAAGCAGCAATACTTAATTAGACTCGACCCCCTCAAGAAGGAAAGAAAACTACATGCATGTCAAAAAGTTAGGGATCAGTTTGACATATTTATATTATAAACAAGGCTCCCCTCCACATCAAAAGAATAGAAAATGAATGTTTTTCAATTCTGAAAAGAGTGAAAAAGAGAAATTGATTAATTGAAAAAGAAATGCACTGTATTCAGTAGGGTAGAAGAAAGGTAGCAAAACAAAAAATACTATTGCAGTTGGTTTTTGTCAATGCAAACTACAATTAAGATAAGTGTTTACAAATATCTACATTATATCAGTTATGTGCTACGTGTGATACACATTTAGGCAAGGCAGATGTTTTTTCCCTGCAGAAGGTGGCCATTTCTTTCTGTGGTAGACCAGTTACCATTCAAAGCTATAAAATCCAACTGTCCTGCTATTTACCCATAGCTGGGGGGAGAAGAGGATTCATACCTATCCCAAGGGTATTAGCACACAAGTGAATGTAATGGATTCAACTGGAATTCAAACTCTGCTCTATCTTCCCTAAATATACTCTATACCAATATTAAATCTTAAAAAAAAAAATTAATAATAAAAAGCACTAGTTATAATCATCTGATCAGGAGAAAAAAAAAAAAACTTTGAAAAGTGACTGGGATAAAATAAGACAAACTGCTAGAAATTGCAATACCAGAGTAATCAGATGTGAAATTAAATCCTATCATCATTTAAAGTACTTTGACAATAGCCAAAGCAAACATGCCTTTAAGTACAAGGTACATTGAAACATCTGCTAAAAGTATCTGTTGCAGGGTTTCTTATGCATAAAAAGACACACACAGGAAATACTTGGTAAAATTATATTTAATTTTTTAAAGATTTAGAATGGCACACACAAACATGCCACTTTAGTTTCGTTACACCTTATTTATTTTGTTATTTCTATATATCAATACTTTTTTTACGCATTTTGTTCACTTTTACCATAATGACAAAAACAGTCTACAGGTAAACAATTTGTATAGGACTCGCTTTTCAATATTTAGTACACAAATTCCATAAATAGATACTATTATTTTCATCAGATTTAATATTTAATAAAAAAAATATACTCGATGAGAAGAATTACTACAATATGCCATGTCCTTTTGATATGTGGGACAATCTTAGTTCTCCACAACTTCTTTTCTTTTGCTGCTCTAAATAACTCTTGCATCTTCACCACTTTGTCTTTAATGTTCTACCATTCATTTACTCAAACTTGACAAATAGGGTACTTGCTGTTTATCCCTGCTTTTCTTCTTTTTAATATGCCCTGCGAGTTAAATTCTCCAAGTAGTATTTTTTCATTATTTGTTGCCAAAATTTTGGCTGTCTCTTTAATTGTTAGCAGTTTCTTTGTCATTCCTGTTCTCCTTAATATTTATCAGTAGAACCACATATCTGTCACTTCAAATCTCTTCTTCATAGGAGGAAATCGCTTTAGGAGATTAGATATTACACAACAGTCCAGTACTTGTTTCTGAAGAAATTTTCTGATCCCTTAATCGTTTGCTCAGTTTCTGAATAGCATATTTTGCTATTTACATGTGGTTTTAGATCTCTGTGTCACACTTATAGTCTCACTACATTACTATCCAGATAATTAAATTTCTGTACCTGTTTGATTTTTGACATTCCAGAAATGTAACTCACAACTTGGATTGACTATTTTGATGACAACCATGCATTCAGTTTTTTTTACAGTTAATGGTTAGTTCTTTTTGCTTTTCTTGGCTACTGTCTCACAGTTCTCTCTGACTACAATCAACATGGTGACATTTGTATAGTACATGTTGTTAGAATAAGTACCTTCATGAGACCACTAAAAACAGCGCATAGTATGATGAAAAAGGCACCAAACTTGACGAAAACAAAATTTTAGCGTCTAAATGCTTATGTTATTATTGAGAGGAAAGATCAAAGTATTTTTTAATTATTATTTAAAATTTTTCCTTCTTTTTAGAACATTCTAAATTTTGATTAAAAAAAAACCTTGTTTCTCTTTGTATCACCGGAACTAGTAAAATAACATAAAATTTTAGCATGTTTTTTTTCTGTATGACACACATTAATTTGGAAAATCTTGCAAAAATAAAAATAATTGTCGGATTTTAATGAAATGTTCAGAAACTATTCACAAATGATGGAACTTATGTGTTTTTTTTTATTAAAGTCATGGCAGAAATTTTTTTTTTTCATATGTATTACCCCCCTCCTAACTAATTATACAAAAACTCTATAATTTCAATTTTAGGAAGATTAGTGGTTATATTAGTTAAAAGCACAAGGCTTTGAAGAAACCAAATCATGTTTTGTTTTTTTAGTTGGATCACCTCTACCTGAAAACCGTCTCTGAATTGTAACATACAAAACTCAATAAAACAAAATATTATTTAATTTCAAAAGCTTTTAATTACTTTTATTTATTCCAATGAACATGGACAATATTGTCTGAAAGCAAAAAGATATTTCAATGAAAAATGAATTTTTAAAATTTGTTATTTCTGAAATATTTTATTTTTACATTATGTTCTAAAATTAGGGAAAAATTTGTAAAATTTAACGAATGTTGTTATTAAGTAGATATATATTTACAGATTATAATTTCCAAAGCTTTTTACAAATTAATGAACAACAGTATATAAAAAAAAATATAATTTGTGTCAATAATAACACTGTAAATCAAATCTATGGAAAACCAGAAGTATCATGCGTGCAATAAAAAAAAAGTCACGTGGATTGAGTTTCTGTCTAGTATTTAACTTAAATATTGAATTTTTAATACAATTATTTGTTATTTCTTTAATTATAATAGATTTTTATATTAAGTTGTTAAAATATTATGAAATTAGTTAAAAGCCGCATTCAGTTTCATAAATGTCCTTTTGAGATATAGATTTATTTTTGCAAAACACGTGTGGAGAAGTTAATTTGATTTTTCAATTTCAACTAAGGGTACCTACAAGTATCAGTATCATCTTATGAAATTTAAATTTGTATTTTATGTACACTTCTGATAAAATTTCATAAGAAAGGTACCTATAAATTAATTAGATAACTTTCTTATGAAATTTAATCTCACTATCAACAGTCTTATTTTAATTTCTTTATAATATATTTTCCATAAAGCATAGTAAACATAAAGGTGAAAGCTAAGTACAAAAAAAAATTAAAAAATTAGAACCCTGAAAGTTTTCCTTAAAAATAACGAGGTAAACAATTTGTTCACTTAAATCTAAATAACTTCACATCTCTCCTTCCGTAGAAGCAATTATCCTCACATAAGCTGTCAAAACATCACGAATGTCTTATGTCACTTTGTCAAGTGACGCGAAAGGTTATGACCCGCTTTGTTTTATTTTCAAACTACGTCCTTTCCGCACAGAAACTAAGTTACGCTTGGTTCAAAATATTGTAAATAAACATCATAATTTCTGATTTTCTTAAGATAAGTTTTGAAAAAAATTATAATTGATTTTTTAAAGAATTTCAAACTGTGATTTTCTATAAATTGGAAAAAAATGGGTGTCATGATATCAATTATCTGTCAATTTTGCTAACTAAAAAAAAAAAAAAAAAAAAAAAAAAAAAGGATTTTTAACGAAAATTTTGGACGTGCTAGGAATGATTAAAAAAATGTAAAAAAAAATACCCCCAAAATACTCTTTCCTCTTAATAATAACAAATATTTAGATGATAAAGTTTTGTTTTCCTCAAGTTTGGTGTCTTTTGTCATGCTATACTCTTTTTTTAGCAATCTCATGAAGGTACCTATGATAGAATCATCCTTCTATACAGGTTAAATAAATCCAGTAAGAAAATAATCTTTGCTATACTTTTTTCTTATGCTTTCTTCTTCCTGGTCTTCTTTGTCTTTTTCTTAGCAACTGTCTTCATTGGTTTTACTTTGACCTTTTTGCTTCCTTGTTGCTTTCTTACTTGCCCCTTTTCTCTTTAGTAATCTTTATTTTTGCCTTCATCTTTTCCTCTGTTCAGTTTTCTTTGCTTTTTTTCTTCTTAGTAATAGTTTCTGTCAGTCTTATTTTCTTTTCATTGCTTTCATCTTCTATGTGTCATTCATTTTTTTTTTAACCTTCTTTGCTCCTTTTTGCATTTTCTTAGCAATAATCTTTATCTTTTTTGTTAAATTTTCTATAAAATGAAAGAGAAATGACATCAACATTGGAAATCTGAACTAGGTGTTCATACAATTCACTAATGAAGAAAACTTCAGATGGACCTTCAGAATGGTACCTTCATGCAATATGTGAAACTAAAATTGTAAGGTAACAGATATACCAAAGCATGTTTAAATCAGTCAAAAATGGCATCATAGTATCTTCATCACCACATGATAGAAAAGTTAGAAGCCATTGAAACTAGTCGACATTAAGTAGAAACAGCATAATGAGTCTCCTGACTGATGCAATGAAACAGCAATTTTCTATTATGAAATAAAGGAAACCCTGCAAAATATTTGTACTGTGCTTTGAAAGTAACCTGGTTAGATATCCTACAAGAGACAATAGCAAATCTGATAATTTAAAATTTGCTAATATCAAATCCACAGAATTTTATTGATTAATAGTTGAATTATTTAGATTGTTAAATAAAAAGCTCTTGGGGTCATTCCATGTCAATACAAACAAAAAATGTACCTGCCCCCCGGAAAATAGGCTTTTTTTAATTTTGATATATGTTGTAAATCTTATAGTCATCAGAAAATTTTATAGAAAATTCCTAACTGTTCAAAATGTCACCAGTTGAAATTTTGCTGAATCAGCATTTTCTGTCAACAGACATTTCCAAACACAATGATCTCACAAAAACTCTTATATCTTGATTCACTGGCCAGAAATTAATGAAATTTGATACCCTTATAGATTCTTAATCCTGGGATCCAAAGATTTTTTTTTTTTACAAGAAGTAACCAAAAAGTAGATATTAGCTGTTTTCTGGTGAGGGGACATGGCTGACCACATAGAAAAATTGAGAAATATCATCTTCAGCCCCTAAAAGAAGCAAAAGGTGGCACAATATTTGAAAACTAAAGTATTTGGAGAATAAAACCCAATAACTTTCATTAACTATCTCTCATAGCTGCCAATTCTAGACCTCTTAATAGTATTTTTCTCAAAAATTCTGATTCATGGTAATTTCACAATTATGATCTCATTTTGGCAAAGGTGATGAAGTCCATAGGTAACAAGACATTGGGAAAACATTACATATTTGGGGAATTCATTCCCTAAGTTTTAACAACTTACTTTTTATTTCAGTTTTTATGGGTGTATGATGCAATATTTTGAGAACTGTTAGGAATTTTTTCCTTACAATTTTCAGGATTTTTCTAATGCCTATAAGATCTGCAACATATCAAAATGAAAAAAGAAATCTATTTTCTGCCGTTACATTGATTGGTTGAATTGACATGGAATGACCATTTGCTTAAAAATAGGGTTGTACTTACTGACATCTCAAAACATAAGCCAAGGATAGAAAAGTAAATTTTAAGAATGGGTTTTGCAATAAAACACAAGTTGAAATAACTCACTAAATAGGCATGAAATATATTGCTGATTTTAATATTTATTGTATATTCTGAAAATTGAAAGATTTTCATGAAACAATTGTTTTTACTGTTAAATATCATTCTCTTTATAAGCTAGAGAAATTTAGTAAATTATCAACTAATGCAATTTTTTCAGATCTAAGCAACTACAGCTTTAGTGAAAAGAATAATTGTATGAAAATTCATAAATTTAACTCAGGTTTGTTAAGTACAAAAAGAAAATTTACTCAAATGTTTTTTTTTTTTTTTACTATTTTTTTTTGTTTAGCAATAATTTTGCTTTAGTTATTTTTTACTCTTTTGAATAATGTAATATTTGTAATCTTATCTTTATAAGAGCAAAGAAATAAAAATATTCTTAGTGTAGAGTAAATGAAAAAAAATTCTTAGATTTTTGCTTTGGTGAAAAATCTAAGAAATCAGACATGAGTTACAGGTAAAACCAATTTTCAATAGATTTTCAGTTTACTTTTATGTGCACCAATTCTTAAATAGAATGCTATTTTTGTAAGATTTTACAGAAGATTTCACAGTAGACAGACCAGAAAATAAGTAGGCAATGGCCTAGTGACAGCTGTAACAGTTGGGAATGTAGGTATTGACCAAGTGTTAATAGAAATGTCCACAATTATTTTCACAAGAGTTAGCCTGACTGTGGTGCAGCCCCTAATGATAGGGATGTACTAAGATAAAAACATGTAATGATGTGGTACCATTGGGATCAGAAATAAAATTAGTTGAGTCTCATTAACAAATCAAACTAGCACAAAAGGTAGAGCAGTATGCCAATTTATTTAAAAACCAACATAATATACATCTGGAGATCATAGAACAATGTTTATCAGAATTAAATTAATTTCAAGAAGTTAATGATTGGTTACAACATACAAATATGGCATATGATTTATTTATCTTTCTATAAATTAAACCAAGCTAGGTTCATTTTAAAAAGTTTATCAGCACTTTCACAAAAATTCATTAGTATCTTTTTTTTTGTATACTATATATTTCCTTTCTATTCTTTAACAGATAATAAAATAAATGCAGCACAGAAAAAGAACAGTAAAAATAAGCAGCTATTAAAAGACAGTTTTAAAGAGTTTAGTATTCTATATTATAGAGATTAATCTCTATTAAGAGATTAAATACATTTCATATTGATACAGTTTCTTCTCTCTGATTATGTCACAATTCATCAAACTTGTAGAAAGTTTGAAAAGAATTCTATCTTGTTCTATTTTCAAATTTATCAATCCATTTTATACTGAAATTGTCTCTAGTATGGTAAAGACAGGAACAATGCAATTGTACAAGTATATGCACATACTTGATTTGGGATTAATGAAATGGCACAAATGAAGTAAATGCAAGAGATTTCCTTTTTTTTTAAACTCACACAAAGTAAATATTAATATCATTAATGATATCAGAAATAAAAGATCTTCCTAATTAAAATTGACTTGACAAAAATAAACAACCATTACAATTATTTAGTTAAAAAATGTTAATTCATCAAGGTAAAAGGTGCCTTAATGTACATAATTATATGAACACAAAAGAGACATTTTACAAAACAATACATCAAATGCCTTGTTTGGTTGCCCGCCATAACAAGACTGACCACAATTTTGACATAAAATAATGCTACTCTGATCAAAGGAGAAAACAATTTGCTATGACGAAAATGTCTACAAAGTGGCTTGATCACAAGATCATCCACAGTAAATTTTCACCCAGACTCTTACATTTCCTCATTCCTGGCAGAACTTCTATTATCACAAAGTTGGGACATCTATTAACAAAAGTGATGGAAAGAAAAAGAAACTAAATTAAATTAGCTAGATTAAAAAAAAAAAAAAAATAAAATAAATAAATATATATATATATATATATATATATAAAAAGTAAAATATTTAAAATTCCCAGCATCCCTCATTTGTGCACATGCGGTAGTTACACCAACATAACAAATTTAGTTCAATGCAGTCCTAAAGGACAAAATGCGTTACAAGAAAACTTTCCATTTTATCATACATTTTTTCACCAACATAATTATATATAAATACAAATCCTGACTATAGGGTAATGCTAGTACTATTAGTATATCAATAATATAATAATGCATATGTGTGTGTGAAAGAGAGTAGCCTATACCAAGTAAGTTTACTATGCATAACCAAAGTTTCTTAAATGAAGAACTTCTGGGGGAAAATATTGTAATAGAGATATAAATGATTATTAATTTAGAAACTAATAAAAATTAGGTTTAAATTATAAAAATAGGAATTAAATATTCAGATATAATAGATCAATAAAACTAAAGTTTTTTTTATGTTTAGTTATTTTTCTTTCTTACTAATATTAATAAATATTTTAACAATCTCTTAGACAAACTTGGATAATGCGCATATACTACAAAAAGTAAATTTGAAACCAGGCTACAGATGGACAAACACAAAAATTCTTATAGATGTAGAAAATAGAGATACTGTATAAAGATTATTATTAAATCTTTAAGATAATGAAAATTTTTACTGCTTAAAAAGAAACACACAAAGGGTGACTTATTTAAGTATTTATACAAATAATTGGTGGTCAAACTTCTGTTAGAGAATGAAGTAACCCAATATCCTCTGAATATTTTACTAGTATATATTTTATTACTACCATATTTACAATTCTATTTTTAGATCATGTTTTTCTATTTAAAGAATAAACACCATGTCAGCATGAAATTAAGACAGTTACTATCCATTATCTTCAAGTTCTATATATTGAACTTGATCATATCAAATGATATGTATTATTAGAGAAGGAAGAATTCACACATCGATATATCAAGTAGTTCTTTGTACAAAAAAAAAAAAAAAAAAAAAAAAAAAAAAAAGAAGGCAATAATCATCTGGTATCAATGCATCAAGTAGGATATTTCTAAGTAGAAACACAACTAATTCATATCAGCATGAACTCTGTTCAGACATATTTACAAGATTACTATTTACTTTAACCAACAGATGGACTACATCTGTTTCACTGGTAGATTTCGTGTTCTCACAGAGAAAAAAAATAAATACAAGAAGATGTGATGAAACTGATAAACATAAGAAATATACAGAGCAATTTCTTAGTAAAGAATTAACACTACTTTAGTACCATATAACCCAGTACAAACTGTTGCATGTTACCTGGAGTAGAAATAGGCAGCCTCAAATAAAGCCAACTGCCCCGAATGATGCCATGAAGAAGAATTACTCAGCAAAGCAATCCTAAGAAATCATGCAAAATAGTTGCTCCATTTAAAGGATGAAATGTGCATGCAACTCTAACAACTATTATGGGACAAAGGTAGCAGTTGTGATAACTGGTAGAAATATTGCCAACAAGAAGATTATCCTCATCTGATCCCCAGTTAAGAAAACAGTTTATGTACTGGGGATATTTTTAAGTGATTAAATAAAAGTTAACATTTAAATAAGCCACTATTGATTAATTTGTTGGCAAAGCAGGAAGATACTTTCAAAAAAAATGTATATTCATGATCAACTTTTTTTCTTTTTTTTTTTTTTTTACAACTGAAACCTTTTTCAAAGCCAGAAAATATTTTTAGAGTCTAAGAAATTTTTTGAGATAATGATTTTTACTGATACAATTTAACTAATTAATCCATAGATGAGGGGAGTGGATTCATATCTTTCCCAAGTGTATTTGTGCATAAATGAATACAATGAACATGACTGGAATTGGAATTCAGCTCTGACTCCCACTTCTGAGCCAATTCCATTGCACCGCTTGCATTCTGAAGTAGTCACTCATCTAGGTACTGACCAGGCTCAGCATTGGTTAACTTTGGTAATCATACGAGAATCGGTGATTCAACATGATATGGCCATAAGCTATGTATATTCATTCATGAAATCAAGTATCAGTAATTATCATGTAATCCAATCATAATTCAGGATTAATTATTTCCATTACAATTAAATGAATTGAACCTACCTTTACTTTCATTAATTCTTGATAAATGCTTACTAAAATAGTCCCACAAAGAATCTACTAGGTGTCTACAATCATCGACTTTGAAATGTTTTTGTATTTGGTCATGAAAATGCCTGTATCTGTCCAGGCTCACAAAGTGCATGTATTAAAACTTATTTCATTGTTGCTAAAAATATAGTTTATGACAAATGTAACATTTTAAATCTCAATAGCCATTTATTTACAGCACAATAGCAAAGTCATTGTAAGAGAATTGTGCTTTTTACAAGTTTTAATCATTCATACTTAACTTTTCAGTAAAAAAAAAAAAAAAAAAAAAAATCATGTCTACTGGACAAATTTGATACAATTAATCTAAATACAAAAACTGATAAATATTTCTATTGGTTAAAAATTTAATGATTGTTCAGAACAATATTTAGGTTACTTTTAGATCTTTTGTGAAATTCTCTCAAAATATTTATATAGTCATAATTTATGCAACAAGTTCTCAGGTTATGAAGTTGTCAAAAACAAAATACAAGCTGCTAATCAAATCTATTCTAGTTCAAATGAGAATATATTTCTTGAAACAATTGAATACAATTAACATTTTTTCAAAGTCAGGCCTATACACCATTCTTTGTTCAAGCCATTAAGGTTATGGTAATCATTTCATCAGCCATGAACACAGATTTTTTAAATTTGCATAAAAATAACTGAAGTTTATCATAAGCTCCTAAATATGCCACACACACAAAAATAAATAAAAATAAAATAAAAAAATAAAATTATTAAAAAATAATGAAAATTTGGGAAACAAATTTTACATGTTGATCTGAGAATATAGATGAGATGCATCACCAGGAATGAAACATCAACGATTCTAAAATAGCAAGCAAGATTGAAAGATAAAAAGTATAGAATCATTTGAATTGAATAATTACCTATAAAACATTTGCTGATTCAACATTATCATTAAATAAAATAAAATAAAATTGAAAAAAAAAAAAAAAAAAAAAAAAAAACTGTTTTAATTGAGTAAAATGAGACCACATATAAACCCCATTAAGTTGTTGCATGCATGTAGCCAAGAATTTATATGAAATGAGTTTCCAACACTGATATTTTCATATCTATTGACAAGCTAAACATAGTCAGGGGTATTAAATAAAATAGTAGTTAAAAATTGAATTAAAAACCTGTGCTTCTAAATAAGAGGCAGCAAAATAAAAGATAAATTAACATTGCTTTCTATTGCCTTTATTGTTTTATCCACTGTGGTGTAATGGATAATGGCTCAGAATGAGAAATCAGAGCAGAGTTCAAATTCCAGTTGGGTTTGTTACATGTGAAGTATGAATCCACCCCTGCTCCTCCCAACACCATCTATGGGTTGAATAGCAGGACAGACTGGGCCCTATAACCTTGGTTACTTTACTGCAGAAAGAAACAGCAGCCTACTGTGGAAAACTTGTGCCTAGTCAGTCATGAATTAAAAGAAGCATGGTCACCTGTGTGTGTATGTGAGTGTATCAGAAGTAGCTGTTGAAAGGTTATCAGACCAATCCACTTCCTAAAGTCTGGCTAAACATCAGAAAAGTTTTCTCAGTTGGGTCAAGAAATATTCAGCATCCTCTGGAAATTAAGGCAAAATACTGTTCCCTATAATATTACCAATTACATTTAACCGATTATTGCTGGAGAATCAGGTCAAGTCAGAGACTGTTCCTTATTGTTAGTACCATATAACACATTACAAATTGTTGCATGTTACCTGGAGCAGAAATAGGCAACATCAAATAGAGTCAACTGCCCAGAGAGATGTCATGAAGAAGAATTACTCAACAAAGCAATCCTAATGATCTAAAAAGTCATGCAAAATTGTCCACATCCAAGTCCAGCATGGTTTAAAAACTTAGAAAAAAAAAATAATACTACATCTGTCTCATAATAGTTGTTCCATTTAGGTTATGAAATGTGCCTGCAATTGTAACAATTATGAGACAAAGGTAGTAGTTGTGATAACTGATAGAAATATTGCCAACAAGAAAATTATTATCCTCATCTAATTTTTGTATTTTGCATCTTCAGGTATCATACTTCATTAAGTAGATAGTATTGAGAAGTTGTCACTTATAGAAAAATAAAATAAACCTTTAGATAGAACAAAGTCAATGTAAATTAAAATTAACAGGAAAGGGCAAAAAATAGAAGTATGCAAAGAAAACCTAAAAAGATGATCAAGAAAAAGCCGAGATTTGAAAATCAATATTCATTAGCTGCTATATGAACAAGAAAAGAGACAGTGATAAAGTATCAATGAAGAAGAAAAAAAAAAAAAAAATCCACCAGTGATAAACTGCTACTTAACTCTCTGGGTAGCGTGGATTAGTCTACTGGCTTTATAAAATAAAAATAAAAAAAATAAAAAAATACAGTCTTCAGTTTCATCACGTATGGAAGAGGAGGCTTCACAAAAACTGTGTTGTACAAAAATTGGCTTTGTCTATGAAACATCTACATAACATTAACAAAATGAGTAGTAGTAGTTATTAGTAAGAGTCTGATGAAAGATTTTATAAAATTTCAGTGTCAGAAATAGAGGTAAACTAAACTATACAGATATCTTAGAAGTTAGCTTATGAAGAGTTTGAACCTACCCAAATACAGCTTCTTGAATACTATCTAAAACAACCCAGAAAGTTCAATATAAAAATTACAATTTTGTTTAGCTTTAGAGAGAGAGAGAGAGAAAATTATTTTACTGGTTTAAATATTTAAACCAGTAAAATAAAACTTCTCAGACACCAAATCTATTCAGGACAATAGTAATCATGGCTCTCCACAGCGTCCTATCGTTCATTGCTTATCCCTCTGTATCCCTTTTCTATCATCCATCCACACAAACTCCTCACTATTTCCACTTTGCTTCTCTTGCCTTCATTATGTTCAATTAGTGTTAGATTTTTCCAAACCCTCAAAAATTTTAACTATTACAAATATAAAAGTTTCCTATTTTCCTTAAGACTTTCTAGTTGCTTACATATCTTGCCCACATTATTTTAAATAATCATTTATTACTACATTATCCAGATAGTTAACTTTCAGCACCCACTTGATTTCAACATCCCCAGTACCTTATACATTGGGCTGTATCTCCTTTGCTGACAATTTGCCTTCTTGCTTTTTTCATTACTACCTTTCAGTTTCTTTTTTGAGCATTCCATCGGCTGTGTCATCCACATTTTAAAAATTATGTCTGCAGATAATAAATCCTAGTAGGTCTTCCAGGTTTAATTGGATTGTTTTGTAGTATGAGAAAAAAAATCTTTGTCGTACTCCTCTTTTTCACTAAACTTGTTCTCTATTTTTATGCAGGCTATTTGTTCCCAGTAATTGACCAATAAAGACACTGTCAATTTTTTTTTCTTTTAAAGAAAATGTATCCATTTTGTAACAAGCAAGTTCATGGAGTAGTAACAAAAGTCACTTTGAATCCAGTAACAATAAAAGAGGAAATTAATGATTGTTCGTTGTAAAGAGTAAAAAGAATCCTTTGTTACTGTTGTATTATAGCTTACAATTTACAAACTTAATTTGATGATATAACTGTCAAATATACAAAGTAGATGCTTATAGTTTTTAATCAAACATCCCAAGTGATTTTATTTGACAGAGGATAACTGAAAATTAACGATAACAATTCATATATTCATACTACTTTCTGTAATTCAATGAATCTACCATATGTGCACAAGACTGCAGCAATAGAAAAAAAAATCTAAATAATAATTGGGGATATGCACATTTAATATTACTTTAAAATATTAAATTCAAGAACTGATTATAAAATCATAACTATTCAAATTTAGCTACTTTTCCTTTAAAAAAAAAAAAAAAAAATTTCTAAGTATTACACTAACATCCATCTGTGGCCTTTTCCTGTAGGCCTTTGTTAGAGGGAATAACAGTTACAAATTCCTTAGAGATAATTCCCAACTTACAATATTTCAAAGTTGTGGCCATATTTTGTTCATGAAAATTGCAATTCCCTTCACTAATCAATGAATGAATACAGAAAGTTTTATTAAGTTCTATTAGTTAGTTGAACTTGGGTAGAATTTTAAAATGTGAGCATTTCAATACTAAAGTTATATTGTTTTGTACATTTACATTTTTTTTTTAAATTTAAAAGACAACACTATTTATATTCAGACTATTGTTACCATTTTTGTTGTCTTTATCACAACATTTCAACTGTTGTGCATTCCGGCCTTCCTCAGGTATATATCAATCTAGGTAACTTACAGGGAATTCCCAATTCTGCAAGGGTAGACTGTTCTCGTCCCACTGCTCATGTCTAAGGATATCATCTAGTTCTTATTCTCTAGGCATGAGCAGTGGAACAAGAACAGTTTACCCCCATAGATTAAATAAAAGGTTCACTTTAGAATTCCCTGTGGGTTACCCAAAAGGATATACACCTGAGGAAGGCCAGAGAGTACAATGGCCAAAATGAGAAATCAATAACAAAGATGTAGACAATGATCTAAATATAATAGTGATTGATTGGAACTGGATGTGAGAATTAGCAGTATTGGAGCTTTTTGGGATATCAGAATTGGTACTGGAAAACTTTTAACCTAATTTCAGATTTTGTTTAAAACTTATTTTTCTATTTCTGGTACTAATGATAAAAAGATAAATATTTATTGATTTTAAACTATCATTAAAAGTAGAATCTATGGATCATAATGACACCTAAGTTAAGTATGATGTAAATTTATTTATGTAAAAAAAAAAAAAAAAAAAAAAAAAGAAGTGCAAGTTTCTACTCAGTTCTTGAACTTTCCATAAAATTTGATAGTCTGTTTCAGTTCAAATCAAAATTTTTATTTCTAATTTCTTTTTAAATATTGTTAATTCACCCATTTAATATTATAAATTATTAATTTAATGATTATAATAAAAACTATGTAATATAAACACAAAATGAATTCACACTGTTCTCTGTCGAGCTCTCTTTTTAAGACAATTCTTATTTGTTTTTAGTTTATAAAAAAATGGATGTATGGAATTCTTATCAATGGTACATTGGATTTCTTCACATAAGAAGAAGAGAAAAAAAAAAAAAAAAAAAATGTCCTTGTGTCACAAATTTTCTCATTTATTCCTCCTTGGAGCCAAACAAGATGCAAGTTCTATAAATAGAAGTGTATAAAATAAGTGAAAAACAAGTATTTATATTTCATTTTTATCTGGTGTCATTAAGCATAAAGTTTTTCATCGCTTGTTTTAATATTTTTAAAATAAAACTAGGAACAATTAATCACCTAATAACTATAAAAAAAAAAATTAAAAAAAAAAAAAAAAAATCAATCCCATGCAAAAAATACATATTTACAGTTGTTCTCATCTTTATGAATATTTTAATTATTTTTAATCTTATTTTTATTTTAATGCTTTGTAATAGTTGAATCTCATGCCTTATAAAATGATCAAGTTCGCATCCAGAACATTCGCCATTAAACATTTCCGCTGTAGGAAAACTCGCCCCAGGAATTTTCGTTGTAGGAAACTTCACTGGATAGGATTTTTGCCACAAGGCAATTTCGCCAACCCTTCACCTCTCGATAGCCTTATTGAGAACATCCCTTTTGAAATAATGTTCAATTTAATATACAAAGTACCTTGTTATCAAGTATATATGGATGTCTTTTTTTACAGGGCCAAACATCAAAAAAAGAAATTAAAAAGTAAACATTAAAAAAAAAGAAGAAAAAAAGACTAAAAATATCAAATTAACAAAAAATAATTTAAAATGTGTGCAAATTCCAAGCAATGCTTTGTAAATAATGTGTTTTTTTGTGGCGGACTGTAATGAAGCATTTTCTGCTGAAGTCCTGCACTGATATCAATATATATTTTATTCATTTGCACTGCATCTCCTCAATCTAAATCACACTTTTTCTTTTTGCTAATGTCTCTTCCTTTTTCAAATATGCAATTAGTTACCACAAATTTGGGTACATATAAGTATAACTTTGCTTATTAAAATGTTTAAATCGAAGTAACAATAATGTGAGCCAGATATGAACCTTGTTATCAAGTGTATCTGGCTCAATACAATCAAGTTGGATATCAGCGTTATTTAGCTTTCAACTTCCTAATATTTATAAAAAATTCATTGCAAAGTATTTACATTATTTACAGTGTTTGTACTGTTGTACTTATCTTTACTGCCATCTTAGAAATATAGACAGTTATTGTAAAGTTTGGTAAAATTTCTTATGTCTCTGAAATAAAATTAATGAAAATCAAGGGATAGGTTTTTTAATCTTTTACTCTTTTTTTCTTTTAATAAAAATAAAATACATTTTGTTTCATTTTAGAAATTAAATTTTTTTGTGAGAAATTTATTTTAGGTAGTAAAACTTATTAGTGATTAATTTTTTTTTTTTTAAAGATCGAAAACCCTTTATTATTAAGTTGCAGTGATAATTCATATTAAATGTTTGTAAGCAAATTTAAAATTTGCATTTATTTTTTATTCACTGTCCGGCAGGATTAGGTACTCCTTGCACTTTATCAAAATATATGCAGGAATTAAACCACAATACATCAGATGATGCCTTTCTGCTTAGAGTATTATTGTTGCTATATATATATATTTTATAGCAAAAACCAAAATTACCTCACATGTGTATAGTCTATTTCAAGCTGGTCAGACACTAGCCGTCTTCACCCCTTAAGTGATTGTCTGTAAGACGCCTTGTTTTTGATAAGTGGCTTGTGTTGTTGACTGGGAAAGGATGTAAGGTATCTCATTACAGGAGTAGTAGTCTGGGGTTGAAGTTTATTTATGGCTAGAGCCTTTAGTTGTCGTTAACACTTGTATTAACCACCCCCATGCAATCCTAAGACAAATAACCACTACTGTTTGTTCCAAAAATTAGCAAACTATCATCCAATGAAAAAATCTTTGATGAAAATAAAAATCCATATGAAAAGGCCCCCCAAAAAAGCGGTTTGAAAAATAAGCTGTCTTACGGAACCTCTATAGGCAGTACTGATACACAAAAAGTGGGATGTAGGTGTAAAAATAGAAAAAGAAAAATCATTTGGCTCAACGCCCCCACCTTCTGCAAACTGTCAAGTATTAATATTGGACAGTACTTCCTAAAAAAAAAAAAAAAAAAAAAAAAAAGAAAGAATCCTCTAGATAAGATATTCAACAGGAAGTTGATCAAAATTAGCTACTCCTGCACTAATACGTACCAAATTATTAATTCTCATAATAATTACATTATAAGTAAATTCTATGGGGAAAAAACGAAATCTGGCATGGAACCCTCCTGTAATTGTAGAATTAAGAAAAACTGCCCAGTTGAGGGCAAATGCAGATCCACTAAAGTAGTATACCAGGCAACCATCACCCCCTAAAGAAAACATGACCAATTATAATATTTACATTGTTTAAATTCTCCTGCAGAAATGCATAGACACTCATTTACCAATCCAAAACTAAGACAACAAACAGCCCTTTCAAAAAAAGTTTGGAAATTGAAGGAAAAGGGCCTGAATCCTCAAATAAATTGGAAAAGTTCAGGTTTTGTGAACACCCCTAATAGTTTTAGAGATATATGCAAGCTATGTCTAGGAGAAAATCAATGCAAACTATAATAATAATACAAAAATCAATGCAAACTATTAAATCAATGGAAAGAGCTAATTACGAAAAGTAGACATAGGAACAGATTCAAAATTACATAAGAAAATATGTGTGGATATATATGTGCATATGGTTACATATATGTATGTGTGTGTGTATATATATATATATATATATATATATATATTATATGTATATATTATATGTATATGTGTTGGACAGCATGATTTATTCCACCGAGTGTCTCTGTATTACTCACAATTTATGGAATTTATCATTCAACTAATTTACCTTAATTTTAATTGGTTTTATATTTAAATCCATCACTTATTAATAACCCTTATGGTCTAAATACTATTGACTGTAAATCCCAGTAAAACACGCTTGTTACTTGCATAGGATAGCACCCCATAGTAGGAACCAAAATTGATTTACAGACAACGAAAGGTACTAACCATAAATACCCTCCCCCAGTCACCAACACAAGCCAAAAAAACAAAACAAAAAAAACAAGGCATCACTCAGAGGAGGGCCGATATTAAAAATAAATTCAACACCCCAATTCCAGACAGACACTTAAGGACTGAAGATGGCTAATGTTGGACCAGCTTGAAATAGACTATACCCATGTGAGGTAATTTTGTTTTTTTGCTGTAAAAAAAAAAAAAAAAAAAAAAAAAAAAAAATATATAATAATAATAATAATAAATAATATGCTTTGTTACAATAAACACATTGAACGCTGTGGATCAGTATTAATATTTGATATTACTAGGATCTACCTGGATTATATACCAACGGATCTATTACCTGTACTGTACCGTCCGTCCATCCAATTAATTCCAAACCATTATTAATTGAATAGTTACAAATTATACACATTAGAAAATTAGAAACATTTTTTTATCCAACTATGAAAAATTTAAATTTTAACAGATATTTATTATTTTCAGACCCCAATTATGGCAAGTATATCCAATGTCAGACAGAAAAGTGTAGTTTGGAAGTTTTTAAGATTTCTGATAACAAAAGTAAAGCAATGTCAGCTGTAGCTAGGTACTTAAGTGATTTACATAATGAAATTGTTCTCTTTATTGTTTAAATGATTACCAATATTTTTAAATAAAAGGATATCTAATTTCATAAGCTTTTGTATTCATTTTTCTACTAAATGTTTTATTAATAAATGTACTTTGTTCATTAAGTTTCCCAAACCAACTGTATGGCCTGAAAATAATGAACTTTAATCATTGTAGATATCAGAATCAAAATCGTATCGGAATCAGAAATTTAGAACAGTATCGGAATTGGTAAAAATATTGGTATCATCCTATCACTAATAAATAATAACTCATACCAAAATTCAAACAAAAATTATAAAATTTTGAGTTAATTCTATTTGAAATTTGTGATTACATATATTTTTTACTGATGGAGAAAAAAAAATCTACAATGTCTTAAATGAAAAGAAAAAAAAAGAAAGAAAAAAAGACTTAAGATTTATAGCACCTTTTTGTGGTCAAAGACACATTGATTTGGACATTCTTGCAAAAATCAAAATAATTGTCTTATTTTTAATGAAACTTTCAGGACTTATTCACAAATTAAAGAAAATATTTTAGAAATGTTATTTTTTAGACAATCTTAGTATAAAAATATTTTTTTAATGTGTTTAACCACACTTAATTTTATGACAATTAAAGAAATTCAAAAGATGTAACTTTTTAGTGACTATATTAGTTAAAAGTAGAACTCTTTAGAGAATTTAAATCATTTTAATTTTTTTTGGGGGGGGGGAATGACAGTCTTACCGAAAATCTGCTCTGAATCATAAAATAAAAAACAATAAAATTAAGACATTATTTAATTGCTTTTATGAATAATATAATCTTAAGAAAAAAAAATTTATTTTACAA
Organism: Acanthosepion esculentum; assembly: GCA_964036315.1. Classification (NCBI taxonomy): domain Eukaryota; kingdom Metazoa; phylum Mollusca; class Cephalopoda; order Sepiida; family Sepiidae; genus Acanthosepion; species Acanthosepion esculentum. The sequence goes on along the minus strand of OZ038497.1, from coordinate 31,329,934 downwards.
GATTTTTTTTTTTTTTTTTTTTTACAATTTTAATTAGAATAATTTATAAAGTTTTGAAATCTTAAAATTCAGTTTCAATGGTTTAACTCTTAGGGAATATTGTTATTATAAAAATATATTTACTAATGCTATACTGTAAAGCTTATTACAATCTGATGACCTCTTAAAAGAATTTTGAATTGTCTTTGTATGTGTATAAACAAGCCAAGTTTTATAAATAATATAACATGTACAAAATTATCAGAAAATAAGAGCAATAACTAGTAAATTTAGAGCCAAAATTCATTAAAATTCAATATTAGATTACAGAGAATATTTTCTTAAATTTTTAGAAGATTACCAAGTACTTAAGGTGCACACATTAAATTCTTCAATTATTTTTTAATAGTTAAGCCCCACCCGCAGAACAACCTTACATAAAAATCTGTCATTGAGCTGTTAACAACCTATTAACATAAATAAACTTGCTACCAGTGTTAAGAAAATTCATTTTAAACTTAAAGTAAATAATGTTTGTTTAATTATACTTTAAATCAGCAAATATTCCTCAAATAAAATTTCAGAAAAGTATATTTTATTTTAGGAAGATTTTTTTTTTTTAAGAGAATTACATTTTTATGATAGTGAAAAAAAGAAAAAGAAAAAAAAAGCGCTAAATTCAAAGATTTTAGAAATTTTAAAACGAAAAGTAATAAATTTAAATTATTTTTTTTTTAAATACAGCCTAGTATTTTGCTTATCGGAAATATTAAATTTAATCTATCAGCTTGAAATTATAACTAAAATAAAAGCTTCAATAAACATTTTTCTTTTTTAAAAATTAATTTTAAACTTTAGGTATCACAAACCTATAGAGGTCCCTAGTTTAACAATTACAGATGTGTTTATGCCATTATATGAATAGTAATTTATTAATTTCATTTAATTACATATTGTAAGCTAAATTTTTTTTTTCAATTAATAAGACAATTGTAGTAATTTAAATTTCGTACTTACTGTTTAGTTAAGCTTATTTTCAAAATTAAAATATTAAAAGAACAGGAATTTATCTCTTACATTTACAAGTACTTTATTCAATTTACAACCCCATGTTCAGTTCCTAAATCTATCAAATTGTCAATTATTTCTATGAAGTTGTTAAGTAAATATTATTTTATTATTGTTGAATTAAGAGGAAAAAAAAAAAGAAAAAAAAAAAAAAAATTGCATAATAAAACATGAACTTTCAGAAAAAGAATTATTGTCCATCTTATTCTGAAAATGTATTGGTAATTTCAATTTGTTAATTAACTGGAAAAAAATTTATTTTCTAATATAACTGAAATTACTAAAAATTGTTTTGGTGTTTTAATTATAAACTCAGTAGTTAACTTCAATGAAAGATAAATTTCACTTTTTATTAAAAATGCTAATTTTTAGATGAAAAAAAAAAAAAAAATGTTAATCTGTATGTTGGCCTTGAACTTTTGATGAAAACATTATCATTCATAAGTATTATCATAAATTGAGTGACATTGAAACTTTTGCCTATCAATGGTGGGTTTTTTCCACAAATAAAAAAAAAGAAAGAAAGAAAAACACTACTTCTATATATAAAAATTGGGGGAAAAAAATCAGGGATCTATCAGATTTTAACAAATATATCAGTATTTAATCATTAATGAATGAATTGTATACTAAATAGGCCATTGTATTAAAAACAATTGTGGAAATATATTTTTTGGAAGGTAAGTGGGGAGGCAGTTTTACTACTCCTTTCAATATCTCATGTATACATTTTAATAGAGGCAGGTGTTGCAAATTTTTTTTTACTGTTATATAAAGGAAATTCCCTGAAGATGTTATTTCAGTAAAAAAAATAATGCAATATCAAGTGTGAACATATCTGAAGTTGTTAATTATGTTTTTATTTATACTTTTGATATAGTATAAAAAATATGATTAATTTTGCTAAGTTTCATAAAAGTAAATAGTTTAAAAAATGATATTCTTAAACTATTGGTTATATAAGGATATGGTTAAAGAATTTATTTTTAAACAAATACCAATTTGTCTGTTTACATTTCTGAGATGAGGTATTGTAATTATTTACATCTTTATAGCCATATTCACAACATTTCAGCTGTTGTATGCTCTGGCCTTCAGGTGATTGGAATTTCGAATTGAACCCTATATTTCATCCACCAGGATAGATTGTTCTAGTTCCACATGCCATGCCTCTTCCAGATACATCAGTTATTTTCCTTTAACTCAACACTCCGGTTTTTTGGGGGTTTTTTTTGGTCACAACTCTTTGGGTCAAGTCACTGGACCAACCAACAATTATCCACTGGGCCCATGCGTCCTTGCAGATATCAGTATATGAATGTTTGGGACTTACTGCAAAATATGAAAACTTAAAGAATCAGCATATATGCTATGCGACAAAAATCCTATGCCAACCAAACATAAAAATGAATACAATATCGGAACCAGTAATATGGAGTGCTAGAAAAAAGCAATAACAACAAAATTGCAATATGAGCTCTGGCAAAAAGATTACTGAGATTTATAAGTCCAAAAAATTCATACACTGATATCCTCAGGACACATGGCCCAGTGGATAAAAGTGACTTGACATAAAGAGTTGTGAGTTCATTACTGGCTACTGCACTGGTGAACACACACACACAAAAAAAATTGAGACATCTAGAAGTGGCATGGCACATGGAACTAGAACTGTAAACGTGCACACTCCCCAGTCGGTTCTCTTAGACTTCCAACACCACAGCTGGTCACTTCAGTGACCACTTTAATCCAGAGCTAACCTTACCCACGTGATTTTTTTAGATCATAAGGTAGCCAAGATTGAATTGTCGCAGGTATTTTCATGTTGGGCTGGTCCAAGTGGGGCAATGACGTACAGGATAAAAAAACAACAAAAAAACACTTGAATAAATTGAACAAAAGTAAATACTGGTTTTATAACAGTCTCCGTACAATAATTATTTTATATCAGAGTTTGCATGCAATTACTTATCAGCCCGCATCTAAATTGTAAATGACACTATTGTCGACCTGGTAGAAATTTAGTCTGCTGTTTTGGTAAAGTTCCGCACAAGGCTGAAATCAGAGTGCTTCTCTTCAGCAGGCAATCACATGGCCTCTCTTTTGTCTCATCTTCAGCCAGTCTCTCTCTCTCGTCTGACGAATTTGCTTTGTACATTCTTATTTATGGACATTTGCCCAAAACTGGCATGGGGGTATTGTGCAGTAGGGACATTTCAACATAACTTTGAGGAATTCCCTCTTCACCAACCTTTTCAGTGAGTGTGGGTGGCCTATCCACCTCCCTCCTGCTACAAATCAACTTTAAATCAGTTGTTTAGGGTCATTTTTTCATTGTTTAAACCACTCAACATACAATTCAAGCCGTTTAAATGTGAATTTACTCTTTCAATTTGTGGGTTTTTTTGGTATTAACTCTTCTTGTCTCCATGTCTCTCAGCACATAACACTTATATTTTAACAATACCTTATTCCATTTTACAGCAATGGCAAATAGTATCACAGAACAATCTAACCCAGTGGACAAAAATAAAGGGTTCAGTTTGAAATTTCAATCACCTGAAGAAGGCTGGAGCGTACAACGGCCGAAACGTCGTGAATATGGCAATAAATACGAGGACAACAGTCCGAACAATGTAAATACCAATTTCTTAATTATTGTATTACTGATATTCTGTAACTTTTTTTTCGCGCGCTTTTGAAGTCAGGGATTACATTTAAAATTATTGATATTGTCAATATGACATCACAGATTAACGTGCGGAAATAAACTTTATTTTGATTATGTGGTCACTAAAAAAAAAATAAAAATAAAAAAAAAGCAAACACTGTTTTTACAACTAAATCCTTAGACGCACATCTAGAACAAGTATTGGATTTCTAAGCAATTTTAAAATTTTGTTTACATTTTTCGTCTAGTCGAAGAGTAAAAATAAAATTACAGAATTTTTTTATTTAATTTTAAATTCCTCCTTTCTTTTGTAGGCTATTTCTATATCTTTAAAAAAAATTAACTTCAAAGACAAATGCGCCTTTTTTTTCTTTTCGTAAGCGGTACAACTACAAGCATTTTTGACTTTTCTTTTTTTTACTCTATTTGATAATTAAAAAGAGGACCATAGAAAAATTATGAAAGTTGTATTTTTCATCTTTGCTTATTTGCTTTCATATGAAATCAAAAATAAAAATAAATCTAAAAGTTTATAAATATTGTTGGAATAGCACTAAAAGTGTAAAGAAAGTTATTTCGTAAAATAAAATGGGATTTTTCACAGAAATGAAATAAAAATGATAATCAAAATTCAAAAATAAATAAGTTGTGAGGAATATATTTTTTTTAATCGTTCACTTCCTAGACGTGATACTGTGTATAAAATTAACCCCTATGAACATAGATGGGGAAGTAGTTAAGTAGACAAAACAAACTACTAACTACTAGAGAACCAATATAATTCTGATTAGCAGTCAGATTCCATATGACCAAGACACTACTACAACTACTAATCAAGTTTTTTGAACATTACTTGTGTGTTTTTTTTAAACTCACCATCCATTCACAGATGAAAAAAAATATATTTTTCTTCTTTTAACATGGTTTACTGAAGAAATGACGTAAGTGACGAGACGAGAACATGAGAGTTGGTTAATAAATGTTCAATTTCCCAACGTCTATTAAACATGCAAGGAGCGGGTGCTGTGAAAGTTCTCGGTCCGACCAAAAAGCCCCTCAGCACCATTTAAATAATATGGTTTATATTGAGAATTGGGTCGGGCTGAAGACTTTTCAGTATCCTCGTAAAGTAAAAATAAAAGCATATCATAAAAAAAGTAGTTCTTGCTATGGTATCATTTTTTTTTTTTTCAGTAAGATCTGAATATGGTTTGGGTTTGCTGAGCATCTATGCAAAAACACCAAACTTAAAATAGAAAATGATCATGCAAGTGGTCTTTATTAGCACATGCATTTTTTTTTCCTTTTATTTAAAAATTCATATCAAAATTTTAATAATTTTAACTTAAGTAACACTAACAGTGATTCTTACTTTCAATTTTCAAATGAACAATAACTGTTAGTGTTGTTATTATAGCCAAAAATACCTGCACAGACAAGTTCTATCTAGGTCTGTCAGTAGTATTTTTAAAGCTTCACCTAACTATCGACATTCAACCATTTAGGTAATTTGGACGAGAGAGCGAAAGAAATTAAGGTGGGTAGTAGGTCATGTGCAACGGAAAGTCGAAATCTGCTTCTGCTTTTTAGCTTTACAATCGGATTTTTTCCTACTAATTTTATGCAAAGATAAATAGATTTATTTATTTTTTTGCTACGTTGGATGGCGGTAAAGAGCACTGGCTGGATTGTTAATTTAAAAGGTGATAGGACTAACTCTCTAGTCTAAAATAACTAAAACATCAACATTAGCAAAGTTCAGGCCAACAAAAGTGTTTTAGTAACGGTATGTTTAGTAAACTACTAAATTGATAATTATCTCCATTCTCCAGTGTTCACGTTAAGAAGCAAAGAAGCTTGCACTGATTTATTAATGATTTAAAATTAGATACATAAATAATCGAAATTTTTTAACTGTGTATCAATTTCGAGTAAGAAGCAACAGGCTTATGCAAGGAAATGAGAAAATTAATTTAAAATTGGTTTATTTATTTATTTTTTTATTATTTGTACGTGCGAGAATTTAATTTTTTTCATACTTGTCAGTATATTGATTGATGATAACAAGCTCTCTGTACAATACATGAATAAACAAATTTTAAAAAAATCTTATGAATTCCTATTTGATGATGACAAAGTCACCTCGGAAATTAAAGCTGCAAAAAACAAAAAAAAATATTTCTATCATATGATCAGAGATGGAGAAATAAAAGAAAACGATGTAGTCATAAAATTAAAATAAACTAGTTTTTTTTTTTTTTTAAACATAAATGTCGAGATATAAAACACTGATAATAAATAAATGTATTAAAAAAATAATACATCACATTCATTTTTAACTAATAGTATTATTAGACAATAGATAAAAAAAATTAAAAAAATTCTAGAGTACCATTTTCTTAATCAGTAAAATCGTTTTCTGCTATGGATGCTCGCGATAACAAAAATCAAATCGTTATGCAATGTTATCGCAATTAAACCAACATTTCACATCAAAGAATAGTTTGTTTTTTTTTTGTTTTTTTTTTAAGTAATACAACATACGATCATAACCAATATTCTGTTTTTCAATTTGTAAATCGTAATAACGACATTTTGATAATGTATGAAAGTGGCCCTACAAGTTGTTCTCACAAACAAACAAGCAGACCTAAGACTAGAGAACTACAATTATTGCTCTTTGAGTTTTCCTTAAGATTTGGGTCAATCATTTTAAAAATTTAGTTAAAAAATAACAAAAATAAAGTGACATGATACAAAGAGACAGACGTTAAACAAAGGAAAGAAATAATGAAAGAAAAGCATTATCAGTAATAAGTTTAGCAAATCAAAACCGTGAGTAGATGTCTCTGTTGAATAAGAAGAAAACTAGTTGAAGAAAAATGCAAGGTGGTCATGAGGTGCAGTCATTTTTCAGTGGGATTACTTATTAGTATAAATCAGGACTCTGATTTTGTACCCAATTTTCATACAATATATAAATAATTGAAACAAACAAAAAAAATAAAATAAAATAAACAAACCACCGACAATAATGATTTTTTAGTGAAATCAGAAACGAAAATAAGACAATGTTACTAATAACATTCTATCGGACCTGTGTACTGTGTACAGGATTCTCAAATTTTTAATTTTATAACATCGGCGCTCAAAATTCATAAAATAAGTAATTTCTTTCTTTCCATAATTAAGAAAAGGAAGAAAGAAAAGTAAAAGGTGAACAACTGCTACTACTTAACTGAACACTATCGCCATGTTTGTTGACAGCCGAATGTTGTTATGTGTGTGTGTAAGTGTTATGTTAGTGAAGCGATTGTCAGGGGAAAATAAACTTATTTTCAGTTAATAGTTAGCGTTTCTGAAAGATAAAAAATAAAAACTGAAAATCTAACCTGTGCACTCAATGTATCAACCTGAGTCATCACTCTGTTTGCAATGTGCAGAATGTAGTTTGTTCTTCATGTCATAAGTGAGACCAGGAAACGTCACCAGCGCCCATCCATAACACCATGGCGGTGGCGTTATGTTTGGTATAGAGTCACGTGATTACAGTTCCTGTTCAAAGAAGGTAGGGGGAGTCAAAGCAGCAATGGGAGGTAACCCTTATTTGCAGGGACTTCTTTTTGATGATGATGATGATGATGGAGATGATGATGATGATGATGATGGAGATGATGATGATGATGATGGAGATGATGACGACATCAATGATTATGAAAGTTTATTGACGTTCATTCTATTCCCATTTCTTCACGCAAAAATGTTTATGTATATTGGTTGAGGTCAAATGACATAAAATCTCATAAAAATTCCAAATCTCTCGTTAACCTTACATGCTGTGATGGTAGTTTATTTTAAAATCAAAATGATTGTTGTTCTGATGATGGTGGAGGAGATTGCTGCAGAGAGTCTTCCAAATTGTCTATGACAGGAGACTTAAATCAGATTAATTTGGGAGGATTTTATAGTTTGAAGAGAATTTCCCAGACAAAGTGTCCCTCAGAATAGTCATAGAAGTATAAAGAATGGGCTTTCATTATAGATTTATTTACTGTTATGACTCTAAACAGTACTGGAAAAAGATTTTTACATCACTTAGTTCCAGTCATGGAGATAATCATAGATAAATTTGTTAACAAATATATCTGAGGAAAAAGAGAAGTCACTATTTATTGATTTTACACACAAATGTATACTCTTTTCTTTTATCTATTTGTTATACTCTGCTTCAAATTAGATCTCATTCTGATTCATTCTACATGCCAGGCAGATGTGAATGCTAAGAAAGCAAATCCAAAAATAAAAAAGTCATCCCCTGCACAAGGGCTGTGAGTATCATATCTGGCTCACAAAACAAATCACCTCAAGAATATAAAATATACTATAAAAAGAGCCAATCATGAACACTGCTGCCAAAGGAAAAAACATGAAAAGTAAAAAAATGACTTTGTGAACCAACACATTTGTTTTTAAGAATATTGCTCATAACAACTGAAACAGAATTGCAATGAACAGTTAAGCTTTTGACAGTACAGGCAAGCTCTCAGCATCAACACCAGTGACTTCAGTCAACCAATCTGGCACACACACCAACTCCTGGCCCTATCAACTCTACCCTTCTTCCAAGTCGCTTCCCTTGCCCACAAAGAAACCTTCTACTCATATCCTCTGTATCAGTAATACAAAGAATTTTATATTAACGATTCTTGTTATCTTTTCTTTTTGCCTCACCAACAGTACTAGTTGTTTTGTTTGTTCTCTCATGCTATTATATGCATCTATATAACATTTATTTATTAAAATGGTCATTTTACTTTAGTCCTTTAGTGACCATTATCAGTACCACAAGCCAACCATGATCATATTACACATTAGTTCCTGTTGTAAACAAAGACCAGTGGTGAACTGGCCAACGTGTCAGCTTGCACAATGGCAAATGAGCCCCCTATATAAAAAAAATGCAATAACAAACACAGACAACTGTTTTAATAATAAAAAGGAATAACAACTTTATAAAGTCATCTGTACACTATCAATTACTCAAGTCTAATGTGAGAGGACGTTTTCAAAGCTAAAGATCATAAAAGACAAGGTTAAGAAACTTACTACCTGAGGAGAATTTGGAATCATCGATTGAAAAGGAATTTTTAGATGAATTGGATGTAGAAGCAATTATTGGCAGATTTACACAATTATCTAATGAACACAAATGATTGCTCTTAATGTAGTGGACTTCATGCAATGCTCTATTGTGTATTTGTACTATCTGTTAATGCGTAAATTATGCAGTAAACTATTTTAGAATATCAACCAATTAATTAAATTTAAAAAATAAATAAATAACTTAATTATAACATTCTGTATTTACATTTGATATCTACTGCCAGTAATATGCACAGTACATGTACACTGGAATTACTAAGAAATATATATTTTTCCCACCAAAATTTTAATTCTACCCTTTTTTGATATGTATTTTTTTTAAATTTTATTTATTTGTTATGAAAATTAAATAATAGCATTGTAGCAGTTCTGGATGTGACCCTCTTTGTTTCCTGCTAACCAATATTTTTAGACCCTGTCCACCACTGACAAAGATTATCATAGGTGGCTCATAGAATTCCAGTTAAATACTTTCTCTTTTACTGTCTGTGCACATGCTGGGTGGGGTTTATCATCTCTCAATTGCGTCACTGTCTTTGGGCAGAGTTGTGGCTCTGTCCATGGATAGAGATGCAGCTGAGGAAAATAAATACTGTAAGATGCACAGTCTTGGGGAACAGCTGCCTGAAGCTACACTAAAGAGGTGGGATTAATAGTCATAGTGATGTCAGCAGTTGTGGGGCTGGGCAATTTTTGTCCTTGGCCCGGGTGTATGCACTTGGGTTCCCCACATTAAATCCAATCTTGTTTCACATGCCATCTCAGTGAGGATAAATACCTACAAATATTTTTTAATAATAGACAGTTTTTTTCACTTTTCTTTTTTATCCACTTGTAGAATACATTAATTCTTCAACCATACCTTCCTGTTTGATTTCATTAGAAGTAATATTTTATTGTAACAAGAACAAAAAACATAGTTAAAAAGTAACATTTACTTTTAATTTAACTTACATACTTTTTTTGCCAAATTTTGATATCTTATAATTTTCATGAATAATGTGCTTTTATTCTCATTTGTTTTCATAAAATGATACAAAGTTTAAAGGGAACACAAGGGATATGCAGGTAATGGCTATTGGTGGAGAAAGTGGAATCAGTAAGTTTTGTATTGTTATATCGTGGATTATACGAGATAAACATCAAAGTAATCCCGAGTGGAAAGATTACAATAACACAAGAAATCAGGTAACAAATAACAATGGTTTATTGTATGTAAAGTACAAATGAGCAAGAGTTTGTAATACTAAGGAAAACAGGAGATAAGTCACAGAGGTTCATAAGGGTCGCCTTCGCGCGCTCTCTCTCTCTCTCTCTATCTCACTTTTCCCCTTCTTCAATAGCTCATCAGTCTTTTATAGACTGACCAATCCATGTTGGGGTGTGCCAGGTTGTTCCACTATAACATGTATCAAGAACAAGATACAGCTTGTTATGTTTAATACATCTTTATTGCAAATTCCCCATTTGTGACAACTCCCTTAGCTGTCTCCATGTTACGTTTAGATCTTGCTTTGTAGTTTCATCTGTATGAGATTTCGCATTATACGACAACAAGCTAAGTTCTAATTCCAGGCTAGTCTGTTGCATTCACTTTCACACAAATGTCCTTAAGAAAGCCATGGATCTATCTCTTTTCCCCACCAGATATGGGTTAAATAGTAAAGGATACTGGGCTTTCTAAACTTGTGTGGTAACCAGTCTAAGAGAAGGAAAACACTTAATCCAGAACCATGGAGAAGGCAATGGAAAACCACTTCACTATCTTCCCCAAGAAGTCATGGCAGTTCACAGATAATAAAGAAATGGAATCTGTGGAGAGTTATGATTGACTAAAACCTAAAGGAACATGCCATTAAAAAATAGAGAACCCATTAACATGCTTTTAAATTGGGGAATATAAATTATTTTCCTTAGAAATCATTAAAATTTAATAAATTCATAGCATTTTATAAAAATTTGTTCCCTAAACAATTTTCATGTCAGACTTTATTATTCTTTAACGTCTTATACATTAATATATGGTGGGGGGTCAGTTTGGTTTGGTTTGGTTTCTTTTACAGCATATCAACCTCAATGGGTTATTTGATGCCGACAATTTTTATTGTTGGTAATATTTTTTTTTTCAAAAATGTATTGCTGGTAAGATTTTTTCCTTCAAAAAATCTCTCACTGGTATTTTTTTCCCCAAAAATGTATTGCTGGCAATAATTTTTTATAAAGTTTTTCTGGTATTAAAACCTATTTTTACACTTTCATAGTAAGTATTGCTGGTAATGTTTTTTTCCCTTCAAAAATCTATTTGTGGTAATATTTTTCTTCAAAAATCTATTGCAGGTAATATTTTTCAAAAAATGTATTGCTGGTAATATTTTGTTTGTAAAAGTTTTCCTTTAAAAATGTATTGCTGGCAATAATTTGTAGTGACTACTCTGATACACTACACCCACAAAATACTTAATAATTATTGGCTAGAAAATAAGTACTATTTACTACAGGAGAATTTATCCATCACAGTAGCCACACCAAATTTTCTGCCATTGACTTTGCCAAACTTGGTTTAGTAAAAAATCAGTGATTGGTTGATTTTTGACCAATCGTATAATTTAAACATTCCTTTCGATATTTTTCCCGCTCCTCTCTGGAGCCTACTCAAAAAGTATAAATACCACAAAAATAAAACAGTAGTAGAACAAATAAATCAACAGAGCCCAACTACATACGTGTACCTACATTCTTCTACTCATACACACACAGACACAAAACTACAAATGCACTATGCTGTGAACTGTCTGTCCAAAAGCCAAGTAACAAACTCAAAATTCTATTATCCTTTTGTACAAGCTTTTTCATACTTGAACTCAGTTATCATTTATCACTGAACTCTGAACATTTAAACAAGAAAGTTCTTTAATACATATTTTCAATCTTGCATCAGTACAAGGGAAACTACTTCCTTTTTCTTAATTTTGTTTCATCAAGCACGATTGTTGTACTCGTCTATTTTCAATACATTTTATTGTTGATTACTACATTATCTCTTGTTATTTCTTCCTTGTGTTTTTTTGCAAATTTAAATGTGATGTGCTAACCAAAAACGCAACCTTCACCAAAGCCTTCTTAACAATTCTAAACCAAATCTAATTAGCACACCACAAATTCTTCCTTCACAAAAGCATTGCTAGTAATAATTTTTCCTTCAAAATTGTATCTCCTATAATAATTTTTCCTTCAAAACTATATTGCTGGTAATAAGTTTCTTCAAAAATGTATTGCTTGTAATATTTTTTTCCTCAGTGGTTCAGAAAATTAAATCTTAGGAGATACAGTCCAAAAAATTGAACCTGGAAAACTGAATCTGAAGATTTAGTTATCAAGTATGCCCCTATTTTGGATAACATATGAAACTTTTTCAAATATAAAAATGCATATATAAAAACTTTTATACTTATATGATGAAAACAATAAATTTACATTCTTAGACAGCTTAATCATAAGTTCAAATCTAATTTAAAATTAAAATTTTTCTTAGATTGAAACAAACGTTTACAGTATTTCTATTGTCTTGGGTTTGACGTTAAACTACATCCAGCAGCAAGGTCTCTGATCAGGAGATTGGAGGTGTAGAACCACCTATAAATTAGTGTTGTTCCCAGGTCCACCCTATGGGCCAATAGTTAATCCCAAACTGGGGTCAAAACACTATGAAAGTATAAAAATACATTTTTATAGTAAAAATACCAACAATACATTTTTGTAAAAAAAAAAATTAAAAAACAAAAAAATATATTATAGTAATACATTTTTGAAAAAAATATATTACACCCAACACATTTTTGTAAAAAAAATTACTAATGCTCTTAAGAAAATTAAATTTCAGCATTAAATCACCCATAAGGAGTTGATATGCTGCTAAACAAACAAACAATACAGCATTTTTAAGTGAATCTCAAAGACAATATTTAGATATTTCTACATAGATTTATTCAACCATATATGTAACAATTTTGTTCTATTACCTTTTGCCATCTTTAAGGCAGATTCAAGGTTCTCTTGGCATCTTTCTGGGTGATGAACTGGTCTAAGTCATTTTACAGGCTTCCAGAGAATTAAAAACTTTCTCATTAAGAGAATTTTGTAGTGATACTTGGTGCAAGGTCACATGAGTATGGTGGGTATAGTAAGATATACCAGCCAAACTGTGCAAATTTTTGCTCGGTTTGCAAAAAGACATGAAGTTTGGCGAGTGTCCTGATGGAAGATGATACTATTCCAATTGGACAATTCCAGATGCTCCTCATTGTTTGTTTAATTGACCCAATTCAGAACAGTATGTAGTTGAAATCAATGTCTGATTTTGTGGAAGGAGTTCATAATAAACAATGACCTTCCAGTCTCACTAGAGACATAGTATTGTTGGGGATGTGTGGTGTGTTAGAAGGTATCAGAAGGTTAAATTGCTTGAAGATTCAGAAATGGGTGTGTTCGATAATCTTCCATCCACAACAAATAATACAAGACAGAACGTAATGGTTCAAAACATAACATTTGAATTTATTTGTTTTGATGTACATGCATATAAGATGAAGGTTTGATAGAGTGACGTCTCTTAGATTTGGAAAATATTTGTACTGGAGTTCACAAATTTGAATTAATTATTAAATTGTAGTTTTAGAAGAATAAAGTTCCTGTTGCATGCTAGAAAATGTGCATTGGAAAAGTTGGTAAGAGTTCAGAAGAGTTAAGAGTTCATACTTGCGTGAATGTTGGTAATGTTCTTTAACGTCTGACTGCAAGCTCAAGACGAGAGTTCTTGAAGGTCACATTTTGGCAGCAAGGAATGAGATGCAAGAGAAAAAGAAGAGAGACTGTAGAGACAAATGAAGAGAATGAAGAGAGAGCAAGAGAGAGAGAGAACCATTCATATTTTGTTTATATAAGATGGTGTATCACGTGACAGGCTCAGAGCTTAGTAAGTGGGAAAATATTATTCCTCGTGTGCAGGATATCTGATTGGTCGGAATTGACCAATGAGCGAGCTAGTTTTGAGAAGATTAGCCAATGAATGCTTGTCATATGATCTGTATGTATGTATGTGTGTGATGGTGATGATAATCACTAGAGGGGAAGAGTGCATTTCCCCGCGGGGGGTAACTGGCAAATGTGGAAGATTCCACAGTATCACGTTCTTCAGTTGCAAGATATTTTTCCAAGACCTTTTTCAATCTACATTTTTGTAGACAATACATTTTTCATTGCTTGTGATTGTATTCTTCTAAATTGGGTCAATTCTGTTGCATTTGAGCAGAGAATTACAGATAGAAATGCAATCCATTAAATTTTTTTCCATTAAATCATGAAACACCCAAATATCATAGCAATTCACATATACAAGTGTTTTCAAATGCCTTACAATGCACATATGATATATGTAGAATATTTTTCCCATGTCCTGTGTCATGTGAACTGGATTACTTTAATCAGTGTTTTTATTTGGTTATCATCAACAACTTCAGGCAGGTTAGAATATTGTTGGTCTTCCAGATCAAAACTTCCACTCACAAACTGTATTCTCACCATCTGGCACCATCTCCATAAATGGCACATATTTTTTTGCTATTTCTACAGCATTTTTTTTCTTAATAGAAATAAAAGAGCATCAAATGACAGAAATGTATTTCATTTCCCTCTATTTTCGTTTTTAATGTAAAAGAATTTAAAATTCACAATCCACACATAAATTGCATAAAAGTGAAATGTCACCTTTGAGAATATGCATCTATAAATTTCAGTCATGTGTGAAGTGAAATCATTTGTCCAAATGCCATCTATTGAAAAACACTATGAACCTTTGTTCCAACCCAATAATCTGAAGGCCAAATTTTCTGAGACTTACCATTTTTAATAAAACTATACCTCATAATGGTCTTTCCTTAATTTCTATGCCTTTGATTTCAATTTTTGGTTTTGTTTGGTTTCGTTTGTCTTGCAGCATATCAACCTCAATGGGTTATTTAATACCAACGAGATTTTTATTGCTGGTAACATTTCTTTTACAAAAATGTATTGCTGGTAATAATGTATTGTAGGTAATAATTTTTTCTTCAAAAATTCATTGCTGGTAATAATTTTTTACAAAAATGTATTGCTGGTATTAAAACCTATTTTTACACTTTCAAAGTGTTTGCAGGGTGGTAACCATTTGCCCATAGCTGGGACCCTAACAGGTGCTACCACCATGGGTTAGGGTGGACCTGGGTACACCAGCAATTAAGTTGGTTCCATGCTCCTCAAAACTTCCTGATCAGAGGCCTTGCTACCAGATGTAGTTTATCATCTTAGCCAGGACGTCTCATTGGGGCGGATCTTACCTTTCTGCAGAGGTGCAGTTAGCATATGCTGAAGCCCCAGCTGACAAGACACTTCAATTTTTGGTTATCATCAACATTCCAATTATGATCCTTCATTAATTCTTGAATTTTCGGTTTTGGTTTTACTATTGTTCAATCAATACAAGGCTCAAAGTAGAGGGCTGTTGAATTGGGGATGTTGTAAGGGTGTGTAGAGAGTTAGCAAGTGTTGCATATTATGAGGATGTGTACGAAAGATAATGGCTGACCCTTGACTTGAAGAGGTTAAGATTGCAGAGATCAAGGAAGCATTTCCTTGGGAGTCTGTACCACATTGCAATAGTTCTGAGGTAGAAGCTGTCCAAGTGGAATTTACTTCTTTCTAAGACTTAATTTTCCTCATATCAATATATAGTTATTTATTATTGTTGTTTTATTTCTTTTTATGAAATGGTATGCAACAAATCTAAAACTTAGCCAACATTATTTTTTTTCCTACTTAAAATAAATTACTACCTACAAAATATTTAATTGAGCAGTTGAATTATTTATAATTGCCGTGGTTAACATGTTAGATCAACAATAGTAAGTTCTTTCATTTGTGTCAAAAGTTGATCCAGTCTACCAAATATCTACAATGTGAGACCTTCATTTACTTATGCAAATAAAATATTTTAACTATTTTATATTCACTTTTTTTTTATTTTACCATTTCACCCCAAGCAAAGTGATAAAGCCACTAAAATGCAAAGGGTAACTGAGAGTGAAAGGAAATGAGAAAATTTTAGTGACAAGAAAGGACAATAAAAGAACAGATTTCAGGAAGACAGATGAACAGTTAATAATTCACTGGATGTGAATGCAAATGTACAGTAGAGATATATACAATAAGTTTTATGTTAAATTTTTAATGCAGGTTTGGTTTGGTTTGGTTTGTTTTACAGCATATCAACCTCAATGGGTTATCTAATGCCGACAAAATTTTTATTTCTTGTAATATTTTTTTCAAAAAAATCTATTGCTGGTAATATTTTTTCCTTCAAAAATCTATTGCTGCTAATACTTTTTTCAAAAAATGTATAGCTGGTAAAATTTAAAAAAAAAATGTATTGCTGGTAATGTAGTTCTGTTATTAAAACCTATTTTTACACTTTCATTGTATTTTAACCCTAATTTAAGTGTTAACTAATTGCCCATAGCTGGAACCCTAACAGATGCTAAACTCTGGGTCATGGTGGACATGGGAACACCAGCAACTAAGAGGTGGTTCCACGCTCCTCAAAATATCCTGATCAGAGGCCCCGCTGTCGGACGTAGTTTATTGTCTTACCCAGGACGCGAATGTAGTTTACTGTCATACCTAGCATGGTATAATGCAGGTCTAACCAAACACCTTCTCATCTCCCTTATGATCTGGGGCCACTGCTTGAACATCTCACCCTATCAGTTGATCTTCTCCTTCACATTCTGTTTAAGATTTTGATCTGAGGAATTCGTAACTGAAGGTGGTTGAAAGTAAAGAAAGAAATGAGTTTCAGAATAGACAACTAAGTCTTGCTTGTAAAAGAATAACATAAGATTGGTCCCAAAACTGGTCAGTATAACACAATTTATAACCTTCTTATCTCTCCTATGGCCATTGCCTGGGCATCTCACGCTGCCAGTCTGGGATAAAGCTGTTCGAAATGCACTCAGAAATAAAGAGAGTGAGTTACAAGTAAAAGTAAAGAAGAAAACAACTTTCAGAAGAGACAACTGACTCTCGCTTGTAAAAACAATAAAAAATAAATTTATTTGTCAAGGGTTACAATTATCAGTTTAACCCTTCCCAATTTTGCGGTGCTAAGGTCTACCTAACTACAACTGGTTTTTTGAGTTAGTCGGTTTCAGTTTTATTCACAACAATAACAGCAATACCCTGGACTGTTGACTAGTAGCCAGTACAACAAGGAACTTCAGTCTCAGGCCTGCAGAAAAAGTTGGTCTCCAAAATCTAGTCCCTAACACTTTCACTCAATTGTTATATTGCAAATGAAAACTCTTAGACTGCGGAAATATTTTGAACTGACCAAATTCTTCATGGCTGTATATTGAGAGGGATGCAAAGAAGGGTGGTGATGTCAACTACTCTGCTATGTTTTGTCTCATCTGTTTGTATTCCTGTTGACATTTTCCCCCTATAGATGTTGGAACACTATATATAAGGGATACATTTCTTTCAGCTGTTGGGTTATAAGTTGGTTTGCATATGTGCATAGAAACAGGATCAGAGGAAGGATTTTTATAATTTCCTCCTTTTATCACACATACCCAATAAATTTTTGACTGCAATAGACAATCAAGGCAGGTGGTAGGTAGTATGTAAAAATAAATTCTTCTATTGAATTTTGGTTAAGATCCAACCTATTTCATTTCAGCTAGTTTATCAATTGTCTCAAGGGTGAGAGATGGGTGATCCTTGTTTCACTCAATCCTACTAGTTAATTCACAAGTTGAAACCCAGACAATTCCAATTCAATTTATTTTACTTAAATACTTTATATTTATCCAAAAGCCCACTAGACAAAACAGACTCCAGTGTATTTCTATTATACTAGTAAAATCCGAATTATCTAGTTTGGCTTTTGAGGCTGTTCACGTCAACTTATCAAGTTAATTCCCATTCCAGACAACCACTAGATATAGACTCACTTACTTGTAAAATCCACAGTAATTTTGCAACCTTCTTCCATCAACCACTTGAATTAACACTACTACATGGTAAATTACAACCAGAGTCATTCTCATTCCAACCCACAATGTATAAATGCACTTATTGGTAAAATCCGCATCAGTAACACTACAATGCATGTACAGACGTTAACTCTGAGGTAATTAATTAACACAATCTTTTAAAAATGTACAGTATAATTTGAAATTTACCTGACTAAATAAAATAAAAACTACAAAGATATTTCACATTGTTGATTGATTGATTTATTACAGATTATCAACCCTTTGTGAATTATTTAAAGCTGAAAGATATTTTAGATTATTTACACTATTTATATTTTTTTTTACAGCTTATCAATGCTTTGTGAATAATTTAAAGCTGAAAGATATTTTAGATTATTTACACTATTTATATTTTTTTACAGCTTATCAACCCTTTGTGGATTATTTAAAGCTGAAAGATATTTTAGATTATTTAAACTATTTATATATTTTTTTACAGCTTGTCAACCCTTTATGGATTATTTAAAGCTGAAAGATATTTTAGATTATTTACACTATTTATATTATTTTTACAGCTTATCAATGCTTTGTGGATTATTTAAAGCTGAAAGATATTTTAGATTATTTACACTATTTATATTATTTTTACAGCTTATCAATGCTTTGTGGATTATTTAAAGCTGAAAGATATTTTAGATTATTTACACTATTTATATCTTTTTACAGCTTATCAACCCTCTGTGGATTATTTAAAGATGAAAGATATTTTAGATTATTTACACTATTTATATTTTTTTACAGCTTATCAACCCTCTGTGGATTATTTAAAGCTGAAAGATATTTTAGATTATTTAAACTATTTATATATTTTTTTACAGCTTGTCAACCCTTTATGGATTATTTAAAGCTGAAAGATATTTTAGATTATTTACACTATTTATATTATTTTTACAGCTTATCAACCCTTTGTGAATTATTTAAAGCTGAAAGATATTTTAGATTATTTACACTATTTATATTTTTTTTTACAGCTTATCAATGCTTTGTGAATTATTTAAAGCTGAAAGATATTTTAGATTATTTACATTATTTATATCTTTTTACAGCTTATCAACCCTCTGTGGATTATTTAAAGCTGAAAGATATTTTAGATTATTTACACTATTTATATTTTTTTACAGCTTATCAACCCTTTGTGGATTATTTAAAGCTGAAAGATATTTTAGATTATTTACACTATTTATATTTTTTTACAGCTTATCAACCCTTTGTGGATTATTTAAAGCTGAAAGATATTTTAGATTATTTACACTATTTATATTTTTTTTTACAGCTTATCAATGCTTTGTGAATTATTTAAAGCTGAAAGATATTTTAGATTATTTACATTATTTATATCTTTTTACAGCTTATCAACCCTCTGTGGATTATTTAAAGCTGAAAGATATTTTAGATTATTTACACTATTTATATTTTTTTACAGCTTATCAACCCTTTGTGGATTATTTAAAGCTGAAAGATATTTTAGATTATTTACACTATTTATATTATTTTTACAGCTTATCAACCCTTTGTGAATTATTTAAAGCTGAAAGATATTTTAGATTATTTACACTATTTATATTTTTTTTTACAGCTTATCAATGCTTTGTGAATAATTTAAAGCTGAAAGATATTTTAGATTATTTACACTATTTATATTTTTTTACAGCTTATCAACCCTTTGTGGATTATTTAAAGCTGAAAGATATTTTAGATTATTTAAACTATTTATATATTTTTTTACAGCTTGTCAACCCTTTATGGATTATTTAAAGCTGAAAGATATTTTAGATTATTTACACTATTTATATTATTTTTACAGCTTATCAATGCTTTGTGGATTATTTAAAGCTGAAAGATATTTTAGATTATTTACACTATTTATATTATTTTTACAGCTTATCAATGCTTTGTGGATTATTTAAAGCTGAAAGATATTTTAGATTATTTACACTATTTATATCTTTTTACAGCTTATCAACCCTCTGTGGATTATTTAAAGCTGAAAGATATTTTAGATTATTTACACTATTTATATTTTTTTACAGCTTATCAACCCTCTGTGGATTATTTAAAGCTGAAAGATATTTTAGATTATTTAAACTATTTATATATTTTTTTACAGCTTGTCAACCCTTTATGGATTATTTAAAGCTGAAAGATATTTTAGATTATTTACACTATTTATATTATTTTTACAGCTTATCAACCCTTTGTGAATTATTTAAAGCTGAAAGATATTTTAGATTATTTACACTATTTATATTTTTTTTTACAGCTTATCAATGCTTTGTGAATTATTTAAAGCTGAAAGATATTTTAGATTATTTACATTATTTATATCTTTTTACAGCTTATCAACCCTCTGTGGATTATTTAAAGCTGAAAGATATTTTAGATTATTTACACTATTTATATTTTTTTACAGCTTATCAACCCTCTGTGGATTATTTAAAGCTGAAAAATATTTTAGATTATTTACACTATTTATATTATTTTTACAGCTTATCAACCCTCTGTGGATTATTTAAAGCTGAAAAATATTTTAGATTATTTACACTATTTATATTATTTTTACAGCTTATCAACCCTTTGTGAATTATTTAAAGCTGAAAGATATTTTAGATTATTTACACTATTTATATTCTTTTTTACAGCTTATCAATGCTTTGTGGATTATTTAAAGCTGAAAGATATTTTAGATTATTTACACTATTTATATCTTTTTACAGCTTATCAACTCTCTGTGGATTATTTAAAGCTGAAAGATATTTTAGATTATTTACACTATTTATATTTTTTACAGCTTATCAACCCTTTGTGGATTATTTAAAGCTGAAAGATATTTTACATTATTTATATTTTTTTTACAGCTCATCAACGCTTTGTGGATTATTTAAAGCTGAAAGATATTTTAGATTATTTACACTATTTAAATTTTTTTACAGATTATCAACCCTTTATGGATTATTTAAAGCTGAAAGATATTTTAGATTATTTAAACTATTTATATTTTAGATGGCAAGAATTTTTGAGAGAGAGAGAGAGAGAGAGAGAGAATATTGTACTAACAACTGTTTTGAATTCAGGAAAGGATTCAGGAAAACAGAAGATGGCAATTGACATTGCATTTAAATCTTTTAAAATTGTGGGTGGTAGATAAGCAAGAAACTGACAGTGTTCTTCACAGGTGAGAGTGTGGAAGAGAATGAGAAGACTTTATGGGAAATGATAATAAAAGAACAGGATTCAGGAAAACAGAAGATGGCAATTGACATTGCATTTAAATCTTTTAAAATTGTGGTTGGTAGACAAGCAAGAAACTGACAGTGTTCTCCACAGGTGAGAGTGTGGAAGAAAATATAAATTGTATGAAATTAACATACAATTTACCATGCTTTTCCTGTTATTTCTGTACATTTAATTTCCTGTCAAGTATGTTTTTATCTCCGTGAACATGAGGTTAATTTCTGCTGCTTTGATCTGAGTAACCCCACATCATTATGGTAACCCTGATGTGGATAAAACCATCCACAATATAATGACAGAGATTGTGTTTTGCAAAAATAAAACAAAGTAAAAATAAGTTGACCAGTGTATTTCTAGAGGATAACACTTTTATGGCAAGCAGTCTTTGTAATTAGAGTGCTCAATATCAAGTGACCAAACATTAATGCCAAAAAATAAAATGAGCAACAATTTAAATGTTTAACTGAGAGAAAAGATAAAGTGAAAATTTAATTTTCTTTGTTGCTCTCTTTGTCTCTGTCTGTCTGTCTGTCTCTCTCTCTCTCTCTCTCTATATATATATATATATATATATATTATCAAATTTTTTTTTTCTCTCTGAGTAAATTTTGGCTCTTGGCCTTTTGAGGGGAAGGTAATAAAATTAATTACTGAAACCCAAACCATAACTCTCTGTGTGCAAAGCTCCTTGTCTAAGAAGTGGAGTGGGGGTCACTTGAAGGTGAAGGAAAAGGAAAGAAAAACAATAATGCTTTTCTACCAAAATAATTTTGATAAACATGATTTTTTAACCAATGGCTACTCAAGCCAGTTGGACTCTGAAATCCTTGTGTTGAGTGCCAAAATTTTTCTGATAAATCAGAGTTGACCGTTGGCTCTAAAAATCCATGCAATATGACCTTTATCAGCAGTAAGATAGTAGGAGGCATGACACCAGAGGGGTAGTAAGTGTGACTGCTGGGAGTAGGATGCACCACAAAGTAGAATGGGAGACATAACACATTCTAAAAATATCAGAAAACCTGACTTAGTGGCCATGAAAACACACTCCTCGACAATATCTTGACAAGTAAATTGTTGTTTTCACGACAGAATTAAGTCTTATTTTCACCCTGACTATTGTAACAAGTAACAAGTGCTGTTCTCAAAACAATGTTCTATGCTGAAGACTCTGAACTCTGAAGGCACAAATGGATTCTATCACAAAGTTCAACAATGCCAAATCACAGGAACAATTAAGGATGTTCGCATTTTATACCCTCAAGGTAAATATACCCTTTTAACTAGGTTCGACCTCTCTGAAACCCTTTTATTGTACCTTCTTCCTTATAATTTGCATTGTTTTGTATATGCTGGCATTTTTCTTATG
Organism: Acanthosepion esculentum; assembly: GCA_964036315.1. Taxonomy (NCBI): domain Eukaryota; kingdom Metazoa; phylum Mollusca; class Cephalopoda; order Sepiida; family Sepiidae; genus Acanthosepion; species Acanthosepion esculentum. The sequence goes on along the minus strand of OZ038497.1, from coordinate 31,307,328 downwards.
ATATTTCATGTTATTTGACTGATATTGAGTGTAAACTTGATTTTTTTTCCCATAGCTACCATTGAGCATTATTTTAGAAAAAATAAGTTACTTGTCCAGGAATTTATTACCCCTCTTTTCTGGGTGCACAAACCCCCAAATATGTGCATCCCTAATATTTAGTAGAATTTGCTTTGCTTTTTTTAATAAAATTGATTTGGCTTTATATGTCACTGATTATCTATCATCATTTTTTTGTACAGTGTGCCGTCTTGTTGTCTGATCTGCATTCTCTCAAATCTCTTTTAACCGAATCCACAAAAATATACAATATATAACACACACACACACACAAACACACATAAACACACACGCATAAAAATAACATTTTTGTTTTTTTTATCCATTAACAGTACTGTTTCAACTTTCACATTCAGCAATATTTCAAAATTGAGGGCTGATTATTAATAATTCATAGTTTCTCCTCCATGAATGGACTGCAATTTTTGTTTCTTTTTTATTATATATCATTCTACTAACAGGATTTTTGTTTCTTTTTTATTATATATCACTTTACTAACAGGATTTTTGTTTCATTTTTAGTTCTCATATCTATTTTGGCAATTATGGGTAAAAAGTAGAAAGTGGGCTTTCAGTTTCACCCCATAAAAACTTACTTGCTAAAATTTTATCAGAGTGCAAGCTAAAGAAACAATTAGATTCAGGATCCAGGATTTTTATATTAGGAAACACTCACTGGGAAATGGTACTAAAGAAGAATCAGTATGTTACATTATGAGATTATGGAATCCTCCACATTTGCCTGTCACCCCCTACGGGAAGATGCACTCTTCCCCAAATAAACCTTTAACCAATCCTCACTTTACTTTTCCAAACTCAATCCCCCATTGGTTAAAAGGACACTAAAATGTAGCAGAGTTGAGAGAATCCTTTTTCCTGCACAAGCTCCTTGGAGCCTATTTTGAAAACTCAAAAATCTATAAAAAGAATCACTTGACTTAATTCAAGTCAGTCAGACACACAGTTTCAAGAGAATCCAGCAGACTCCATGCATGCCAACACACTGACTCAATAACTGCTACCAACTTCTCAACATTTCAACACAACTCGCACAACTATTGCCGCGTGAAGAAACTTACAATTTACTAAAAAAGTGACATTATCACTACAAAACAGTAAGTGTACATTCAATAAACTTTAGCCTATCAGTTAAAGGTGAACTTAATAACTTAAATCAACACTAACAGTTGTCACACACATACACACTATCACTTGAACTTACACAATTGACAATTTTCCTTGCAGATATCAAACTGTTTTAATTCCACAAACAAACTTAAACTATCAACCTTTACTCACTAAATTTCTGCATGGACAATCTTTGTAACCTTATCTCACTTGCCACATTTAACAAGCAACTTATTATCACTTTGTGTATGTCAAATTATAAATTCACATTAGTATTGAAATCTCTAATTACGTTGTTTTCAGTAATTTCTTGAAGTTGAATTGTCTTTATATTTTTGTTTGATTTATTTGTTGTGGATAAATGCATTATGATCACGCACATTCTTGGCCTTCACAAAAAATCACCTTCTGATTAATCTTACTCAGCATAGATTCCGCAACAAGATAACTGACTGCACTTGGTATGGGGCATAAAATGATTTAAACAAAAACAAGTTCCCTGCTTGTCTACTCTAATTAAATTATTTATAAAGAATAAATTAGCTAAAAAATATTTAAAAAACAAAGATGTTATATAATATATAGTGTCTTATTTTTAAATTAGTTATAAAAGTCCTCTGTACTGTAAACTGCACCTGTGCGTAAGCAGAGTTATGATTCTCTTCATTTTAGAGGGGAGAAGTTGATCAGCCCCAGGGAATTCCAACCCTGTGGTAGCGCCTTACCTCATTGCCCTAAAGAGGTTGAGTTGCTGTAATAGTGATGCTCCCGTGACAGGGGCTGGGCAAAAACCAATTTTTTTCCTTGGCTTATATGCATATGTATGCGTATGGCGCTCCCCACCTTAAAACGACCTTGTGTCACATCCAACCTAGGTGGAGACACCTGGTGAATATAAAAGTCTGTGCAATACCAACATAAAATTATTTATCAGACTTATAAATACGTGTGGTTAAAGGGAAGCAACTCCGATCTTACTGATCATCGAAATTGGTCCTGGCAAATCAAGGGAAGGAAACGAAAATGATTTGGGTATTGCTGATTTAAAAAATACAAAACTGATCACTTAAGTGAGTTATTTTGCAATGTTTTGAAACTAGACATAATAAAATTTATTAAATAAATAATGATTCTTTTCATCTTAATACTAATGACTTAACAACATATTTTACAGCTATCATTTTTATGAACTGAGAAAATAAATTTCTTAGATATACCTATACCATATTAAACATTAATCAGAAGAATGATTAGCTAAATCTTCCAATGCGTCAAAAAAAAAAAAAACTTCTCAGTGTGATGGAAAATAGCTAATTCTTTTTCTTTTTACTTTTGAGATAGTGAGACTCGTTGCCTTTGTTGTGGGATTTGCTTCTAGTTTAAAAGCAAAGGCAAACAAAAGTTACACAGTGGTAGATGGAAATAGAATAAATTTCAACAAGGCAATATTTTCATTCGTTTTTATATAAGAATTGACGAAGGAGAGAAAATATGCTAAAATAAATTTTAAACTTCTTAGATATACCATAAAAAACATTAATCAGAGTAATGATTAAGCAAATCTTCTCAGTTTGTTATTTTGCCATGTTTAGAAACTAGACATAAATAATGATTAATATGAGAAATTAAGTTATCTTCCCTTGCTCCTGCTGCTTTTGGAAGATTCTATTATCTACTTTTAATGGTATAACCCAGTTTTTGTGAACGAGAAGGCGCGCCTCTAAAGAGAAGATATGTGTTTGAACCTTTCAGATGGCCCCCAAGACAAACAACTTTTCTTTGAATGACAGATAAGTGTAACCAACTATTTCTAACTGAAATGTATTAGAATTGACCCAATTATTTGATTATACCTACTAAAAGTATGTTTTTTAGCAACTCTCTCAATTCACGTTTTGATATATATGTTATTGTTGTTTATAGAATATTTTAAAACTATTCACTTGTCTCTTTCTTGTCATCTGCCCAACTTGATGTGGAAGTCATTAAAATCCCATATTAAGTGTGTTATTTTGCCATGGTTTGAAACTAGACATAATAAATAATGATTAAATAAATCTTCTCACTTCAGTCTTTCAGGTGAAGTTATCCTCATGTTGGGGGTAAGTCCCAGTGTTAGGTGACACTTTTATTTAACCACATGTATCAGCTTATCCCAAAAGTAAAGTTTGATGTTAATTTACTTTTATTGGAATTTATTCCAATATCCCAAAAATAAAAAAATGAAACAAAACTTAGTGGTGTTATTAGGCTCACAAGAAAAGAAAGACTCTTACTCAGTATGAAATTGAAGAGTATTAATTTATTCATAATTAAATTTAATGTAAATATAAATGAAAAGAAAAACATTAAAAGTTAGCAGTTAGGAAGTGTGTGTGTGTGTGTGTGTGTGTGTGTGTGTGTGTGTGTGTGTGTGTGTGTGTGTGTGAAAAAGAGTTCAGTCATTCACGGGAAGTTATCCCCAAGTTGAGGGACAAGTCCTGTGCTGGTGTTACTTCAACCACATACTAGAAGCAAAAGAGAAAAACAACAGGAAGTGTCCTGTTTCTAGCTGTTTAGTAGCACCATCTAGCAACATCTTGGTGAATCTGTCAAATGTCACCTCTTCCAATCTACAAATGTCTTCCACCCATGCTATGTAGAAGTTATCATCTCATCCAGAAAGTAATGTTTGTTGTTAACTTAATTTTTATAGAAATTTGTTCCAATATCCCCACCCCCCAAAGAAATAGTGGGGCACAAGAAAAAACGACTCTTACTCAGTGTGAAATTGAAGAGAAAGAATTTATTTAAAATTAGACCTAAATTGGGAATGAAAGAAGGGCATAATGGCTTACCTAAAATATCCTTTTGAACACCTCATGAAAATTAAGCTGGGTAAAGAGATAATGTCCATTTGAAAATTGGGGCTTAAGATTGATAAAATCCAAAATGTTCTTAGAGGGGAACAATGAAAGTTCTCAAGAAGTTTTCAAATTTAGACCTGTCTACAGTTGAGTTCAAATGTAGCAGCTGTGAAGAATGTGGTGATTGAGGAAGGCTGAATGAGCTGTTTTGTAGCAACATGATAAAAGCTTCTGCATCTCTTTGAAGTTGAGCAATTTTGTATGAATTCAAATAATAAATCATATTTGTCATGGAAATCACAACACCTAGTGTGGTGAGGCTGTGGCATTATACTCCAGAAGAGTTTAAGGATGTCAGAGATACTTCTCTGGTAGCCTACTGTGATGTTGGACAATCTGCCTCTACTTCTTATTAGTTAAGCATTCTCTGTTCTTTTGTCCTGGGTATGATGATAAACTACATCTAGCAGCAAGGCCTCTAATTCAAAGGTTTTGAAAAGTGTGTAACTACCTCTTAATTGCTGTTGTTCCCAGGTACACCTTTACCTGGGGTGGTAGCACCTGTTAGGGTCCCAACTATGGACAAAGAATGAACCCCCAAAATTAAATCAAAACATGAAAATATAAAAATACATTACAAAAAATTACCAGCAATGAATTTTTGGAAAAAGAAAATACCAAAGCTCACAAGAAAATAAAATTCCAGAATTAAATGATCCATAAGGGGTTGATATATTGTTAAACAAACCAATTCTCGGTTCCTAGTTATGATCTGTGAAAGGTCTTGCAAGTTGTCCCCATATGGCTTTGCAAAATTCACCAATATGGTGTTAAATTTGGTTTATTTTGTTTTACAGCATATCAACCTCAATGTGTTATTTAATGCGACGAGAGTTTCATGACAGGTTCATATGAATAGAATATGCATTCTTTGTAAGAAATCAGTTTGTAGGGGATAAGGTTTCACTGACATATTTTTGAAAATAGGATTTATCTCAAGAATCATATATATTGCTGGTAATGACTTTTTTTTTTTTCAAAAATATATTACTGGTATTTTTACTAAAAAATCTATTTTTATACTTTCATAGTGTTTTGACCCCAGTTTGGGGGTTAATTATTTGCCCATTGCTGAGACCCTAACAAGTGCTACCACCCTGGGTCAGGGTGAACCTAGGAACAACAGCAATTAAGAAGTGGTTCCACACTCTTCAAAACATTCTGATCAGAGGCATTCTGTCGGATATAGTTTATTGCCATACGCAGGACAACAGTGTTAGGCGGCATTGTTTTCTTTCTTTTCTCTCTTTTCCTTCTAGCATGGGGATATCTTTTGCCCCAAGTGACTGAGCTCTCTCTCTCTCCCTCCCTCTCTCTCTCTCTCACACACACACACACACACACACACACACACACACACACACACACACACACACACACACACACACACACAAACTAATTGCTAACTTTTACTATCTTTTCTTTTCAGCTATATTTACATGTATACCAGTGCATTTTCTTTCCTTTGTTAATCAGTTAATAGTTATATGGGGGCATGTCCTGATTTTACCACATGTACCAGCTTTACCCAGAAAGTAAAGTTTGATGTTAACTTATTTTTATTGGAATGTATTCCAACATAAAAAAATAAAACAAAAATTAGTGGTGTTACTAGGTTCACAAGAAATTAAAGAGAAATAATTTATTTACAATTAAATTTAATGTAAATATAAATGAAAAGAAAAAAACATTAAAAGTTAGCAATCAATTAGGAATTGTGTGTGTGTGTGTGTGTGTGTGTGTGTGTGTGTGTGTGTGTGTGTGTGTGTGTGTGAAAGAGTTCAGTCATTAAGGGGAAGTTATCCCCATGTTGGGGACAAGTCCTGTGCTGGTGCTACTTCTACTGCATGAAAATATCTTCTTGTTGAAATTTATTTCATTTCCTTTCACCTCTACTGACAATGATGGGTCATCATTTAGATGAGTAAATTTTATTTTCTACTACTTTTAGTTAAACTAGAAACTGTACCATTTCAGGGTTTTAGTGGGGATTAGGGCTATAGATTGGTAGACTCAAAATGTTAACTTTCGAACACCCCAAGGTGGCACAACCCACAATGTGCATCAGTCCGCGCAACTGAAAGGTCACACTGGGTTTTGATTCCACTAGCTCTCATGATTTTTGTCACTACAAAAATAATCCATGTTAATGTGTACATACTAATAGGGAAAAGAATGAAGAATTTCAGTAATGTATGCATAGTATTTGGAATGCACCTTTTGAGTTGGACAATACCAGAAATACAAAGAAATACTGAAATATTAAAAACCGAAACGGAAGCTGAACTGGTCAAAATGAGCAGCAACAAAGCAGCATGGCAGACGGAATTATAGAGATGCTGGCAGCCTTAGATGATTTTGGTATAGACAAGGTAACAGAAATAATAAATGAAATCTACAACAGTGGTGATATACTGCAGATCTATCTTCATAGCACTGCCTAAGAAACCAGGTGTAAACAAATGTGAACTCCATCAGACAATCAGCCTGATGCTGATGGGTAGAAATAAGAGAGAAAAAACAGGAAGTGTTAAGTTTTAATAAGCTAATAAAATAAATAGTATTTGATTCTTTTGTTGCTGTTTCTGGTAAATGATAAATATTGCAGTTGGTTCACATATTTTTATGAACATGAAAATGTAACATTTGTTGCAGACACTACTTCTAGTTAAAATCAGGGGCAACAATATTTTTCACATTGAAATGATGGTTTAAGGAAATGGAAGACAATTTCAACAAGGCGATATTTTATATTTTTGCTTTTATATAACTGAGTAACAAAGGAGAGAAAATACACAATCTAAAGAAAGAAAATATTAAAAGTTAGGAATTGTGTGGTTGATATTATAAAATTTTTATTTTTACTACTTTAAAAATGTTATTCTGGAATAAATGTTTAATTGTCTAGGTTGTTTTTTTAGTACACGTTCTTTTGAGAGAAGTGTATTTTTATGAAGACCAGACAGATTGTGTAAAAAATTGTTACACATGTATATCTTTTTAGGCTCAGTAATTAAAAGCTACCAAAATTGTTAAGGATCCATTTCAAGTTTATGGAAAATTGTTTTTTCATATTTTGCAGTCTCTGGTATCAAGTCTTATTAAAACTTGGATGGAGTCTTCTGTGAGCCTCTGTTTTCAAATATATAGAACACAGGTCAGTGGATGAGGTGAGAAGACTTTTTGACAGCAAGGGGACAAGACAGAGCATTTGACACCAAGAAGGTACAAGGTTACAAGACAGCTGCAGGAAAACTAAAAAATTTGGAAGTTCAAGTAAAAATTCTCCTGTAGTTGGACAACAAAGAATGAAAAGAATTCAAAGAAATCATCCCAAGTAGAAACAACGTGAATTTAAAAGGGACTTTTTAAAAATGACTATACGTCCCAGAGACACTCGTGGGGCAAGTAAAAATAGGTGTTTTAGTTTTTTCTGAAAGGTGGTTTCACCTTTGTTTTACTACTGCCTTCTTGAATTGTTTTCTCTTTTTGTCAATGAATCCTTGTCTTTTCCTAAACAGTAACCCTTTTTTTCCATTTTTCAATAGTAATCCTTTTTATCAGAAATTGTTATCCTGCCTAAATAGGTGCACAAAAGGAAATTTTTGTGCAGACTTTGTATTTGCCCCTTTATTATACTTGGGTAATAAATGTTTTTCCTTTAAAATTTTACACAGTCGTTGAGACTTGTTTTGTTATTTTGTGCCTATTATGGCTTGCTATTCCTACTAATTAGGTTTTTAGTTTCAGGCACAAGAACTTAGATTTAGTAGGAATTAAAATTTTTATAATATATATATATACATTGATGGAATAATCCATATTAACCTCTCACCCCTCCAGTATAATCCACTTTACACCAAAAATCACCTATCAACCAATCAACACTCTAGTTTCAGCAAGCGAGACTTCTCATTGGCTCAGACCCTTAGAACTGTAACAAGTTCATGCGAAAATGTATTTTCGCGCTCAGCGCTCTGGAGCCTATTTTCTTGACCAAAACTCTATAAATAGAAGAATCTGAATCGACTCAAGCAGTCAGACTTTCACTCCTGGAGAGATGCCCAAATAATCCATGCAAGTCAAAACCTTGACCAACGACACTTTTACCGTGAAAACTTCTCTGACTCAGCAAACAACAACCACACTCTCTCAGGAACAATTTCTAGCAATTACTTACAATACTTAAAAAGTGATATTTACTCACTACTAAATAAGTATTCGTAAACAATCAATCAAACATCCAAACAACTAAAGGTACACAACTCCTACCAATTTTGGACAATAACTTAAACAAACTTACGCACTCACACTGTTGATTGAACTCGCACAAAGGACATTTTAGTACATAACCAAATACTTAGTTTAATTTTATGAACAATTCTTAATAACAGCTTCACACACACTGAAACTTCACAAAAATACTCTACACAAACTAATTCAACCATCCTCATTTATGCAAAAATATTCAACCCAATTGTATATGTCAATTGTATATAAATCAATGTTATTGTTACACTTTTAATTATGTTTGTCTTCACTCTGAATTTTCTTGCATGATTTATTTTCAATATTCTTTTTATCTCTTAATTTGTTGTGGACGAATGTTTAAAAAAAACATCATAAATCCTTCTGATAACTAAAAATAGATTCACCAGTCTGTAACAACATCATTTTGCTCAAGCAAGGCAATAAAGGAACTAACATACAGGAGGTTACTGAGTGTGAAAGAATATAAGTAAAACAAAAACATTATCAAGGATATCAAGGTAACGCTTGACATTGCATTTAAATACGAAGGCTTACGGACAAATCACATTGAAACATCATTAACCATACGATCATCGAAGTTAAGTAACGTTGAGCCTGGTCAGTACCTACATGGGTGATCACTTGAGAATACCAGCTGTTGTAAGCATGGATGTGTGGTTGGTGTAATGGATGATTACTCGGAATTGTTAATGGGACAGCCAAGTACTTGTGGGGCAAGTAAAAGCAGGTGTTATAGTTTTTTTCTGAAAAGTGGTTGCACCTTTCTTTTTCTGCCTTCTTTTTTAATTGTTTTCTCTTTTTGTCATTGAATCCTTGTCTTTTTCTAAACTGAAATAGTATTTTTTCCATTTTTCAATGGTAATCCTTTTTATCAGAAATAGTTATCCTAATTTAATAGGCACACAAAAGGAAATTTTGGTGTAAATTTTGTATTTGTACCTTTTTTGCCTTTACTTGCACAATAAATGTTTTTCGCTGAAAATTTTACACAGTGGTTGAGATTTGTTTTGTTATTTGTGTCTATTTTGACCTCAAGGAGAAAAGATGCATATGTTCTCTTTTGTCTTTCTATTCCTACTAACTAGGTTACTTACATTTGGTAGGGACTTAAAATTTTAATATTTTGCACAAAAAAGACAAGTGTAGGCTTTGGATAATTAAAAAATTTTATAATACATGTGTGTGTGTGTGTGTGTGTGTGCATGGGTGTGAAAAAGTTTAGCGAAAAAATATCCCTGTGCCTGGGAAAAACGCTGTTGATGTTATCACTTCTATGTTATGCCAGAGAGGAAAGACAGGAAGTTTTTTTTTTTTTTTTTTTTTTTTTTTTAAGCGTATCACCCCAAGCAAGGCTGGAGGCCACTATCACGCAAGGGGTTATAGAAGGGTTGGAAGAAGAGCAGATAGGAGTGGTAAAGGAGAGGATGTGGAGAAAGAGAAAGACAGTGGATCGATTAAGGCAAGGGGGTTACAGAAGATTTGGAGCGAGAGCAGATAGGAATGAAAGGTGAAAGAAATGTGGAGGAGGGAAGTGGATAGATCAAGGCAACTGGAGATGTCGATTGACGTTACACTTAAATAGTTGGAGATTGTATTTGTCAGGGAAACAGGAATAAGGAAGGGAGTTCCACAGGCGAGATGTGCGGTCCTGTTTTATAGTTGTTTGACTGCTCCACCTAAGACAATAACCTAGTGGATTAAATCACTGCTTTGTGAATTTAGTGACATAGTAATTGTGAGTTCAATTCCTGGGCCGAACGGTGTGTACTTGGATTTAGTGGAAACAGGGCGAACAATAACTGAGCAGTACTAAAATTAAGAACTAGGAAAAATATCCCGAGACATGAGTGGTCGAATGAGAACAGGGTTCAGTTTGGAATTCCATCTCGAGTAACCTGATCGATATACACTTGATGATGGTCAGAAGACACAACAACCATAAGAATAGCAAAGATGAGGACAATGCTTAAAGCCACTAGGCCAGTGGTTCCCAACTGATTTTGGGCAATGCCCCACTTTGGTATTTCTAAAATTTTGGTACCCCTGTTGCGGACCCGATAATGGTGCAGGACCCGATAGTGGCTTACGAAAATAAGGCCTTGTGCCACACACCACACACTACTACCGAATCCACAAACAAAGTAAAAAAAAAAGAAAATATAAAGACGTGTTCTTTCCACCGTACAAACGTACAAGGTAAAAAGAAGTAGACAGGCAAAACAACGAAAGGTTAAGAACAAACATAAAATTTTATTAGAGTTTAACAAGTAATTTGTCTTCAGTGAAGACCTTCAGTAAATGTACTGGAAATGTAGTTGAAAAAGAGGCCAAGTAGATTGTCTTCAGTAGAGACCTTCAGTAAGGTTACTGGAAATGTTGTAGTAAATGAAATTTAATTGTCTTCAGTGAAGACCTTCAGTAAGATACTGGAAATATGGTAGTTGATAAAAAGGTAGATAAAGTTCGGCGCCAAAATTTAAATTCAAGATGGCCAAGGCGGGAAAAAGTTCCTCAGGAAGAAAGTCAGTTGTAATGCATAATAAACTTACGGCAAGGAAAAAATACTCACTGCGAGAGTTTATAATTGTGAGTGTATGTAATTCTTTTTTAGTTAACAGGTTCTGAAGGACTGAGTTCGAAGAATGTGAAAAATGCTTTGTTCTTCATGTTGGAAGTTTTTGAAAGTTCCTGGAAGTAGGCGGCTCAGTAAAGATGTTCGCTTCGGGACGAAAAATCTGTCATCGCAAAGTGACGACCGTGTCGCATGTGTTAAGGTAAAGCGAATGGCCATGAGGTCTAGGCAATGTTTGCGATAAAATATCCCTGTCGGTATATATGGGTTACCGGCGAGAGACAAGTGAGCCTGCCAGCCCGGTCAAACGACCCGCGGCGACTAATTTTTGAAAAGCCAATTCGTCATGACGTCAGCGCAAAAGCGCGCGAAAAATGATATCAGCAGTAGCAGCCTGTCATCTTCCTCATCTTCGGCTAAGAACAACGGTTTACTACTATCATTGGCCGAAAGTGAGAGGAAGGGGTGAAAACTCGCGCATGCGTCAAAATGTAAGGTGGAGATAGCGAGATATCCCACACACCCCTGTAATATTTAATTCTTACATATATGCCAATTACACATGTACATACATACACACAAAATATTTCTATGTATGTATACTGTATATGCACCGTATGCATTAACATTAACACTCTCACTCAAAGCCACTAGAAAACTAATTACTGTTAATAACTCATTCTTGAATTACCCCCTTATTCTGTTGGTATAGTAAGGCAAAGGGTGCACATCCTATGCATGCCGCACCAAAAATATTACCATACCCCAAGGGTGGGGCATGCGCTCCATGTTGGGAATCATTGGACTATGTTAATTTTCCACAGAAATTCCTTGTAGATTACCCAGATCAATATACACCTGATGAAGAATAATATTGGAATAGTTTTTTGTAGCAGAAGTAAAATGCAGGGTGAACTGTTGGCAACCTTCAATGAGGCTGCCTGTCCCCATCCATCAAAAAGACAATGCTTGGTGTGCAGCATATGCAGAAGAGGATGGCCGGCAGGAATCTGAGAACCTCCACTTGCAAAAAATATGTTTGCTGAGCAGTGCCTAGAATTTGTTTATGCAAATGATTTGTGTTATGCATAGCGAGATTATCAATGTTTCTGGGCTCAATATAAGCAGACGGATTTTCTGTTTAGGCAGTGAGTCACCAGCAGTGTTACTATTGTACGGAATGTCATAATTCTGATTTCTGTTTTTTGTTTGTTGTCGCTTTCTGTGTCCTGGTTACGTTCGACCTTTGTTTGCACTTGTGTGGAACTCTTCGTTGCCTCTGCCGTTGACGTATCTCTGTTTTATTTGCTTTGTTTTGTTTGTCTCCAGTGCTGCTGTCCATTCTGTCCCTCCATGTTTGTGTTCTGGCAGCAGCAGAAAAACAACTTCATTTTTCTATAGATTTCTAATTCTCTTAATATTTGAAAAATTTGTTCATGTAAAATAGTTGCTAAAAATATTTTGAAATCTTTATTAATATACAAAGTTTATCAACAGCTGAAACATTGTGATAATGTTATGGTGAAACACACCTAGTCTATAGATAATAGACTCTCCCACCTAATATAAGTAGGAGTCAGTGAGGGTCGACTGGGAGTCGAATACGAAAGTAGTCAGCTACCACAACTAGATTACTCTGCGTAATACTTATTATAACAAGTTCCTAACGTTTTTGTACGTTGAACCTATTTAGGACCGAATTTAGACCAAATACAGTTTCCACTGTGGAAAGTAACGCTACAACAGATAACAACAAAAATGAGGTCAATAGTCTGGATTTCATTAGTATAAATACATTTAAGCAGGTTCTTTACTAACAGCACTAAATGACGAAACTGCCATAAAGATTCCCAAGCTAAAGACAAACAATCTAAGATGGACATGAGATGAGGACAATAGCCCAAATGTAAATAGTGTAAATAATATCTCCTCATCTCAGAAATTCAGACAGAAGGCGATCAGATGATAATAACAAAAAAAATGAGGACCATAGTCTAATTGTAAATAGTGCAAATAATGATAACTTCTCATCCCAGAAATTCAGACAGAAATCAATCAGATGATAATAACAAGAAAGATGAAGACAATAGTCCAAATGTAAATAGTTTAAATAATGATAACTCCTCATCTCAGAAATTCAGACAGAAGGCGATCAGATGATAATAACAAAAAAAATGAGGACCATAGTCTAATTGTAAATAATGTAAATAATGATAACTCTTCATCCCAGAAATTCAGACAGAAATCAATCAGATGATAATAACAAGAAAGATGAAGACAATAGTCCAAATCTAAATTATGTAAATATTGATAACTCCTCATCCCAGAAATTCAGACAGAAACTGCTTAATTGTAGTTGAAAAGATGAAACTTTTGTTTAAAAAACTAATTCTTCAGAGGTACTTAATTGGTGTTTACTGAAACTGAATACTTCTTTAACGGGCTGATGATGAAAAAGTAGTGCCTTCAATTTTTATACTTGGTACATTTTGATTTTTCAGATTTCTTTTGACCTCTCTAAAACCTGTTCATTCATTTATATGCTGATACCCTTGGGAAAGGTATGAATCCTCTTTTTCTACCACCAGCTATGGGCAAATAGCAGGACAGACCAGGTTCTATAGCCTTGGATGGCAACTGGTCTACCACAGAAAGAAATGGCAACTTACTGCAAGAAAAAAAAATCTGTTTCATCAGTCATATATCGAAATATACATGATCACCTAAACGTGTATCACGCATGGCACATAACTGACATTGGATGCACAGTGGAGTATTGTATCGTGGCTTGGATTGAGGAATTGGAGAGCTGAGTTCAAATTCCAGGCGAATCCATTATATTCACTTACATGCTAATACCCTTGTGAAAGGTCTGAATCCTTTTCTTCTCCCTCCAGCTATGGGCAAATAGCAGGACAGACCGGGTTCTATAGCCTTGGATGACAACTGGTCTAGTGCGGAAAGAAATAGCAACCTACTGTTGGAAAAAATCTGCTTCGTCAGTCATGTATCGAAAGCATGTATCACACATGACACATAACTGAAAACCTGTTGAATTTGGTTTTTATTCAGTGTTATCAGGGTCAGAAATGCAGCTGTTGTTTTCATCTATTGATTAAAACAGATTCCTTCGCTAAAACCAACCATGCTTTATTGTTAATCATTCTCACATTTTTGTTATTCACACATATTTTCATCTGATGGAAATTGCTTCAAATCTCTATATCAACAGAGAAATCATCTGATGGAAATTGCTTCAAATCTCTATATCAACAGAGAAACCATCTGATGGAAATTGCTTCAAATCTCTATATCAACAGAGAAATCATCTGATGGAAATTGCTTCAAATCTCTATATCAACAGAGAAACCATCTGATGGAAATTGCTTCAAATCTCTATATCAACAGAGAAATCATCTGATGGAAATTGCTTCAAATCTCTATATCAACAGAGAAATCATCTGATGGAAATTGCTTCAAATCTCTATATCAACAGAGAAATCATCTGATGGAAATTGCTTCAAATCTCTATATCAACAGAGAAACCATCTGATGGAAATTGCTTCAAATCTCTATATCAACAGAGAAACCATCTGATGGAAATTGCTTCAAATCTCTATATCAACAGAGAAATCATCTGATGGAAATTGCTTCAAATCTCTATATCAACAGAGAAATCATCTGATGGAAATTGCTTCAAATCTCTATATCAACAGAGAAACCATCTGATGGAAATTGCTTCAAATCTCTATATCAACAGAGAAATCATCTGATGGAAATTGCTTCAAATCTCTATATCAACAGAGAAACCATCTGATGGAAATTGCTTCAAATCTCTATATCAACAGAGAAATCATGGAAATTGCTTCAAATCTCTATATCAACAGAGAAATCATGGAAATTGCTTCAAATCTCTATATCAACAGAGAAACCATCTGATGGAAATTGCTTCAAATCTCTATATCAACAGAGAAATCATCTGATGGAAATTGCTTCAAATCTCTATATCAACAGAGAAATCATCTGATGGAAATTGCTTCAAATCTCTATATCAACAGAGAAACCATCTGATGAAAATTGCTTCAAATCTCTATATCAACAGAGAAATGTTAAATGGGTTGATGAGGATATAAGTTCCAAAGAATCATTTTATTATAAAAGAAATCGCCTCGTCTTAAAAATTCAGTGATAATCTTCAACTAACAAAATTTATAATATTGATACAGATATTTAAAATCTTATATTTCCTTAGGAACAATTTTATATGAACATATTTTTCAAATATTAAGTGAATTAAAAATCTATAGACAAATAATTCCAAAATGATTCTTCCATAGCATCACAATCTTCCAAGAACACAACAAAACATTTTCCTTTCCAATTCAAATTTAGATATGAGATAACTTCCTAGAACAGGTTATTAAAATTAGCTTCCACTGTAGTATAAATGTAATATTTAACTTACTACTGCTAGTATATTGTAATATTTTCATTCTTCAGTAATTTCAAGTATGATCCATAAAAAATCTGCAATGCATGCTTGTAATTTGCTACAAGTATTTAATATTTAAGTATATGGGATTAAAAGAAAAAATTATTTACACTTTGAAATTTTAAAAATCCACATTATTTTTCCTTCAAATAATTTAAAAGCAACATTATTAATTGTTAAATATATATTCTTCTGGCTTTTCATTTAAAGCTATTTGAATTAATATTTCAACGTTTATATCTTGCAATATTATGATTCAGTTATGGCTGTGATAAAAGATTCATATATAGTAAATTCCTTGTACACCGGGGGGGGGGGGGGATATAGAGAAATATAGGAAAATATCTGGAATAAAAAAAAGCAGAAAATATGTGAAATAAAAAAGAAGAATATGTTTAAAATAAAAAAGAAGAAAATGTCTGAAATGAAAAAAAAAGAAAATGTCCTAAATAAATAAGAATAAGAAAATGTCCGAAATAAAAAGAATATGTCTGAAATAAAAAAGTAAAAAATGTCCAAAATAAAAAAGAAGAAAATATTTGAAAAAAACGAATATATCTTAAATAAAAAAAGAAGAAAATATCCTACATAAAAAGAAGAAAAAATATCTGAATTAAAAAAAAAAAAATGTCCTAAATAAAATGAAGAAAATATTTGAAAAAAAAAATTGTCTTAAATAAAAAACAAAATATCTGAAAAAAATTAAAATGCCCTAAATAAAAAACAAGAAAATGTTCTAAATAAAAAAGAAGAAAATATCTGAAATAAAAAAAGAAGAATATGTTCAAAATAAAAAAGAAAATGTTTGAAATCAAAAAGAAAATGTCCTAAATAAAAAAGAATAAGAAAATGTCCTAAATAAAAAGAAGAAAATATTTGAAAAAAAGAATATGTCCTAAATAAAAAACAAGAAAATTTCCTAAATAAAACAAAGAAAATATTTTAAATAAAAAAAGAAGAAAATATCTGAAAAAAAAAGAAAATGTCCTAAATAAAAAAAAGTATAAGAAAATCAGTTTCCTAGAAACCTATAAGCCTATCTTAACAATTTTATGTTTCAAATTTAATTATTCCAGGAAGACCCACATGATCTATTAGCATAAATAAGCACAAATGACGATTTATATTGCTTATTTACTCAATAGTTTAAATTTATGTTTACCTTGAAGCTTAAACTGCTATTCTACTCAACAAAGAAAAAACATTACAAGTTGTCAAGTTTTTTTATTTGATTTATATAAATTGAAATCTGATATCAGTTCCTGCTTAACCTGTCTCTATGGTTTTATTTCCTGCATTTTTAACAGGAGAATGTTAGGACTATGGACACTTGTCTGTCACCAGAATTAAGAAACAATTTAATTAACTATTTTAAATAAAAAGAGCATTCTACTTCTTAGAAATGTAGTTGCAGTTTTCATTTATTCTATAGAGTAAGGTAAAAGGTGACATTATATATTTGTCCATGATGCAACGTGATCTTCTGTGTTTTAGTAATGAAAAGTTCCGCTGTTATGGTAATACAAGACATTATTTGACACTAATAAGCAAACATTCCCCGTGTTACCATAACAACAGAATATCTCATTAGTAAATGGGAGATCAAGCTGAAAATTCATTTTGATTTTTTTTACATTTCTTTTGTTTTGCATTTGTAGGTTTTTACTTTTAATGATTTAAAAAGAATGTAATAGTAGGCAAAGTTTGATAAATAGAATAAGATAAAAATATTTCTTAAAACCCCTGAAAAGTAACATCTAGTTATCATCTCTATAGATCTCATTAACATTAACACCAGCATTCTTAAGGACAGATCAATCAGCTGACTTCATTCCTGAAACAATATATTTAGATAAACAAAACAAAAGATCAAAGACCCTGTACCAAAGTGAAGGACAGTCCTACTTTCATTCACAGTACTTCCCAATCACTTACCAACCTAGGAAAAAAGGACTTTGAGGTCAGTTCTCTCTACCCTTTTGTCACAAAGAGGGACAAGCTGATTCACTCCTCTAACTACCAAAAACCTAATGAGGACAACTGCCTGCTACAAAGAAGAAGGTGGATTACACTTTCTCTCGCTGTTCCAACATACCACAAACTACAAACTCTGTTGCACAAGAAGGATACAATTCATATTTTTTTTTGTCTTTTTACCCCAAGCAAGGTGATAATGTCACTAAGATGCAAGGTGTTACTGGAAGTGAAAGAGAATGGGAAAACTTTAATCAGGAGAAAAAGCAATAAAAGAACATAATTCAGGAAAACAGAAAATAGCAATTGGTGTTTCATTTAAATTTTTAAAGATTGTAGGTGGGAGGGAAGCAAGAAACAAAAAGCGTTCCGCAGGTGAGAAGCACAAAAAAGAAACTATTAGAATAGAACATACAGCTACCTCTAGCTAGTTCAACAGTAAAATGGTGAGACCTAGTTGCCAATCTAGTAGAATGTTTAAATTCATAGTGTCAAGTCAACAAAGAGAAAAGGAAATATTTGTAGAAAAAGCAAAAAGAAGCCACATTACAGAAATGAGAAAGTGACCGAAGTCGAGATACCAGGTCAGGATTGATTATATTACAGACTTATCTTGGATAGAGATCTGGAGGAACCCCCACTATTAATGTGAAAGGAATTAGAAGTGTATTTGTTCTACACGACCTTCATTACATGATTTGTTAAGAACAATTGGATTAAGCCAAATATTTATCCAGAGGCACCATAGCTCTTGAGCTTGTGGAAAAGTCCAGCATGCTAAACCCTGTCAAACAGCCTGAGAATTGTTGTTATCTGAAGCTAAGAAAATTAACTTTTCAAAATATTTGTCTATATTTCTGAGATGTATTGTAACTACACTATTTACATTGTTCAGACCGTTGTCCACATCTTTATTGACATATTCACAACATTTCAGCTGTTGTATGCTCCGGCCTTCTTCAGGTGATATACATTGGAATTTTTAACTGCATCCTTGAAGACACATGGCTTAGTGGATAAAAGCATTGGTTGATTTAACCCACAAGAGTTGTGAGTTCAATACCTGGCCACAGCAGAGGGAACAAAAACTTGGAGAGTTGAGTTATTAAAGGGAATTAATTGAAACTGAGATATCCAAAAAAGGCATGGCATGTGGAATTAGAACAATCTACCCATCATGGATAAAATAAAGGGTTCGTTTTGAAATTTCACCATATATCATCATATATCACCTGAAGAAGGCTGGAGTGTACAATGGCCAAAACGTAATATAGCAATAAAGATGAGGACAACAGTCTGAACAATGTAAATAGTGTAAATAGTTCCAAAACAATGTTCGTTCAGCATTCATTCATTTTGAATGTAAAAGCCAATATTTTGCACCAATCTCCATAAAAACATTTTTGTATCATGTGATACTAGAGTTAATTGTATGTATAAAAATTTGCATGCAGAAAATATAATTAATGCAATTGAAAAATTATTTAAATACTGTCGTCATTTTTCAACAGTCTGAGTAAACTAGTTAACTCTATGTGTATATATATATATATATATATATATATATATATATATATATATATATATGTAGTGGTGGCATCTTACTGGTTCACACTGGTTCATATAAACTGATTCTTAAAGTTATAAAAACTTAGTGAACAGGTTGTTGGATTATCCCAAAATAATCTCATATATTAATAGTCAATGGTCTAGGTAAAATGTTAGTTACGCTATACTTGTGTGCGTGCCTAGTGAAACTCTAATAGACACATGCCTCTTACCATTTTGAAGTTCAAATCTTCTAGTTATAAATTTGATAGGTCTTCCATTGGTTCTTTGGGACTGCAGTGATTCATTTTGAATGTGGCTAAGAAACCATAACACAGCTGATGACACAAAAAGTCATCATGAGTCAATGAGTCAAAAAGCATCATACATCTGAACAGAAATATGATGAGAACAGAATTTCAATCTGGAAATATCTTAATAAATAAATGTTTTCTATTAAATTATCAAAATAGTTTATTTCTTATTGATACTATAAAGTGAAAATTGTTTCCATTCTCAGAATGAAAAGAAAATAAGCAGAATAAGTTCCTTAAGATTATCTGCCTTTATAGAAGCGGTTACTGGAAATTTAAGATGCCACCACTGTGTATATATATATATGTGTGTGTGTGTGTGTGTGTGTGTGTGTGTGTGTGTGTAAATATTCTCAGATAGAGTGTATCTGTAGAAGAGACAAAATGAATAAAAAGAGACAAAAGGAAACCTATTCTTAGTCAACGTATTTTGTCCTCTGAGGACAAAACTCGTCAGCTAAAAATAGTTTTTCCTCTTGTTTTTATCTCTCTCTCTCTCTCTCTCTCTCTCTCTATATATATATATATATATATATATATATATATATGTTATACTCTGCTTCAAATTAGATCTAAAATTTCTCTCCATTTGATCTTATACAGAATTAAATTATTCTGAATAAATATTGAGATTTTATTATTTATTTTGGAATTCTTGAGATAAAGAATTATCATCATCATATGTGTCTCCATTCAAACAAGTATACAGGTCTTGGTTGTAACACTGACATTTCAGACATTGTACCTGTTGATTTGTCCTGGATTTTATTTGCATAATAAATTTACAAACAAGGAAGATTAATATAATTTGTTTATTTTTGAATCAATGTTTTCGTAAGCATTTGCATAAACGCCATAGAACCTTTTTTGAGATAAAATTGCTTCTGAGATAAATCCATTAACCAGGATATTTACTAGGCTTGTTGGAAGTACATAGACTGATGAGATAAAATATTATGACCAGTTACATGTAGCAAGAAAAACAGTTACATGTAGCAAGAAAAACAGTTACATGTAGCAAGAAAAACAGTTACATGTAGCAAGAAAAACAGTTACTGTCTCATAACAACTACACATATTACGGTTAGAGGTATTTAATTTTGATGCACTGAATGTTGCAATTATAGACAACAAGAAAGATTTGAATGACTTTGTTAAGTAAATTAACAGAAGCTTTCATGGAGGAGTATGAACCAACTGAAGGGCAATTATGGCCCAAACAGCAGATAATTTTAATCAAGGTGAAGAAATGAAGAAATGTATCAGAACAAACAACTTTAGTTTTGTACAGGCCTCAATTAGAGTACCCAATATAATCAATGTCCATCACTGAAAGCATCTTCAATTAGGATACAAGCATTAGAACTAAAAGTTGTATCAATAGAAGTTCACCTGGTATGATGAGTTTCACTTTCTCCTGGCTAAGGTGCATGTTCATCATTATCTCTAGGAAGTGATTGCATCAGGATTTATTGTCTGGTAAAACGATAAGTCCAATGAAGTAGTATGACTTGCAAAACTTTCTGCTGCCATTATTCTGTTGTAATGATAGAAAAATAAATAATATTAATGAGACCAAAATTTTACCATCTCTAAAAATAGGTGTATATTTAGAATCACTAGGCCATAAAGTCATATTTCGACCAACCAATCAGAAGCTGTCTTGACCAGGATATGAACATCATATTCTAGCAAGCAAATTTGAAAGATATGTTTTCAGCCAAGATATAAGGTTACTGATTGTGGACCAATCAGAAGTTAAGTAGCAGCTTGAAGCAGAACTTTAGATCTGCAATGGAAGAGATGAGATGGAAAATCAACCTAAATCGGTTAATTCATTTTATCAATTCTCCAATGATGCGGTCATTGTAACCTGTCCAGAGCCAAAATTCAACACTTATGCATGAGCTACACAGTCTTGTGTAGCATTATACAATACTTACATTCTCCTACCACTGGTGACTAATAAGCTCACACAGTCCTGCATTGACACTAAAACATAATTACTTCCTTCACCTATTTTAAGGAAAACAAGGATAACCTTGACCACCCACCATACTGTTATCAGGTTCTATTTTTTATATGGAAGGTACTTTGTAATATACCACAACATCATTAAAAAATAAGTAAACCTTCTTCAAGACAACAATCTTCTATGATGATAACAGTTGTAACAATACGATTTCTCACATGTCCTTAGGATATAAGTAGATAACTTCCTTTTCCTTTTAAGTCAATTTGATTACTAGAATTTCCTAGGAATTTTGTCTCCAGTCCCCTTAATTACCAGAATTTTCAGGATTCCTGTCTCTGGCCTGCTTTTGAATTGGCAAACATAAAATTTTGTTAAAGATTTTAAATGATCTTAAAAGTAGAATCCTTTAAAAACTGACAACCCATCCAGCTTTGGTCTACTTTTCTGGAACACAAGTGGACGGATAGGGGGTGGAACTCCCCAGCCAGTATCCATATAAGCAGAGAGAAGCAGGAAGTCAGCAGTAAGTGAGTAGGTGACCAGCAGTGAGAAAGGAACCAGCAAGCAGGGAGAAATCAGCAGTTGCCTAGATGGTCAATGAATGTAAGTGTCCTCTTTCTGTGAGCAGTGAGATAGCAGTCCACTTCCCAAAGCTGAAGGAAGAATACCACAGTTAAGTTAGAACTTGTATTGTTGCTATTTCCCAACCAGTGTCTTGAAAACATTTGTTGTTATTTGTTGAATTCAATCATGGCCAAGGAGACAAACCTGTGAACATAGGGAGTCGGGTGTATATGCAAACACAGCCAACCTTGGATTTATCACAATTGTGAAGTGAATGACGTGCAGAGATCATCGACACACAGTATCTTTCAGCAGAATAATACACATTGCATGAATTGTAAGGAAATGATTTCAGGAAGACTTCACTATGCTGTTCTGGTCATCAAGCTACCCAGATATTACTTCCAGTGTACACTTTAAGGGATGCTTGGGCACAAGTTTTCTTTAAATAGTCTGGATTTTACTTATATTTTGTATTGAGCATAATTAGGTCAAAGTTTTGTACAAAGAGTTTGCCAATCTAACTCTGGTTGTTTACTTGATTTGAACATGCTTACATAACATTTATATATTTATTTCAACTGAAGTATAAAGATCTGCACTAGAGTTAGCAAAAGCAAGAAAAGAAAAATATTTTAAGACATTGTTATATACAATGGGGAAATGGTAAGTAGTAGTTATAATAGATTATTAAAAAAAATTTTCTCAGAACTGCCAAAAAGAATTTTTTTTTATCATTAAAAAAATGAGTGCATATTGTACAATACTGCTTGTCTTAAATATACTTTGATACTGGGAATTGTAATTCTAATGGTGTGACAATTTCAGTGATTCAAAATGACAAATCACTTACAGTTTTTAAACTATTATAAAGTTGTATAAAAATAACTGTGGAATGAATAAATAAATAAATAAAAATAAATAACAAGACAAAAAACTTTTCACAATCTCTAAAAATAGACAGATAATAAAAATCACCAGGCAAACAAAGCCATAGTTCAACCATCCAATCAGAAAGCTTTCACAGCCATCTACAATGGGGAAATGAGAAGTAGAAATTATAATAGATTATTTTAAAAGTTTTTTTTCCTCAGAAATGCCTAAAAGGAATTTTTCTGACCATTAAAAAATAAATGCATATTGTAGAATGCTTCTTATTTTAAATATACTTTAATATTGGCAATTGTCATTCTGGTGGTGCAACAATTTCAGTGATTCAAAATGACAAATCACTTACAGTTTATTTACACTACTTACATTGTTTGGATTGTTATCCTCACCTTCGTTACCATATTCACAATGTTTCAGCTGTTGCACACTCTAGCCATCTTCAGGTGATTAGAATTTCAAACTGGACCCTTTAATGTCGTCAGCTAGTTATGTAAATGTCATATTTCATCTCTGGGTATATTATGATGACCAAGCATCATAAAATGGACAAAATTAATTTATCAATTCAGCTGAAACATTGTGAATATGGCAACAAAGATGAGGACAATAGTCTGAACAATGTAAATAGTGTAAATAATTATAATACCTCATCTCAGAAATATAGACTTACAGTTTTTATATCATTATGAAGTTGTATAAATATAATTGTGGGGATCGATAAATAAATAAATAAATAAATAAAAATAAATAACAAGTCCAAAATTTTTAACCCTCTCGAAAAATAGATAATATAAATTGCCAGGCAAACAAAGGCATAGTTTGAGCAACCAATCAGAACGCTTCCACAGCCAAGATATTAAAAATGAAATAAACAAATAATAACAAGGAGACCAAAATTCCCCCAGCTCTAAAACCAATCAGAAAACTTTCACAACTAGGATATAAGACTTGGAGCAAATGATAAGGAGAGCAGCAATTTTCAAAGTGGATTTATCGGTGTATATATAAACACATGGAAAATCAACCAAAACTAGAGTTGATAAATTCATTTTGTCCAGCCTCCAATGTTGTGGTCATTGTAACATACCCAGAAATGAAATATGACATTTGCATGACAAGCTGGCAACATTAGACAGCTAAACCATCTTTGCTATCTTAAAAAAAAAACATACTTTCCTTCACCACATTGTCAATCAGCAGCTTTGGATATATATGTATATACATATGTATATTTGTTTACTTCCTCCTGGACTATTTCTCTCTCATATGTGCCAGGACTTTTACATTTGAACTTTTGAAACATTCAACTTTCACCTTAGCATTCTGTATTATTATATTGTGTTATATAAATATTTATTTTGCATTTATCAACATTCTGAGCATTTTCCTTTAATCATTACACAAAGCATCCAAATCCAATTATACTGATATATGGTGGGACCAGATATTCTCATGTAATGGTGGTGATGGGGGGGGGGGGGTGATAAATAGAAGAAAGATTTATTCTCCCATTTACATTTCCCCCATTAAGGGCATTATTATATCCATGCTATAATAATGCCATACTTCACAGATGGAACAGAATGGCTGAAACGAAAAGGAGTGACAAACATGCTTTGTTCTCAGAGAGACTTTTATATACTAAAACATACACAAAACTATATATACATATATACATGTGCAGCCCATGTGGAAAATAATATATCACATACATCTACACAGCAAAGCAATGTGTAAGGAGAGACAAACGGTAGGATCTTACATATAACATGAAAATACTACTATGTCTGAAGAAGCCAGTTTTAGGACTCCAGATTCAAATGGGCTGGATTCATCTATTTCCCAGGCAAGGACATATATGTCATAAATGGGAAACAGTAAGTCTTGGGTTTTCCCAGATTGAGGACTGTGAGCTGGAATTTCATTCTATATTTGAGAAAGATATATTACTAATGGGAAATGGCACCATGGACTTGTAAACTGCTGAACAGACAGGTTTAGACTCTGCCTGATCCATGGGAGGGTCCCAGGATAAAGAAAGCAATTGTTTGGTTGGACCATTGTAAACAAACTGAAAATTGACTGCTGCTTTAGTCCCTGTATCAAGTGACGTCATTAAGCAGCCATCACGTGACCCATGTGACATTTCCACCACAGGGAGATAAGTATGTTCTCTATCCCTACAGTCATAAGATAAACAACTCGTCCATAACTGATAACCTCTTAAATACCACATAATAACTGTTAATCAACATGAAGTTGTCTCTATTGTACCTTCTCCATGAGTGAAGTACAATTGAGGTGGAAACGCGGGGGTAGCTATTATTAGTTATCACCATGTGGTTTTCGGAGGTTGCTAAATTAATTCTTTCTCCCCACACACGTCTTGTTGGAGTCATTTATTCAAATTTACAATAACACTTTGTCTATGATTTGGAAAGATTCATTATTTTTCAAAGAGATTTTTTGAGAACTGAACCAGCACAGAGAAATTATGACATATAAATAAAACAAGCAGAATGGAATGACAAGAAACTAGAGGATCTTACTTGTAATATTTCTCAAAGTGAAAAGTGGCAGGTTGGTGGTATATTCTAAAATCTTTGACATACCATGTAAGCTTTTCTTTTCTCCCTACTTCTGTGGGCTTGAGATGACATCTAGTGGCTTAGAAGCCTATCATCAGTGATTGGCATGGGCAGACATGTCTTGTCTCTACATGTGTTAAATAGCAACTCCCTTTTATCACCCCATGAACTCCTGTCAATTATACACTATCATGTGAGCCTCATGACTTCATTTTAACCAAAGGAAGATAAACACTCTTTGCATTCCTAAAATAATAATTTTTTTTTAGATAAAGCTATTGGAAAACTGATACGTATTCTATAAATCTTTGTTTTTGGCATAGCAATGTATTATTTTCCAAGCTTCATCTTGAGAATTCTTTCAGTGATTTGCTTAACACTTCTGCTGTAGACATCTTTACTAAATTTATATTGTCTGCTATCAAAGTATATATATATATATATATATATATATATATGATTCCTTCGCTACATAAGAGTTCTCATGTTTCAAAAGCGAGAGCCGAGACACTCAATATAATTTTTGAAATTAAGTTGAATTAAGGTGCCTGGTCTCGCATCCTCGTCAAGCGAGAATTTGGTAATAAGCTATTTGGTATTTGGGAATACCAATGCACCATCTCATCCATTGAGAGTCCTAACACTGACAGGATATACTATGGGTCAACGAAGAATAAATTTAAAATTAGATGGAGACAACACAAGAGCTCGTTCAACAATATCCAAAATAGAAATCAGACATCTCTATCCCAATACTACTGGCATTTAAAAGAAACGAATAAAACACCGAAAGTAAAATGGAAAATAATAGATAGAACAAGAACTCATAAGACTTGGGACGAACCATGCCCTTTATGCCTACATGAAAAACTACACATCATTAAGTTTCTAAATAATGAAAAGTTATTAAACCATAGACAGGAGTTAACGTTTTTTTGCTGACATCAACAAATTTTCACATTAAATAATTAACAAAAAAAACAACAACATATAAACAAATAAATTCTATAGTTTAATAAAAGCCTTAAAAGCTCAGCCCAATCATTAAATAGAAAAACCCTTTGTGGAGTCATCAAAAAAACAAATTATAATCCTTTTCAACATGTTTGTAAAAGAAAATAGCCATTCGAATAAACAAATAAATATATATATATATATATATATATATATATATATATATATATATATATGAAGAGGTTTTTATTACTAAAAGGTATTGATCCACCTATATTTTATAAATACATTCTGAGAAATGAGCATTAAGACACAATGACCCTATTTTAAAAATGATACTTAATATTAGTATATGATATTTTACTATGAGTTTTTATTATCAACCAACTATAATTAAAAAAAAAAGCATATTTTTTCATGTTTTCAGCTTTGTAATAATGCTGATATTCCTGAAATTCTTTATGTAGTGTTATTGTAGAATTTTATTATCAAGAAACAATTAACATTTAGTCATAATTCTGTCTCTTTGGCACTCATGCAGACCCGTAGCTAAAGACACTGGAAAAATGATCTGTTCCCTGTACCGCTGATTGTGCTATCATCTACTTTTACAAGAGCCAGATCAGGCCTAGAATGGAGTACTGCTGTCATATTCGGGAAGGACCTGACCATTCCTCACTTTCCAGTCTTGATAGAGGCGTCTCCGTGTTCTTGTGAGTGACAAATTATTTTCCAACTTTGGAAGCTTTTTAAAACAATAACAGTTTCCAAAATAGTATATAGTAATACCTGTGTCAAGGGGAAAACATCTTCTTGACACACCTTTTTTTTTCAGCTATAAATGTTAAACTTTGCCACCTTTTTTTTATAAATCTAGACTTATAGTATTTATGTCTGTAGACAATATTTTTTTTAATCATTTCATCCAAGCAAGGCAATAAAGTCCCTAACATACAAGTTATTGAGAGTTAAGGAAACTGAGAAAATGTTATTGAGGAGAGAGAGGGCAATAAAAGAACAAGATCCAAGGAGACAGATGACAATTGATGTTGAATTTAAATTTTTGAACATTGTACTTGACAGGAAAGTAATAAACCAGAAGAGAGTTCCAAGAAGTGAAAAAGAAGAAACTGTTAGCATAGAATTTATGATTACATCTATCAAATTCAACTGTAAAATGATGAGACCTAGTTGCCAATCTAGTAATGCATTTAAGTTTTAAGTCGAGGTTCCAAAGAGGAAATGCTCATTAGAACAATTACAATGAAAGTATTTATAGAAAGGCACAGGGAAGCTGTTACAGTAATATGAAAATGACTGATGCTGAGAATGTTTTAGAAGTCATAGTCTTTCAATCACTTCAACTTTGTTTTAGTCTGATTGGTAAGATTTGCAACACCTGTCACATAAACTTATGCATCATTCATGATACATTTTTTTGTTTCATACAAGACCATGTTTGTGAAGCATATTATGGGAAGCAGATATATTTTAGAGTTTTCAATAGAGTAGGCATTAGTAGTCAATATCAAAATAAATTGGTGATCAGTCTATGACATACAATGAATGCAGAATCTACAATGTCTTTTAATTGACTCTTTATAAATCTTTTGCTGACACACCCATCATTGAGCAAGAGTTAGTAAATTAGTCTTACAAGTAATTGCTAGTGAATGTTTCATTGTTTCATGACGGTGACATTGTGTTAAAATTAGCTGCTCTCTCCATTCTTAACATCTGATTACTACAACACTTTCTCTCACACACACACATTTGTGGTGGACTCTGCTTAAGTTCTAATTAATAAGACAATTGACTTGAGGAACTCCTTTAGTAGAATGAACTACAATTTAATATTTTGATGTTTACCACACACACACACACACACATATATATATATGCATGATTTGGTTTCAATCATGTAGTTGTGTGATACTGAAGTTTACCAAGACCATGTGAGAGAAAATTTTGGTATTTTTCTTTCAGTTTTTCTTTCAGTTTTCCTTTCTTTATAGCAGCAGCTAGCAAAATGGGTTGTAAGCATCAAGTGATATTTAAAAGCATCTTTCAAATATGTACAAGCATTTTTAAAAATGAATAGAAATAAGAACAAGAAATGTTAGAAAAAATATTTTTTTATTAATTTCAAAACACTATATTACTGTTTGGAATTTCCAGGTTCAGAACAGGTGGCTCAAATCTTCTATGATTTTCTTGGCCTAGCAACAAGTAGCCACCTTGACCCTTCAATATTTTTTAGGCCGCATACCTACACGACTCATCCTGGCAGCCTGAGGGCTAATGACACCATGACTCTCTTCACCAATCAACACCTAGATCTTCTGGAAATACTCAGGTTAAGGATGAAATCTGTTAAATCTTTTGTCATGAGGACCATGCAAGGCCTATTTAAGGGGCTCAAAAAACTCATGAATGAAGCCTAATATTACTACCTTCACAACATTATGTCATTCCAGCTCAAATTCCTGGTCCGGTGTGAAGAGTGAGCAACTCCAAATTCAAACCCACCTTATTACCAGTGATTCCAGAGACACCAAATTCACAGCCACATCCAGCTGCTAAACTTCAAGACCCAAGAAACCCTTGGTCCAAATACAACAGTGATATGGGAAGGCTCCTTTAAAAGTAAAGTATTGTTTCTCTTATCCCATTTTATATCTTTGGAACCTTTCGGGTATTTACCCTTTTTATGTAAATTAAGAATATTGAATAATATTGCATTTGTTTACATATGTTCAGGAATTTACTCGTTTATTTTTACAACCATTTAATATTGTTCTTCTTTGAAAGCATGTTTCTGCCCCTCAAGGTTAATTTGATTTATGTTGTGTTGTTTGTAGTGGAAAGAAAATGTTTTAATTTTTATAATGTACATTAATGTAATCATCTATTCCTTATTTCATCAATCTCTTTTATTTGCTTAAAATTTAATATTTTCAGTAAACAATACACTAATTTAGTAGGTATCACAGATGAAAATTTCAAACAGGGACTAGGTGTTATCTGATTGCATCTTTTTAATCTACATGATTAAAGAAACTTAGCAATTTTTATTTTATCAAAATATCTCAAACTGTTTAATTTTGGCAGATTTATTTTTATTTTTACACATGTGCTCCAATTTTTTTGTCTATTTATGAATTAGGACAAAATACCATATTTGAACTCCTATATTTTAAAAAGCAATTAAGAACAACAGTTAAAATTATACTAGCTTGTTAGGTACCTAACAAAGAAATTAATAATAAAATTACAGATAGTATCATTGCATATTTCTTAAATAAATTCAGTCTGAATATGAAAATTTTATAAATCAAAACTTCTGCAACGACGTGCAAACAACTCATAACCTGAAGTTTGACATTTCATAAAACCCACATAAGACCCACATTCATCCCAAATTTCAAATATCACATTATGACTATACCAGTAACATGCCTAATTTTTGGAGGATTGATAGAATGGATATATTCTGGATTATTCCACTTCAAAATTGAAAAAATTGCTTTTTAACCTTTTGTCACAAGGTATTTGAAAGGCCGATTTTAGACTTGCTTCAATTGTGTCATAAAATGAATAATTCTTACACTAGAAACACCAAATTTCATATCTAGCCATTTCCGGGGGTGCCCTTTCCATTTATCATGGTTAAAATGGCCTAAAATCAACAGATTAGAATGTATATGGAGCAGATGCTGAACAAGTACAGTCCTCACTCAACATGTACAATTTCTGGACTGTAGAGAGAGAGAGAAGCTTAACACACGCCAAGCAATACCCGCTAATGAACATAAGAAAATAACAGAAAACTACCCATATCATGAAGTGGTATTCAACCACTAAATTTGTAAGTGAAATCATTAAAATAAAAATATTTTATCTGTCACAATTTGATCAAAAGGTTGAAGTTCTGACACATGTTAGTTCTGATTACTACGTAAGCGGTATGAAATCACCAAATTGTCTCAATTTTTAAACTGTAATGTTCCTCTCACATTATGCACATAAAAATAAACAACACAGACATAAAATTAACCAAATAAAGTCTTTTTTAAATTTTCAGTAATGGTGGGCTGGGTGTTGGTATACCTCTTCACTGAGTAGTCAAAAGTAAGTCTTGGCATACACTTCATACAATCCTTCCAAATAATCTAATTCAGGCACTACCCAAGTTCTTCTAGTCTGACTAGTATATCTTTGCTGGCGCATCCAGTTTATATAGTTCAAGTATGAGCCCATTTGTTACTTCCGCACATAAAAGCTTACGACCCAGCATTGGATCCGACAAAACACTGAGAATCAATCCAATACTCTCACATCTTTCACCTGTGAATCCCAAATTTGTTACCTCCTGGTACAATGCAGGACGATCCGTTTTTGGACAACTCTGAACTTCTGCTACAACTTTCTTAAT
Organism: Acanthosepion esculentum; assembly: GCA_964036315.1. NCBI lineage: Eukaryota > Metazoa > Mollusca > Cephalopoda > Sepiida > Sepiidae > Acanthosepion > Acanthosepion esculentum. Next base: position 31,276,655 of record OZ038497.1, on the reverse strand, counting down.
AAGGTCTACCCAACCCATCTGTTCTAAGGAAAGATTGGGAACAATTTATGTAGCCAAGTAATAGCAGAATCCCAGGTTTCCTGATACTTCTCTTTCAATGAATATATTTGAAGCAGCACCTTCTTGGACCATTCCACTTTAGACAAAGACATCTTCCTTCCACGTCCTTTTGTCATAAAACAACGTTGTAACTGATTCTGTACATCGTCATCTTCAAAAAGAAAAAAAAACGAATTTATCCCATTTTGTCAAAGTACTACTTAGTAGTCATCTACAAATTATGGTCTACGTTTTCTTACTGAATTTGAGTTTATTTGCAGTTCATAAAAAATTGCACTAAATACTGTTGGGGAACGGGCCCTGCGTATGATGGCATGTGTAATGGTTTAGCCATGTTTGTTGCGTGTTGAAGGGCTGTTCCCCACAATTATTTATTTTTGTTAGGAAAGGTGTGGAACTCATTAGCAATGGTGAAATACAAAAAGGAACATAGAGTTAAAAACATAACTCCACTTTCTGCTGCTCCATTCACTTGAGGAAAGTGGGAACTTACAGTGCTGTGTGTAAATTTATATTTGGATACAAAGTCACTGAAGCTTGTGCTTGTGAACTGAGTTCCATTGTCATTGATCACTTCATTCAGAATCCCTCATCTGGCAGACATATTTTTCAATTTACCAATTTTATTAGTTCTGGTAAGTGGATTGAAACAGGCTATTTCTATGTAGCATGAAAAATAGTTCATTGCTACAAGGTAATTTCATTCGTTAAATGTGAAGATATCTGTCCCTATCTTCTACCAAGGCTTCTCCGGTAATGGTGCCAGTTTTAATGATTCATAGGTGTTTAATGGACAGTACTGATTGTAAAATGTGCATCTTCAGATGTGGTCATTTTTAATAACCATTCTCATCAAATGGGCAACCTCTCTGAACAGTCAGTTTTCTATATCCCAACTATTTAGTACATATACCTTGAATATGTAATTTTTCCCATTATGTGTCATGGAAGTCTGGAATTTCTCTTTTCATGATAATGTGCCACCTGGGCTTCTAAATATTCCTTCTGCCAGTCTTAAAGGTGGTTTCTTCCAATGATTTTTGTATGTTTTGTGGCTTATTACTGTAATGTTCACTCCTTTGTCTATTTTAAACTTCAGGTGGCTACCACAAATCTTCAAATTAGTGAACCATGGTTGAGCATTTTATTTTTGTTTGTGAGTGAGCCTAAAAATATTCCTCACTTATGTCGTGTTTTATTTCCTGGATGTTACTTATTTTCATCCTATAACATATAGCAAAGTGGTTGCATTTTTTACAAGTTTTTCCTTTTGCTGGACACTGCCCCCAGTCATGTAGCCAGTTGCATCTGCTGTATTCTTTCCTAGATAATTTTCCTTCTGGTTTCAGTCTGAGAGTATTTTTTTAAATTTCCTCCTTTCATTCAGACCCCGTCAATGTTCTTTATCTGCCTTTCCTTCTGTTGTTTTCTGATTTGTTTGTAACTTCTCACCATTTCTAAGATCTTGTTGAGTCTCAAATCTGGAGTAAACTGAAGGCGTGTTCTGATAATGCTTTGTCCAGAAGTCCGATAATGAATCTGTCCTGTGTTTCTACATTCTTGTTGGTGACGTTACAAATATCTGCAAGTTCATATAATGCTCTCGCAAATGTTGTGACACATTCTCCGGGGCGTGGTGTTCCCAAGTGAAAAATGGCCTCTTTCTTCCTGCATTCTCTTCTTCTTGGGCATGAAGTGAACTTTGATTATTATTACAATTTCGAAGTCATTTTCATTTTCCTTCTTAGAAAATGTAACTGTTTTTAAAACATTTTCTGCTTCTTTGTCCATACAATATATTAGGGTAATTATTTGAATTGGCTGATTTTCCTTATACAATTTAGATGCAATTCGGAATCTTTCAAATCTTTGATGCCAACTTGGTCATGTGGAGAGATTAATAAAGATGAATTCTTCTGGCAGTTGAAGATTTATTACCTGTTTTTTTTTTCAAGAACCTCAGCTTGTTCTAGCCACTTCTGAAACCATGTTTTATCTTTTTAGTTGGGGTTGTTCATTTAAGGCTTTCTTACTTCTAACATGAGAACACGTCTGTTGGTTTTAACCATTTATTACCAAATAAGAAATACAACAATCAAACAAGGGCACACAACTCGTGATACCGGGATGTAACAAGGATCAGTAATGAACCACCATTACTGCTTAAAACACAAGTGTCTATCGAGTTTCCATTTTCTTTGTTAATAGTCTTTTTTTCTTGCTTTCCTTTGCTATCTTCTCTTGTAGTTTTTGCTATTTTCCTTCTGAGTCTTCTGTTAATACAATATCATCTCTGTATTGTGGGAACATTTTTATTATTATAAACGAAAATAAAATATAAATTAATAATAATAATGAAAATTATAAATAAAATAAAATAAAATTTCAACCTCATTTAAAATAAATTAAATAAATAAAAAAATAAAAATAATAAAATTGCTCCCAGCATGTAACAGGGACTGTTCCTGCCAGAAATACAAACATTCCACCAAGAGACATGAGATTGACTCTCTTTCACCAAGAACTGTCGGGATGACAACACATGCTTAAAAACCCTCCATGATAGGACTTGTGATATTATAGAGTGACTTACTCCCTTTTATAACAGGAACCTTATCACAATTGTAATGCAAAACACACAACAACAATACACAGAAATACATATATAAAATTGTATGAAATTACCATACAATTTACCATGTTTTTTTTTTATTGTCCATTTGTTTGTTCTGTTTTTCCTCATGAACACAAGCCCAAACTTATGACCACATGGTGTGAGTGAATATACCTCCACAGTATCTTGCATTGTTAAGATTATGGCCACCAATAATAAATCCTGATAGCTTTTCTAGTTCTCTTTGAATTGTCATAGTGTATAGAGTGAATAAATTTAATGAGAAAATGTTTTTGTGTCTTCCTTCTCTTTCTATATTTGTTTTACTTGTTCCTGGTAAATGTCGCAGATTATTTTTATATCTTTCCCATATAAATCCAGTTTTCCTATCAGTCCAAATAGATTTAATGATAGTAAAATAAATTAAATTTATGCACATATTGACATAGTTACTTGATATATTTAGAAAATAAGTGTTAAAGTTTGTATGTAAGTAAAAAACATACATCAAGGTTTGTAGTTGCACAAATGCTTCTATCCAATAAGAAAATATTTGTTTGACATGTGAAAAAAAAATGCTATTGTTGAAATCTTAATGGATATATATTTTAAAGTGTATGAACAATGTATAATGTTTGAGTACAAAATGTCTGTTGCGTGTTTCATAAAAAATGATGTAATTTTATGAGTATTATAGAGCAATATTATTGGAATGCCAATTGATTAACAAGGCTCAAAAGTGTTTACTATAGTTATAGTTCAAGAGAGTTTTATATATTTTTCAACCAATAAAATCCCATCAGATTTTTGAATAAACAATCATTACCAGGGCAAATACCATCAAAATATTGTTGTAAAACTACCATGTGTTATTTTTGGACCATTTATAAAATAATAATAATAACTCCTGTCACCACTCCCTCAAATTCAAGAAAAAGATTTTTACAAGCCAGTATGAAATTATTTTCTAACCAATGAAAGCCCTGTATTCCAGAAGTTCAAACCTATATGTGAAATTAGATTTTGTATCCCCTTATGGATATAAAAATAGAAGCATACTTCTTCTCAAAATAATTTCAGAGGCCAGTTTGATCTACATGTGCATACACACACACCCACACACAATGGAAGATACAACAACTAGCAGCTGCTAACTAAGGCCTTGTCCATGCATACAATAGAAGTGATTAACCAGCAACTGCCTACTAAGGCTTTGTCTAAAAACTCACAAACACATTAGGCTGACCATCATAAAATAAGCCTCTCAACACATTTCACAAAGCACTATGAACATTTAATTACTTTATAAAACAAACTTCACTGCAAGGAAAACTGAACATTTTATTGCTACTGTATATTTTTGAAAAGAATATATAAATGTTATTTCAACTGATGTTCTGCTTCTACTTTTCCTTCAGTGAATAACCGTTTTAATGTTTCATTTAAAGGGTGTCTTTTGTTGTTGTTGTTGTTGTTGTTAAATGTTTAGAATCCCAACTCTTGGATAGCTACAAAAACCTTGGTAGATGTATCTGAATAGGTGCCATTTTAGAGTGTGGTTTCCTTATTTTTATTTGTTGAAAAATGCTGCTTGGTTTGCACTGATAGGCCAGGAGATTTTATTTTAAAAATCTTTTGACACTTTGGTTGTATCTTTCTTTACAAATATGATCTTTGTTAATTTACAGTTTTGAAGTGACAGTGTTCGCTTCAAACACTATGCATTAGTATATACATGGATGAACACTGAAATTTCTAAAATCTATTAACAAAGAAGCTTTTTTTATATGGATATAACATGACAAACAAAGATAAATGAATGTATGTCATTCTGGATCAGTGTGCATGGCCCTTTTATACAATATCCCTCACAGTTTTTAAACAAAATCCACTTTGTAACACTTGTCAAATAGTCACCAAATATCTTCTAAACAAAAAAAACACATGATCAATCATTGGTGGGTACATTTGTAAGTTTTATTCTTAGAACTACAGAAACATGAATAGACCTGCTATTAAGTTCACATTAAATGTATACACTTATCTCTGTATTAATATGCTCATACTTACCTACTATGCTACATATTAACAACCCAAGATGCAAGTTATAAAGTGGAGATATCAACATCAAGTAAGTACAGAAGTTGAAATATCAGGGAAGTGCTTTAATAGAAGATGGAAAATGTGACACCAAAATCTGAGCACATGTTGGATGAGTGAAAGATGCCTTCCAGAAGCTAAGCAAAGTGCCGACAAACAGAAAAATTCCATTAAAAACAAAGAAACGGAGGGCTGGATTGCTATGTAGTATACTTCCTCTTAAATGACAGTGAATGCTGGACAATCTCCCCACAGATGAGGAGGAAACCGGAGTTAACAGAATTGATGTTCTACAGAAGGATACTGAGAATAACATGAATGCCACAAGCAAGCTTATCTTAAAGAAAAAGGAAACAAAAAGAACACATGCTCAGAATCAGAAAGAGAGAGCTGAAATTCCTTAGAAACATAATGAAGTAGGAGTGCTTGGAAAACTTAATCCTCAAATGGCCTATTGAGCACACGAGAGATAGGTAGAGGTAGTGAGATACCTGATGAAATTGTGTGAATGGAGGCTTGGCAAAGGGAGAAAAACTGCTAATGACCACGAGGGATAGGAAGATTTGGATAGTCATGATCACCAATGTCCTGAAGGGACATGGCACATAGAAGAAGATTAACGTTCCCTTTACTCCATTAAAACTTGATGATTGTACTGTCTGAAGTTAATTTTAAAATCTAGGGAACTACTAACAATTCTATGAAGATAGAAAATTATATTCTTCACTGATAATAAATATTGCCAAACTTTTGACAGAATTGCAATATGTATGTTGCAAGAAATATTAAGCTCAGGAGATTTTTCTGTTGTTTTTTTTTCTAATGCAAGGTGATGTAATGGAATAACCTGTCACCCTCATGAGTAACTACACTATAGGTAGTAACTACCTATAAGTATCGGTAAGTCAACAGACTAGAGTCTAGCTGGGATCTATTAGAGTTGGAAATTCGTCTCCAGCTGTGCTGGTCAAACTCTCTGCTTCCGGACAGGGATGATCCCCAGATGAGGCTATGTAGAAAGGAAGAGTCTTGTCTTGAGAAACAGCTACCCAACCCCATTTTATCCGAGTAGACTAAGACGAAAAAAGTCAATGGAGATCGTCAACACTATACTAGTGACTAGTGAGATACCACACATTAAATTTGGCTTTGTGCCACATCTGACCACATGGGGCGGTTGGTAGATATACTAGCTGGGATCTGTTGAGTACAACTCAGACTTACATGAGAACTACCGACATTCCAATAGTAGCACTCACTACTGAACTGACTTGTGATGATCGTGCGCATAACTGTTACCTTATTTCTTATTGTACTGGTTTTTACAATAAACCTTTACTTATTTTATCTACCATGTTTGTCAATTATATATTCCTATTAGCACAGAATATAACACAAGGTTATTGCAAATCAAATAAGTTACATTTATGAGGTTAATCAAAGAATGTATAAGAAGTAAAATAAGAAGAATATTCTTAGAATATTCTTATAAGATGCAGTTCTTGAAAATTAAGAATAATGATGTTCAATCCATTATCCATTATAATATGAGGGGAAATCAAAAATTATCCACACTTTCACCATAAAAGATCTTTAGGTTTGTCACACTCTGTTATAACTATTGTGGTCATGGGACCAAAGTTTGAGCTTGATCATGCCAGTTTTCTTGCTGCTATTACAGTGTAAACATGGTTGCTGCACTAGCAGCGTGCACCAAAGAGCATTGATCTGATTTCTCTGGTCAGAAGGTGTGTCATGGGCTTAAATTCATCAGAGGCTATTAACACAATACAGTGACAGTATAGAAGTGTGTATGAGTGGATTGAGAAGTTTAAAGAAGTGGCCAAACAAGCGTGATGCACGAGGAAAGAACAGGTCACCTGTCAAGCTCTGCCACTGATAAGAAGGTTCTGCAAGTTTGAAAGGTGGTAAAGCAAACTGGTGAGTTATCATCAATGAGGTAGCAAGTTCTCTGCAGATTCAGATCACTGCTCTCTGTTCCTCCTTGATGCACACTGCTAGCAGAGTAGCCATGTTTACACTGTAAGAGCACCAAGAAAATTGGCATGATCAAACTCAAAATTTGATAACATGTCATTCGCAGAAGTTCTTATACACTTTGCTTATGAAATGAGTGCCATGGTCAGAAGATACAATACAGAGCATCTCCTGATGGCAGAGGAAGAATTGGTACAGTCCATGAGCCACATTGATTGCATGGTCTCTGGTGCAGGGAATGGCTGTGAGATGTTGGCCAAAGCTGTCCAAAATTGTTAAGATATAGCATTTTCCCTTTGAGGGTGGCATTGTGATGAAGTCTGTGTATACGACTTTGAAAGGTCTTTTGCCTCATTGTCTGCTGGCCCTGTTTGGACACTTGCTGTAATTCCCTTTGTGTCCAGTGCAGGTATTGCATGATTTGATGTATGCTGTAATGTCGCAGCTTTGAACTCCCACCAGTAGTTTGATGTGTGTGCATCAAGTAATACCAGAGTGGTTGATGCAGTCATGGGCTTGGTGGAGGTATTTGGTTCAGAGCTTGTATGGTATGACGAGTTTGGGCATATTTTGGGAGTCTTTTAGCATCAAAACAGATGTCTCCAGTTCTTGACAGAATTATTGTAAGTGTTTTGATAGATTACTACCCAGTGCTCACTGGGTTTTATCAGGTCTTATTTTTGCTACTAGCTCGGCTTTCAATCGTTTCATACGACCATCATCAGGTAGGAAATTAGGTAATAATAAGACCTGATAAAACCGGAATTTATAAACAAGGATCATACCATTCATTAATGGATTCGAGGTTGATTGTATTTTATTATTAAATATTGTTTGCGAGAGTGATTCTTGCCATATAATTAACTTCATTATTTGTTTTTCGTATGAATGATTTACGTTATATAAATTGAACACGCACCACATAATTGATATTAAAAAAAATAACCGATCCTACATGCGAATTCCTGATAATAACTGTGACATTACTCTAATTATTGAACAATTTAGTTCATGCCACCTTTACTACAAAAAGCCTACTTCTACAGTACAAGAACGCACAATTTTAAAATTAAAAAAATTCAACCTCAGCGTCGTGACTGCACGCTCCAAAATTATTCTTACAGTTAACAATATCACATTTCTAAAAAAACACTTCTTTCGGTTTGCACTATCTTTCGATGTCTCGTTATTACCTAGATTTAAAAACTTACCTAATTTCCTACCTGATGATGGTCGTATGAAACGATTGAAAGCTGAGCTAGTAGCAAAAATAAGACCTGATAAAACCGGAATTTATAAACATGGATCATACCATTCATTAACGGATTTGAGGTTGATTGTATTTTATTATTAAATATTGTTTGCGAGAGTGATTCTTGCCATATAATTAACTTCATTATTTGTTTTTCGTATGAATGATTTACGTTATATAAATTGAACACGCACCACATAATTGATATTAAAATATATATATATATATATATATATATATATATATATACATATACACACACACACACACACACACAAGTGAATAAAATGAAAATAATATAATATGCATAGAAATAATACCATGAATATTGTCAATAATAATGTTTGCTATTTATATAAATTTATAATTTTGCTTATTTATTTCTTTACATTGTTGTGGTATGCTAATATATATGCGACCATTTGTAGGTGTTTGTTTATTAACATGACCACATGATTTATATTTAATGTAAAATACCATAAAATAATAAACACAAGAAGGAACAGTTTTATAAAAACAACATTTATATTTATTTTTGTGTAATGATGTACATGCGTAAAGGTTACTATTTTGTTGGTGTTATGTCCCTTTGTCTGAATTAAAGTTTTACTGATGAACTGAAATATTTTTATCTGAGCTCACAAAAGTTGAATGAATTATAAAGCTGAGAAATGCTGAATAAACTTTTAGCTTTAGAAGAGTATTTCAAAGAGAAAAGTTCTTGTTGCTTGTTTGGAAATGCTTCGTATGTTTGTAATGCAGTTTGGAAAATTTTGTATGTACGTGTATGCGTGAATATATTTTAAACATCTGACCGCACATGGACGAGACGGGATCCTTTAAGGTTACATCTTTGCAGGAAAAGAAAAGAGAAGAGAGTGAGCTAGCTTGTGTCTGCTATTTATAATTAATGTAATCACGTGACAGGCTCCCAGGAAAATGGCGGGAAAACTTGATTTGGTCACGTGCTGGAAAAATATTTGTACATGGGCAGATTGCAATGCCCACTTGTTTGTTTATTGACCAATTAGAAGCTGATATTTCCTGAAAATCTGTATGAAGCTGGGTAAGCTTTTGATCCTCTTTTTTGCACAAATTTGTACAAAATTCAACATTGATAAGAAAGTGGTAGCAGGATGCTAAAACATTATATATTTACTAACTTTTTTTAATCATTTCACCTCAAGCAAGGCAATAAAGCCACTAAGATGCAAGGAGTTACTGAGTGTGAGAGAATATGAGAACTTACACATGTTATCAAAAAATAATGAAATATTTCAGTAATTTTGTAATTACATTGTATGTACGTAAAAGTTTTATATTACTTTTAGTTTTCATTCTCGTCTTGCATATATCCAATACAAGGGGTGTTAAAAAGTTCTTGGTCCAATGAAGGAAGTACGTTAGGAGAGGATATTTTCGGCATCTCCTACTTCTGGAATATTTAAACTAAATTTAAAACTCAAAAAGTAAAAAAAGACTACAAGTAATAATCCTCTGCCTTGTTGCTATTTTTATAAATGAAAACAAAACAACTATAAATAAAATTTTGAATTTATAATTTATATGTATTTTTAATTTTAGCATACCTAATTTTAAAGGTTATTATTTAAAAGTGTTCCTTTGAACACAGTATTTCTGGTATAAACAAAGCATTTTTAAATTTAAGAATCCACCACATAGATTTTTGAGTTTGACCAATAACTCATTGCTTTGGTCACGTTAAAAAGTGTTACAAACATATACACATTGCGTTGATACGAGGGAATGCTGAAGAATTCTTGCTTCGACAAACTACTTAAAAAAATTTAATGTTTCATTGTTCATATGGTCGAATTTTGAGAAGTGGGTCGGGCCGAAAGCTTTTTTCTTCGTATATGCGAATAACATTTATTTTTGGAATTAGTTTCATTTCTTAATTTTAAAAAAATCGAGTTTAATCTATATTTTTGTTGTTGTAGTGTACAAATATTTTCTTAAATAAATAAATATGAATTTTAAATTTATCCAAGAAAAAAAATCTACATGAAATTAGAAAAATAAAATAAATATACATACGCGCACTCGGCGCACATCATGTGAATTCACCGAAACGAAATTTAGCGACGAAACGAAATTAGTCATTGACACATTTCTCCTTTTCGTAATACACAAGCCGGCTGCTGTCTACTTCCTCTTGATCGTATTGCATCAGACTAGTCACTAGTAATAGTGTTGACGATCTCCATTGACTTTTTTCGTCTTAGTCTACTCGGATTATTACAGAACTATGTCTAACGTTGTACGGAATAAACGTTGTCAACCAGCATGGACTCCACCTGAGAACCAAACAGAGTCCGAACTTTATTTGTACAATAGCTTGACCCGAGAGAAAGAAAAGTTTATTCCCCAGAAAGGTAACACAGTATTATGGTACAGTTGTGGCCCAACTGTCTACGATGCATCACATATGGGCCACGCACGATCATATATCTCGTTTGATATTATGCGCCGGGTACTGGCCCACTACTTTAAATATGATGTTTTCTACTGTATGAATATTACCGATATCGACGATAAAATCATAAAAAGGGCCCGGCAAAACCACCTTCTGAAAGAGTACACGTCACAAAACAAGGATTCCTTTTCGTTGGTACTGGAAGATGTTAATAAGGCACTGACTGTTTATGTTTCGAAGACGGAAACCGAGAAAGACACCAATAAAAAGGCCATGATGGAAAAAATAATTGCTAATGTCCAGTCCATATTAACCTCAACTGGAGATCTCCCCGAGGAAACCCCTGATTGTGAAAAAAGTGACATGCTTCTTACTGCGGCGCAAGATATTCTAGCAGATTTTCTCGATAAGCAAAAAGGATCGGAGGTTCAGGAAAATGCAATTTTCTCTGAATTGCCTCAACATTGGGAAGAAGAATTCCACAAAGATATGGAAGCACTGAATGTATTACCGGCTGACTGCCTCACGAGAGTTAGTAAGTATGTTCCTGAAATTGTTGATTTCGTTCAAAAGATTATTGATAAAGAATTTGCCTACGAGTCTGGAGGATCTGTTTATTTTAATACATTGAAATTTAGTGATTCAGCAGACCATTTCTATGCCAAATTAGTCCCGGAGGCATTTGGTGACAAAGATGCCCTACAAGAGGGTGAAGGAGATCTGAGTATTTCTGAAGACAGACTATCGGAGAAAAGAAGTCCTAATGATTTTGCTTTATGGAAAGCATCGAAACCGGGGGAGCCAAGCTGGGAATCTCCATGGGGAAATGGAAGACCTGGTTGGCACATTGAATGCTCTGTCATGGCTAGTGCTATCCTTGGTGAGTCCTTGGATATTCACACAGGTGGAGTTGATCTTAAATTTCCTCACCATGATAATGAGCTGGCTCAGGCTGAAGCTTGCTTTGGTAATGATCACTGGGTTCGTTACTTTCTCCATTCTGGTCACTTGACCATCCAAGGATGTAAAATGTCTAAATCCCTGAAGAATTTCATCACAATCAAAGATGCATTGCAAAAGCACACTGCCTGCCAATTACGCTTTGCTTTTCTGCTTCATTCTTGGAAAGACACATTAGATTACAGTGATAATACTATGGAGATAGCCCTCACCTATGAAAGACACATAAACGAATTCTTCCTCACTGTCAAAGATGTGCTCCGCAATTTACCCAGTCATGGTTGTGCGTCTTTCAGCAAATGGAATGAGAGTGAAGTTGCTCTCAATCAAAAATACCATGATACACGAAGCCAAGTACATGTTGCTTTGTGTGACTCGATTGATACGAGGACTGCTTTGGAGAGCATTCGGGATCTTGTTACATCTACAAATCAGTATATTTCCAAGACAAGATTATCTAAGGAAAGCAATCGCATGCTTCTTGTTAACATTGCTGAATATATTACTGAAATGCTTCATATCTTTGGAGCAATCAAAAAAGATACAGTGATTGGTTTCACACAGGCTGGACTTGGAGTGGGTAACATGGAAGAAATGGTGATGCCTTATCTAACAGCTCTGTCTGAATTCCGAGAAACGGTGCGGCAATTAGCTCGTGAGAAAAAAGAGCCAAAAGAAATCCTTAAAGCTTGTGATAATCTCCGTGACATGATCTTACCTAACTTGGGTGTGCGTCTTGAGGACCTTGAGGGTCAGTCATCAGTCATCAAGTTAGTAGACAAAGAGACCTTAATGAAAGAGATGGAAGAGAAGGTAAAGATTGAGAAGAAAAAACAAATAGAGAAAGAACGTAAAAAGAAAGAGAAAGAAGAAGCAGAAGCAAGTCGTAATGCCCAGAGGAAGATTCCTCCATCAGAACTGTTTAAATCGGAAACAGATAAGTACTCTCAGTTTGACGATAATGGTATTCCGACTCATGATGCTACAGGTAAAGAACTTCCTAAATCAGCCTTGAAAAAATTACAAAAGCTTTATGATGCTCAAAAGAAAAAGTATGAAGCCTATTTAAATAGCAATGGCACTTCATAAATAAAGGAAAAAAAAAAGTTCAACTTTTCAATATACTGAAAGAATGCTTAAAAAAAAAAGTGGCCCAACTGTAAAAATATTCATTGTGGAATGAATGAGATTTGTTAAATGATAGTAAAAATATATTTTGCTTTAGTTTTATTTTTGTATTATTTAAATGCTATGACTACAAATTTGACATTTCTGTATTATTAATACAAAAATTAGTACTTTAATTTTTTTTGTTTTAAATTTTAAGGCAGCTTTTCTGCTTTCATTTATTTGGGATAAGTTTCTTTTTGTAACGGAATGCAAATCCCAGGTGTATTTACCTGGTCCTCCCCACTAAGGCAGGATGTGACACAATGTTGTTTTTACGTGGGGTGTGCCAATGTTTGCATATGGTCCAAGGACAAAAATTGCCCAATCTCCGCAACCATTGTCACACTAACATCAATGTTACACCAACCCCACTTCTTTTAGTGCCGTGAGGAAGGTGCTGCAGCAGGGTTGGAATACTCAAGACTGGGGAAGTCCTCCCATCTAAAATGAGGAGGACAGTATACTTCACTTCAAAAGCAAACTTCTGTGCCAGATGCAAATCCCAGGTGACATTCCATTATTATTATTATTGCTAGGTATAAATCCAGACACTATACAACAACTTATAAGGCACTTTTGTTAGCAATCTTGTCTTGCTAGATCAGTTGCGACTGAGTAGTGAGTTTGATCCATACTAGGTGCTCCATACTTTAAGTTTTGTGCTACACTTACTAAATTGCTATACACCAGCTTACAGATTTTTACTTCAATTTTTTATTAGCTTGTATGTAATTAAGTATATCTCAATTTGGTTACTATTTCAAGAATTTTTCATAAAAGAAACTTTTTTTCCTTAAAAAAAAAGAAAAAAAAAAGGTTGTTGCAGCATTTATTTATACTTCTTTTTTAAGCACATCTTTGTATCAAAAAACAAAAAAAAATAAATTTTGTTATTTGACTTTTTTTTGTATTTTGTTTTTTGCATTTTTAGCGTTTTAATTTAAACTGTATCCATGCATATTAAATTATTAATGCATTTTTGAGAATTTAATATTTTTTTCATTTCTGTCATGATGTGGTGATAAAAGACAATTTTTCTCAGTTTCAGTAAGTAAAGTATATTCACTTAGGATACAAACTTTTATTTAATTTTCAACCATTATATTTATTTCATTCAAAAAGTTAATTTAACAAATGTTTGTTTCCACTGTTCTACTATTCAACTCTTAGCTGAGGAAAGATGATATAAATTAATTTCTTTTCTCCCCTGCTATGGGTCTTAATAGTAGAATTCTGAATTCAAAACCGTATGTAACCCTGGCAAAATACTATGTAGCTAGGGAGAGGATTGTGACATTCACAATGACTATGTTCCTAACTACAGTTGGCTTTTCTTTTCCAGATTTCACTTCCTGGACCAGAAATATTATCTCAGGAAATGAAATGATCCCATTTTGTCTTCAGGGATCTTTTTTTCTCTCTTCTACAAAAAAATTCATTTTCACTTAATTTTGTCAGAAATAAAATTGCTCAAGTCAAATTACACTTGTAATATCTTCTAAAATCTTAAGTTCTCTAATGAGTAATAATCGTTTTTTATTGTTGAACTCCTTCTTTATGTTGCTTTTGCTGTTACCACAATGTTTTGGTTGATTCATTATGCAGCTTTTTTTCAGGTGTAAAATCCATAAAGGAAGAGGAGTCACTTTTTCTTTTTTCTTTTCAAACAGCATACAAATTGAAGAGCACACCCACATATACAAAACAAAACAAAACAAAACAAAAAAAAACCCACAGAAAATGACCTACATTTCTAAAAATGGACCAATTCAGTCAGTATATTTGCAACTAATTTCTAGAGGTAAGAAAAAAGAACTTTTGCTTTCCTTATGGATTACAAATCTGAAAAATGCTTTAAAATGCATCAGCCAGAGTTTGGTAAGAACAGCATTACAAAACTTATACAGTACCCCTCTAATCCTTGGTGACTACCTGGCAATACCAGGGGTTGTAAGCTTGGATGAGTAGGAGGTATAATGCCTTGGAATTGTTAATTGGTGAGCCAAGTTTCAATTTCTGTTAGGGTGTTATATTCACTTACACGCAAATACACTTGGGAAATGTATGACTCCATCTCTTCTCTAAGCTATGGGTTAATTAGTAATCATTATCGCTCAAAAAATTCTTACAAGCTAAAAAAGAACTACTTGACTTTAAATAACCTGCAAAGGGTTGATAAGTCATAAAAACAAAACAATCAATCTAATCCTTGTTTCTCAAATTATCATTTTAGAGTAATAAGTTACTGAAATAGGATGGAATATTAGAGTTTATAGACTTCAGCAGAATATTGTGACCAATGAATAACCATATAATAAATTCAAGGTTATAATATTTATTACACAGACTTATTCTTGTTATCAAATTGATATTTTCAGTTATAAAGGAAAACTGAAAGCATGACTTTTGTTCAAAGAATTCAAGTTGCCCATCATTTTTAAGGTATTATACAGACCTGTACAGACATGTCTTGCTGTGTAGGAAAACTAAAGTGTTCTCTGTTGATTATACAAAAGATATAAACATTACATTTCACAGGTGGAGAAAATTATTGATTAACTTTGTTTGTAATTTAGGCAAAAGGACACCATTGTCAAACTTCCATTTTCTCTGAGGACGATTCCTAAATTTTCTGCTGAAAAAAAAATGTAAACAAAATAAATGGTAAGTTTTTAATTTGTTTTTCTTTCTCTCGGCAGAAGATAAAAAATACTGAGAGGAAATATAATTATTAAACTTATTAAAAAAAAATACTTTAAATTAGTTTTGGTCGTTTTTATTATTTTTTGCTAAAAACTAAAAAATTTTTTTGTGTGTGTGTTTGGTCTTTTCTAGTAAGCCTGAGAACTCAAATTAACTTTGAAGTTATCAAAATTCTATGCACTGAATTTTATTGCTGTCACATTTATTCTGATGCTTTTACTATATATTTAGAGATTTTTAATAAAATACAAAGAAAAATCTGCAATGTTATTGGTCCTGACCTGGCAGCTTGGCTTCAGTCACTTTCCTATCACCATAATATAACTTCTGTGTCTTTTCTCTAAATATTTTCATGGTAATTGTTCTGACAAACTTTACTCTTTGGTACCTCTGAATTTAAGCGCACTACTAGATTGGCAGCTAGGTCTCATCATTTTACAGTTGAAATGACTAGATGTAATCGTAAGTACTATACTAAGTTTCTTCTCTTGCACTTTTCATGTGTGGAACTCTCTTCTAACCTCTTGCTTTCCAGTCAACTTTGATCTTCAAAAATTTAAATGCAATGCCAATCATTATCTTCTGTCTTTTTAATTTCTGTTCTTTTATTGTTCTCCTTAATGTTTTCCTTTTTCTTACATTCTCTCAGATTCAGTAGCCCCTTGCGTCTTAGTAGCTTTATTGCCTTGCTTGGAATGAATTGTTTAAAAAACAAAATTAACCTGGTCTATATAGAGTAATAAAGAGTAGTATGCTATTTGTAACAGCTGATCTTTTTACTTCTAATAAAGTAGCAGCAGCAGCTATTCACACAAATGTATCAATGCTCTTAACTCACCGAAAACTATAGAAAATTGGCTAACTTAGTTACTTCCAGTCCTGTATAATAGATTCTATTTATTTGATGATAAAATTGAATGGTTAGTCTACAGTAGCATTTCTCAAATCATACAAAAATACACTGGTGTTCTCTGAGATGAAGTTAGGTGATCCACAATGTAAAATAAACAGAGTCTTTATAAAAGTGGTTAGTGTGGCTGGTAAGTCAGGCTAGTATAAGCTGCAGCCAAGGGCCCCTCAAGCTTTTATAAAGCAGTGATTTTAATTTTCTAAATGTTATCACTTCTAAATAGTTTCATAAAGTGAAATATCAATATGAAAAACTTCTTTATTTTGATTGTTATAATGTTAGTTATAAAAATTTCTATTTTTATTTTTTTTACTACAGTTGTGTTCAAATAGGTATTAATTTGGTTTGCAATAAATAATAAAATAGTGGTATTTCTTAAAATGTTTTTAATGACAAACAAAAGTTAGCTATCCTAACTTATTTAAAGAACTTGCAATAAGTTTACTCCAAGTCATGCCACTAAAATATATCATAAAATAATATTCAAGACAGGTGCGTGGATAGAGGTTTGCTATGTCTGAAGGGGTGAGGGGTGGTCCCATAATTTCATTAGCCAAGGTGTCCAAAAAGCTTATGATCCAGCCCTGGGTAGAGGTTAGAAAATTATTTAAAGAGTCAAAAAGGTGTAAAATTAATTAACAAGGTGGTTTTAATTTCTAGGATGAGGAATTATTATTCTTTACACTATTTACATTCAGACTGTTGTTCTCATCTTTGTTGTTTTTATCACATTTCATAGATTAAAGGGTTCAGTTCAATACGCTCTGTAGGTTACCTGGATCGACATATACCTGAAGAAGACCAGAGAGCACAACAACCGAAACATTGTGATAACAACAACAAACATGGAGACAGTAGTCCGCATGTAAATAATGTAAGCAAGCATGGTTTTAATAAATTTGGTAGGGTTAAAAAATTTCCCACCTGCCTTCTGTTAAATATCTCGGATTAATTCACTGAAAACACACTGAAGATTATATTTGAAAAAGTAAAAAATATAAATTAAAATTCATAAAGTTCGTATATAACTGTCAGCTACAACCAGAGAAGATGCTGTTAGGTTTGAGGGTGGGTAGCAGGTACATGAAGACAGTCTGAACCATGTCTTTTTCTTAGTCGGCTATGTCTGCCAAAATACTTTTACGTATTCTGAAGTGCACTATGTATAGGAAAAGTTTGGAAATTATTTTTTACATGTTCTGATGCAACTTCTCTGAGGAAATATATATTTACTTGTAAATAGAACTGGTGCAAGGGTCTCACGCCCTCCCCATAATCTATGATAAGCCCCCTCCAATCTATGATATGGGCCACCAACTCTACTACATCTAAATTTTCATAAGGTAGTATTCATATAAAATATAAATTTTATTGTAACTTAATTATGTACAATAATGGATCATATGCAATACAGGTGAACAATTCAACTAGGAAAATTGAAAATAAATACAATGTACAGGGGTTGGACAAAATTGGAACAGGTGCAAAATCCACTCTTATGTTTCAAAGACTTATTATATTAAGAACTTTAACTAAAACTTTGTAATTGCTGGTTATATCTATTGTGAATATGTTTATTTATCTAATTTACTGTCTTTGTCTTATTTATTTTTAGAATTTAGTAAAATTTAAGCTAAATGCGTGACCTCACAGTTCGAAAAAAGGGCAAATTATTTGAGCTTGCATGGCAGGAGCCTCGATCAATAAGGTTGCTGAAATGTTTGGTTTTTCAAGAGCTACTATATCAAGAACTATGATGCAATTCGAGAAACAGGGCAAAACCTCAAGCAACCGTAGCAATTCGGGCTGGACTTGCAAACTTACTGACAGGGACTGACATGCATTGAAATTCAATGTGGCAAAAAAATCATTGGACTACTGCGACCAAAGTGACTGCTGAGTTGAATAATCATCTGAATAGTTCAGTTTCTATGAAAATTGTTCATTGTGAGCTCCATAAGGCTGGATATCATGGAAGAGCCGCTGTAAGGAAACCTCTTCTCTCCACTCACAACATTCAGAAGAGGTTGAAGTGGTGCAGAGATCACAATGCCTGGTCTGCAGACCAATGGAAGCAAGTCATATTCTCAGACGAGTCCAGTTTTTCTCTTTTCTCAACTTCAGGACGAGTTTATGTGTAGAGGCAGCCCAAAGAAGCTTTACAACCCTGACTGCCTTCTTCCAGCAGTGAAGTATAGAGATGGATCAGTGATATCATGGAAATGTCTTAGTTCAATAGTTGCCCTGCATGGTAGAATCAACAGCAAAGATTACCTGAACATTTTGGGAGATCATGTTCATCCAATGGCCCAGACTTTATTCCCTGATGGCGACTGCATCTTCCAAGATGATAATGCTCCAATACATACCGCTCGAGTGGTTAAGAATTGGTATGAAGAGCAGGAAAGTGAGCTAAAACACATGGAGTGGCCTCCCCAATCTCTAGATATCAATATTATTGAACATTTGTGGTGGATTTTGGAGCAACAAGTTAGGAACCGCTATCCTCCACCATCGTGTCTTAAAGAGCTGGAGCAGGTGTTAATGGAAGAATGGCTGAAAATTCCTCTGGATGAAGTCAGGAAGCTGTATGATTCCATTCTTAGACGTATTAAAGCTGTATGTGAGACTAAAGGAGGACCAACTCCATATTAAATAAATTTTCTTTGAATTTAACAAGTGTTTCAATTATTTTGTCCAACCCCTGTATCTAAATACAAATTAGAGATCATAATAGATCATTCCATCTTAAATAAATCAAAAATGTTTTGCAGTAATTTTAATATCAACTTGATATTTTTCTTCTTAAAAATTTGAATAATTTTAACACATTCAACATTATGGATGAAAAATAGTGAATTTCATATATAGCGTTTTTTCGAGACTTAGCATGAGCAAAACAAAATTCATGGATTTAGACAAAAAAAGAAGACCTCAGAATTATGTCAAAATTCATGAAAATTTTTCATCCTTTAATAGTCATTTGAGCTTAATTTAATTTGTAATGTATATAAATGTTGGTAGAAAAATAAGCAAATGTTAAGATAGCAGGAGTCACACAGCACTGCTCAGGGCCCCAATTAGGATCCCCGCCCTGGTTGGAAGTAGTACACACCAGTCCTGCTTGTAAGGATTAACTGATGAAAGCCAAAGCAAATGTTTAACATTTACTGCGGATTGTATTTTGATATTATAAAATTTGGTGGAAATTATCAAGCTTTACTTATTGTTTTCCAAATAAGAATTCTAAAATTAAATAATCAGCTTATGGCCACATCATGTTGAAACACTGCTTCCCATACGATCATTGAAGTAAAGCAATGTAGACTGGTCAGTACTTAGATGGATGACTACTTAGGAATACTAGGTGTAAGCTCGAATGTATTGATAGTGTAATGGATAATCACTCAGAGAGCCCATCTCTAATTCCAGTTAGGTTTGTTATATTCATTTACAAGCACATATCCTTAGGAAAGGTATGAATCCACCTCTTCTTCCCCCAGCTATGGGTTAATTAGTAAGAATTGTATCACTATTATCTAAAAAAAAAAAATAAATCTAATGTATACAATCTAAAAATATTTTCTAGCTTTAAATAACCAGCAAAGGGTTGATAATCAATAAAAAACCAAACTAAATCTAAAATGAAATTTCTTTTGTTTTGGTTATGTATTTTGTGCATCTATCTGAATTTAGTATTTTCAGTGAATTAATCTGAGATATTTAACAGGAGGTAGGTGGGAAATTTTTAACCCCACCAAATTTATTAAGACCATGCTTGCTTACATTATTTACATGCAAACTATTGCCCTCAATGTTTCGGTTGTTGTGCTCTCTGAAAATTATGGGGGCCCGCTCACCCTTTCAAACAGAACAACCCTCTAACTTTCCCACGCCTGTCTTGAATATTTTTTTTCTTATGATATATTTTAGTGACATAGCTTGGAGTAAACTTATTGCAAATCCTTTAAATAATTTCGAGTAGCTAACTTTTGTTTATCAATAAAAACACTCTTTAAGAAATACCACTATTTTATGATTTATTGCAAACCAAATTAATACCTATTTGAACACAACTGTAGTAAAAAAAAAAATAGAATTTTTATAACCAGTATTATAACAATCAAAATAAAGAAGTTTGTCATATTGATATCATTTCAGTTTATGAAATTGATAACATTTAGAAAATCAAAATCACTGCTTCATAAAAGCTTATCGGGTTATCTCCTCTTCGTTTCGTAACCCTTTCAACAGGGGTCTCTCTCTCCCGGGAGTATAAATACGGGTTGACCTTTCGCCTCTTTCTCTTTCCACGGCTTCGCACACGTGCGGCCAAAACTGCCTCTCCTGGGGCTGGCAACCTCGCACCACGTGCGAGGTACTGAAAAACTTTCTCTAACATATCCAATATGTGAACTCTAATACACAACCAGCGTTTCCCATATTCTGGGAACACGCTAAAACGAAATTCACAACCGTACGGACATTCAACATACACACAATAACTTTCCATACAGACACTAACGTTTTATTCATGTTTTAAATGATGTATTTGTAACTCATGTTTTAACCTGTTTGTTAATAATATATATTTGTTTTGTACATATATATCTGTCTTGTTCGTTTTATTTTGCTTTCTTTGGACTCCATCATAGTCCAACATTACTATGTAGCGGGACTGGCCAGCAGGAAGTCTTAGTCTAGAGATTTTATCCTCACATTAACCCGCCGGTCCCCTACAAGCTTGAGGAGCCCTAGACTGCAGCCTATACTAGCCTAAAGGATAATCTGGCCCATCCTTACCACTTTTATAAAGACCCTCCTGTTTATTTTACATTGAGAAACATTTTGACCCCCTCCCAATTATTAAGATCCCACCTTTGTATTAGGCACCGACAAGTGTTTATTTATTGTAGGTCTTTAGAAAATAGGATATGTCAATTTCAATTATGCCTGACAGTAAAAGAGTTTTAATGCATATCTAATGTAAGAAATTATGGTTAGTTTTAGATATGACTTAAGAATATGGTTTAACATTCAGAAAAAAATATTTGCCATTGGTTTTGAAAACGTTGATATTTTTTTTAACAATTTTAAGAGTTAAATTACTGAATTGGTATTATCACTATGTCACTTCCTTTGATGAATCATTTAACTTTAGCACAAATACATTTGAGACACTGAGTCTCTTATTGGACAAAATCTTTGACAAAGTTTAAAAAAATATCTGATAGACCAAACTTGGTGAACAATTAACATGTTGACTGCCAGAGGTCAATTACAAAATCTGACTTCAAACACTAACTTTATAACAGCCAAATTAGGCAATAAAAATTTTTTATAAGTTGATTTTATAGCTTCAACTGAAGTCTTAACATTGCTTTCAAACTAAAAGTAGTAATGCAAATAAACTCCTTGTTGGTGCCTGTAGATGAAAATGTATTAGAAAATGCTGTATAGTGAGTGTCTCCGGCTTAGATTTGGACTTAGTTGTCACAGTCTATTTGAGATGCATAACATGGGAGTGTTTTAAAGATAGTGGGAGCTTGTCCTCACTATCACACTCACCTAGTATAACCTTTGGAACATATATAATGTACATATACATATGTATGATTTAATATACTAATATCAGCTTCAAAACTCATGAACAACATTTTCTCAAAATGCTTGATAAATAATCTGTAAGTTGACTTTAATTTTTAGCTAAAAGTATCCTAAAAAACATGGACACTTGGTAACATTGGTTCTTTTATCACAAATTAACTTGTTCATAAGCATATGCCCTTTTGTTAATTCCTAACATGTGCCTTAATAATTCTCTACTTTGTAGTAATTTTCAGTCTGATCTTTGTAAAAATGTTTTCTGTAGAAATATTCACTAAACCATTGACAGATTTAAATTAATAAACTGCTCCACTTCTTTTCTGACAAAAACATCTTTTGAAAGTATCTGTTAGCAAAATTGATAATCAGTGATAATGTTTCATCTTGTAGATATTTCATTATGTCAAGTTTTAATCAAACAGAACATTATTTTCAAATGTTTCTACATTTGATTTTAAAACAATATTAAAAACAAAACATAAAAACTTTTTCACCATGATGTATTTTAATCATAAAATGTATTAAAAAAGTAAACTTATTAAAGAAAAAGTAACAATAAAAAATGTATTCAAATATGAAAAATATTAAATGATATACCCTTTTCCAAAGTTTTTTTTTCAATTGTATATAATTTTTTAATAGTTTTTTCTTCTCCCATATTGCTATGGTTTTATTCATCAAAAAACTGCTTTCATAGATGTGAAAATAAATGTATAATACATGGTTTGTAAGAAAGTTACTTTTGTATATAAGCGATATATTACTATTCTTTTCTGAAAGAAATTGAGCTAAATATTTGTTAATAGGAGATATTCAATTTTGATAAAATGTGAGAAATAAATCAAATATTTATGAGTTTATCAAGATATAAAAATTACCAATATATATTTTATATATATATATATATTTTTTTTTTTTTCTGAAAACTGAGAAGCTTAGGTAATGTGTAAATAATATTCAAATAAAAACATTTATTCTTGTAGATATATTTTAAAATAATTTTTAAAATAATTTTTTAATCATTATTTTCTTTTTTATTTACAAATTTTATATCTCAGGATTATTTATTCTAACTTATTTTTGTGAAAACCTTTTTCCAAAAATTTTGTTTTACTTTCACAGTGAATATTATTTAAACTTAGAAAAGATTTTTTTTTTTCATAAATTCTATTTAAGGTAGGAAATATACTATCATGTCATTTGACCAAATTGAAGAAATTTCAAATAAAATAATATATTACAATCTGTATCATGATGGCAGTCTCCCAAAGTCCATGGATGAGACATAAATGTTGAATAAGCTACATGAGGAAATGCCACTTTTAAACTTCCTTTTCATTAAGCCAAAATATCAGTGTTTTTGTTTTTCATGAAGTACAAAAGAATCATTCCCAGTGATAACTCTTAAGAATATAAACAAATTATCCTTGTATTTCTGAGAGAATTTAAATTCCATATGAAAATTTGTTACCGTTATCATATTTTGACATTTTTTTAAAAGCAGTATCTATGAAATCACACATCTATTAATGTTTTTATCAGATATTTTCTTTCATCTTTTATACACTGTAAAATATCTATATTTTTATATAAAAGTTACATTCAATAAAGTAAGAAAAGTCCAAGTGACTTATCCAGTTAGCCAAAAGTTTTGTATCAAAATGCTCATCAGGTCTAGATGTTTGATAAATCTATTGAAACTCATCAAGGTCAGATGTTTCATAACTTAAGTTCACAAGATTTAACAAACTGTGGGACATTTTGACATGAAACCCTCGAGATGGCTAACCACTTAAATCACTTGAACATTTCTTAATTTATTGATTATAGCTCTACTTATATGTTGAGCACTTTTTAGCAGAAGTTCTGCTAGTCTGAAAAAACACCTAAAACTCTCATAATTTTTACATATTTTTTCAGTTGTATTATTATTATTATTATAATAAAGTTATATAAAAGTTTGAAAAATGATTTTTGAATTTTCTGCAATTTTCTTAAGAGAATGCTGTCATTTTGATTTGAGCTTGTACTGTTTCAAATTGAACACTTTCAGGAGTGATTCCAATTTCTAGCAATTGAGCAAATACATGATTCAGATAAAGAGGATCAGGGTAACCATATCTGAAAAAAAAACCCAAAAAAACCCATTAGTGATGTATATAAAATAAAACACAAACATGTATTAAAGTTCGACTATTTTTAAATCCTTAATCTTAGGCATTTATGCAACACATAAATAAAAACAAAAATATTTGATATTAATGTAGGAGTTATGTGGCAGATAAAATAAATTTTATTACTTAAGTGTACAACTAAAGAAATATTACATTAACCAGAACAATAGTTTTACAATCATTGCTAACCCTTGCTGGCATCATTGTTTAATATAAAAGAAAGCTTTTAACCATATTGGAATTCATGTCTGCCCTTCTACCTTTGACCTATGGAAAATATTCATCCCAAATAAGGCAATAAATCCATTAAGATGAAAAGGGTTACTGAGAGAGTGAAAGAATCTGGTAAAAAACATTATTGGGGTGAGAGGATATTAAAAGAACAGGGTTCAAGGAGACAGAAGATGATAATTGAATTTTTAAAGATCATAGATGACAGGAAAGCAAGAAGCCATCTTTCCTAGCAGCAGACAAAGCAATCAATTCAAATCAGTCATTCCACTTCATGTCAGTGGAAAACAAGAAGGCACAATGAGTTACTTTCCTGTAAGTTAGCATCGGTCATGCTGATGGAAGGCAAAAAAAGGTCCTCTAAGAATTGTACAATAAAAAAGATTTCAGTTATTATGAACATGCATATGTATACTGCAAACTATTAATGTTTCTGAAAATGTTTAAATAATGTTTATTCAAAGGAGGATTCTAAGTGAAAATATTTATTTTGATATGGTGACTTAAATAGCTTGCTAATTTATCAATGTAAGTCAGTGTTTCTCAACCTTTTTAAGTAACGGCACACCTAGGAGCAAATGAAAATATCATGGCACACTTAGCAAAATTTTTAAAGGGTATACATTTAAATGTTATGAAATAAAACTATAGATTTTTAAAAAAAAATACACACACAAATATGAACTTACTTTATTTCAATGATTCTATTCAACTATTTGGGCAGCTTATTTAGTGTGAAACTTGTGCCTGGTGTTTTTTTTTTTGTTATTTTTTGCAATTTCTTCAATATTTGGTCAAATGTGTGATAAACAGACTCATTTATTCTTCAGTTAAGCATAGTCTATCTCACTTCTTATTTTTTATGTTATGTTATTTAGGGCTGAGAAGACTAATTCCCATAAATAAGTAGAAAATTGCAATGAAACTGATAAAGCTGGCAGTTGAGAAACACTGATGTAAGTGCTTAATTATTTTTTGGTATGTATAGATTTTTATTAGCATTTGTTGGTTACTTGTTTCACCAAAATTCCACTAAATAACAGAGTGCAAATAATTATATATACTTATTGTTGATGTTATGAGTCATGCTGAGGAGACCTTATGAAAATTATAGGAGCAGAAAAGGGTAAGCAACTCCAGAAATGTAACTTAACAGGGAGATAACTTTCAAAGTTGTTTTAGAATTTATTATACACAGTATTTATTGTCAACGAACAAGAGCAAATATTTGGTGCTTTCAAAGATTCCCATCATACTCCACTTAAAAACACAAACAAAAGAGTATATACATATTAGAATAGCTTATTTTTTTTTAAAGATACAGATTCTAATTACTTTCATGATAATCTGAAACTTTTGTGAAAATTATATATGTGTAATATTTTTGATGAAATCACTGCTTGATATGAATCATTCAATGCAAGTAATATTGCAGCAATATTCATAGTAATATTTTACATATATACAAGATTGTATTGAAAAATTCGCAGCCAAACCTCTCAAAGTCAGTATTTCAAAGATCATCATTTGGGAGGGTTAAAGAAATTTGACAAATGTCATACCAGGTAAATATGTGGAAGAGTATGTACGGGGTATTTCATAATTTTTTAAACAAAATGATTAGGCACACAAATCATGGACCACAAATGAGTAAGTAATGGAAATTACATTTATTGAAAGGTGTTGTAGCATACCCATGGATGATAATAAGTATGTCCCCATTCACATAAATACAGTAGTAAATACTTGTATATTGGTCTGTAGTTGGAGATTTGTCTCCAGCTGTGCTGGTCAACATCTCTGAGTCTAGTCTCGGGAAACCTTTATATACGGGGAATTTTTGGACAAGTCTACGGGCTCGGATACCCCACATTAAATTCGGCCTTGTGCCACATCTGACCGTGTGGGGTGGTTGGTAGATATCCTGCAGTTGGAGATTCATCTGCATCTGTGCTGTTCAAACTCTCTGCCTCTGGGCAGAGTCTCGTCTTGGGAAACTGATCAGCTTGGACCAGCTAAAACCAGCTATGATCAGTGGCCCCAGTGAAGACACTCGGGTCCCCAATGTTGAAAACAGACCTTGTGTCACAACCTGACTCAGTGTGTGTGTGTGTGTGTGTGGGGGGGGTCAAGTAAATCAACTGCAGTTGGAGATTCGTCTCCAGCTGTGCTGGTCAAACTCTCTGCCTCCGGGCAGAGAGGATCCCCAGACAAGTCTATGTTGAAAGGCAGAGTCTTGTATCAGGAAACAGCTACCTGACCCCGTTTTATACAGGGTCTATGAGGAATTTTTGGCCAAGCCTACAGGCTCAGATACCCCACATTAAATTTAGCCTTGTGCCACATCTGACCGCGGGGGGCAGTTGGTAAATATCCTGCAGTTGGAGAGTCATTGTGGAATTCACTTGACTCACTTCTATCAGTTGACTACTTCTATGTGCTGCTGGCAAATCTTATATGCGTTGTTCGTGTCCTTAGTATTATCGTTCATTACCAACCTTTGTGTGATTATTCTATTCAGTAACCTTCCCTAGGTTACAACAAAAGGTAAAAAGGATAACATTTTAGGATTTGCAACCATTTAGTCTCAAACATGAACCAAAAATGTCAAGAGGAGCCCTAGAGTGACATGCCACCCAGTTGTCTGCCACCCAGTTGAAGGCACTGTTGAATGCAAAGTTGTTGATAACATGCACATTTCTCCTGGGTGATCACTTGAATTTTCTCAGTATTGGCTGCCTTCAATGCTGCAATGGTGTGAGGGTTGCTCTTAAGGATCCCCCAATCCTGCACCCCCCTCCCCGCAGTGGAAGAAATCTGGGAGGTTCAGGTCTGGTGAGAGAGGTGTCCATTGCACTTCAGCATTGCAGCTGATGATATGCTCCTCAAACTTTTCACAAAGCCATGTCATAGTAACATTAGCAGTGTGAGGAGGAGCATCATCCTGACGGAACCATTGTTCCTCCCCATTAAGGTTCTCATGTTCCCCAAGCTCTCCCCATCTGAGAGGCCACTGCTTTGTTTTGACAATTGTGAAACACCCAGTATGTTTCACTGCTCTAGATCATTCCCTTGTTGAACCTTTTAAAACTGCATACATATATATGAGAAGGTGCTGACAAAGTTTATATACCATTTACTACTGAAAACAGCTAAGGAGTCTTCATCATATAATAACCCTGGGTCAATTATGGCTTTATGGCTGAAGCATCATCATTGCTAAGCTAGAGCATCTCAGCACTACTAATAAATAACACTTGTATAAAATAATAAAGACTCACTTTGTCCTAAACAATGCACCTTAGTATAAGGCAGTGGTTCCCAAACAGTACAATGCACCTCATAAGTGCAGGGGAAGAGGATAGCAGGTAAGGCAGAATGATTGAAAGACAATCAAAGATTTAGAAACAGTTTCCAAAAATTCATATGCCAAAAATAAATATGATTTCAAAATTTAAAATATTATTACAGATTACTTGTAATTGCAGGCATGAGTCCCAGTATAAATAGTTATAAATAATTATTGACTGATTTTATCATTGTGATATTTTTGCATTATATCAAGTATTAAGAATATAGTAACTAGGCTCTGCAAATTGGAGGAGAGAGTTATCAATGATAATGTTCTGACTTTGATTCTACGGTTATCTTCCTTTAAGCCTCTCTCTGTTTATTTTTAAATGTACTTTTTATCACATGAAATTTGGTGAGGCATGAGCAAATTTTAATTCTGAAAATGGGGCCAAGAGAAAAAATGTTTGGGAACCATTGGTATAAGGTAATCATTAGCTAGGTTAGACTAATTAACATTAAATAACTCAATAAGGGTTGACATATTTAAAAATTATTTTTAATAAAAATTATATTGTATGAGAAATATAGTGTATGAGAAAAAAAATTAAAATGTTAGAATTGTGTAAAAATTAATATATAAATTATTTTAATGAAAAAGATAATATTAAAATTGTATGAAAAACTAAGAAAATGTTGGAATGTTTAAAAATTAATATAAAAATTATTTTTAATAAAATAGAAATTTTGAATTCCAAGGAAAACTAATTAAGAAAATTAGAATGTTATTAAGCCAGATGGTTTATAAAAAAATGAATGAAAATTGATGTGTAAAGATTTGGAAAAAAGAAAGAAAAGGAAAAAAAAAGGCTCAAAACTGATGTTATAAAACCCCACCAAAATAAAGCCAGATGGTTTATTAAAAAAACACCAAAATGAAGCCAGATTTTTTAGACATTCTGTGGCAAAATTTTACAGAGGATGGGATGTTGTAAAAAAAAAACAGCCAAATTTAAATTCAAACAGGTACAGATTGATTGGATAGTGATTCTCGAGTTCTTAACCAATGGGGATAAAATGTATATGACCTCTTGTAACACCTCCATGGTCACTTCAAAATAGTAATTATTTCTTACCACTTGTTTCCAAAAGAATCCAAATTAATGCGTTCGTCAATTAAATTGATGCATTTGTCATTATAATTTCTGTGACATTCATCTACAGAAAAATTTTATATCTAATGACAAACACATCAAGCTGGTTTCTATTTCTGTGGGGACATTTCTCTTCTGGGTGGCTGATTCAAAATAGATGTTTTCTTGGCCCTTTTGTCCAGAGGAATCATAAATGTTATTTCAGCAACCACCTTGGTTTCTTTATCGATAACATGTTTTTATTTTATCTGACATCTTCATGGATATCTTAATGGTCTTTTTCTTACTGGCAGGAAGTGGGGAAGAACAGGTAGTCTTGGTTTGGCTCAATTTTACTGAATTCCATCTAGTTAAATTTGGGTTCGATTCTCCTTGGAATTATTTCAAAACATGTTTGTTCAACCATCTTCCTGCAAATTTCAACAATTACCATTCCAGTTAGTAGAGCCTTTCCTCTTTCTTTCTTTCTCTTATTTTGTTTGATCAACTTCTGAAAATCTCAATGTCACACCCTAAGGAGTTTTTTTTTGTTGATCCGGTTGTAGTCATTTGTTTTCCATATAAGAGGGAAAATTTTTACTACAAAGTCAAAAAGGAATAGACCACACACTGGCCAGAAAGCTGTCATCTGCTGTGAAAGGAATTGAATGGACTCAAGTAAAGTAAAGGGCTGTTATCTGGAATGAGAAAGACTACTATGATTGCTACTACTATTGATGCAGAAGAAAGAAAAAATAACCTTTAAAAACCTATGAGTCTTCTCTTTAAAACAAATGTCTTTTCTAAATTTATGAGTTTATCACATTTGAATGTCTTTTCCAAACATGTGGGAATTTATCTCATGTTTGAGAATGCCTGTTCCAAAAACTCTGAATATTTCTTGAAAGGACCCAGTAAGTCAGCTTTTCTCATCCATTTTTCAACTTTTGACATTTTGAATTGTGAACTTTGCAAAGTAAGTAAATTTCTTTTGTCGAACTGTTGCTCTAAAATAAAGTTGTTAAAATTCATTTGTTGTTAAGGAAAAAAAAAATTTCATGAACTTTTCTCAGACAAAACATATTTGTATTTTGAAGAACTGTTAAGCTGCCTTGATAGTCTTAGGCACACAAGTGAAATTTGTGCAAGGCCTATATTGTATTTTTTACAAGTTATATTGATTATTGTAAAAATATTGTTGCAACGTTTGTTTCTTTACAGATTTCACTTTGAGTAAGAGTTGTTTTTTTTTGTTAACGCCTGTCTGTTTGAAAATAACGGCCTGGGTTTGCTGTGTGAGTTATGGGTGAAAAAGAGATAAGTGGATTGTGTTTTCGTCTAACATGATATCTTGGGAATATATAACTGTAATCTTAGCTTTCTGTAAACATTGCATTTTTTTTTCACATGCTTTAGTGGCAGGACAAATCGTGGCTGCTTCACGACAATGCACCTGCTTACATTGCCCTGAGCATCTGGCAGTTCCTGGCCAAGAAGAACATCGCTATACTGGAACAACCTCCCTATTCACCTGACCTTCCTGCATGTGATCTTTTTCTTTTCCCCATGACCAATGGGATCATCAAGGGGATCTGTTTTGAAGGTATAGAGGCCATCAAGAGGGCTGTAATGATGGATCTGAGGGACATCCAAGAAGAATCCTTCCAGCAGTGCATAGAAGAAGGATGAAAAAGTACATTAGACTCAAGGGAGATTACTTTGAAGGGGAAAATCATGTAGTTTGTTTGGAATTGATATAAATTATTTGTGACACCAGTCCTGTTACTGTTCAGGCAGAACCTGTAAATACTTGCAAGAAAAAAGATAAAAGTTTTGAAACTCCCTATCCAATACTTTTTTTTTCTTTTTACATATTATAAAAAGAACTAACCCAGCAGTGTAACTGTCTATATTTCTGAGATGAGGTATTTACACTATTTACATTATTTGGACTATTGTCCTCATCTTTATTGTCATATTCACAATGTTTTGGCCATTGTATGCTCCAGCCTTCTTCAAGTGATAAGTATTAGAATTTCAAACCGAACCCTTTATTTCATCTGCCGGGGTAGATTGTTCTAGTTCCAGATGACATGCTTTTCTGGAGATGTCAGTTATTTCCCTTTAGTAACTCAACTCTCCAAGCATTGGTTGAAGTAATCCAGTAACTTAACCCAAAGTGTTGTGAGTTCAGTACTTGGCCAGAACATAGGTGAAGAAAAATTTGGAGAGTTGAGTTACTAAAAGGAAATAACTGAGATATCCAGAAAAGGCATGGCACATGAAACTTGAACAATCTACCCCAGCGGAAGAAATAAAGTTCGAAATTCCAATGTATATCACTTGAAGAAGGCTGGAGCATACAACAGCTGAAACATTGTGATTATGACAATAAAAATGAGGACAATAGTCCAAACAATGTAAATAGTGTAAATATAAGCAATGTAGTGTTATCTTGCTAGCATATACATGAGAGCATCTTAGTACTACTAAATAACATTTGTATAAAATAATTAAGACTTACTTTCTCCTAAGCAATGCACCATGGTAGGCTAGATTGATTAACTATTACTACTGAATAGTGAATATGACTTTCACTGGGGGCCTAATACAATATTCAACATTAAATAACCCAACAAGGTTTGACAGATTGTAAAATCAACAAACCCAGTAATGTATTGTTAGCCTACTAGCATATACATGAATATATAAAATTAAGATGAAATATGAAAAACAATTTACTGTAATGGTCCTCCAGTTCGTCTTGATTTATGAAGAATTCCATTCCAGATTACAACATCGGACATTTTTGTTGATAAAGAATTCCCAACAGTAAATATAAGATGTTCTTTGAAAGCTTTCTGAAGCATCTTGAGAATGGATTCACCTTCTTCACTTGCAGGAAGGTAAGCAGTTCTCACTGTGCCTGTATATATTTTTCCAGGATTAGGGTGGATGTTCTGCAAATGAAATAAAAAATAAAACAATTTTTAGAATGTAAATTGCTGATTATTTGAAAGACATCACATTAAAATAAGGCTTAAAAAAAGTAGTCTCCTATTATTTTTTAAGCTGAATAAAAATTAGAAACATAAATTAGAATGCATGTTAACAATAAGAAATAAATTTTAAAATATATAATAGAAGCAGTATCACTGTAGTTACCTTCTGAAATATTCTCAAAGATTTAAATTTTTGGCAAACTTGGATCTTTGTGGCAGCAAAAAAACGACATGTCAAAAGGATTATTAGAATTAGATTATTATTACAATTATTAGAATTGTAATAAAACCTAAAGTGAATTTATACATTTTCTTTGCTCTTGAGAATTGGCAACAAAAATAAACATTATTTATTAGATTGTTTATTGGAATGGTTGGCAAAACATCAGCTAAGTGCCAATTGATTCAAACTTTATAAAATGGTAAATAATAAAGATGTCCTTATAGTTGGTTCACATATTTTAATAATTTAGTAATTATTTATAAATTTATGAATAAAAATTGTTTTCATATTACGTTCTTTATGAATTGGTAACTGATAATATAGCATTAGTTCTAACACAATTTTTAGAATGTAATTACCAAATTATTCTTGTAAATAAACAATCTAA
This sequence comes from Acanthosepion esculentum, assembly GCA_964036315.1. Classification (NCBI taxonomy): domain Eukaryota; kingdom Metazoa; phylum Mollusca; class Cephalopoda; order Sepiida; family Sepiidae; genus Acanthosepion; species Acanthosepion esculentum. The sequence goes on along the minus strand of OZ038497.1, from coordinate 31,244,402 downwards.
TAAACAGTATTGTAAATTCTCAAGAACAAAAAAAATATATAAATTTCATCATATGATTATGTTTTATTAAATTTCTAATCATCATTTTTTAAAACAACAAACATTGCCGAGGAATGAAAGTAGTTAAAATAATAGTGGTGTCAAGGGAAAAATAGTATTTTAATTACACCATATTTTTGTGGACAAGAAGGCCCAAGTTCGTCAAATTTTAATTTTTTTCTTCATTAGCATTTTATATATGTTCCTTTATAAATCTAAAGATCTCATAAAAATGAATTAAAATGTATTAACTAGTTATTAATACAGTGAGATGTTTGAACAGCTCACAAAATATTTTTTCCTTAATATTTAGTGATTGGCAAGTCAGATGTTCGCAGTTATTCAAGTAGCTTTCTGAATACCTTTGTCAAGTAACTACAAAGAGTTTCTGGTTTTAGTCAGTATTTGCATGAGTTATATGCAGTTTTATTTGATTAGTGAAAATAAAATTATTTTTGCATATTTGAATTTTTGAAATTCATTTTCTGATATTGTCATTTTAATTCATTTTTTTTTTTTTCAATTTTTTATTTATCCCATAAAAACCAGAAAGAACACCCAAGATAATATATAGCAAGAAAATTAAGAACATGGAGTCAGAAGGGGTTTCTACAAGAGTGAGAAAAGAAAGTGTTAACATAGAACTTATAGCTACATTTATCCAGCTCAAATGTAAATTGTTGAGATCTCAACACCAGTATAGTACTGCACTTAAATTCAAAAAGTCTCGGTACTATAGTGAAGACATCATTTGAACAATTACCATGAAAGTATTCATAGAAAAACAGAGGCAACCTTATGGAAATGGGAAAGTGATTGAAGCCAAGCTGCCAGATCAGGGCCAATAATATTACTGTGTCTTCTTTGTTTTTATCAAGGAGCTCAAGGTAAATAGTAGGGGCGCCAGACCATAGTGATTTTCTAATCCTGGCTTAGATGTGGCACAAGGCCAAAAGTGTTGGGGCACCCAGTGAGGATCGAACTCACTACTCAGTCGTAATTGATCTAGCAAGACAAGCTTTCTAACCATTACACCATGTCGAGGTTCCCCAGGGGGCACCAGACCATATGTAGCAACAATATTCTAAGCATGGGCAAATGGTAGACTTATAGATACGTAAGACAGATTGTGGAGAGAAAAATTATCTTGCACAATACAGTGAATCTACCTTAGCAGCTGATCTAGCAATGGATTCAATATAGTATTTCCACTTCATGTCAGCTGAGAACATTAGCCTGAGAAGGCACAACATGTCACTTTCCTGGAGGACATTGGGTGCCATTTAGACATTGTCAGACTAATTAGCAACCCTTTGTGGGCATTTAAAACTGAAACATATTTTGGATTGTAAAAATAAGTTTTTTTTCTTTTGCATGTGAATATTGCATTAACAATTTTTGGTGGTGGGGGGGGATAACAATGATATTTTTGTTCAGATAGAGATCCTATTATTTAACCCATAGCTGGGAAGAGGAGATGGATTCATACCATTACCATGGGTATTTGTGCATAAGTGAATAACAAAACTTAGATGACAACAAAGATGTGGCAGAATGATGTCTGGGGCCAAGTCTTTTCAAAGTTGAAGGTTTAAGATAAATATAGAAAATTGTAATTTCATAAAAAAAAGATATTTTTTTCAGTTGTACAGGTCACAAGGTTTGATCTAAAGAGCATATTTATCATGCAAAACAAGGTTCCATCAAATTCTGCTAATTGCCAGCATTACCAAATATATACAGCTTGTCTGAAGTTATGCAAATCAAATAAACCTCAATAACTCAAAAAGTTCTGAATCAATATTTGTCAAATTTAAACCCATCTATTTCCATCCTTAGTAAAATTATTTAACTAAATTTTTTGCCATTTTTAATGGTTAGTTTTTGAGATATTTGGAATTTACGAAAATGAACTGACTGAAATTAATATGCAAATTAAACTAAGATTAGCTTAAGACCTCTTAAATCTAATAAAAGATATTTTTTCTTTTTGTCCATAATATATGTTGAAACATGGATAAAGGAAAGGATCTAACAACTGCTGAAAAACAGAAAATAACAAAGTTATTGCATGAGGGAATGTCCACATTGGAGATATCAAAGGAACTTTGCAGAGATCATTAAATAATAAAGAAGACAGTTTTGCTGAAGTAAAAAATTAACAAAATCAATGGATGATAGATTATTGGCTGTTATTGAAAGAAGGGTTACTATATTAAAATGTAAAGGATTCAAAGACTTATTATATGTGTTTGTTATTTGTTCTATTATAGGTGTTGATTAATTTTTGATGATATTATTACCTTTTATTGAAGTAAATTGTGATTATTTGGTTTTGCCTAATAACTTCAGATAGCAGTTTTTAGAATACATCAAATAAAACATAATGATACTACCTACCTGACATCTGAATTGATTGTTTAAAATTTGACAATTTTTTTTTAAAACAAAATTTAAATTATTGAAGTTTATATGATTTGCTTAATAACTTCAGACAGGGTGTATATATTTACCAATTCTATCACCAACCTGCATAATTAAATCTGATATAGTGTATGTTAATGACTCGACCATCCAAGGAATAATACTTGATTTCTATTAGCTTTTGCAGGCTACTTCAAAGTACATTCTAAATTGAGCACCCTATTTTGTTATCAACTATTCAAAAACCAATAAATACCTGCTGAATACCACTAGGTATTATATAGTGAATCTTATAAGTAGGAAATGCTTCAAAACCGGGCAGACTTTTTTCTGATAGTGTAACCATCATTTCACTTGGTGGTTGAGGTTTCATGTTTAAACACAAAGGACACTTTTCATCCATAACTTCTTCCCAGTCTCTTATGCAACCACTGCAATATTTGTGTTCGCAGTCATAAAATATCTTTGAGTTGGTTACTGGTTTGAAACACACTGGACATGCTATGGAGCTGGATGGACAAAAAACATATGAAAAGATTTTTGTTTATTTCAAATCCACACTGTTTAAAAGTTTGAAGCCACTCCTGGTAATGTTTTTAAATTGGTCCAAAAAGTAATTGTTTTGTACTTTAAATAAGAGAAAATTATTATACATGGTTAAAAAGGTGATTGGTTACTGCAGCACAATTTTTTGGCATTCATTGCAAAAGTTTTTCAAAGTATAAGTTTGATAATTGATTCCATTCTTTTTTCAGTGACTCTAAGAGCTCTTTTTCATTTTTTTTTTTTTTGTCACTCATCAGTCAAGTTCATCCCATGCAAATTCTTGGGGTTGCTTCAAACTTTTGAACTGTATTGTATATGTAAAAATTCAGATATAACTAAAATATATTTGTAAGAGGATAATATGATTAAAGGCAAAAGTAAAAAAATTTTGTCGATGTGTTTCATCTTTTAACAGACTTTATCAAGACAAATGTGAGGAATTTATTTTACAAGTATTTATGTACAAAAATAAAAATGTTGTTAATTTTTTAAATTTTAACATTTAAGAATACTCATAAATATACACCAGTCAAGATAAATTATGGAAGATGCTAAGTGATATAATTTAATGTCTAATAACCAAAAGTGAGTAAATGTTGTTGTAGTTGAAACTTTTTTTTATAATATAATTATTATTTTGTGATAAATTTATGCATTATATATTTTTAAAAAAAGAGCGTTTTATGATTAAATTTTGCTCTCTTCAAAATATCCTCCTTTAGCCTTGATTACTGCAGCACAAATCTTTGGCATTCATTGCAAAAGTTTCTCAAAGTATAAGTTTGATAATTGATTCCATTCTTTTTTCAATGACTCTAAGAGTTCTTTTTCATTTTTCTTTTCACTCTTCTGTAAAGTTCATCTCAAGCTAATTGAACTATAGTGTACATGGCTCAAAACTGATACTATTGTAGTAAATAGATGAAAAAAAAAACATAATAATAAAATAATTCATCTAAAAATTTCAAAAACAGTTTCAAAATATGAGGTGTGACAAAGGTTTAGCAACCTTAATCGAATGAATGTCATTATAAAGTTGAGTAATATCTGAATACCATTTATATACAGTTTATTATTATTATTATTATTTCTTCTTCTTCTTCTTCTTCTTTCAGCTTGTAGGTTAAGGTTCTGAATCTTGGTCAAGGATCAATATCAAACTCTTCATGTGGCAAGAAGTGCATATCCAGAACTCTGGAATATCGGCCATACTTGACAAAGCTAGCACCATGTGACTTTTAGCTCTTCTACAAGCTGAAAATTGTTCAAACAAAATTTTTTTACACATTTCACCCCATGCAAGGGGTTACTGGGAGTGAAAGAGAATGAGAAGACATTAATAAGGAGAATAGCAGAACATTAAGATGTGTTGTCACTGACATCAAGAAAGATTTGAAGAAAGTCTGAAAGCATGGAAGAGTAGAATGCAAAAGTATCTTGATTATAGGGGATTATTTTGAAAGTGTAACTGTTAATTTAACAAATAATTTTTTTTTTTTATTTGAGTATTGCCTGCATTTAGTCACACCTCATATTCACAATCAAAGTAAATCATTTATACAAAATTAGCAACAAAAACATGATACGATGCTAATTTTTGTTATCCACAAAAGTCTAAGGAGGCATATAAATTCTGATATTATTTACACTGAACTGATGTCAAATATTCTATTAAAATTCAATGTGTTGAAAAGCATTATTCTCCTGAAATTTATAGTAACAAGTAATTTTCAATTTAGGCATAAAGACAATATCCTTTAGTAAAATATCAACCACATATTTAATGAAACAATAAAATACTAATGTTATAAACACACATATGGTAGCATGAGAAAACAAACGAAACAAGTATCACCAGTCAGGCAAAAGGAAAAGAAGACAAGAATTGTTGCTTCACCAATCCGACACTTTCGATAAGACCTCATGGCACAAGTTTTCAATTTTTACTCTTGTTATATAAATACAACAACAAATGAAAATGGCAATAAACTGTCTGTGAGGTGAGAAGAAAGAAGACAAGAATGTTAAGATAAAATTCAACTGTAAAACAATGAAAACTAATTGCTGGTCTAATAGTACACTGAACTTATGAATTTAGTACAACTAGGTACAGCTCTGTATCCACCTGCTACACTTACCAAGTCAGGTGAAAATGATAACAAGTAATAAATTACTTCTTTGGCTTAGATAAAAAAATTATATGTAAAACCACTTGTTTACATGAAGACTTATCCATCAGATTTGTGTGGTACCATATGCAAATTTCAGAGAAAGCCAATCAATAGGTCATGTGGTTTGTTTATTTAAGAACATATTCACTTGTAGTTTCATAAAAGGAATAGATTTTGGGAAGCAGGTTATTAGAATTCAGTTAAGTGGCTAGCTGACCATATACTTTCAGGGACAAAGGACACTTAAAGAATGTAAATTATTGGTTAAATTGTATCAATACATCTTTTTGACAATCCAGCAGTCTGAATTTCTTATATACAGGTGCATAGTGCAATTTAGTCAGTTCTGCTGAAGCTAGTAGAGAAGATTTGGTTTGTTTAATGGTGTATCAACTCATTATGAGTTATTTAATGCCAAAATTTAATTTTCTTAGGAGATTTGGTAATTTCTTTTTACTATTAAAACCTGTTGCTGGATTTTTTTTTAATCCATTGCTGGAACCCTTACTACAAAATTGTATTTCTATACTGTCATAATGTTTTGACCCCAACTTAGGCATTCACTATTTGTACATAGCTGGGACCTTTACAGGTGCTACCACCAATGGTCAGGGTGGACCTGGGAACAACAGCAATTAAGAGGTGGTTCCACACTCCTCAAAACCCCCCAATCAGAGGCCTTGCTGCCAGATGTAGTTTATATGTAGTCATAACCAGGATGTAGCAGAGAAGAGAGATATGGGAGATGCAACATAGATTTGGAGGAGCAAATCATAACAGCAGCTGTAAGAACAGACCCTCAGATTATCCCTCCAACATTTGAAAAATGAGAGACCATTCAAAGATACACAACTGTTGTTCCATCATCATCATACTTGTGAATGACTGAATGAGTGATTTGAGGTTCGGACTACTGTTTACTGCTGTCAAGCATTAGAATTGTGGAAAGGAAGATGCTAGTTTGAAACACCTATGTAACCAAAAGCTAAACTAAATTTGTTAAAATCTTGTTATAGAATTCTGGTCTTTTTCGTTATTCCAAGACTTTGATCATCGCCTTTAGTAATAGTTTTGTGTGACACATGGATGACTTGAGCTTGACATTTCGAACCTAGGTCTCTTGACATTGCCAGACCAGTGAACAGGATAACTACCAGCACTCCTGACACTAGTGTTACATTTGGTTCTGTGACCAAAGATTCTAGACTCTGAGCTACCAGAGGAAAACATACAGTGTGTAGTGTTACATAAGTAACTGTAAAAGCCAGCATGTTGGTTATCATGATCAGGAATGTAACAAGAGAAAAAAAATTGAAATGAAAAACTAGGAAAACTTAGGCAGCAAGAAGAAACTCATGTCAAACTACAATGTCTGTTGGTATAGTTTTACAACTTTGTGCTTAACTAATAATTAAAGAAGTACTTTGTCCTTTCAGGATCATGGCTCTTCACAGCTTCATTTTCTTTAATTCTTTGTAATTCTTAATTGCAATGTCTGTTCTTGATAAGAGTAGTGGAGTGGTTTCTCATTGCCTTCTGCACAGTTCTGAATTCATAATTGTCCTTCTATTAGACTGGTTACCAACCAAGGAGAGAGAACCTAATGTGCCCCGCTAACTCATAGCTGGAGGGAAAAGAGTGTGTTTCCAAGTAGTGTAAAGTGAATACAATTTAGCTTAGTGATTCCATTTTCCACGATGATAACCATTATGCCACTTACACACCCAGGATTTTGGAAAAAATTAAATCAAAGATTGTCACTCAAAAAAAAAAAAATGACACAATGTAATTATTATATAGAAGTATAAAAGCCATAAGAGATAAATTATTTGACTACAAAGAATTATAAACAAAAATGTTTAAAATACTCCTGAATTAACTTACATTGTCAATGCTGTAATTTTTTTCTTTTTTGCTATATTATCTTTAAAAGGAATCTGGTAGGTCATTAATAAATTCATGATCATAACACAATTGGATTCTTGATTATCAACAAAACTGATCACTTGTAGATGTTTGGGTGAATGTTGATTCATAAATGATGTCATGCCACTCAAACAAGCTTCAAAACACAAATCCAATGAAGTGTTGAGGATTCCTGTTAAAAAGAAATAAAATGCATTATTAAAAAAATAATCTGATAAAGAGGCTGCAATATTAATGCCTTCATTTAAAGAAAGACTTTTTTTACTGCAAAATTTGATATCCAGATTTGCTTACATCCTATAAAGATATATATATTTATTGTCATGTCCATAAAGAAATATATGAATAAAAAAAGAATTATAATGTGACAGTGTCATGGCCATAAAACAATAAAATTAATTATAGTGTCAAAAAATAATTATAACAAATATAATTATCATTAATTCACTTATTCTTAACCAATGAATAATCACATGAAGGTTGGTAATGAACAATAACACTTAGGTCAAGAACAAGATATGTAAGATTCACTAGTGGTGTGTAAAAGTAGTAGTCAACTGCTAGAAGTGAGTCAAGTGAATTCCACAATGAATTTCCAACTGCAGACCAACATACAGTATTTACTACCGTATTTATGTGAATGAAGACATACACATTATTGCCCGTAGTTATGCTACAACATTATGAGAGAGAGAAAATTGCAAGTTCATGTTTTAATGAGTTATTTGTATAGGTACCAACACAAAACCTGACCTACCCGCAATCCACCAATTATCTGTTAGCATTTACCACTGGTGGCCTGCTGTCAGACCATGGGCATGTTCATCTTGACAATGTTACCACTGGCAGACCGCTAGAGGTCCTCCAGTGGCTGCTACCAGAAGGCCGTTGGCGTTGCCATCGGTGGACTATCAGCGGGCCTCTATTGGCTTGTGTGTAGGGGTAACATTTAAAATTATATATGAATAAAGACAAAAGGAAAGCTTAACTGTAGTGTTTGGTCCTCTCATGAACTTTATCAAGGTAAATGGGTGGAGTTTATTTTGCAACAAGTATTTATAAACAAAACTTAAAATGTTAGTTTTACAAAATTTTTAAATTTAAGAGATTTATGCTCATAAATATTCATCAGGTTAATTTATTTTAAACTTTAGGTATCAAGTTTTTTGTAGAGGTCCCTCTCCACAATAAACACGATACCTACTAAAGTTAATAGATTAAATTTAATATTTCCAATAAGCAAAATACTTTGATGCATTTCAAAAACTAATTTGAGACTAATCTTTTGTTTTTGCTAAAATAGCTGATTAGTATCCTTTTTTTAATCATCTTTCATTGCAATGTAATTTTCTCTATTAAAAAATCTTCCACAAATAAAATATACTTTTCTGAAATTTTATTTAAGGAATATGAGCTGATTTAAAGTATAATTGATCTGATTTAAAACAAATATTATTTACTTTATTTTAAATATCACAGAAATTCATTTTTTAAGACTGGTAGCTTTTTATTTAAGCTATTGTCATGTTTGGCAGCGTGATGACAAATTGATGTTTATCTAATGTTGTTCTATGGAGGCTTTAGTCTTAAGAAATAATTGAATATAACGTAAACACCTTTTATATATAATTTTTAAGTACTCAATAATCTTAAAAATTTAAGAAAATATTGTCTCTTATCTAATGTTTTATTGAATTTTAGTTACTTTCTGGTTTTAAGTTTGCTATAGTTATAGCTCTTATTTTCTGATAATGTCATTTATGGATCATCATATCTACAAAAATTGGTACATTTATATACATACAAAAATTTAAAATATTTTTTAGAATATTGGTGTTTGTAATAAGCTTTTCTATTTATGATTGGTAAATATAGTTTTTACTTAATAATATCATCTAAAAGGGTGAAATTAATACAGAGTTTTAAAAGATTTCAGGCGTAATAAAATATTCTAATTAAAATTTAAAAAAATGAAAACAATTCTTGTAAAAATTCATTATTCATTGAAAAATATTTTTTTCTTAAGACAATAGAGTCCTTAATATATCTTATTTCTAAAGGCAATTAAAAGCTTTTCTAATTAAATAATATCATAGTTTAATTGCATTTTTTATTTTATGATTTGTAGCAGATTTTCTGTAAATGGTGTTCTTGCTCAACAAATTGATGATTTAAATTTTTCAAAGAGTCCTACTTTTAACTAATATGAAGTGGGTGGAATTTTAATTTCTTGAAATTTCATAAAATTAAGTAAGTGGGGGTAATAGATGTAAAAAAATATATTTTTTTTACAAAGAATTTCTAAAAAAAAAAAAAATTGAAAATAATTTCATTCATTTGTGAATAAGCCCTGAAAATTTAATTAAACTCCAACAATTATTGGATTTTGGGAAGAATTTCCAAAACAATGTGTTTTTTACCACAAAAAACCCCCCCTCTAAATTTCCAATACTAATCTTTGGCCCATTGAAGTAATAGAAACAAAATTTTTACACAAAATTTTGAATGTGCTAGAATGATTAAAAAATTTAATAAAATAATCAAAAATACTTTTGTCTTTCTTGTAATAAAAACAAACATTATGACAATAAAACTTTGTTTTTATCAAGTTTGGGGCCTTTTATATCATGGGGCCTTTTTTCATTTCTTTTTTAGCAAAGTTTTGGAGCTACCTATATTTGTAATACAAATAAATTAGAGATTATGAGGTTCCATTTAGAAGTTGGTTGGTCAGTTGAGCTTGCAAATTCCCTGTGGAGTATAAGGCTCAACCAAGTGAGTGTTACTGTATTCAATGGCAAGATGTTGAAATACACTCAATCCAAGGTTTGTGCAAAAAGCAGCCAGCTAGTTAAGATTAAAAATAGCCTCCAATGACAACTTAGTCCTCTTCAAAGTATCCTTCTTGGGACCACAAACACTATATCTCTTCCTCTTTTCAAGAGTCTTGGGATCATCATTATTGGTTCTGATCCCAATGGGGAATGCTTGCAAAATATTTCCCCCTCTCCAGTTTATAGACAAAATCATACAGATGCATTGTTTGTTTTTTAATCCTTTCACCTCCAAGCAAGGTGGGAATGCAACTAGTATGCAGGGGCTGAAAATGAAAGAGAAAACTGAGTATAGGGAGGATTGAGGAAAGGACAAAAGATGAACGGGATTCAAGAAGACAGAAGATAGCAATTGATGTTGCATTTAAATTTTTGAAGATTGTATTTATCAAGAAAGCAAGTAAATAGAAGGGAGTTCCACAGGCGGGAAGTGCTAGAAAAGAAACTGTTGGAGTAGAAGTGGAAGTTGAATCTAGTTATTTCAACAATAAATTGGTGAGCTCTAGATTGGCATCTAGCTCCCATGCTTAAATTCATGCCATTGGTACACCAGGGAGAAAAGCTCATTGGAGAAATTGCCATGAAAATATTCATAGAAAAGACAGAGGGAAGCCACGTCATGACGGTGAGAAAGTGACTTATGTTGAGATACCAAGTCAGGATCATTACATTACAGATCCTTCTTTGGATTTTGTCAAGAACATTGAGATGAATAGCAGAAGAATGCTTCACTTTCTAGCCTCAATTGAGTCCAAAAGCGCCTCAGTGTCCTTGTGCAAGTAAACGGAAAGGAGTTCCACAGGTGGGAAGTGCGAGAAAAGAAAGAGTAGAAATGGTGGCTGCATTTAGCTATTTCAACAATAAATGGGTGGGACTAGGATGCTAATCTAATCACGCGCTTAAATTCATGCTGGGATTTCTTCCTAGTCAATAAGTTAGGCCATTTCTCGGTCTCATCTGACTCAGTCCTGGTCTGTCTTGTCTTGAAGTCAGAACACTACGTTTGTTTATCCAAATTCAGTCTTGTGTGTTAACACCAATTCTTAGTTTGTGAACTTTTTGTCATATTACTTTTGCTTTGCCTTTCATATATGGTTTGCTTGCTTTATATTATTTTTGTTCTGCTCTTTTCTTTTATTACAAACTTTGTCAATTCTGTTCTTTGGGCATTTCTGCCTTTTATATTTAACCATGGCCACTTACTCTACAGTTTGTCATTCTCACCTCAATCTTGCCGATGTTATGAACTCTCATTTTCAACATTGGGTTTAGATTTAGCAAAAGCTAGAAGTAACAGGAATCCAAATCTGAATGGACATGCTCGAGCAATGTGATGTTTTGTCTAAAAAACCCTGCACAATATATGAAGAATAGGCAGGCATATTCTTGAGAGTGGGAGAGTATTTATTTACACATGCGCAGTAAGTTCACCTCTGATTAATTATTAAGTTACAAGGCTGTGCAACTTGTTCTCAAGAGGTTCAAAGTGACTTGATATTTTCTGGAAGGACCTTGTAAATACATGCTGGTTTATGTTAGGCTATGTTAGAGATTGTTACTCACAGTAAAAATACAAGTAGTAATAATGCATGGTGGAAAAAATATTAGTAGCCTCCACTGGTATCACTAGCACTAGCATCCATAGTTTATCAATAGTAGTAGTTATGGTATTATTAACTGTAGCATTCACTTTGGAAACAATACAGATTAATACTGGTGTTAATAGACAATATGACAGCATAGGCAATATAGCAACAGACTGTTTATTTAGCAAAATAAACTACCTGGGATTCAGCTCCTTATACTTAATTAGCATTTCACCAGAAATGTACAATCACATATTGGATTATTTTGTAACAATTCTGTGGCCAAAGTAAAATAGGTATTATTATAGGAAATATCAAACTTTCATGGTACAGAATGTGAGTTCAAACCTTGTCCAATCTCTAAAATTGAATTTGAAGTGTAAAAAATATATATGCCAAAAAAGTTGTGATAAAAAGAAACAAAAATATGAAGATATGAGTAAAAAGAAAAGATATAGTGAATATTTTTAATGTCAGAAAACCAGGTAAGCCCAGAGAATTACTACTACTTTGAACCGAATCAAAGATACATTTTGATATTTATTTTTAATTTTTACCTTTTTCTCTTCTATGTGCTGTATGCTTTCAGGGCATAGACGATTATGGCTCTCCACAAATTTCTATCTTTTGTGGCTCTTAGCTGTTTTTCTCCCTTTGGTAAGACTCAAGCTCCACCCTTTTCTGCCATTCGTTCACACAAGCTCATTAGGTAAGGGGCTTGCTGCCTTCTATCTTTCTTGCTCTCAGTAAGACCTGTGAGAGTTAAGTTTTCCAAGCTCTCCTTCCTCATTCTGTATCTAAGTATTTTCAGTTAACCTTTTCCTGATTCTGAGTAGAAGTGTTCTTTCTGTTATACTTGTTACTTACTAACTCTGACCACAGAATTTTCAGAAGAGTTCATTATTCTGTAGAACCACATTTTTGCTGCCTGTAGTTTTCTTTGCATCCATGGAGAGATTGTCTAGCATTTACTGTCATATAAGAAGATGGATAACACACAGGAATCCATCACTCTTTTCTTTGTTCATAATGAATTTTTTTCCATTTTTCAGCACCTTGCTTAGCTTTTGGAATGATTCTTTTGCTAGTCCAAGGCATATTTAGATCTCAGTGTCACATTCTCCATCCCTTTTTTAAAAATGCTTCCTAGATATTTAAACTTCTGCACCTGCTTAATGTTTATATCTTCAATTTGTAACTTACATCTTGGGCATTTTTCCCTTGCTGATGACCAGTGAAAAGCCAATGTTACTCAAATACATCTGTATTCTTACTCTTGCTCTTTCATATCAAAATAATTTGTTCAACATTCATTGATGTTTGTAGCAAAGCAATTAAAGAAAAGTATTCCATACAGTTTAAGCATTTATCATTATAAAAACAAACTTAAGTTACTGTTTTAAATGAAAAGCCTGAATGACATGGGGGATTGCAAATGGGAGAACTCTTGGTATACATACAAACATACATACAAAACTCATGTTAAACAATTGAACTAATATTGAAAATTTAGATGCTAAATTTTCAAAATTAAAGTAATGTTAATAATATACTCACCTGAACCAAGAATGGGCAAAGCTAAAGACTGTATCTGATATTCGTCAGCTTTATTGAGCAAGGCACACATGGCTGAAGTTAAATTCTTTTGGATGCTATATTCATCATATTGTGACTTCCTATCTTCTAGGCAATTCACATAAATAATTAACTTGTATTTGAGGTTTCCACCTGAAGTAACTACCACTTCTCCTTCTGGTAACTTCTTATATGGTTGCTGGTAATAACAAGTCATTAATTCTGTTTTGACATTGGTACCTGCATGACTAAGAATTAACTGGCAAGCATATGAAATTTGATCGATATTGCTAAAAACTGGACAAACAATAGCATCTGCATCAACTGACAGTATTTCATCATGAAGAACTCTGATATTAAAAAAGTTTGAGGTGTATTTTGTTTGCCCTGATTCAAAAACAGATTCAAAGTTTTCTGGTAAGATTCCTTGCGGTAATTTAAAGCTTGTGTTCTGATTAGGTGGTAGGCCTAACTGATTATTAATTATTCCTTCCACCATGATAACATTTTCGAGATTAAGACTCTCAATGAAAATACTGGATCTCTCTTCCATATAGTGACATTTCACAAGTGGGAAATTAAGCTTGCACTCCGTTACAATGCTGTGCAAATGGGATTTCTCTTGAATGCTTTTAACATCAATTACCTTCCTTTGAATCAATTTTAGCAGTTTCTTAAATTTCTGCCGTATACTGATTGAAGAATTTGTAGGAGTTACAATTGTAACAACATATTCTTCAGATTTTGCTAACTGATCCTTAATATCAGGTAGAGCTTCAATAATTTTTTCTTCAAAGAAAAATAGAAGACTTTCCAGTTTACTGCGATGAATTTTGGCCACATGCTTTATAAGGTTTTTGTCCTCCTAGAAAATAGGGAAAAAAATGAATGCACAATAAATTTCTGAGGAATTAATAGATTTTTTTAATCAGACATTATTTCTTATTACTACAAACTTTATCATTAGTAGACGCATGTGTTTAATTAATCGGGATTATTTTCTTAAAAAGTGTAGTTAGCATCATGAGTGATCAAATTTTTATAAGAAAATGTGCCTCTTGGTAGCGATCAAACCTGTGTTCCCTTTACAGTGAGAAAACCAACTATTAATATTGAACCTGCATCTGTCTTACTTTGGGAAGACCACATTTAAGCTAGGTGTGTTTTAGCTTGCACAGCCACAAGTGCGACCTCATAGTAAAACAGGGTTCATTTACCCTTTTTAAAAAATGCATATGTGTCATTAGATCATTTCTGATATCTTTATTTTCGTACTTGAAAGATAAATAAATTTCTTAACAATTAATGAACTTTTTAAACCAACATTATTCCTTATTACTATAAATGTTACATGTTAAATATAAATATTACATGATACATGTTACATGTTAAATATAAATATTACATGATACATGTTACATGTTAAATATAAATATTACATGATACATGTTACATGTTAAATATAAATATTACATGATACATGTTACATGTTAATGGATACACATATTCAAGTAGACATCACAGTTTTTTTTTTTTAATTTTTTTTAAAGATATGCATTTCTTAAAAGCAATACCTGAACCTTGCTTTGCTGTGAGGTCTCTCATTGCTGAGTGGTAGAATGCACACTGAGCTTAAAGTGGTTTTCCCATAGTAAGAAGAATGCAGGTTCAATCTCTGCCAAGAGGCACATTTTCTTTATTAACTGTCCAGGCTAGTAGACATCAATTACAAGGTTTAAAATAACAGGGATGCCTGCTAAAAAAATGTTTATCCAATAAATATATTTTTTATAAACAAACAAATATAAAATAAACCATACATTCTGATAATTAGTGAATTGTTAATTTTCTGCTAATATCCATAAAATGTTAATGCTATCTTATCTAAGTAATAACTTGGCTTCCAACAAGATTGTAATGTGCTAGAATTCTAGATCACTTACCTTTGATACTTTGTGAATTAATGTATCAACAGCATGGCTTAAATTTTCGGAAAAATTACCAGAAAAATCACTAAGTTGAATCCATAACACTGGTTTGTCTTCTTGGATTTCCTGTTGAGTTCTTTTTGAACCTTTTGGGATTGCTCCTAATAAAGCACCTAAGATGAAAAAAAAAATACATAAAATGATTTTGACAAAATATACATTCTCACTGCACTATCCTCTTTTCTCTTCATAAGGATGGATCAAAAAAATCCATAACCTAATGTAGTTTTTTGGCCAAATCATCTGAAATGTTCATTGACGTATGTGATCAATAATAACCATTGACAAGAAAGGAGATTATTTACATCGTTTGGACTCTTCTCATCTTTATTGACATATTCACAATGTTTCAGCCGTTGCAGGCTCTAGCCTTCTTCAGGTGATATATGTTGGAATTTCGAACTGAACCCTTTAGTCCACTAGGGTAGATTGTTCTAGTTTCATGTGCCAAGCCTTTTCTGGATATCTCAGTTTCAGTTATTTCCTTTTAGTAACCAACTTTTTGGGGGGCCAGGTCTTGAACTCAGAGCTCTTTGGGTCAAGTCACTGGATTATTTCAATGAATGCTTTTATTCACTGGGCCATGTATTCTGAATTGTGAGTTTAATAACTATATATATATATATATATATATATATATATATATATATATATATATATATATGTATTGCTATGCCAAAAACAAAGATTTATAGAATACGTATCAGTTTTCCAATAGCTTTATCTAAAAAAAAATTATTATTTTAGGAATGCAAAGAATGTTTATCTTCCTTTGGTTAAAATGAAGTCATGAGGCTCACATGATAGTGTATAATTGACAGGAGTTCATGGGGTGATAAAAGGGAGTTGCTATTTAACACATGTAGAGACAAGACATGTCTGCCCATGCCAATAGGCTTCTAAGCCACTAGATGTCATCTCAAGCCCACAGAAGTAGGGAGAAAAGAAAAGCTCACATGGTATGTCAAAGATTTTAGAATATACCACCAACCTGCCACTTTTCACTTTGAGAAATATTACAAGTAAGACCCTCTAGTTTCTTGTCATTCCATTCTGCTTGTTTTATTTATATGTCATAATTTCTCTGTGCTGGACAAATTAGTGACAAGTATTTATATGTACATAATTTTTGTATGACATAGTGCTATATAAAATTTCTTTGAGAATAAAGCATATTTGTCATTCTTTTCTTTCATCTATTCTATTCCATCCATGTATTAAGGCATTACTATATCATGGATATGATAATGCCTAGAATGGGGAAATGTAAGCTGAAAATATTCTTTCTTGCTTAGCAACCTCTTTATTACAATAAAAATTTTCACCTTTTCTTCAAGCAAGAAATATATACATATAATCTAATTCATATTTAGTTTTATTTTCATCCAAAATAAATATATCTTCCTATCATAAAAATAAAGAGAAAAATAAACTATTTTTATAGATTGATTATAAAGTAAACTAAAGTTGGTAGTGTGTGTGTGCAAAAAAAAAGATGTCAAAA